>JAHZTW010000001.1:25669043-25796330 GCA_020283515.1 Alliaria petiolata
TTGATGTATTGCGTTTTTAACACATTCTAACTATTATTTTAGAAGGTTTTTCGAGTCTTTTCTATATTTTTAGAGTCATTTCAGGTTGAAACACGTTTGGATTGAGTCTAAGGCACGGAAAGAAGGATCGGGAGCAAAAGAGCAAGAAGATGGCATTTCCGGAGGGCGGATCGATCGTTCCACATTTGGATCGATCGATCCAAAGTTGACGAGCCAACAAGAAGATATTAGATCGATCGTTCCACATTTGGATCGATCGATCTAAAGCCGACGTCCCGACCGAGAGAAATTAGATCGATCGTTCCACCCTTGGATCGATCGATCTAAAGTCCGCAAGCTGACCGAGAGCTTTTAGATCGATCGTTCCAAATTGGATCGATCGATCCAATTGCCGAAGATTTCCAGGAACTTTGTGGATCGATCGATCTAATATTGGATCGATCGATCCGACCCCAAACCGACCGGTTCACTTACGCAGAAGAAAAGGAAATTTCGGTTTTTCCTATTTTCGATTAGGTTTTGGAGTGGATTTCGACCCAGAACGTGATTAGACCTATAAATACTTATCTTCGACCATTGTTTAGGCCACGCTTTCTATTCTATTCATACTTTTGGGTTTTGTGATTTGTAAGCTTGGGGAGACGAGTTGCTGCATCTTTGGAGAAGATTTCTGAACCCCTTTGGATTTCTTATTTATTGATAATGAATTTCTCTTCATCTCTTTGCTTGTTCTCTGCTTCCATGTCTGAGTAGATCCATAGTTAGGTTTAGGGTTTTCAAGGGAATTTATGAATCATTGAATTAGACATAGATAGGGAATTATCTTGTGGTTTCTTCATCTATTGTTGATCTCATTGCTGAAACTTGATTAGCTACCTAGTTTCTGATCTTAGGTTGTTTAACGCATCAAAAGTGTTTGTTTAAAAGCCTGAAAGAACATAGATGAGCAAAACGTCCTTAGCCAACGAAAGCTGATGTTAAGGCGTTTTGTGAACATATCAAACTCGAAATTAATGCTTGTCTAGAATTCTAAGTTCAAACGACAGTTTAGATACTTAGGTTGTTAGACAAAGTAATTGATACCACGACGGTGGATTGATTATACAACTGTGTTTTGAGTTCTAAAACGGTTCATAATCCATTCCCTGAATAATTGTCTGATTCGTGATCTCTGAATTCCTGCGAATTGCCCTTGACCTAACGCTTGTTTTATTTATCTTTAACCGTTTTTATTTGCTATTTTCGTTTTACCTTGCAAACAACAAACCATATCTTCGTCTTAGCTTAATTTTGGTCTAAAGAATCGTAGTGTAGCCTTTGGAACTTGTGGATTCGATCCCTAAATACTACGACATTGCTGTGCACTTGCAGTAGTTATTTTATAGGGTTAAAACACCTATGTATCAGAGACCAATGAGTCCGAGGTTGTCCTCGAATGAAGAACAATTTTGCGTTTGAAACTGTGTGCCACGTGGCACCGGACCTTCTAAAAGGTTGTGGGAAAAGTCCAAGTATGAGACGAAGGAGAGATTGCCAAGATCGCAAGGAATATGACCCGAAAGCTTATTGCGAGAGAGGTCTAGTGCCTCCAGATTTGTGATATTAATTTGCCAAAGATGATGGGATATTGCCAGTGAATGCATTACCTGACAAGTTGAGAAGACGCAACTCCTTCAAGAAGCCAATCGATTTAGGGATCCATCCTTTAAATTTATTCCCAGAAAAATCGATGGCTTTGTAGCCAAGGAAGATCCGTGAAAACTCTGTTTCTACACCTTTGTAAATCATATCCATCAAATCTTCATAACCGTACACCCAAAATGGGGTGCCTTCGTCCTCGTACCATTTGTTTTCATCTACCCACACCGATGACATTTCAAGCCAGTTCACAAAATAATCATGTGGCAGTGTTCCATTGAAGTTATTATGCGATATATCAATGACTCGCAGAGTTGGAAACCCAAAGTATGCAGAGGGACCATAAAATGCATTTGATCCGAGCAACAAAACACGTAGTGATTCCAAAGATTCCAGCTAAGACGGAAACGTGTCTTCGATCTTGTTTCCTTTCAAATTAAAAAATTCCATCAGTTGGTTGTGGCTAACGTCTAGTGATCGTAACTCGGTAGCATTGATAAAGATATCTGGCAGAATTCCACTAATGTTGTTGTTTCTTAGATTTAGATATCCAAGAGAGGCAGTGGAATTTTTCAAACATGAAGGAATGGAACCAGTGAGATGGTTGTTTGACAGATCTAAGAAGCCTAATGATTTGAGCTTACAAATCCATTGAGGAAATACTCCTTGGAGTGAATTGGAACCAAGATCAAAGTGAGTTTCAAAGTACCTTCCATTGAAGACAACTTGGACTGATTTCTCGAGACTACTGAAAGAATTATGAGAAAACGTCAACCAAAATAGTCTCCATAAGAAACTTAGTATTTGACCTTCTAACTTATTGTAAGAGAGATCAAGAGTTGAGAGTGAGACTAATTTGGAAATAGACCTAGGGATTGGCCCAATGAAACTGTTATGGCTAAGATCTAAATACGCGAGACTCAGAAATTCAGATCTAAATTCTGGGATTGGTCCATAAAAATTGTTATGAGCAAGGCTTATAGAATGTATAGATGATGATGATGTATTTCCAAACTCTAAAGGGCCCTCAAATTGGTTTCTCTGCAGATAAACATCTCGTAACGAAGGCATCGTGAACAAGGAAGTAGGGAAATTCCCAAAAAACGAGTTTCCACTCCACAAATTGGAGAAATTTGTGGAGTTCATTCATGTCAGAAGGAAGTGTGGATTTGAAGTTGGATTTGAAGCGATTATTGCTAAGGATTAAGTAAGTCAAGCTGGTTAAATTTGGTAGTATACGAGGGAAATCTACACTGCTGAATAGATTTTGATCGAGGAACAAATGGGACAGCTTGTTGAAATTGGCAAATGAAATAGGAATGTTACCACTCTAGTTGTTTTTGGAAAAGCTCAAGAGTGTTAGTAGGTTCAGGTTGCCGATTGAAGACGGAACTTCACCTATCAAGTGATTCCTATCAAGCTCAAGACTTGTGAGACAAGACAAGTTTCCTAGTGAAGATGGAATATTCCCTATAAGATTATTGGACGTAAGACTCAAGCCACTTAACTTCTTAAGGTTGCCGATTGAAAGGGGAATTTCACCTACCAAGTAATTATAAGAAAGATTTAAATCTATGAGGTGAGACAGGTTTCCTAGTGAAGAAGGGATCTCTCCTATGAGATTGCAATAGGCAAGGCTTAGGTGACGAAGATGTTGGAGTTTAAAAGCTATTGAGAGATTTGTAATCAAGAACAATAGATATCACCTCGCCGGATTTAGCATCGCATGTGACACCTTTCCAAGAACAGCAATCAATGCTTGCGTTCCATGGAGTTAAAGATCGATCATCAAAAGGATATGGGTCTGATGCACTGATCGGAAATTCGTTTATGAACTCCAAAAGTGCATCCCTTTGGAGAGTGGGAGAAGCAAGAGTGTATAAAACAAGGGAAGCAAAGAAGAAGAAATAAGTTTGGCTTGGAGTCATCATATCCTTTTCTTTTTTAAGTGTTGTGGTACGTAGTAGTAAGTTGTGTAGTTGCTTATGCGGTCGATCGATTTATAGAGCTTTAGTTCCACTTAGCACAAAACCATTCGTACGTCTCCCTTGCGACACGGTATTATAATAAGTGCGAAGGACGATAGCTATTTATTTACTCTCTTATTTGCTTTCACTTAATTTTAAGTTTCTTTTTGTTTGTTTTAATGCTTAATAAATTAAAAACCGAAGCTCCTATTTATGTTACATATTTTTTTAAACAAATAGTATAATTTAACTAAAAATATTCAGAAATCCAAAACTAATGTATTTTTGTATTCATTAATAACTTTAACTTGAAAATTTGGTCAATGTTCCGAATGCACTTGTTAAAAACATAAAGATGTTCTTTCTAAAAAATGTTAACGTTGTATGTTGATCCCATCAAAATGGCAAAATAAATTTTTAATAAAGTAATTTATTACTCATTTAACTAATCAAATCTAGTTCTGAATTTCCCTAAAATTTATATAGGCCATGGATTGACCTTGTTTTTTCTTCTATTTTTAGCAAAGTTAAAACCCTTTTGATAAAATGTGAATTCATTGATCCAACTTAAAATGTCAATATTTTCAAACTTTGTGACTAGAAACTGAAACCAGAAAAAATTGGATTACTTCGAACCATCTCTAAAGAAGATCTTTGATACGTCAGGTGAGCTACTGTATTAAAGCCTGTCCGATGAATTCGAGCATTCCTATCTCTCCACACACCACACTGCATAAATCGCAACTTGAAAGACAAGTCGGAGTCGCACAAAGAGACTCTATCTAAGTAATCTCCTGAGCTTAGTAGAATATTCCGCTATGTTTCTGTCCAATCCGGATCTTGTCGATTTCCAAGCAATTTTCCTGCTCCATCGGACGAGAGCGTCAACCAAAACGGACAAGCAAAAAAAGGTGATCTCGAGTTTCATTTAGACCTTTTGACTGGTTAAGCATTTGTAAGAGCATCTCCGACCCTATTTTATTTTCCACTCCAAATGTTATTTTGGAATCATTTATCTCAAACTTTACTCTATTTTCTACTCCAAAATGGAGTAGAAAATAAGATTGTTCTATATTTGGAATAAACCTAGATTCTACTACATTTTAGAGTTGAACTTTTTTTTATTTGTAAACTGATCCTTTAAATATTATATATTTTATTTTATACAACTTTATCAACACAAGTACACAACAATACTTATTATCGGCGTATGTATGTATATATTTTCTCAGTTGTCACCATATATGCATTTGATACATATTACACTATACTCCAATACATAAAATGTATATGATTTCTTGATGTATGAAGTTAAAAAAATGTCTCGATGTATATATTACTATCGACATTATAGAACTTTTAAAATTATGTTTTTTTTTATAATTGGAGGTATACATTGGAGATAGTCTAACTTTATTATAGTCTCACTTTATTTTCAAATTTAAATAAAAATAATGCTATTTTTATATTTAAAAGAAGAGGGGAAGAATACTATTTTTACTCTATTTTAGAGTTTAATTTGTTTTATTTACAAAATGATTCTATAAATTCTAACTTTTTATTTATGACTTAAGCAAACAATAAAAATTAATTTCTTTTTCTTTGTTAATTACAATTTTCTATTTAAAATATTCATAACTTGGTTGGGCCATGGTCATCTTCACTCAAATATCTTGGAATTATGCATACATGAGTTTTTCACATTTACTTGGATTATAAAAAGGAGTGTGTGAAATTTGGATGGAGAGATCCTTGAGGATTACCATTTATAATGAACATGGCTAGTATATCATAATACATATGTAGTTTACTTTATATAATAAATGGTTAATTGAAATAATATTATAATTTATAGAAGTTTTGCAAAATAATAAAACAACTTAGGTAAATTTATAAAATTTATTGATAATAAAAGAATTATTTTTATAATAAAAATACAGTAATACATCGGTGAGAAACTACTTCAATTTTAAAGTAAAAAAATAGAGTAATACATTGTAGATGGTTTAAGCAATTATTTGTAAATTGTAATTATTTACAAACTCTGTATTCTTTAGTAATATTTACACTCTCATAAATAAATTTATAAGATTTAGCATCCCTAGTTTATAAGATTTAAGTTTCCTACTGTTTAACATCTTACATATATACATGTGTGTGAGGGATTTGATGTTTTTTAATCAAATGAACACTTTTATTTTGGTTTGCAAAAAAATTTTCGTTTTTTGTTCAAATGGTTCGCTAATTACAATTAACCTTTTTTTAGTTCAATGTAAAATTGTAAATAATCTGATTATTCTGAAGGGCTATTTGTCTTGGTTTTTTTAATGTAAATATCTGAGAGTCGATAATAAAAAAAAAAGAATATATATTCTGATTAGGGGTTACAGAGAATGGGCCAAAGACTTACAAATATCGAAAAACTTGGCGACATGTATGATACTTCCTCTCTCCTCTTCCTTGATATTCCCTTGCCGTGCGCACAAGTTTCGTCGCCTTCCCACTGTACCCATATTCCAAAGTCTCTTCCTTTTTCTTTTTTTTTGTTTGCGGCAAAAGGTATCCGATTACAGATTTCCAGAGTTTCAGAATTTAAAATTCCAATGTCTATGGGACAGCACTTAGAGACAACATTAGTCACATCTTGAAGACTCTATTTACTTATGTAATTGTGAATATAGTGAGAATGTGGATGATCAGAGGGAGAATTTGTAAAGACGTGCCTAATTCTTTATTGAGGGACGTTTGTCACTTAGAGACATTAGTAACGTTTGTGATTTTTTTTGTTTCGGGGTTTTCGAAAAGTTGATGCAGATCGTTGGGAGTTTGCCAACGACGGTTTTGTCAGAGGTCAAAAGGATTTGCTAAAGGAAAAACGTTCAAAGTAGTGAGCATCAGAGCAAAAGCGTTTACAAGCAAGAAAGCAGTGATGCTCCTCAGGAAAATCCCGAGAAGAGCAGATTGTGGAAAGAAGTTGATATCTTGAAAGGCGACAAGAAGGCTTTAGCGCAGGAGTACCAAGAGAACACGGACACGGAAATGTTACACTCGAAAGACAGAGTTTCAAGGAGTGGAAGAGAGTCAACGAGAGATTCTTTCGTATTTGGTAATGGTTATGCAGAATCCGAGCCTCTTGGTTCAGTCGCTTCAGCCAATGGAGCAACGATTTTTTAGAAGTTACATATCAAATTTGACAACCATTGCCAAGAATCTCATGATCAGAACTTACCGAAATTTGAGATGTTTTTTTTAAAAAACTTTAAAATTGAGATGTTAAGTTGAAGGGGTTCTTTACTTCATTTTTTACTTTATGTAAAAGAAGAATGTTATATTATATGCAAGTTCTAAATACTTTAGTTCGATGTAAAACTCGTTTGGATAAGATTTATGTTATGTGTTTCTTGTCAATGGACCAAAAATACTTTCTATGTCCTGGAAAATTATGCAAGAGGTTGAGTTCCAACTTCACATACACATAAATGCAAACCAGCATTTAGAAATAAAATAACAATTCTATCAAATGATATATAAAAAGGGATATTAGAGCAATGAAAACTAAAAAGTGTGGTGCAAATTTTTCCATTACAAAAAAAAACCATAACAATTACAGCACCAACAATGTTTAATACAAAGAAAAACGTCAAACCGAAAATGACAAACACAACACTCACCAAACGTTTAAAGAAACATAACTGAGATACATGGGCTTAATGAGTACTTATGGTGCCACGAGGATACTTTCGGCGAAATCTTTCCGCGAACCATTCGTGTTTGTGTGAAATGAAGATATGTCCGATCACCAATCCGCAGAACACACCAGGTACATAGGCTATCGCAGCTGCTATCCAGTTGATCAACACTTCTTCCGGCTCAGACGAAAAATCGTCGGGTTGTTGTGATGTTGCTTCCGGAACATGGATTTTCTTACAGATTTCCTCGAGACCAATGAGTCCGAGGTTGTCCTCGAATGAAGAACAATTTTGCGTTTGAAATTGTGTGCCACGTGGCACCGGACCTTCTAAAAGGTTGTGGGAAAAGTCCAAGTATGACACGAAGGAGAGATTTCCAAGATCACTAGGAATATGACCTGAAAGCTTATTGCGAGAGAGGTCTAGTGCCTCCAGATTTGTGATATTTGCCAGGGATGATGGGATATTGCCTGTGAATGCATTACCAGACAAGTTGAGAAAACGCAAGTCCTTCAACAAGGCAATGGATTCAGGGATCAATCCTTTGAATTTATTTCCAGAGAAATCGATGGCTTTGTAGCCAAGGAAGATCCGTGAAAACTGTGTTTCTACACCTTTATAAATCATATCCATCGAATCTTCATAACTGTGTAATCCTTCGCCCATGTACACCACCGAATATGTGCGGTTACCCAGAACAGTATGGTCCCATTTGGTTTCATATCTCCACACCAATGACATTTGAAGCCAGTTCACAAAATAATCATGTGGCAGTGTTCCATTGAAGTTATTATGCGATATATCAATGACTCGCAAAGTTGGAAACCCAAAATATGCAGAGGGGCTATAGATTGGACCATAAAATGCATTTGATCCGAGCAACAGAACACGTAATGATCCCAAAGATCCCAGCCAAGACGGAAACGTGTCTTTGATCTTGTTTCCTTTCAAATTCAGAAATCCCATAATGTTGCAATTGATCAAAGATTTTGGAAGCTTTCCCACCAGCTGGTTGCGGCTAACGTCTAGTGATTCTAAGTGGATAGCATTGACAAAGATATCTGGAAGAACTCCGCTGAGGTTGTTGTGTCTTAGATTTAGATATCTAAGAGAAGCGATGGAATTCATCAAACATGAAGGAATGGAACCACTGAGATGGTTGTTTGATAGATCTAAGAAGCCTAATGAGCTGAACTTACACATCCACTCAGGAAATACTCCTTGGAGTGAATTTGAACCAAGATCAAAGTGAGTATTTTTCAGACTTTCATCGAAGACAACTTCGAGTGAGTTTTCGAGGCTAGTGAAAGAATTATGTGAAAGATTCAACGAAGGTATTTTGCATATGAAAGTCGGTACTTGACCTCCCAACTTATTGTAAGAGAGATCAAGACGGGAGAGTGAGACTAATTTGGACATAGACCTAGAGATTGGCCCAGTGAAACTGTTATGGCTAAGATCTAAATCCGAGAGATTGAGAAATTCAGATCTAAATTCTGGGATTGGTTCATGAAAGTTATTTTGAGAAAGGTTTATAGACTCTATATACGATGACGATGTATTCCCAAACTCTAAAGGCCCCTCAAATTGGTTTTCCTGCGAAAGAACCACTCGTAACGAAGGAATCGTGAACAGGGAAGTAGGGAAATTCCCAAAAAAACGAGTTTCTGCTCACATCAAATGTGTCCAATTTGTGGAGTCTATTCATGTCAGAAGGAAGTGTGGATTTGAAGTGATTATCCCCAAGGTCTAAGTGGGACAAGCTGGTTAAATTTGGTAGTATACGAGGGAAATCTCCACGGCTGAATTGATTTTGACCGAGGTGTAAATGGGACAGCTTGTTGAAATTGGCAAATGAAATAGGAATGTTACCACTCAAGTTGTTTGAGGAAAGCCACATGGATGTTAGCTGGTCAAGGTTGCCGATTGAAGACGGAACTTCACCTATCAAGTGATTCTCATCAAGCCTAAGAATTGTGAGACGAGACAAGTTTCCTAGTGAAGATGGAATTTTCCCTATAAGATTGTTGGACCCAAGATTCAAGACCCTTAGCTGCTTAAGGTTGCTGATTGAAGGTGGGATTTCACCTACCAAGTAATTACCATAAAGATTTAGTTCTTTGAGGTGAGACAGGTTTCCTAGTGAAGAAGGAATTTCACCCACCAAGTTATTACTAGAAAGATCTAAATCTTTGAGGTGAGACAGGTTTCCTAGTGAAGAAGGGATCTCTCCTATGAGATAGCAAAAGGAAAGGCTTAGATGACGAAGATATTGGAGTTTAAAAAGGCTACTGTGTGATTTCAAAGAGCTATTGAGAAGGATGTTATTGAGAACGAGAGATATCACCTCACTAGATTTAGCATCGCATGTGATACCTTCCCAAGAACAGTAATCACTACTGCTCGTGTTCCATGAACTTAAGTCATCAAAACCATCCGGATCCGCTGCATTGAACGGAAATTCGTTTTTGAACTCCAAAAGGGCATCCCTTTGGACCGTAGGAGAAGCAAGAGTGTATAAAACAAGGGAAGCCAAGAAGAAGAAAAAAGATTGGCTTGGAATCACTATATTCATATCCTTTTTTTTTTTTGTAAGTGTTTGTGGTAAGTAGTAAGTTGTGCAGTGCTTATGCCGTCGCTTTATAGACCTTTTGTTTCTCAAGTCAGCCCTGTTGAATTTTCAAGTCTTCTATAAGTCTTTCCACTTAGCTCAAAATATTTCGTCTCCCTTGCGTCACGGCATTGAGTTTTAATTAAAATATATTTGTTCAAAGAGAAATATAAAACATAAATAGGAACTTGAGATTATTTTTGTAAGCATTAAAACAACAGGAAACTTAAGATTAATAAGAAAGCAAATAAGAGAGTAAATAATGGCTATCGGCCTTAGTAGAACTTATTAAATGTATTTTTGTATGTTGCTATTGCTCCCATCAAAATGGTAAAATAAATTTAACAAAGTAATTTATTACATTGAAATAACCAAATTAATATAGTTCCTAATTTCTCTCAAATATATATGGGTTAGACTTTGTTTTTTTTTTCTTTCTATTTTTAAGCAAAGTTAACCTTATTGATTAGTTTTCAATCCTAGTTTATTTTTCACTCTAAACTTTATTTTAGTGTAAAATCTTCTCTAATCTCATTTTATTTAAACTCTACAATAAAAAATGCTATTTTCTATTCTAAATTTAGAAGAATATTTGTAACACCCCCAATTAATTAAATTTGGGTCTCTTTTACAATAGGGGTCTCTTTAATATTCAGATTAATGAAATTTTAAGCCTAAGCCCGATTAGCCACTTAAGCCCAATTAATTAAAACCCTAAGGGAGATGTATTGAAAAATTTCAAGTGATTTGTATTAAAATGACAAATTATGTGTTATTCAAACATTAATTTTAAAATGTCCTTTAAAATCTCATGTTATTGAACTTATGATTTGAAAATGTACCTTCAAATCCAATGTTATTGAAAATATTTAAGTAGTGGATTTAAGAGGATTCTAAGTGATTTTAAGTGGTTTTGGTGGGATTTGTTATTTGAAAATATAGAAAACCAAATCTCATAGTTTTAGGTGGGATTCTGTAAACTTTAATAACAAATCATAAAAAATTTCCTAATTCATCCAAAATCATCTAAAATCTCATTAAAACTCAAATCATTCCAAATTCTCCCAAATTTCAGTTCCAACACACCCTCTAAGTGTATTTGTTGTAATTGTGGAAAAATAAAAAGGGAGAAAGAGAAGGGGAGGTGTGGCTGAGAAAAGAAGAAGAGAAAAGGGGAGAAGAATAAGAAGAATGAGGTTGGTTCAATAAGTATTTTGTGAGTCAATTTTCCGGCGAACCGTCAAGAACTACGTATTGATTCAACTATCTATGGAAAGTACCAAGTCTAATCTTCCCTAACTTTGTCTAGATTGGATATATTTTTTGAACGATATGGCTGTTTTTGCAAACCGTATATGTGCAGTGTGCATCTGTGACCAATATGCGAGTATAGGTTTTGCGAGGTGAATTCTCGAACGAACATAACAATTCAGAACGGGTTAAAGGTGTATGTAGAAAGTTTTGGCTTCAGAAAATTCAAGGAATTCATTAGTTCATCAATAGGAGTAATAATTCATCCGCCAATAGCTTTAAAAGTTGATCCAAAATTATTAGAGTCTCAGACTTCAAAAAAAAAAACAGTTTTGCTACACCTTAAGAGATTGTTTATAGGGCTAAAGGAATTCTGATAAGCTGATATTTAGTGGCAATCATGGAGGCATATCGATCTTCATAATCAACGGTGGGCTAAAAAATTCTGATCAAGCTATTTTTTTCCTTTTTTTCACATGTTTCTCTAAATTTTTTTTTTTTTAATGTCAATGTAAATTTGTAATGATCTGATTTTTTAATACTTTTTTATTGATATTTGGTTGGAATGGATACATCATAAAAGAGATTCCACAGATAAAATACATAGAGAAACCAACGGTCTTTCTCCTACCCACAATTTGGCGAACACAAGCTTCCTTGACGACATATTCTCGATATCAAAACAATTTTTTTGCGAGTACAAGGTCAATAAAAGACATTTGTGTACCACAATAGAAGACATAATCCTTATTTTTGACGATAACACAATAACAATGCTCATGATTTAGATAAATCTTCTTAATTCTTTGATTGTTTTCGTTAATTTTGTTCTGCAAGAGTTGTATACTTTGAAACTCGCTCTAAAAACCGTTGGTCAAATTTGAACTGCAAACACAAACCAGATAAATAATCAAAATCGACTAAAAACTAAGCAAATTATAAATTTTATACGATAAAATAAAAAATTCATCTAAACCCAAATAAAAGAGTCACAAAAGTCCATAAATCTAAATCTTATCAATTAACATATCTGAAATTTACTATAACGAAAACCAAAAAAAAAAAAAAATCACAGTACTATTTTATAACCATCTCATGATGCCCGTGAAGAACACGACATCAGAAAAGCAGAATATGCACATCTGTTTTTTTTTTTTCCCTCATATAGCTAGGTTTTCCCAAACAAAAGTATATACTAAATAAATCTCATTTGTTTAAAGGGCTATTTGTTTTTAATGTAAATATCTGATGGTTGATCAAAAAAAAAAAAAAATGTAAATATCTGATAGTTGATCAGATATTCTGATTTGTTTGCTTGAAATCGTGGGCTTGAGTTTTAACTTATATGTTTCTCTGCTTCTATAAAGTGGATAGCTTTAAAAGAAATTTGATTAATTAATGTCAATGATTTTGTTAGGTGATGAATTGGATATGAAGCAGGAAGAAAGCAGGAACATTAGTCACATCTTGAAGATTCTTTTACCTTAGTAATTAATATAGTGAGAATTTGATTGATACAAGGGTCCATTCGATCTCTGCGTACATGTGCCTGATTCTTGAATGTGCCTGAGTGAGAGTAAAGTTTGTGAATTTTTTTCGTCTCAGGGTTTTGGAAAAGTTGATACTTCTCAGGAAAAGCCCGAGAAGAGCAAAAACGTTCAAAGTAGTGAGCATCAGAGCAAAAACGTATACAAACAGGAAAGCACAAGCGATGCTTCTCAGGAAAAGCCCGAGAAGAGCGGATTGTTGAAAGAAGTTGATATCTTGAAAGGAGATAAGAATGCATTGGCGCAGGAGTTGATCAAAGTTAGGCAATACCAAGAGACCAAGGACACGAACATGTCACTCTTGGAAGACAGAGTTAATGACCATTACAGGTGCAAGTGGTATTATAGACTTGGGTATCCAAGTTACAGCATCAATGTCACGGGTTTTGGAAACGCACAGGAGGCGACTACATTGGGTCTCCTGTGGGTTTTGGAAACGCACAGGAGACCACTTGTTCTTCTCGTGCCGTTACACTCGTGAAATCTCTGCTGATAGAAGTCTTTCATCTCAAGTCTGTTACTTGGTTTTCTACACGAAGCTGAAGCATAGCAAGTTTGGAATCTCTACTGATTTAGGCTTTTTGTTCTCTCTAAATTTCTCAAAATTATGACGCATCAGATGTAAAATACAGACTTTTTTTGGGTTTGAATATATGCTTTGCTTAGATGTTAAAAGCAAGTCCTCACGTACTTTAGTTTGATGGAAAATTCGTTTGGACATATTTATGTTATGTGTTTCTTGTCTATGGACCCAAAGCACTTTCTATGTCCTCAAAAAGTCTGGATGAGGATGAGTTCCAATTTCACAGACAAAAAATATGCAAACCAAAATTTAGAAATAAAATAACAATTCTAGCAAATGATATTTACTAAGGGGATATTAAAGCGACGAAAAGTAAAATGTCGTCATGTGGTGCAAATTATTCCATTACAAAAAAAACCATGACAATTACAACATTGTTTAAAACAAAGAAAAAAAGAACAAACCAAAAATTACAAACACAACACTTGACGAACTAGGTATTGGAGTACAAAATCACCAAACGTTTAAAGAAACAAAACTGAGATTGATGGGCTTAATGAACATGACTTATGCCACGAGGATTCTTTCGCAAAAATCTTTCCATGAACCATTCATGCTTGTAGGAAATGAAAATATGTCCGATCACCAATCCACATAACACACCAGGTACATAGGCTATCGCAGCTGCTATCCAGTTGATCGACACTTCTTCTGGCTCAGACGAAAAATCGTCGGGTGGTTGTGATGTTGCCTCCGGAACATGGATTTTTCCACAGATTTCCTCGAGACCGATGAGTCTGAGGTTGTCCTCGAATGAAGAACATTTTTGCCTTTGAAACTGTGTGCCACGTGGCACTGGACCTTCTAAAAGGTTATGGGAAAAGTCCAAGTATGACACGAAGAAGAGATTGCCAAAATCACGAGGAATATGATACATCTGGAGTATTCATACAATTACATGATGAGCTGTACAAGTATAAAGCATATTTACATATCTAATATACCCCCCTCAAGGCTCTGAATCGGAACTAGTAGTTGGAGAGAAGAGACTTGAAACAGACATTCGGTTGAGAAGAGAATGAAAAGGACCCGGATGTAAGGCCTTAGTCAAGATATCAGCATGTTGATTCGCACTGGAAACATGTATCAGTTTTAAAAAACCATTCTTGACTTGATCTCTAACCGTGTGACAATCAACCTCTATATGCTTAGTCCTCTCATGGAAGACCGGATTTGTGGCAATGTGAATAGCAGATTTGTTGTCACAAAAGAGTTTAGCTCCGGTAGTAGTTTGGACCTTCAAATCAGTAAGTAACTGCTGCAACCATAGAAGCTCACAAGTAGCTAAGGCTAATTTTCGGTATTCGGCCTCAGTACTACTACGACTAACGGTATGTTGTTTCTTGGATTTCCAACTGATCAAAGAGCTTCCAAGATAAACAGAAAAATCCGTGACAGAACGGCGAGTATCGGGACATGTAGCCCAATCTGCATCAGCAAAAGCATTAAGGCATGTGTCGGAATTGGCAGCATAGAAGAGTCCTTGACCAGATTTGATTTCAGGTATCGGAGGATGCAATGTGCAGCTTGAAGATGTACCTCTGTAGGACCAGAAAGGAATTGACTCAGACGATGAACAGCAAAGGTTATGTCAGGTCTTGTGATGGTGAGATAGAGGAGACGACCGATGAGTTCGCGATAAGGTGTTGGATCAGGAAGAAGAGTGCCTGAGTCTTTACTGAGTGAAACAGTAGGATCCATAGGAACCGCAGAGGGTTTACAAGCCAATAAACCCGCATCTGAAAGTAAATCCAAGGCATACTTTCTCTGTGAAACAGAGATTCCACTAGCATTACGGGCAATCTCAAAACCTAAGAAAAACCGAGCAGGGCCTAAGTCCTTGATCTTGAACGCTTGATGTAAAATGGTCTTGAGAGAGTAAACCGCATTGTCATCATTACTAGCGATCATTATGTCATCAACATACACCAAAAGAGCAATGAAGGAGGAGCCAGTAAGTTTGACGAATAAGGAGTTGTCACCTGGAGATTGTTGAAACCCATTCTTCAATAGAACCGAGGAAAAACAGTGGTACCATTTCCGTGAAGCCTGTTTTAAACCGCAGATAGACTTGTGTAGACGGCAAACAGGATTCGGAGGTAAGATCTCACCCGGACCAGGAGTATATCCCAAAGGAAGGCTCATAAAAATTTCCTCGTCCAGATCACTATGAAGAAAGGCGCTAGTGACGTCCATCTGAGTTAAGCTCCAGCCATGATTCGAACCAAGGCCGAGCAAGAGCTTGACACTAGCCATCTTAGCTACAGGCGAAAAAGTATATGTGAAGTCCACTCCTTCTTGTTGGGTGTAACCTTTAGCGACTAACCTCGCCTTATATCTTTCAACAGTACCATCAGAGTTGTACTTGATGGTATAAACCCATTTACAGCCAACCACATTTTTACCAGCAGGAAGAGATTCAACAGTAAAGGTGCCATTAGTTGCCATAGACTGAAATTTCACATTCATAGCCTCATTCCAAACTTTGGATGTTATGGCTTCTTTAAAAGTTTTGGGTTCTGTTTCAAGAGAGTCGCCCTGGGCATGTGAACCGGAACCGGGGAACCGGACCCGGACCGAACCGAAAATCAAGGTTCGGTTCGAACCTAAATCATGCCTAAAAACCGAACGGTTCTCGATATAATTTAATATGGTTCTCGGTTCGGTTCGGGTTAAACCCGAGAACCGAATTAAAACCCGAAAAACCGAATTTAATTAACACATTTTCATAATCTCGAATATAATCATATAACATAATTTCATAATCGAATTTTATGATTAGCAAATTATTTGTAACCTTATAAACTTAGGTTTATTTCATTCGCAATTAAAATCCCTTTTGTAAATACCAATTTTGAAATCTGGAAAACCTAAAAGAAACCCGACGGCTCTCTCGTCGTCTCTCACCTTCGCCTTCGCCTCCATCTTGTTCATCGGTGTCGAGAAATCATCATTCTCAGGTAATCTTCTCCTCTCTTTCTCCTTTCCTTCTCCTTTCCTCATCGGCTTCTCCTTTCTTTGTCAGCTTCTCGACAATGTTTTGAATTTGATTTTGGCCGATTCGGATTTCGATTATGGGTAATTAGGGATTTCATGGTTTTTGATTCCGATTAGAAATTTTCTCCTCCTCTCTTTCTCCCTTCCTTCTCCTTTACTTCTCGGCTTCTCATTTCATCCCCTGAGTTTCATTTCTTGACAATCCATCACGATTAGGGATTTGATTTTGCCTAATTAGGGATTTCGTGATATTTCTCCTAAGTTGTTTGATTCTTCTCTTAGATTATTGATTGCGAGTCTTACATTTTCGTTTTATTGCAGATGGATTCTTCCTCAACCCACGAAAATGAGTTACAGAGAGAAACCGAAGATGAGATTGGGAATTCTGGTCCTGCAAGCAAAAGGAAAGAAAATCCTACAAGTGCGGGTAGTTCGCTTCCATCTAAGCCGAAGAAGAAGCATACTTCAACAAGATCGATGGTGTGGGATCACTTTACAAAATCCGGGAATGATGAGAATAAGTGCTCATGTAATTACTGTGGCAAGGTTATGTGCTGTGCAGTCTCGTCTGGAACTTCAAGTTTGATTAAGCACAATGGTCTGTGCAAGTCTTTCTCTGCTTGGAAGGATAGTAAAGCTCAAGCTCAATCCGTTTTAAATCCCGAAGGTGAAGAAGGTAACTTGGTTTTATCAAGAGTTTCATTCGAAGTTTTTAAGGAAGCAACAAATGAGATGCTTGTTTTAGCTGAATTGCCGTTAGCGTTCATAGAGAGTTTGGCTTGGAGACATTTTTGCAATAGGGTTCATCTATATAAGCCACAGTCTAGGAGAACATCCACTAGAGAGATTGTCGAAATGTTTGTGATGAGGAAAGCTGCTATGAAAAAGGTGTTTGCTAAGAGTAAGCAAAGGATCTCTCTTACAACAGACATTTGGGTTGCTCCTCCTACAGGAGCTAGCTACATGGTTATCACAGCACACTTCATTGATGCAAGTTGGAAGTTGAGGAAGCTGATAATAGGTTTTAAGAACATCTCAGACCATAAGGGAGCAACTATAGCATCGGTTTTGGTTGAGTGTCTTGGTGAATGGGGAATTGAGAAGATCTTCACCATCACGGTTGACAATGCAACTGCAAACACATCTGCTCTGGCGAGTTTTAGGGAAACATTTGGTGCAACACGTCCTGATGCATTGGTCTTAGAAGGTGAGTTTATGCATGTACGGTGTGCGGCTCACATTATTAACTTAGTGGTGAAAGATGGTTTGCATGATGTTGATAAGAGTGTCTCTGCTATCCGTAATGGTGTGACATACGTGAGAGCTTCTACTAACAGAATCAAAGCCTTCGACCTTAGAGTTGAATCAGCAAAGGTAACAAGGGGAAGTTTGCCTTTGGATTGCAAAACCAGATGGAATTCTATTTATCTTATGCTAATAAGAGCAATTAAGTTTAAGGCAGGTTTTGAGAGAATGGCAGCAGAAGACAGGTTGTATACTGATTATTTTCAAGAAAAGGTTGATGGAAAGAAACGGATTGGACCTCCAACAACAGATGATTGGGAAGCCGTGGACAGGTTAGTAAGGTTTCTCATCATCTTTTACAACGCTACTTTAGTGGTTTCAGCTACCAATTCAGTAGGGTCTTACAAGTGTTACAGTGAGATTGTGACAATTGAAAGAAATCTGATTTCCTTGAGCAAGAATGCTGACTTAACATTGAGGATCAAGGCGATGGCTATGAGAGATAAATTTGATAAGTATTGGGAAGGGTTGAAGGAAATCAATAGGCTTGTGATCATAGCTAGTGTCTTTGATCCGAGAAACAAAATGAAGTTTGCAACGTTTTGCTTTGAAAGTCTTTATGGGAAAGATACTGCTGACATGAAAACGATTAGGGATTCGGTCCTTTCTGTTATGAAGAAGCTGTTTGATTTGTATAATAGCAATGCTACCAGGGATCCCACATCATCTCAGTCGGCAGGCACATCACAGAGTGCACAAGAGTCCCAAGATCCTGTTGAAGGTGAATTAGATTTAGATTTAGATTTAGATTTAGATAAGGAGCTTGGATATGAAAGAATGGATTGCGTTTACAAGGAGCTAGCAAAAGAAAAAGGATTTCAAGATGCAACGACTGAGCTTGAGTTATATTTGAAGGAGGAAGTGGAGAATCCGAGGACAATTCTGCTTGGTTCAGAGTATGACGTATTGGGATGGTGGAAGCTCAACAGCACAAAGTTCCCTGTGCTGTCCGAAGTAGCTAAGGATGTACTTGCAATGCAAGTGACTTCTGTTGCATCCGAGTCTGCATTTAGCACTAGTGGTCGAGTGCTAGATTCATCTAGGAGTTGTTTGTCTCATTACATGCTAGAGGTGTTAATGTGCACCGAACAATGGCTTAAATGTGAAGTTCATTTGAATGAAAAAGGTTTGGTGACGAAAGAACAACTGCTTGCTGACATAGAATTGCTAGATAAACTTCAGAGAGGTAATCTCTATCCTTAAAGTCTCTTTTAAATTGTGCTTCTAAGTTTTTGTTTTTAACATATTCGTTTGTTTCAATTTTTTTTTAGAGTTTGAAGGACTTTAAAGTCTCTCGGATTCTCTATCACTTCATAATCATTTCATAAGGTATTACTTCTCCACTCATAAGTCTCTCGGATTCTCTATCACTTCATAATCATAGTGTACTCGATCACTTTATATTAGTGTGAAGTGTGAACTGTGAAGGGTGACTTTGTTTGATTAAAATTGAACCAATGAAGACTTATAATTATAGAACAATAACCGTAGCTAGTACTTCATTTTGTATTAGTGTGAAGTGTGAAGGCTTTGTATTAGGGAAAGAACCGTAACTTGAAAGCTTGATTGTTTGATTGATACTTGGTTTTGTTTATATTTGCCGAAGGGAGACATAGACATTTTGAGAGTAAGAGTGAAGAAGATTAAGAAGACATTAAGAGAAGATGGCTGTGTTTGGAACTCTTTTGTTGTTCATTTTGTCTTAATGTCTTCTGAATTTTGTGTTTACTACTCTATTGAACTCTCTGTATTTTGTAATCTTTCGGTTTCAATTTCAAAAACTTGGTCAGTTTTGGACATTTGGTGTATGAGATTTTACAGGTTTTTCGGGTTTTTCGGGTTTTTTAGAACCGAATTTCTTTCCGGTTCTATCCCGGTTCTGATTTCAAATCCAAGAACCGACCCGGAACCGGAACGACCCGAACCGACCCGAACCGAAAAAATTTCGGTTCCTAATTGGGTCCAAACCAATCAGAACCGAAAAACCCGGAACCGCCGAGAACCGACCCGACCCGACCCGCGGACCCGAATGCCCAGGGCGACAAGAGAGTATGAAAGAACAATAGACTGAAATGGTGGTGTAAGATTGGAGTAAGAAAGAACAGAGGATAGAGGATAGGGAGTTGTTATTTTGGTAATTGGAGTAGAAATTTGAGTAAGGGCACAATGATAATCGAATAGGTAACTAGGGGTTTTACCAGCACGTTTTGGCCTAGAATTGGGAAGCACCATCTGTCATGTGCCCTGAGGAACAATCTCATGTGAATGGACACTAGTGTGTGGTGCAGATGTAGATGCATGATCATTGTTAGACGAATATGTAGGAACATGATGAGGGGAGGATGCATGATCAGTATGAGATGAGGATGCATGATCAGTATGAGGAATGGAGATCACAAAATCAAGAACAACAGGAATTGAAACAGGAAGAATCGAATCAGAGAAAGGGTCAACAGGTGGTGGAGAAAATTGTGTTGATTTAAAAGGAAAGTCATGTTCATGAAAAATCACATTTCGAGAGATAGACACACTGTTGGTTTCCAAATCTAAGACTTTATAACCTTTGTAACCCGAAGGATAGCCTAGAAAAACACATTGTGTAGCACGAGGACTAAATTTATGCCTATCTTTTGGTAAAGTAGATATATAACACAAGCAACCAAAAGTTTTTAGACAAGAGTAATCAGGTTGCTTCTTAACCAAAAGTTCATATGGTGACAATTTGTGTAATAACAAGGATGGTGTACGATTAATCAGGAAGACAGCAGTGAGAATGCAGCCACTCCAATAAACCAATGGCAAATTCGATTGAAATAAGAGAGCTCTAGCAACATTGAGAATGTGTTGATGTTTCCTCTCAACAACAGAATTATGTTGTGGAGTATATGCGCAAGAAAAATGATGCATTATGCCATGTTCTCTAAGTAACTGTGGAAAGGCAAGTTCAGGAGCATTATCACTACGGATAGCTTTGATTGTACTATGATATTGGTTCATAACAAGTTTGATAAACGAAGGCATAACAGAAGAAACATCACTTTTATTTTTCAACATGTAAACCCAAGTGACACGAGTACAATCATCTACTATAGTGAGAAAGTATCTATATCCCTCTACAGATTTTACAGAGAAGGGACCCCAAATGTCTATATGAATCAGATCAAATGGTAAAGACGACAAACGATTATGAGAAACATATGGAAGACGCTTTTGTTTAGCAAGAGGACATATAGGGCAATGTAAGGAATCTAAAGAACCAGACTTAGTAAGAGGTAGAACACCTGATAAATGTTGTAACTTGGCTGAAGATGGATGACCAAGGCGTTGATGCCAGAGGTGACCATCAACATGCAAGGATCCACAGAAGTTGGTATTATGAGAAATGACACCAGTCTCTAAAATGTAGAGATTATGCAGGAGAATGCCTCTACCAATCATCAAGCCCCGAGTATGCTCCTGAATGTAACAAGTATTAGCAAAGAAATGAGCATAACTATTATTATTTTTCAGTAAACTGCTAACACTTATCAGATTAAAGCGAAAAGAGGGAACATGCAAAACATCATGAAGTATAAATGCATCAGAAATAAGAATGGTGCCAGTATGAGTGATGTGCTCTCTAGTGCCATTAGGTAAAGAGACTGTAACTCCAGACACAGAAAAAATGTTACTAAACAATTCTAAATCAGAACACACATGTGTAGTAGCCCCACTATCAATAATCCAAGCACCATTAGGGAGGGAGTTGGTAAGAGTAGTAAGAGCTTGGTGATGGAAAGTAAGGATATTATTTTCATACCGAAGATTAGAAGAGGGAAAAGGGACAGTACCACATGAGGATTGAGAAGCCATAACTCCATTCTCAGTTATAGATGAATGGGCGTTAGAGAAAGGAATCGCAGGCTCTGGAAACTGTGTATGTAGCTGAAGCTGCTGAATCAGATTCTGAACTTGTTCAGTGCTGAAGTTACTGAGGTCAAGACTCATAGCAGACATAGCTGGAGGAGGCACATAAAGAGCAGGAGAAGAGACCACGTTTGCAACTGCATTTGTTCGCTGAATCTGTTGCTGTGGTTTATGGGAATACTGTTTTTGGAATTGTGATCGCGGATTAGATGGAGATGAGCCTCTTGGAACAAAACCAGGCTGAAAAGTCTGATAAGGTTTCTGGCTTGGACCATTAGAAGACTTATATCCAGGTGGATAACCATGAAGTTTGAAACATTTCTGAACAATATGTCCAACAATGCCACAGTGAGTACAAACTGGCCTTTGCTTAGGACGATAGTTGTTGCTGACAGCATAAGCCTCATGTTCTGCAGAACCATTATAAACTTCAACATCATACTGTGAAGCAGAGGTTTGGAACACCACATTAGACGGATTAGAGCAAGGTTTGATCTGCTTCTGTCTTTCATCCTGAGTAACCATGTTGAAAACCTCTTCAATGGAAGGTATAGGCTTCAACATGAGGATGTGACGACGAGTAGAATCATATGATTCATTCAATCCCATCAGGAATTTGGTTACACGACTACGCTGTTGTAAAGATTCCCAAAGAGTAGCGGCGTTACATTCACATTTTCCACATGTGCAGACAGGCAGATCAACATAGTTCCTATGCTCCTCCCAAAGAGTTACCAATTCAGTATAATAGGTGCTAACATCAGAAGAACCTTGTTGAATAGAGCTTAAACGTTGTTCAATCTCAAAGATCCTAGGTGCATCATCCTGTTTGAATCTAGATAGGAGGTTCTTCCAAATGCATTCAGCAGTAGACATAAAGAGTAAGCTCTGACCTATTTTCTTGGAAACAGAATTCATCAACCATGTGGCCACCATGTCATTGCATCTAGACCACGATCATGCATCTCTGTGATTCGCAGGAGGGCGAGAGATTGTACCGTCAATGAAGCCTAACTTGTTCCTCACATTGAGCGCCATACGAACCGATCTGCGCCAAGAATGAAAGTTTGCACCAGAGGCAAGACGATCGGAGACTAACACAAGACCAGCATGATCTGTATTGTGGAGGAAGTACGGATTCTCGTACTGATCAACAGGCTGCCGGTGAGGGAGCAAAGATTCGCCAGATTGAGTCGGAGTAGTCGATCCCATTTTAGATGATGAAATTGGAACAAATGAAGAAAGATTGTGCCGAATAGAGTGAAGAAACGAGAAACAGCAAGCAATCTAGGTCAAGAACGGAAGAAAAATCGGAAGAAGAAGCGAAAAGGAGAGAAACGAAAGAAGCTCAATCTCTCGCCCTCCTGCGAGTTTACCTTGGACAATAGGGTGTCAACTGAACCCATTTAAATATGAAAATTACACTAATTCTTAAGAAAATCTAGTAGCATTAGTGGCAAATCTGAGTTTTTGACACCTTTGAACCCAAGTTAGATTCCTACAATATGATAAATTATTTTCATACAATTGTATATGACCCCGGTAAAATTAATTTCTGACCTCGCCACTGAATATGACCCGAAAGCTTATTGCGAGAGAGATCTAGTGCCTCGAGAAAGGATGATGGGATATTGCCAGTGAATGTATTACCAGACAAGTTGAGAAAACGCAACCCCTCCAACAAGCCAGTGGATTTAGGGATCCATCCTTTGAACTTATTTCCAGAGAAATCAATGGCTTTGTAGGCAAGAAAGATTCGTTACTTCCCACTCATACCATAAAAATGGTCCAGTAAAAACTGCAATTTACAGCTTTAAGACCACACTAATGGCATCAACTGCAAGTGGAAACAAAACAGAACAAAATACAAAAATCTTTCGCCACTGATACTGCTGAGATCAAAGGACCTTTTAAAGCATGAAACGGGTTGTTCCAGAATGTAAACCCACAAGTAATATATTTGTATATAAGAGTAAAGAGAAGCTTTGCTTAAGAGTTTAGATTCCAGTGTTGAGTATCATCTCTTTAACCCATAAACAAGTTGCAGTAGAAATACAAATCCTAAACACTAAACACATTTCACCTTTCAGACACAGTGTAGAAAAACCATCGAACACCTTACAGGCACGATACTACTTCATTGCTCTGGATTAAGTCACTATTAAACTTTCTGGAATCATACAAAAGCAGAACACAAGAGAATATTTCGATTTCAAACGGATAATCAGAGAAACTTGGAGTGATATGTATCATCAGATTCAAGATACACGAGTTTTCAAGATTACGGGTGAGGCCTCACGTGTAACGGCGCGTGATCTAAAAATATTTAAAGTAAAAGACAGTACACCGAGTGAGACTTCTGTGGGTCATAAAATAGCAATCGAGTTTCTTGTACACACAAACGAAAGCAACAATTGTCGAGATGATGATATCGATTTTCTCCAGCTTCTGATAGAGTTTCCTACTTAAGCCATTTCTTACGTTAAGCATCCAAGTACTTGTCCTGGTGGTGCGCATTTAGTAGGAAGGACATTGTTGTTACTTGCGCGTTTCACAAACTGCTTTGTGTCTTGCACGATTACCATCAAATTAAAAACATGGAAAATAATATTTTGATGTTATAAATCATTGAGGTTCGATCTCCATAACCGGCCCAGTCCATTAAGCCATTGGCGTGAAGACAAGGCCCAGGCGTGAAGGCCCATTACCTTAAGACGGTTTATGTTTAGGCCATTAGATGATTTCCTTATTCTAGTAGGAAAAGGATATTTCCTTTTCTACCCTTATGTAACTACTATATAAAGAGGCACTTGGCCATCATAATAATACACGAAGAAATTAATACTTTTACAACACGTTATCAGCACGAGCTTGCTCTGATAAACCCTAGCTATTAAAAACCCTAATCCGCCGTTAGCCACCGCGAGTTTCCAGCAGCCGCTTAACCCCGACGTTCCACAGCCGCTCGATCCTTACCCGGAGAAACCTAGCCGCGTGTTTCCCCTACCCGGAGAAACCCTTAGCCGCGTGTTTCCCTTCCCGGAGAAACCCTAGCCGCGCGTTCTTCACCCCGCGCTTCCCGAGCTAGCCGCGTGATCTTTCCCGAAGCACGCAGCAGCTTCGCGATCCAAGCTTCGCTTAGCCGCGCCTTCTCCAAACCCGATAGCCGCGTGATCTTGTAGCCGCGTGATCCCTGTACCGCAGCAACCCGACGCCGAGCTATCGCGAGATAAACCCCGAGAAGCCACGCGATCCTATCCCGCGTAATCCCGACGATCCCGACGCTCGAACCCGAACTTCCGCAGCCGCATAAACCCGACGATCCGTGTAGCTGATCCGACGCAAAGAAGCCGCGAAGTTCCAAGAGGCTTTACCGAGGTCTTTAGCTCCCGGTTCATACCATTCAACCCCAAAAGAAGATCAAGGTAAAACCCTAAGTCTAAGAACAAAATAAAATCGAATTCAACCTTAATAAACATAAACCCTAAAAACCGATTATCTTATAAACTTGTTTGGTCTTGTTAAAACCTATATTTGAATTTGAATCTAAGCTAAAGGCAAGACCTAAAATCGGTTTGTGTGTTTAAACTTGTTTGATCTCTTTAGAACCTTAAAACCGAAACCTACTTGAACATATATCAAACCCTAAAATACGGTTTGCTTGATTAACTTGTTTGCGTGTTTTAAACATATTGTTTAGCTTGTTTATTTGATGTTTAGAAACCGCATGATAGAATCATTCACCATAATCGAATTGAACATTAATCTTACTCAAACCCTAAAACCGATTCATGTAAAGGATTGTTTACTTGCTTAGTTAAAACCGCATAAGTAAAGAAAATTAAAATCAGGTTTTAGCTTTGCGTTTTAGGAGTGTTAGATTGATTGTTCTAGTTGCATGAAACCGAAACCCTAAGAGAATAGGAAAGATTAAAATCGGATTTCATAAAAACCCTAATCCTAATCAAAATAGGAAAGTTTAAGAATTTCCTTTTTGCATGATTATCCTTTAGTGTTTAATTATAATTGTTTTAGGATTAATCTTACATATAGAATAAGTTAATTAAAATCTGATATAAGTATAGAATAAAATCGGATTATATGATTGCTTGCTTGAATTTGCTTGCATGATTAATTACTTGAAGTCTAAAATCGGATGTATATAAATCGGCCATCATTCTAAGGCCTTGATTTTATTAAATGCCCTAAGAGAAAATTGGTGCATATTTTCAGATGTCTAGAGTCGCCAACCTAGACTATGCAGCCCTCGATCTCTCTGGAGACAACTACTTAAAGTGGGCACTTGACACAAAGATCATGCTCAACTCAAAAGGGATTGGTGAATGTATCGTCGACGGAAACAATGAATCCGTGAGATACAGATACAAGGCGATCCTCATTATACGCCACCACCTTGCTGAAAGTCTCAAGGATCAGTATCTTACAATTGAAGATCCATTGGATCTGTGGAAGGAATTGAATAAGAGGTACGCCCATCAGAGGACGGTTGTATTGCCGAAAGCCAGATTCGATTGGCTGAACCTAAGGTTCATGGATTTTAAATCCGTAGAGGAATACAACTCGACTTTGTTCAAGATAGTTTCAAAGCTGAAACTATGTGGCGAGACCATTACTGAGAAGGATATGTTGGAAAAGACCTTCTCCACCTTCCATTCGAGTAATGTGTTGCTACAGCAACAATATCGCGAGAGAGGCTTCGCGACTTACTCAGATCTGATCGCATGCCTGTTGCTTGCAGAACAAAACAATAGCCTTGTTCTGGCCAACAGCGAGATGAGACCAGCTGGAACCGCCCCACTACCTGAAGCCAACGTGGCCGCAGAAACAAAGAAAGAAACCGAGGCAAACCACGTCCATAGATACCAAAAGGATTATGGTCATGGACGTGGGAAGAGACAAGGGCGTGGTCGCCACCAGCCTTATGGTCGTGGGAACGGCCGCGGATCTAATTCTAACCGCGGTCGGGGTCGTGGCCGAGGTCGTGGCTACGGTAACCCAACCGGACATCAGCCCAACCCGACCAAGTCTATTTGCTATCGTTGTGGGATGGATAACCATTGGGCCAAGACATGCCGGACTCCCAAACACCTCGTCGAACTCTATAAAGAGAGTGTGAAAGGGAAGAATCCCGAGGCCAATATGATCCAGCATGAGCATGATGATGAAGGCGATTTTGATCATGAAAGGAATGATCATTTTGACGCCAATAAAGATGATCTCATTGAACATGAGACTTCCGATTGTTTGAAATAGTTTAGACTTTGAGTTCTATTTGCTTTGTTGCTTTTATGTTTGCTGTGCTTTGGATTTATGTCTTTGGATTTTATTATTTGATTTTATTGAATGATTTCAGTTTTTATTTTAAGACATAATTATTGTTTTATGAAGTATGGATGAGTTCGTGGTGGATAGTGGGTCAAGCCACACGATTCTAAAGGATAAAAGATACTTCATAAACCTTATACTTAAAAGGGCAAACATAAGTACTATAGCAGGACCAGCCAGCCTAATAGAAGGCCACGGCCAGGCCAATATTTTAATGCCTAAAGGCACGCATCTAGAAATCTCAGATGCATTGTTTTCACCTAGCTCAAATCGAAATTTATTGAGTTTTAAGGACATTCGTCTGAATGGTTATCATGTGGAAACAATGGGCGGAGGAAACAGAGAATTTCTTCAGATAGTTAAAAACGCCCAAGGCCAAAAGAAAGAAGTCTTAGAGACTATACCTGCTATAGCCACTGGCATTTACTGTACTAAGGTCAGTATGATAGAAGCCAATGCCGCCGTAAATAAAGCCTTTACGGATATGTATACTTTATGGCACGACCGTCTGGGACATCCCGGGTCAAGTATGATGCGGAAATTGATTGCCAATACTAATGGGCACGCCTTGAAAGAAAGGAGAGTAATCCCCAAGAATATAATGTGTACCTCGTGTTCACAAGGGAAATTGATTGTAAGGCCATCACCAGTAAAAGTGACTAAGGAAACAATAAACTTTCTGGAAAGAATTCAAGGAGATATATGCGGACCAATACACCCACCTTGTGGGACATTCCGATATTTTATGGTCCTCATTGACGCATCTACAAGATGGTCACATGTATGCTTATTGTCATCACGGAATATGGCATTTGCAAGACTCCTTGCTCAGATAATACGCCTAAGGGCTCACTTTCCAGACTTTCCTTTAAAGACCATAAGAATGGATAATGCTGGTGAATTTACTTCCCAAGCGTTTAATGACTATTGTATGTCCATGGGGGTAAGTGTTGAATACTCCGTGGCACATGTACATACACAGAACGGCTTAGCCGAGTCATTTATAAAACGCATACAGCTGATAGCTAGACCATTACTCATGAGGTCAAAGCTCCCTGTATCCGCTTGGGGTCATGCTGTCTTACACGCTGCTGAACTAATCCGTATCAGGCCATCTAGTGATCATAAGTATTCCCCATCCCAATTAATAACGGGAAAAGAGCCAGACATCTCCCATCTAAAGACATTTGGATGTTCAGTCTATGTGCCTATTGCACCACCACAGAGAACTAAGATGGGACCTCAAAGGAGGATGGGGATATATGTTGGATATGATTCACCCACGATCATAAAGTATCTTGAGCCAACCACCGGAGATTTATTTAAGGCCAGATACGCGGACTGTCATTTTGACGAATCCGTTTTTCCAACATTAGGTGGAGAAAACCGGCTGATGAAAGAAATTGCATGGAATCAAACATCCTTAAATTGGCAAGATCCTCGAACTAAAGAGAGTGACTTAGAAGTCCAAAAGATAATACATTTGCAAAAGTTAGCTATACAATTGCCAGATTCCTTTGCAGACCCAAAGAGGGTAACTAAATCGTATATACCAGCCGTGAATGCACCTATACGAATTGATGTCCAGGATGGACCGCAAGTGGCTACAGAGTCTAGGCCACGTTTGAAACGTGGAAGACCTATTGGTTCCAAAGATAAGACTCCTCGGAAATTAAAGAAAGGTGCTGAGATTCAGACCGAGGAGATAGTGGATATTCCAGACATAAATGAACCTAAGGTGCCAGAAAATGTTGCTTGGGACGCCAAGCAGCAAGGGCCTGAAGTTCCTGATAATACAGAGATCGCGATCAATTATGTCTCGTCTGGAATCCAATGGAACAGAAAAGATGTCGACATTGATAATGTATTTGCATGCAATGTAGCACTTGAAGTAATGAACGAGGATCTAGAACCCACGTCAATATATGAGTGCACTCAGCGACCAGATTGGATTAACTGGAAAGACGCTATAAACGTGGAGTTAAACTCTTTAAAGAAGAGAGAGGTTTTTGGTCCCATAATTCGGACACCTCATGACATTAAACCAGTTGGACATAAATGGGTCTTTGTGAGGAAGAGAAACGAATTAGGCGAAATCGTTAGGCACAAAGCACGGCTTGTTGCACAAGGATTCTCACAAAGACCAGGAATCGATTATGAGGAGACATACTCCCCTGTGGTGGATGCAACGACATTCCGATTCCTGATAAGCCTGGCTATAAGAGAAAAATTGGATTTACGGTTAATGGATGTTGTAACCGCGTATTTATATGGTCCACTGGATAATGAAATTTATATGAGATTGCCAGAGGGTATTGAGCTCAAAGATAAGAAAAGTTCTCGAGAAGAACACTGCATTAGGCTGAACAAATCCTTATACGGACTAAAGCAAAGTGGGCGTATGTGGTACAACCGGTTAAGTGAATACTTAGTAAAGTCCGGGTACAAGAATGATCCCATTAGTCCGTGTATCTTTATAAAGAAGTTTGCAAACAAAGGATTTGTGATTATAGCAGTATACGTGGATGATTTGAACATCCTCGGCACCCCTGGAGAAATCGCCCAAACAGTTGAATATTTAAAGGCCGAGTTTGAAATGAAAGACTTAGGAAAGACTAAGTTCTGTTTGGGAATACAGCTTGAGTATATTAATGATGGAATCCTTGTGCATCAAATGGCATATACAGAAAAGATACTCAAGAGATTTAATATGGACCAGGCCCACCCATTGACCAGCCCAATGGTGGTGAGAAGCCTCGGATTGGACAGTGATCCATTTGGTCCAAAGAAGGACGATGAAGAAGTCCTTGGTCCCGAAATGCCATATCTAAGTGCCATAGGAGCGTTGTTATACTTGGCTAGTCATACTAGACCAGATATTTGTTTTGCCGTGAACCTCCTATCAAGATTTAGTTCTTGTCCGACCCAAAGGCACTGGAACGGGATTAAACATATACTTCGTTACCTACAAGGAACGAAAGATATGGGTCTATTTTTCACTAACCTTAACAATGAAGGTTTGGTTGGTTTTGCTGATGCAGGTTACTTATCGGATCCACACAATGGACGATCTCAGACAGGATATGTGTTCA
Organism: Alliaria petiolata; assembly: GCA_020283515.1. Classification (NCBI taxonomy): domain Eukaryota; kingdom Viridiplantae; phylum Streptophyta; class Magnoliopsida; order Brassicales; family Brassicaceae; genus Alliaria; species Alliaria petiolata. The sequence goes on from JAHZTW010000001.1 coordinate 25,698,976, forward strand.
CTCATGGAGGAACAGCAATTTCATGGAGATCCATGAAGCAGACACTCACGGCCACTTCATCAAACCACGCAGAGATTTTGGCGATTCATGAAGCTAGCCGCGAATGTGTTTGGTTGAGATCGATGACTCAGCACATAAGGCGAGACTGTGGAATGACCGATGAGAAGGAAGAGCCAACCGTACTCTACGAGGACAATGCCGCATGCATTGCTCAACTGAAGGATGGATACATCAAAGGAGACAGGACGAAGCACATCTTACCGAAGTTTTTCTTTACTCACGATCTACAGAAGACCGGAGAAATCAAAGTGCTTCAAGTACGTTCCTGTGACAACTCAGCCGACCTATTCACCAAGTCGCTTCCAACCTCCACGCTCAAGAAGCTCATGTATCAGATCGGCATGCGCCGACTAAGAGACCTTCAGTGATGCCTAAAACAAGGGGGAGTAATACGTGCTGTACTCTTTTTCCTTCACTAAGGTTTTGTCCCACTGGGTTTTCCTTGGTAAGGTTTTAATGAGGCAGCATCCCCAAGCGTATTACTATGATCCATTCATCACGTCCGGTTATGTCAATCAAGGGGGAGTGTTATAAATCATTGAGGTTCGATCTCCATAACCGGCCCAGTCCATTAAGCCATTGGCGTGAAGACAAGGCCCAGGCGTGAAGGCCCATTACCTTAAGACGGTTTATGTTTAGGCCATTAGATGATTTCCTTATTCTAGTAGGAAAAGGATATTTCATTTTCTACCCTTATGTAACTACTATATAAAGAGGCCCTTGACCATCATAATAATAATAGAGACACGATTCATTACTTTTATAACATTTGATATGTTTAATTTTTGCGGAAGAATGACAAACTAAACATTGGTTCGTACCCGGCCCAACTAAATAAATAATGGATTCTTTTATCGTCATACAAACTAATGCTATATTGGGCCATAATTAGGCCATAATTGGGCCTTACATAACTCTTAATACTAGCGTGAGATGTTAACTAGGTTAAAGAGTAGATCTCCTTTGCGCTCTCTCTCGGGGTAGCCACAGATTTTTCCGGCAAAACAGTCGCGCCGTCGTCAAAACCATGACTTCCTTCATAGGCCCGCTTCCTTTCCCCGGCGACTACGCCAGTAAGTCTCTCTCTCTCTCTGTTTCAACTCGTGTGATGTGTTTTTTCCTCTCAATGTCTTATTCGTTTCTCTCTTGGATCTAAAACCTTGCAGCCGCTGCGTTTGGCGTGTTCTGGGATATCCAGGCATGCGGGATGGAAGAGTTCTGGGATATACCGCCTGAGGAACGCAATCCTGTGGAGGTTGTGCGGAGAATCAGAAAGTAATTCACTGATTCAGGCCATCGCGGTCCGGTCTCGATCCATGCTTATGGGGATATGACTCCTCACGACTTTTCCTCCTGCGGAATCAAGCTCAATCACTTTCCCACAGGTCTAGTCTCTCTTCCTTGTCTTTGTTATTTATCAGCTTTTGTGATAAAAAGATTCAGTCTAAAGTTAACAGCTTGATCCTTGTCCGCTTTTGTAATATGTATATTGTTTCAGGAGACAAGTATGCGAGAGAGACCAAGACTTTGGAGGACATTGTATCGTGGGCAGATGAACATCCCGAACCGTCATCGTTGATGCTCATCACGGGAGACGTCGTCTCAAATGACATTCTTCGGGTTGTTAAGCTTTTGCAAAGTAGGAAAAAATACAAATTGATGTACATACACCCACACCACCCATCGGTGCTCGTGATCGTGGCTCCTTCCGCCTCCTCTGCTGGAAACTAATGTATCGGCGAAAACAACTTATGATGTATCGGGGAAAATAAAAAAACTAGTAGCAGTAGTATTGTTTCTTTTTCTTGCTTGTATTGGATCATCCTTAGTAGTAGTAGTATATCTTTTCCTTTCTTGCTTGGAAGATGATTTGTCTAAAAGACTTTGTTTTGGTGGGGGTTTTAATATAAATATCCGATGGTTGATAAGAAAAAAAGAATATATATTTTGATTAGCGACAATCAGAGAATGGGCCAAAGAATTACAAATATCTAAAAACTTGGCGACATATTTGATTTGACAATCCTTTCTTCCTTGAAATTTCATCGCCTTCCCATATTCCAAAGTCTCTTCCTTTTTCTCTTTTTCTTTGTTTGCGACAAAAGGGATACGATTTCAGATTTCCAGGGTTTCAGAATTCAAAAGTTTGTAAAAATGTAATGTGTAAGAAACAGAGAATCTTGATACCAAAACTTCATTTCCATGATCATTTGACTCCTACCATTTTTCAAAACGCTATGAAACGTTATCTTAGTCTCTCTCCTCTCTCTCTGAGTCTTCAGTTTTGCCAAATTTGGCTCTCATCAGAATCAAGCAAGGATTTGATTATATAATGTTTTATGCTCTTGTGTTGAATTGCCCGTTTGATGTATTTGTGCTGTTTCTTACACATTCCAATTTCAAAGTTTTGTGTGGAACCTTGAAATCGTGGGCTTGAGTTCTAACTTGTATGTTTCTCGGCTTCTATAAATTTGATTACTTAATGTCAAACTCTTTGTTAGATGTGATGAATTGGATATGAAGCAGGAAGAAAGATGTTTTGTTCAGCTCTTATGATTCTCTAGTTTATCTGGAATTGATAACATTAGTCACATCTTGAACATTCTTTTACCTGAGTAATTNTCTCTAGTTTATCTGGAATTGATAACATTAGTCACATCTTGAACATTCTTTTACCTGAGTAATTGTCAATATAGTGAGAATTTGGTTGATACAAGAGTCCATTCGATCTCTCTGTACATTTGTGGCAGAGTGAGAGTAACGTTTGTGATGTTTTTCGTTTCAGGGTTTTCGAAAAGTTGATGCAGATCGTTGGGACTAAATCTAGATACTTTGAAACAGAGCGGCGGTTTGCAACGGATTCAATACTCACTCTGATTTCAAACAATCCTAGAAGGCTTTCTTCTCAAATATGTATTTCAAACATCGATCTCTTTCATCTAGAAGGAAAGGCGTGGAGAGTCTTACTCACCTCCTCATCGTCTCACTCTGCTTATTGACAAAATGGTACGAAACTGAATCAACTTTACTAGACACTAATACCGCAGGTACGATGAAGCTCTTGTTACTTGGTTTTCTTCACGAAGCTGAAGCATAGAAAGAATGTTATATTTATTATATGCTTCGCTTAGATGTTAAAAGCAAGTCCAAAATACTTTAATTCGATGTAAAACTCGTTTGGATAAGATTTATGTTATGTGTTTACTGTCTATTGACCCAAACCACTTCTATGTCCTGAAAAAAATCAGCAAGAGGTTGAGATCCAACTTCACAGACAAAAAAAAAAAAGCAATCCAGAATATATAGAAATAAAATAACAATTCTTCAAATGGTATTAAAATCGATGAAAACTAGAAAAATTGTCATGTGGTGAAAAAATTTCCATTACAAAAGACCATAACAATTACAACACCAACAACGATGATTAATTGAAAAGCAAAACGTCAAACCGAAAATTACAAACGCAACACTTGACTCACCAAACGTTTAAAGAAACAATGAGAGATAGATGTGCTTAATGAGCACTTATGGTGCCACGAGGATACTTTCGGCGAAATCTTTCCGCGAACCATTCGTGTTTGTGTGAAATGAAGATATGTCCGATCACCAATCCACAGAACACACCAGGTACATAGGCTATCGCAGCTGCTATCCAGTTGATCAACACTTCTTCCGGCTCAGACGAAAAATCGTCGGGTTGTTGTGATGTTGCTTCCGGAACATGGATTTTCTTACAGATTTCCTCGAGACCAATGAGTCCGAGGTTGTCCTCGAATGAAGAACAATTTTGCGTTTGAAATTGTGTGCCACGTGGCACCGGACCTTCTAAAAGGTTGTGGGAAAAGTCCAAGTATGACACGAAGGAGAGATTTCCAAGATCACTAGGAATATGACCTGAAAGCTTATTGCGAGAGAGGTCTAGTGCCTCCAGATTTGTGATATTTGCCAGGGATGATGGGATATTGCCTGTGAATGCATTACCAGACAAGTTGAGAAAACGCAAGTCCTTCAACAAGGCAATGGATTCAGGGATCAATCCTTTGAATTTATTTCCAGAGAAATCGATGGCTTTGTAGCCAAGGAAGATCCGTGAAAACTGTGTTTCTACACCTTTATAAACCATATCCATCGAATCTTCATACCTGACTATTTCAATCCAGATCGGTGGATACGGGCCGACCCTAGTCGAAGAAACATACAATTCGGATTCATCTATCCACACCGACGACATTTGAAGCCAGTTCACAAAAAAATCCTGAGGCAGTTTTCCATTGAAGTTATTGTGCGATATGTCAATGACTCGCAGAGTTGGAAACCCAAAATATGCAGAGGGGATATAGATTGGACCATAAAATGCATTTGATCCGAGCAACAGAACACGTAATGATCCCAAAGATTCCAGCCAAAACGGAAACGTGTCTCTGATCTTGTTTGCTTTCAAATTCAGAAATCCCATACTGCTGCAATTGAGCAAAGACTTTGGAAGCTTCCCCACCAGCTGGTTGCGGCTAACGTCTAGTGAACTTAACCGCGTAGCATTAACAAAGATATCTGGAAGAACTCCGCTGAGGTTGTTGTTTCTTAGATGTAGATATCTAACAGAATGGATGGAATTCAACAAACATGAAGGAATGGAACCAATGAGATGGTTGTTTGACAGATCTAAGAAGTCTAATGATCTGAAATCACAGATCCACTGCGGAAATACTCCTTGGAGTGAATTTGAACCAAGATCAAAGTGAGTTTGAAACTTCATTCCATTGAAGACAACTTCGAGTGAGTTCTCGAGGCTACTGAAAGAATTATGAGAAAGCATCAACGAAACTAGTCTCCATAAGAAACTCGGTACTTGACCTTCCAACTTATTGTAAGAGAGATCAAGATCAATGAGTGAGACTAATTTGGACATAGACCTAGAGATTGGCCCAGTGAAACTGTTATGGCTAAGATTTAAAAACGAGAGGTTGAGAAATCCAGATATAGATTCTGGGATTGGTCCATGAAAGTTGTTATGAGCAAGGTTTATAGACTCTATATACGATGACGATGTATTCCCAAACTCTAAAGGCCCCTCAAATTGGTTTCTTTGAAAAGAAACCGTTCGTAACGAAGGAATTGTGAATAGGGAAGTAGGGATTTTCCCAAAAAACGAGTTTTTACTCACATCAATTTCCACCAAATTGTGGAGTCTATGGATATCAGTGGGAAGTGTGGATTTGAAGTGATTATCCCTAAGGTCTAAGTAAGACAAGCTGGTTAAATTTGGTAGTATACGAGGGAAATCTACACTGCTGAGTTGATTTTCACCGAGGTCTAAACCGGACAACTTGTTGAAATTGGCAAATGAAATAGGAATGTTACCACTCAAGTTGTTTTCGGAAATGCTCAGGGTTGTTAGTTGGTTCAGGTTGCCGATTGAAGACGGAATTTCACCTATCAAGTGATTCCCATCAAGCTCAAGACTTGTGAGACGAGACAAGTTTCCTAGTGACGATGGAATCTTTCCTGTTAGATCGTTACCAGAAAGGTCTAAATCTGTGAGGTGAGACAGGTTTCCTAGTGAAGATGGAATCTTTCCTGTTAGATTGCAAAGGGAAAGATCTAGGTGACTAAGATGTTGGAGTTTAAAAAGGCTACTGTTTGATTTCAAAGAGATATTAAGATCATTGCCCCTAAAACTCAAGCCGCTTAGCTTAAGGTTTCCGATGAAAGGTGGAATTTCACCAACCAAATTATTATAAGAAAGATCTAAATCTGTGAGGTGGGACAGGTTTCCTATTGAAGAAGGAATTTCTCTGAGATTGTAACCGACAAGGCTTAGGTGACGAAGATGGTGGAGTTTAGAAAGGAAACTGAATGATTTCATAGACCTATTAAGATTGTAGGAACCAAGACTCAAGTGGCGTAGCTGCTTAAGGTTGCCGATTGAAGGCGGGATTTCACCTACCAAGTAATTACGAGAAAGATCTAGCTCTATGAGGTGAGACAGGTTTCCTAGTGAAGAAGGGATCTCTCCTATGAGATTGCAAAAGGAAAGGCTTAGATGACGAAGATATTGGAGTTTAAAAAGGCTACTGTGTGATTTCAAAGAGCTATTGAGAGGGATGTTATTGAGAACGAGAGATATCACCTCACCGGATTTAGCATCGCATTGGACACCTCCCCAAGAACAATAATCACTATTGCTTGCATTCCATGGAGTTGAATAAGCATATGGGTCTGATGCATTGATCGGAAATTCGTTTATGAACTCTAAAAGTGCATCCCTTTGGAGAGTAGGAGAAGCAAGAGTGTATAAAATAAAGGAAGCAAAGAAGAAGAAAAAAGATTGGCTCGTAATCATCATATCCTTTTCTCTTTCTTTTTAAGTGTTTGTGGTAAGTTGTGTAGTGTGCTGTGGTGATGCGGTTCGTTTATAGAGAGCTTAAGTTTCTCAAGTCGTCTCTGTTGATTTTTCAACTCTTCTGTGATTAGTGAATCATTCCACTTGGCTCAACTCGTCTCTGTTGATTTTTTCAAGTCTTCTCAGTCTTTCGTCTCCCCTGGGGCACGGCATTGTAACAAATGGTCCATAGATAGGACGATACCCTCTTAATTGCTTTCTATTAATTATATTTCGTTCTGGTTCTAATGCTTACAAGTTACAAAATTAAATCACGTATGTATAAGATTTAAGTTTTCTGCTGTTTAACATCTTACATATATATACTGTCGTTTGATGTTTTTTATTAAATGATTTTCATATTGGTTTGCTATTCCTTTTTCGTTTTTATGGTTCGCTAATTATTAACTTTTTTATTGGAATGTAAAATTGTAAATATCTGATTTATCTAAAGGGTTATATTTGTTTTGGTTTTTTTTAATGTAAATATCTGATTAGTCGATAAGAAAAAAAGAATATTTAATCTCTCAGATTACTATTAGGGGTTGCGGAGACTTAAAAATATCTAAAAACTTGGCGACAATCCTTTCTTCCTTGAAATTTCGTTTGATGTGAGAGCGATCCCTTTGCCCTACGCACAAGTTTCATCGCCTTCCCACTGTACAAAAATTCCAAAGTCTCTTCCTTTTCTCTTTTCTTGTTCGCGACAAAGGGATTCGATTTCAGATTTACAGGGTTTCAGAATTCAAACATTTTTTTGTCAGAGTTGGAAGATTTCTTCGAGTCATGGTGAAATCGGCGGAGGGTGTTGGGTCATCGTCTTCTTCTTCTTCAGTGGCGCCGTTCCTGAGGAAATGCTACGAGATGGTTGACGATTCTTCAACAGATTCCATAATCTCGTGGAGTCCAAATGGAGAAAACAGCTTCGTTATCTCGGACACGACCGTCTTCTCTGTTCAACTCTTGCCCAAATACTTTAAGCACAGCAATCTCTCTAGCTTCATCCGTCAGCTCAATATCTACGTTAGTCTCTCTCCCTCTCTCTCTCTCTCTTCAATTTTGCTTAGAATTGGCTCTCATCAGAATCAAGGATTATATACTTTTATGCTGTTGTGTTGATGTTTTTGTGCTGTTTCTTATACATTCTAATTTCAAAGTTTTGTGTGGAACCTTGAAATCGTGGGCTTGAGTTCCAACTTCTATGTTTCTCTGCTTCAATAAAGTGGATAGCTTTTAGAGAAATTTGATTACTTAATGTCAAACTCTTTGTTAGATGATGAATTGGATATGAAGCAGGAAGAAAGATGTTTTGTTCAGCTCTTATGATTCTCTAGTTTATCTGGAATTGATAACATTAGTCACATCTTGAACATTCTTTTACCTGAGTAATTGTCAATATAGTGAGAATTTGGTTGATACAAGGGGTCTATTCGATCTCTGTGTACATGTGCCTGATTCTTGAATGTGCCTGAGAGAGAGTAACGTTTGTGATATTTATTCGTTTCAGGGTTTTCGAAAAATTGATGCAGATCGTTGGGAGTTTGCGAACGACGGGTTTGTCAGAGGCCAAAAGGATTTGCTAAAGAATATTACCCGGAGGAAAAACGTTCAGAGCAGTGAGCATCAGAGCAAAAGCGTTTACAAACAAGAAAGCACAAGCGAAGCTTCTCAGGAAAAGCCCGACAAGAGCGGATTGTGGAAAGAAGTTGATATCTTGAAAGGGGACAAGAACGCATTGGCGCAGGAGCTGATCAAAGTCAGGCAGTACCAAGAGAACACGGACACGAAGATGTCACACTTGGAAGACAGAGTTCAAGGAATGGAAGAGAGTCAACAGGAGATGCTATCGTTCTTGGTAATGGTTATGCAGAATCCAAGCCTCTTGGTTCAGTTGCTTCAGCCAAAGGAAAAGAATTGGCGAAAGGCGGAAGGAGGAGCAACGATATTGGAAGAAGTTACGGATGAAGGAGAATCAAACTCAAATGGTCTTCCTTTAGTTACATACCAGCCACCATCAGAGGGAACAGCAGCAAAGTCAAGCATGAACGACATAAACGATTTCTTGAGAAACGCTGATATATTGAAATTCTGCCTTGATGAGAATCATGTGCCGTTGATCATACCTGATTTATATGACGATGGGGCATGGGAGAAGCTTTTGCTGTTGAGCCCTTCGAAGAAGAAGAAGAAGAACAATGTGAAGAAAGGGAAAGATGATGCGACGTTGGAGGAGGAAGAGGAGGATGGAGCAATGGAATTAGACAAGAGCCGTATGCTCGAGCTGATACAAGAAGAAATGGAGAAACAAGATGACTTTGAATTTGGACAGCTTACTCCAGAGAAGTCTAGGAATCTTGAGATTCTTACAGAGCAGATGGGATTGTTGGCTTCAAATCATTAGCCTGAGGATTCATTAACCAGAAACTTGATGAGGTTTTTGAACATATTCAGCCTCAAAAACTTTTGTTATGTAAACTTTTTTATGGTGAATAACAAAAGTAGGCTCTTAAATATTATTCTTTTCGTTGGAGCAGTTCTTAAAGGTGTTCTTCTTACCATACTAAAAACAACAAATTTAGTGGATTGCATAAACTTTTTTTTTTGTTTTGATCAAGAAGAAAAAAAAAGTGACGAAACAAGAAAGTAGTTGAATAACGGGCTGGGCCGAAAAGGCCTTATTAGGAAGGGTTGTTCTAAGGCCCACAATTGCACAAAAACAACAGCTAGGGTTATTTCACAACTCTTGAGTTCCTCTCCTCCTCCAATGTCTATATATATGAATTACGCAGCGTTCTTATGTCTCACAATAACAACTATTTGCGTCGTTCCAATATCTCTCCCGATTTGCTGAAATCAAATGTAGTTTCGTTCTTTTTTCTATCGTTTTGAAGATTTATTTGGGGAATCGTATAGTTGTTTATGCCTCTGAGGATGATCAAAATCATAAAACTTTCGTTCTTCCGAGATAACTCGTGCGGAAAACTATGGAGACCTGAACTGAATGGAGGCATATTCATGTTTTTTAAGAGGTTTTAATTTGTTTTCTGGAAATTGATTTCAATGGTATCTTCTCAATTTGAATCTGATGATGTTAAAACTATAAACTTTCGTTCTCCTGAGCTTTGTATGTGCTGAGAAAACATTGGAGACCTGAACTGAAGTTTTCATCCTGAGAAGATTCCTTTAATTGGTTTATCGTTTGAGAAATTGAGAACTGAGAAAATTAAAGAATTGAATTTGGCCAAATTGTATAAGTGGAAGAATATTTAAATTGTCAACATCAATTTGACAAATTCCCAATCTCTGGCATATAATGCTCAAAATGTCATAAACATGACAATCTTATTTGTGTATTGCTTATCAAATTGATAACTCAAAGACGATGCCGTTACTTTGGTCAAGCGAATCCGATGGGTTACGTGAGCATCTTGTTGACGTGGACGGTGTCTCCGGTGGTGAACTGAAGATTCGGGTACGAGATCTGACACGTGTCTCCGATGACGGAACTCTGATTCTGAAAGGAGTGTCGATGGATATACCGAAAGGTATGATCGTCGGGGTGATTGGTCCAAGCGGAAGCGGAAAGTCAACGTTTTTAAGATCTCTTAACCGTCTCTGGGAGCCCCCGGAGACAACCGTTTTCTTGGACGGCGAAGATATAACTAACATCGACGTCGTCACTCTCCGCCGTAGAGTCGGAATGCTTTTCCAGCTTCCCGTTCTCTTTGAAGGTAAATCAAAAGTTTCTCTCTTTTCTTCTTCAATCGTCATTGAAATCTAAAAACGTAGATTGCTTTTTGGTGTCTGCGTTGATGATGATGGAGTTAAGGGTTACTCTAGTTTCATATGTCTGCTTCGTATCTTGATATGTTTGGTTCTCACAGGGACTGTTGCGGATAATGTGAGATATGGTCCGAGTTTGAGAGGGGAGAAGCTAAGCGAAGAAGAGGTTTACAAGCTTCTGAGTCTTGCGGATCTCGATGCTTCGATTGGGAAGAAGACTGGTGCGGAGTTATCTGTGGGTCAAGCTCAACGAGTAGCACTTGCGAGGACTCTAGCCAACGAGCCTGAGGTGTTGCTTCTTGATGAGCCAACGAGCGCTTTGGATCCGATATCGACAGAGAACATTGAGGATGTTATTGTGAAACTGAAGAAGCAGAGAGGGATCACGACTGTGATTGTGTCTCACAGTATCAAGCAGATACAAGGAGTTGCTGACATCGTTTGTCTTGTTGTCGATGGTGAGATTGTTGAGGTTCTCAAACCAAATGAGCTTTCTCAAGCTTCGCATCCAATGGCACGGAGGTTTCTTCAACTCAGTTCCTAAAGACCCACCAGATTCAAAAACCTCATGTTCTTTTACTTTTTTCTAAAATGGATTCAAACAAATGCTGTTTGAATGTGCTGAATAGTCTGAATGTGACAATACCTTTTATAGTTTTATGTCTATTCACCTTTAATGGTTCTTCAACTCAGTTCCTAATAAGACCCACCAGTTTCAAAACCTCATGGTTCTTTTGCGTTTTTCTTAAATCGATTCAAACAAATGCTGTCTGAAATGTAACAGCAACGCCTTTTATGGCTTATGTCTATTTATCTTTTCTTGAGCAATTGAAAGAAGACAAAGGTATATAAAAGCATATGCACAGCAAAGAATTGAGTCTGAGATGCAAATTTAGAAACTTGGTTTGGTGAAATCTGCATCAAACGAACTAACAGGAACAACAGCAGGAGCCTTAGGTGAAGTGTCACCGAGTTGGATAATCTCCTTTCTTCCTTCTCCTCCGTTCTCGGCTCTCTCTTTAACCGCCTTTGTCACTGCGCCAAACGCGTTTGAGAACCACGAAGCTCCGCTCGATACATAAGGGTTTGCCATCAAAGCCGTTCCCGCGCTGATTGCTCTCTCCTCTGCAGCTGCTAAAGCAGACTTTGTTATCTCCCTCACTTGATACCGCTCATCCATCTCTCTCAGCTTCTCGTTCACCACGGTCGTTCCTATGCTTAGCTTCTCGCTCAGACCCATCTTTTCGTCCAGCGAGGCAATGGTCGCTGAAGCGTTTGAGACCAGGTTGTGTCTGTCGTCGAAAGCTTTGGCTTTCTCCATCGCATCTTTGCCAAGAGCGTAACCCCTTCCCACCATGATGTTCACCACATCTTCAGCTTTCTTGACAGTGAAACCATTAAACGAACTTTCCTGCTAAAACAGAGAAAACAAACATGACAACTGAAACTAAACCAATAAAGCAAAGAGTTCTTCTTTTTCTGGGTCGGTTCCATTGGCTTTTACCGAGTCAAGTGCAAGGGCTTCTTGTGGTAGCTCGTAGTTCACAGCTGGAGTAATACTGACACGATGATCCGCAATGACAGCTCCCTACAGGAAAGTTTTAAACCGTAAGTAGTAAATTCAAGAAGAAACCTTACATTTCCAAATTATGCAAGAAACCATAAGAAAATCAAAATACCGTCAAGAGCATTGCAGTTTCCGCGCCTTGTGGATCCTTAAAAGTAACATACGCAACCTGAGTTTCTTGCGTCTCACTGTGATCATAAAGTGACAAACTTTTTTAAAGATGTTGGTAAAGATTATATCTTCTTAACAATGAGATCATAACTACAACCGTTGTTTATACCTTCGCGTTTCGACGTAGTGAATGTCACCCGAGAAAGAAAAGAACTCTTTGAGATCTTTCTTAGAGACATTGAGTGAAACGTTGCTAATCTTCACAGTTTTCACCTGCAGCAACAAGTACAAGAACGAACGAAATCGAATCAAGATCTTTCCAGCATTCATCCTCACAACTCATAAAACATGTCAACACAGCGGAAGGAAACAACAAAAAGGTTTGGGCGGAGAAGCATTGTTCTTACAGGAGAGGCAGTTGACTGGGAATCCATTAGGATGTTGTGCTGAGTTTGATCCGAGTGATTGAAAGCAGCCTGTAGAGAGATCAAATTCATGAATTTTTCACAAGTGAGATTTGATAGTAAGAATCAAAGAGAAAATTATATATTTTTGACTTCTTTCGGAATAGATTCAAAAAGACGATGACCCGGAAAAAAAAACTCGAACTGAAAAGTTTCTGTTTTTTTTTTTTGTCAGTTGCTTTTTTAGGTAACCGACATAGTAAAGAGATCTCAGACTTCATCCACCAAAATCAACAGATCAAGTAACAGTAAAGGTCAGAAAATCGTAGCAGAAATCGAAATTCTCAGTAGAACTAAGCCACATTCAAGGGGAACAAACAAAAAAAAACGTTTTTTTCATTAGATCTGAAAATAGCAGACTCCGAATCTGCGAAATCAGATTGATGCCAACCCCAAAAAAAAAAAAATTAGTCGAGAATCGAGAAAGCTTACCGACATTGTCGCAAGGATTCTCAGGCGGCGGAAATCGAGCAAAAGTGTAAAGTGGTAAGCTAATAAATTGGAGAAGAATATTGGGGATTCAAGTCAGTGTTAACCAGAAAATGGATTTATGACTTTTTTTTTTTTTTTACTGCGTCATCGACAAACCAAAATTCTTAATTTGTCAATCAAAAGTCAGAATAATGGGGTTGAGTGGTTGACAAACCAAAATTCTTAATTCTTTTACTGCGTCATCGACGAACCAAAACTCTTAATTTTTTTACTGCATTATCGACGAACCAAAATTCTTAATTTGTCCAAACACGGTTGTTTTTTTTTCTACAGAATTACGGTTGTTTTATAAGTTAAAAACTGGGTAATAATCAAAATTTTTATTATTTACTAGGTTATTAATCTGCAGATCTGTATTAATAATTTGGTTAAACTTTTTTGGCTAATATTTTTTAAATTATCAAAATCATAATAGATTTGTAGAAATTTTTTTAATATAAAATAATTTTAAATATAATGTGTAATTTTTCTTATTTTTGTTTATAAAATTAAAAATCTTATTAAGTAATATAATAGTAATGATCACCTATCGAATTATCCAACTTCGACATGCACACATGTTTGATTTAGAGAAGAGTTTCCTTGATAAGATCTTGGTGTTTTGTTTTGTTTTTCTTGGGAATTTTATAGTTCTTTCTCTCAGTTTTATGTGTTCAAATATTTGGTGTTTTAATTGAATGTCTCATTGATGTTGTGTACCTATGCATATATAATTTGTGATTCTTGTTGATAACAATTTTTGTATTTTTTTTAAAATTAGATATGTTGTTATATCAATTTTTTTTAATTTGAATGCAAAATGTAATGCGAATTTGTTGGAATATACAGAGGAACTGGTCGTTCGGTTGCTAATATGCATACTGAGTTTTGCATAAGTGTGTTCGAGACAATTAAAAAAAAAGATCGAGTTGTCGCGAACAACGAAATGCTGCATGTAGTTTTGTTGGGAAGATGTAGTTTTGTTGGGAAGCTGCAATGATCGTGCAAAGCCGTTTCTTGTTTCTCCACCAGGCCTTCCATGAGTTTTAACTTATACTTGTATTCAATTTATCATTGAGATATGTTTTATTGCAGTCTACTATTTGATAATTTTGGTTTTAAAACTTGTAGGATGATGTGGAGTCTTTACATCATTTTTTACTGTTTTTATCTTTGTTTGTTTTTTCATGTTTTGATTTGAATAATCTATCTAGATATACCAATCTGAGTTTGATTCATAAATTCGTCATACTTTATTATTTAAATGGAATTTTAGAAGGTGTTACTCATGTGTTGTTAATGTTGGCTCATATATAAGTAATGGTTATGTATAAAAAAAATACTTTACTAGTTGTTATATTTCGAGTATAAAAGTTACTTGTGTAGTGTTTTTCTTTGATAGTTTTTAAAACAGAAGCAGCTAATGTATTAGTCTTTGTATATTTAAAGAGTATGTTTGATTTGTGTATGTTTGTTTTTATTTAATTAAATTCAACTTCTTATGTTTAATAGAAATGCTTATTTGGACCAATTTAGTTGATTTTTTTTAATCTTATATATAGCTTAATGCATTACCTTTAACTTTTTATTTGTTAAAAGCTCTCAAGTTTTTTTTAGTTAAATATTTTTATATTAATTTTTTAAAGAGTTAGCATATAATAAATTAATTTTTTAAGATAATTTTTGTGTGCGTTAATTTAACTTTTTGATTATTGATTTCTATATTTGTTTTTTGTTAGTTTAGTTTTTGTGACATTGAATTTCTAATTTATTTTGACAAATTATATAGATTTTGATTTTTGACATAACTTCTTTTTATCTCTTTTGTTAGTTAAACTTTTTTTTATTTTTATTTTCTATTATACTATGATAATTTCGTTTTTTGTGTTTTTAAATTTATTTAAATTGTTAAATTAATTTTCTAGTTAAACTTTTTTTTATTTTCATTTTTTATTTTCATTTTTTTAATGAAAACGCTGATTTAGACCAATGAGATTGAGTTTTTTCGTCCTATGTGAAGCATAATGAATTTTTCCTTTTTTAATTTAACTCTTTTTATTTTGACATAAAATTATTTTGGAAGTATAGACATTTTTTAAGACATAATTTTCTTTTTATTTTTGTATTTTTTAAACTTTCTTATATTGATTACTTAAATAGTTAGCATAAATATCATGTTAATTTAATTTTTGATGTTTGTTTCTGTGCTAATTTTTTTTGTTTGTTACTGATTTCTATTTTAATTGTATTGACGTTTTGTAAAACATAATTTTCGTTTTTTTTATCTTAACTAATTTGTCTAAATATCAAGTTAATTTAATTTTAGATGATCTTATATTTTGCTAATTTTACCTTTTTGGTATTAATTTCCATTTTAATTAAACTGTTGATTTTCATTATCTTTTTGTTTGCTTTGATTTAATTAAATTAAATTTTATGTTTAATGGAAATATTGATTTGAACCAATAAAATTTATTTTTATAATCAAATGTATGGCTTAATGCATGAACCTTAACTTTTTTAGTAGTTAAAATTTCTCAATTTTTTTATTAGTTAAACATTTTTTATATTAATTTTTAAAAGAGTTAGCATATAATAAGTTTTTTTAGATGATTGTTTTTTGTTAATTTAACTTTTTGGTTATTGATTTTCATTTTTTTTGTTAGTTTAGCTTTTGTGACATTAAATTTCTATTTTATTTTTACAAACACTATAGTTTTAGATTTTTGACATAACTTCCTTTTATCTGTTTTACTAATTAAAATTTTTGAACTTAATTTCCTCTATACTATGATAATTTTCGTTTTTTTTTTTAATTTATTTAAATTATTAATTATATTTAATATTTTTTTTAATGAAAATGTTGATTAAGACTAATGAAATTGAGTTTCTTCGTCGTATGTGGACGCCCTCAATGGTATAATACATGATGATTTTTTTCTTTGTTAATTTAATTCTTTTTATTTTGACATAAAAAATTTTTGGAAGTATTGACATGTTTGAAGACATAATTTTATTTTTATCTTACTATTTGTTAAAATTTCTTATATTTATTACTTAAATAGTTAGCCAAGATATCAAGTTAATTTTCTTTTAGATGATTTTTTTTAAGTGTTAATTTATTTTTTGTTATTGATTTTTATTTTAATTGTATTGACATGTTGTAAAACATAATTTCCGTTTTTTACTTTAAATAATTAGTTTAAATGTCAAGTTAATTTACCTTTAGATTATTTTAAATTTCGTTAATTTTACTTTTTTGATATTAATATCTATTTTAATTAAAATGTTGATTTATGTTACCTTTTTGTTCCTTTTTATTTAATTAAATTTAATTTTTTATGCTTAATAAAAATATTGATTTAGACCAATGAAATTAATATTTTTAAACCTATGATGGCTTAATGCATCAATTTTAACTTTTTATTAGTTAAAAGTTCTCAATTTTTTATTAGTTAAACATTCTTATATTGATTTTTTAAAGAGTTAACATATAATAAATTATTTTTTTAAGATTTTTTTTTTTGTTAACTTAACTTTTTGGTTATTGATTTCCAATTTTCTTTTTTGGTAGTTTAGCTTTTGTGATATTGAATTTCTATTTTATTTTGGCAAACGCTATAGATTTGGATTTTTGATATAATTTCCTTTTATCTTTTTGTTAATTAATTTTTTTAGATCTTACTTTTCCATTATGATAATTTTTGTTTTTTTTTTTTTAATTTACTAAAAATGTTAATCATATTTAACATTTTTGTGTTTAATGAAAATTGGCAAACGCTATAGATTTGGATTTTTGACATAACTTCCTTTTATCTTTTTGTTAATTAAATTTTTTTGATCTTACTTTTCCATGATGATAATTTTCGTTTTTTTGTTTTTAATTTAATTAAAATGTTAATCATATTTAACATTTTGTGTTTAATGAAAACGCTGATTTGGACCAATAATATCGAGTTTCTTCGTCCTATGTGGACGTCCTCAATGGCATAATGCATCAACTTTTATATAGTACTAGAACAGGATCCGCATATATGCGGATTTTTAATAAAATATTTTAAACCCGTAACAATAAATTAAAAACAAAATCAAATAATCTGTAAAGAAAAATGAATAATCGAATATTTTTCTTTTTGTATTAGTATTAGAAAAGAAACTTAAATGAATAACAAAATTTAAGAAAATAATAAAATTTAAAACCCGTTAAAATATTTTTTAAGAAAATAGAAAGCATAATCTGATCGCTACTAAAACAAATATATGAAAAACACAAAATCGAAACCTAAAAGTTATTTATTTATTTTAATTTTCACTTATTTTCAATTAAAATATTCAAAACACAGAATTTGTTGCGGATCCTAAGCAACATTTACCCTACTTCTTATATAGTTCACACACTTTATCAACTACTATCTTTTTCTGTTCCAGTGCGTTAAAATCTTGTGTATTTAATTTGAGTCATTCAAGTATGTTAACGATCTTTCCATTAACTCTTTTCAAACAAATAAAGTCTCTGTTTCTCTTCACATTCATCTCCCTTATATGATCTCTTTGCTCTCTAGAGAAGTTATTCTTCTTAAGACTCGCATCAAAAGCCTCTCTACATGATTCTTGATATCCTCCTCCTCATTGATCTCANCTTAAATTGAAATAGATCCTTCTCTTTTATTTTATTTCTTAAATTGAAATATATCATAGTTAATTTTATTTTAATTTTATAATCTAAATCGATAAATTTAACGTTTTTTTAAAAAATCTTAACTAACCAAACGGATAATCAAAATGGTTAAATCTCTTTTAACAATAAAAAAACATAAAAAAACTTAAATGAATAACATTAAAAAAACTTATTATTTACCTTTTTATTTTTATTTTTTTCGTTCTAGATAAGGACCCGCATATATGCGGGTTTTTGATAAAATATTTTAAATTTGTAAAAATAAATTGAAAACAAAATTGAATAATTTATTTATTTTAAAATTTTGCTGAATTAATTATTTTATTTTTATTAAAATTAGATTTATCATAATTAAAATCTAGATTAGGATCCACGTATTATAATAATAAAATTTAAAACCCGTCAAATTATTATTTTAAGAAAATAGAAAGCAAAATCTGATCACTACTAAAAACATATATGAAAAATATAAAATCAAGACGTAAAAGTTATTTATTTATTTTAATTCTCATTTATTTTCAATTAAAATATTTAAAACACAGAACTGTTGCGGATCCTAAACAACATTTACCCTACTTCTCATATAGTTAACACACTTTAACAACTATCTTTTTTTGTTCTGTTGCGTTAAAAACTTGAGTATTTAATTTGAGTCAATCGAGTATGTTAACGATCTTTCTATTAACTCTCTTCAAGCAAATAAAGTATCTCTTTCTCTTCACATTCATCTCCCTTATATGATCTCTCTGCTCTCTAGAAAAGTTATGTTTCTTAAGACTCGCATCAAAAGTTTCTATACATGATTCTTGATATCATCATCCTCATTGATCTCATCATCGTTTAATGTCATATCATTAGCATCTAGAATTTTCTTTTTTTAATTAAAATATATCCTAGTTAATCTAATTTACCTTTTGTTTTTATTTTCCTTTTGAAATAGATCCTTTTGTTTTTATTTTCTTTTTCTTAAATTTAAATATATTTTAGTTAATTTTATTTTACTTTTGTAATCAAAATCACTAAATTTGACATTTATTTTTTGTAAAATAATATTTTACCGAGACACGTATCAAAATCTAAATCGATATGATATGATATAATGTATTAAGTTGTAATGTCATATCATTAGCATCTAAAATTTATTTTTTTAATTAAAATATATCCTAGTTAATAAAATTTAATTTTGTTTTTTAATTTTTTTTTTCTCTCGTATATGATCTCTCTGCTCTCTAAGAAGTTATGCTTTTGAAGACTCGCATCAAAAGCTTCTCTACATGATTCTTGCTATCATCATTCTCATTGAGCTCATCATTGTCTAATGTCATATCATTAGCATCTTAAATTTTTATTTTTTAATTGAAATATATCATAGTTAATCTAATTTATTTTTTTATTTTCTTTTTTGTTTTCTTAAATTGAATTGGATCCTTTTATTTTATTTTATTTTTCTTAAATTGAAATATATCCTAGTTGATTTTATTTTACTTTTGTAATCTAAATCGATAAATTTGACATTTTTATTCTTTAAACCGTAGCTAACTTAGTTTCCTTTTTCTTAATTTTCTTATTTACCTTTTCGATTTTTTATTTTTCTTTTGGTATTAGTAATTGAAAAATAAACTTATTTCCTTTTTAATTTTAAAAATAAAGTTTTGATTTTTTTTTTAGTATTAGTAATTGATCATACAATTTCTTTAACTGAAATGAAAAACATAAAAACTTATTTTCCTGTTTAAAAAAAAAATTATTTACATTTTCGATTTTTTTTCCTTTTTGTATTAGTAATCGAAAAAAGTTATTTTCTTTTTTTATTTTTAAAACTAATTTTTAGATTTATGTAAATATTATGTTAAAATTTAATTGGTTGAATTTTTTTAACACGTGTCAAAATCTAATCGATTAACTTGACACGTGTCACGATCATGTTAAAAACTAATTTGATGCATCCTACTTTATATAATAAGATAGATTTAAATTGATATAATTTAAAAATCATATGAAAATAATATATTTTGGTCAAACACTATTTTTATACTTGTTATGCTAACAATATAGTAATTTTTTATAGATTTAGATTTTATGATAAAAGAAGGAATAATTAAGTTAAAGTTGTTTTTTTTTTTCACTGAACCTTCTTTTATTAATAAGATGCAATTACATGGTCTTGATGTAAAGCATTAACAATTGCAGGCGGTACATAAAAATGGAAATAGTACATAACTTCATTAGGAATACTAGCTTTAGCCATAATATCCGCCACCTTGTTGGCCTCTCTCCGAATCCATTGAAATTGAACGTCTTCAAATTTTGATTTCCAATGCTTCACTTCCCGTAACCAATTGACCAGCCAAAAATTTAACCTTTTACCGTTTAAAAGATCAATTAACTTTTTACAGTCCCCTTCAAAAATTATTTTCTTGTAGCATTTACTCCAACAGCTTTGCATTGCTAACAGAAGAGCCTGCACTTCAGCTTCAATGGTGTTTCCCACATATCTTCCAATTGCCTGACTTGCTCCTAGATAGACACCTACATCATCCCGAAAAATCCAGCCAGCTTGTGCTTGTCTATTTTCATTAATGTAGGAGCCATCAAAGTTGCATTTGATCTATTGTAGAGAGGGTCTCGTCCAAACACTACTAGAATTACACGCCATATTGATTCCAGTGTTTACTCTGTTTTGCATGTCTGTTGTAACTGAGCTTACCGTATTATTTATCAACTGGTTTTCCATCTGCCTTCGCATAAGTTAAAGTATTCCCCCAAGGCTGCTGTTTTTGTTGATACACCAGGAGGTTTCTACTTTTCCAGAGTCTCCAAAGGATCCATATCGGCAGAAATGAAAGAAGAGTGTTATGACATGAACTGATTGACTGGAAACACACCTTTATTTTGTCTTCCAGAGGCGCATTCATATTTTGTAGGCAAACAGACGGTACACCAGAAGCTCTCCATATTTGTTGAGCATATTCGCATTCAAAAAACAGATGATGAGTTGTCTCTTCCTTTCTACAACATCGTTGACAAAGAGTTTGAGTAGTAATATATCTTCTACCCAAATTTTCCCTTGTTGCCAATGAACCAGATAACAATCTCCAGAGGAAATATTTTATTTTTGGTAGTGTTGGGAGCTTCCATACATCAGATTTGAGTAAGTTGTCTCCATTTGGTGCTACTGGTCTAAGAACCTGTGGATGATGTGTGGCTAACCAGTAGCCTGATTTCACTGAGTAAATACCATCTTCATTATAATGCCAGCCTAGAAGATCATATGCATTCGAAGAACATAGTTTTAAGGCTACTACTTTATCGACATCTTCATCAGCTACATTGTTTCGCACTATTGACTCGTCCTATCCCGTGCCTGCTTGGTTGGACCATTGACAGACCCTAACAGTTACATCAGCAAAATTCTCATCTCTTGCTCGAGGAGGTCTAGGAGGGTGGCACGGTAACCACGGATCACTCCATGCATTGATATTTTTACCATTACTTATTTCAAATCTTAAACCTTTGATAAGCATATCCCTTCCGTGAATGAGTGATTTCCAAGCATTAGAAGCCTTTCTTCTCAATGACGCTTGTAAAACATTTTTATCGGAGAAATATCTTCCTCGCAAAACTCTAGCCATCAAGCATTCTAGTGTATGTACTATGTAGAATCCTCCAAACCTGTTTTGCTAAAAGAGCCTAATTGAAATTTTCCAGATCACGGAATCCTAAACCACCTTCTCTCTTTGGTAAACACAATCGATTCCAGACAAACCAGTGCATACACGGTTTATCATGCCCTGAACTCCACCAAAATCTTAGAAGATACCGTTGATCTCTTCACAAATTTCCTTAGGTAGCTTGAAGATATTCATAGAGAATATGGGTAAAGATAAAGAAACCAATTTGAGAAGTATTTCTTTACCTCCTGGTGATAGAAATTGTTTGGTCCACCCCTTGAGTATGTTATGGATGAATGTGTATAATCATAAAATAATTAGAACCAAATATATAAACATAACACAACTAAATTATAAAAAGTTATAAGTAACCATAAATCTGATGCAAATATCACTATTTGTAAGAAAAAAAACACAAACACTTAGCTAGAAACATAAATTAAAAAAACAAAAATTGTCCAAAATATAAAAATAATTTGCTAATAAATCTGCATATTAAAACATATTTTGGTCTTCAACTATGCTTCTTCAATGTTATCAAAAGATGTTGATCGAAAGCCTCATTTATAAATTATTTCTAGTAATATAAGTTGTGTACATATAAATAAGCGTAGGAAAATAATTAGAAAATATTTTCACTTACATGGATGAATGATTGTATTTCAAAAATTTCAGGATCAAATAGAATTCGAGAACACCTTTCTAAATTGTAGATCCGTGTAACGCCTCCTATATTATAAAAATAACAGGTATTATATATTCAACACCAAAATATATATTAGACAACATTAGATAAATAATTTGTTAAAATAAACTTAGAAAGCACATGATTCCCATTGAATTCTCTATAACTTCAAAACGCACATGACTACATATTACTCTAAGTAGCCCAACAAAATTCATCCAACTCATCGGCAAGATTTCCGTACGCAACACACTTAAATGATAATCTCGAGGTATATTGTATACGTAATAAAACAGTGTATTAAATTTAATACTATCACTTAAACTAAACTGAATTCTCATGTTCTTTTCACCATAGATCTCACCACGTGAATCCGCAGGCCCGGCCCAGAGCACAAACGGACTAAACCATGGTTTAGGACCACCAAATTTTTTTATTAACTAGTGGGACATTTTTATTTTAAAGTAATACATTTATAAAGTCATAAACGTAAATAAAAATTAATTACAAGAAAATTTAAGCTTTATGTAATAATATATATATAGTTCTTTATTTTTTATTTTTTTTTACTAAAATTATTTAATATTTTTTTTAATAATAAATATTAAAAAAAATTATAATTTTTTTTGGGTTTGGACCACCAATTTGGTTGGGCCGGCACTGTGGATCCGCTTCAGTAAATTCAAGATTACCAACACCAACCAAATTCTATAAAGATCTAAGAAAGGTTTCAAAAACATTGTAAATTTAGACAAAAGTGGGGAATATAATATAACCATATAATCTTACTCTACAAAAAGAAATTTAAGAGAATCACCAAAAAAAAAGAGAATGGAACGAACGTACCAATACAAATTTTTGGGTGAGAAAGCCTACGTAAAATGTTCGATATTTGGCAAAACTGAAGATGTTACCATCGTTGATTGGTTTAATTTTGGAAATATTTATATCTCACACTTCTTTTTCAGGCAAACTGTTTTATGTAATATATCATTGGATTTTTATTTTCAGATTACGTTTAAAGACCACTCAAAAACATTACAGACTTGCCCTTCCTTCAAAACCCAGGAAGAACAGATGACGTCACTTTGAATCTTACAAATAAACATGAACCGGTTTTTTCTGTTTTAAAGATTTGAAACATTGAAATGTTCAGAGCTGCTGGACATTAAAAAAAAAAATCGCTTACTGCGAAATCACGTTCGCTTTGAACTTTTAAGAAGTTTGGAATCCAAGGTACGTGGCCAGAGCTCACAAAAGACATGACAACAACAGAATTCAACAAAATCAAATTACAAGTCTATTTCAGCAACATATTCGATTTGACACTCGCTAGATCGCCTCGGCAATGCAAGCAGTTCCCTTAAGAAGGCAGCATCTTCTTCTAGCGTGGAAGATTTACAACGCACAACAAGTTTCTTGAGGATTCCTGAGTTCTCTACAAAGTACCTTGCACGGACGAGGTTATCTTCCATTTGAGCGGGATAACTCAAAACTCTCTTTGTTATCTCTACAGATTCAAGCGATGACAGCAAACACTGAGGCACGGACGAGACTCCTATATATGTGTTTTATCAAAGGGGAATAATAACGTAAAGTCTGCAAAACACACAAACATGCACAACACAAGATAAATGAACTTCAGATAACATTTAACACATTTTGCTAAGTGGTAAGTGGTTTGTTCAAGTCATTACCAAGATTAGGGATTTTAGATTCGGACAGCTTTCAAGAAACGTTCGCAGTCTTTCCAGGGAGGAATAAAGCTCTACTTCCAAACAGGACAGGTTGCAAAACTTGGGTAGTGGTTCTACTTTCAGCCAGGAAGAGAATATCTGCTTACACAAAAGAGGAAGTGAGACATACATATATTGGTAAGCAAAAACTTCATGGAAGAGCACTAAATATGAATAGCATAGACATATACCAAGAAAGCATCCGAAGAGATGTTCAGTTCCCTAACTCCGGAGATACTGGTGAGAAAATTACGGGTCATGTATCGCTTTTGTAGGTCCACCTGATGCGCACTAGACCACAGATCGAAACTGCCAAGAATATTGACCTTGGTCAAGGAACCTGAATTGCTTATGGTTTTACTGCCAGATATCTCATCTTCGAAATTCAGATGCACGAGTCTAGGGGCATCAATTGAAACCGCCAAGTTTTCTTGATCAAAGTTGTCTTCCTCATCCTCATCCACATAATCATCCTCATCCACCTCACCATCAAATTTTACACTCAGACTGGTTAGTGTCTGGGAGTGCACTCGTACAACCATTACATTATCATATACCCATCGAACAATGCTCAAATCTTCAAGTACTGGGCAAGACGAGATAAGCGACTCCATAACCGCCTCGTTGGCGTATACATTTTGCTCTAAAACCATCGTCTTGAGACGAGGCAAAGAAACAGACTCAAACTTACGCAACACTACCCGATGGAGTCTCAAGTGAAGGAGTGTTTCACAGATAAAAAGGCTTAGTGGAATCACCTCCAAATACTCACGATACACAGGACCGAACTCAACATCAAAACGCTTGAGTTTACGAGTAGCCACAAAGTCTATCCAACGAGTGACACAGAACTGATCATCCTCATCCTTGTGAATGCTTAGCTTGAGATTGTGCAAGCATGACTTTTGTTCCCTATTGAAATCTAGGAACCTGTCCACAAAACCCACAAATGCATCGTAATCNCCAAATCCAACCCGGAAACCAAAAGCCAGAGACTTTTCCACCTATTGGACAGAACACTCGTCCTAACAGCTTCCTTTGTCGGAAGATACGATAGCATTTGAGATATCAAAGCCTCGGGTAAATTGCTTATCATATCCCTTGCTGCAGGCCGTTGGTGGCAATGGCATATTCCTTTTCCCTCCATGAAATCCGCTAAATCAGAAAGAAGCGAAGAAGATGAAATCACCTGATGTGTTTAGGGTTTTGTGTGTGTTGGAAGATCCTTCGGCCAGAGACTGAGACGAAGCGTCGCGTGCGAAATTCTCAAATAAAAAACGCAATGACCACAAATACCCACAAAGTCTGTTGTCTTAATTTTTCAAGCTTTCGATCTTTTATTTGGGCCAAAAGGCCCATTAACCTTTTCCGTCTCGATGCTTTTTAATTCAAATTTCCTAATTATTTTAGCCAAAACATTTTTTGGTTTCTACGGTTACGAAAATACACAAAACATAAAATGTACTGCAGTTCAGTTTCATAATCAAACAAACTCTAATGTGCAGTTTATTCCAACTTATTCCAACTTTTAATTTAAAGTTTGTATTTTTTTTTTAATTATCTTCTTTGATAAATCCCATATAAATAATAATAAGATTTACTCGCATGAAAACTCCACTTAACACAACTTTTTCACTGCAGCAAAAAATCACAAACTTCAGAGTTCCAACCAAACCAGGTTCTTATTAGCGGATACCAGAACTAAACGAATCAAACCAAAACATACTTAACCAAACCGAGTTACATAACGGAAACAACTTAAACCTCGACTATAGAAAGAGATTTTAATCAAGAAACAAGTTTGACATCACCACAAGATTCATGGTGATACTTCAACGGGGAGATTTGACGGACGGTGAAATCCAGGAGCACGATCTTGTCGGTAGCGGCAGTGAAAGCGGCTGAGAATTCATTCACTCGTTATCCGCAATGAAAGGAGGTCCCTTAAGACGACGGAATCTTCTTCTAGCGAGTAAGAATGCAGAACAAGTTTCTTGAGGACTACTGCGTTCTCTAGAAAGTACCTTGCTACTTTCATTCCAGCTGGATTTCCAGTAACTCTGCTTTTTATGTCTACAGACTCGAGCGACGACAGCAAACACCGAGGCACGGACGACGGGACTCCTCTATGTGCCCTCCTCGAAGGGATGCAAAAAAGTAGATTCTGCAAAACACACAACACAAGATGAATGGATTTTAGGTGACGCATTTCTCAAAGTGTATGAGCTGGATCTGGGTTTTGTGGCAGTCATTACCAAGATTAGGGATTTTAGATTCGGACAGCCTCCAAGAAACCTTTGCAATCTATCCAGGTTGTAAGAAAACTCTCCTTCCAAACAGGAAAGGTTGCAAAACTTTTGGGGTACTGGTTCTACTTCCAATTGGTAAGAGAATATCTGCTTACACAAAAGAGGAAGTGAGACATACATATATTGGTAAGCAAAAAACTTCATGGAGGAGCACTAAATATGAATAGCATAGACATATACCCAGAAAGCATCCGAAGAGATGTTCAGATCCCTAACTCCCGAGATACTGGTGAGAAAATTACGGGTCATATGTCGCTGTTGTAGGTCCACGTGTTGAGCAATAGACGGCAGATGGAAATCGCCAAGAATATTGACCTTGGTCAAGGAACCTGAATTGCTTATGGTTTTACTCGAAGATGCATCACTTTCGAAACTCAGATACTTGAGTCTAGGGGCATCAATTAGAACCGCCAAGTTTTCATGATCCAATCTAAAGTTGTCTTCCTCATCCTCACCCACATCACCAGCATCCCAACCAAATTCTACACTCAGACTGGTTAGTGTCTGGGAGTGCACTCGTACAACCTTTACATTATCATATACCCATCGAACAATGCTCAAATCTTCAAGAACTGGGCAAGACGAGATAAGCGACTCCAAAACCGCCTCGTTGGCGTATACATTGTGCTCTAGAAGCATCGTCTTGAGATGAGGCAAAGAAACAGACTCAAACTTACCCAACAGTACCCGACGGAGTCTCAAGTGAAGGAGTGTTTCACAGATAAAAAGGCTTAGGGGAATCACCTCCAAATACTCACGATTCATTGGACCACATTCAACATCAAGACGCTCGAGTTTACGAGTAGCCACAAAGTCTATCAAACGAGTGACACAAGTCGCATCATTCCCATACTTCCTAATGCTTAGCTTGAGCTTGTGCAAGCATGAGTTCTCTTCCCTAGAGAAATCTAGGAACCTGTCCACAAAACCCACAAAGGCTTTGTAATCTGGAAACTCACGAGAGTTCAAATCCAACCCGGAAACCAAAAGCCAGAGACTTTTCCACCTATTGGACAGAACACTCGTCCTAACAGCTTCCTTTGTCGGAAGATACGATAGCATCTGAGATATCAAAGCGTCGGGTAAATTGCTTAACATATCCTCATCTCTTGCACTCGAGAAACCAGCAGGCCGTTTAAAGGATGTTCCTTCGGCTTTCCTTTCCTCCATCAAATCCAAAATTAAACCGGAGACTTAGCAGAGACAGCCTCGAATACTAAGAACAAAGACGCATTTAGCACGGAAATCAGTAACTGATGATCAAAATCAAAAAGTAGAAAATCCAGAAAGTGTGTTTAAAGGCGAAGAAGTTGAAATCACCTGATCGGTTTAGGGTTTTGGAAGATGAGAAGGAGACGAAGTTCTCAAAGGAAATTAGTCTTTTAGGGTTTATTTCGTACACTCAGCTCTAAACACGCGTTTTGAGAAAGGCTTTATTTTTTGAGTTAATTACATAATATAGTACTTTTCTAAGCTATAATATCATGAAAGATTACTTCTTTCAACAAGAGTACTTCTCACACATTTTGTTTGCAAGTGAAAATGTTGTTTCCCCAATATGTCCTTAGTGAATTTAACCGTGAAAGTGAAAGCACCTCCCTTCTTTGTAGAAAATGAAATCTTATGGCGTAAGCAGTGGCGGATCTAGAATTATTTTTCATGGGGAGCATACTACCGAAAAATAAAATTATAATAGGGACATAAAATTTTATCAAACCAAAATAACACCAAATAAAAAAAATTCATCCGGGACAACTGCCCCCTATATTATCAATGTGGCTTCGCCACTGGGCGTGAGTACTTTCTTATCGGAATCACGGTCTTTGATAATAAAAGTCGATGGTGGAATCACAGTCTTTGATAATGGCGGCGGCGGCGAAACTTCACGGCAAAGACATGGTGATGCATTTACCTTTCGTGATGACTCACCAGTGTCTTTCAAAAACTCTGAACATTGGCTCTTTCGCTCCACGGAGGCACATCGTTCCCATGGCGGCGGCCAAGAGAAGCCCGAAGCGTCTCAAATACTCTACTCCTCACTTCACCAAGGTTTTTTTAGGCATTCTCACTGATTCTACTCCCAATTGCGATCCTAATATCTTCTATTGGTGTATAATCACATGAAGGGGGATTTCTGTCGATAGAGATCGATCCTTCGGGTGTTGATTCGTTAAAACTCAAATCTATTCTTTTCCACACACGCACATCCATGATCGTGTATGCATTTTATTCCACATACATGGATGTCCTTCAATGGAACTAAACAGATGGATGAACAAATTGCACATGTACTTCAGCCCAATCAGAACGGTCACGCTATTTAGAAAGGGTCTAATGGATGGTTAGAACTTCAGCCCAATCAGAACGGTCACGCTATTTAAAACTAAGCTTGGAAAGGGTCTACGTTTGAAGATAGTTCATGGTGATGCCGACGAATATCGTATCCACATAGGACAACGAGGTTTGTAAAAGAGAATGGTAACAGTGATGTTGTTTTACGGAGGGTATTGTGAAATGTACATGTGGATACGTAGACATGAAATGCTACTCATGGATATCTTATTGGAAGAAAACTTCATTTTTGTTAAATATGAAACTAGATTTTTTCAAATAAACAAAGAATTAGCTCACTCAGATCAAAGAGAAAGAACCAGTCTATTATTCTTGTAATAATCTCAGTTTGTTTTTTTGCTCAATTCTTTCCTTTTCAAATGTTAAGTTTTCGTGTAAAAGCAAAATGGATATGGCTCAGTGGATAGTCTTTTTACGCATCCACGGAAACACGTACACACACTTCATCTCTTACAAAATCATAGTTGGATGACTGGAACAAGTAATTGATCTGCCGCCGAACTAACATCACCGATTTCTTTTCTCAGATTTGCTTTCTTTAGGAAATTACGAACCCGTTGCGAGAACCTCTTTGAGACGTAGTCTAGGGTTCACAGAAGACAACAACGTAAACCTGTAGGACGAAAAATCGACCGGAGCAATCTCTTCGAGGCGTACTTCGCGCCGGCGGTGGAAAACGGTGGGAGGCGACTATCTTGCACGGCGGCTAGGGTTGCCAGAAGAAAACCGAACATAAATTATATCAAATTATTAACACCCGTTCCAAGTCAAAAGTAAAAGATGATGAAATAGCCACAAGGGCATAACAGACATCTCGCACCCAAAAACTACCTTTGTTCAGCAAAGTGCTCTTTCCTGTTACCAAATTCTCTAAAGTGCCTTTCTTGGTAAATAACTCTTATTTTTTTCTGTGGTCTTAGTCAAAGTTGTCCTGATTTTGAATATGTAGACAGTTGTCTGAAATACTTACTTGTCCTTTGAAATTCCTTTTAGTACTGATTTTGAGTTCAGACATTTTCTTTTGGTAGGTACAATGGAGCAGGAGGGGGAAATTGAAAAAAAAAACACTTTTACTATGGGTTTGTAAAATTATACCTTGTTATTTTTTGTCCAAATTTTGATGGAATTAACCTTAACCAATTAATTAAAATATTTTAAGAACAAAAAAAAATATAGAAAACTCAAAAACAGCATAATAAAAATTTCTTAATCTTTAGTTTTTCGAAAAAATATTAAAATAAATATTATTGTTCTGTTCTATGAATTTTATAATACGTCTTCTAAACTTCAAATCTGTTTTTCAAGTTTAGAATACATATTCTGCACTTTGTACATGTTCTAAAAAATTTACAATACATATTTTTTTTGTACATGTTCTACAAAGTTTAAAATACGTATTCTAAACTTTATGTGTGTTCTACGAAGTTTAGAATACATATTCTACACTTTGTACATATTATACAAAGCTTAGATTAAT
This sequence comes from Alliaria petiolata, assembly GCA_020283515.1. Classification (NCBI taxonomy): domain Eukaryota; kingdom Viridiplantae; phylum Streptophyta; class Magnoliopsida; order Brassicales; family Brassicaceae; genus Alliaria; species Alliaria petiolata. The sequence goes on from JAHZTW010000001.1 coordinate 25,728,722, forward strand.
ATGCATTCTACAAGCATTCTACAAAATTTAGAATTTTGTGTATCATAAATGGAAATAAAAATCTCATCAAAATCTCTAAAAGCTATAAATGTAAAACAAATATTTTTATAATATATTTTCGTAGAACAGATAGAAAAATAAATGTTTAACCGATATCAAATTTTTGTTTCTTGATGAATTTTCGTAGAACATATTTGTATTATATATTTTCGTTTCTTAATTTATTTTTCACTTTCAAATAAGCGTTGTTAATAAAAAATAATACAAAGCCTAATTGTGTATATATTTTGACTAGAAGATCTTAGGAGTGGGGATAATCAAAATCAAATAAATTAGTAGTTTAAGGATTTTTTTTTGTTTCGTTTTGAGAAGATAGATTATGTTGTTAGATGTATAGTTTGGTTTGGTGGTCTTTTGGAGTGTATATCAATTGTATATGTTGTTTTTTGTAAATTATAGTACAAAATATCAAACAAAGTCATTAGTTTTATCATAATATTAGAAGAAGAAGAATGAGAGAAGTAAAAATAAATTTTTATATAAATTTTTTATATGAAATAGAAGTTTGTTATTATTAATGAGAAAATAATCATTATTTGAAAATTTCTATATATATTAAATGTTTGTCAATTAACACAAAACTAAATTATTATTAATATATATTTTAATTGAATTTTGTATTTTAATTATTAAGAGCAAATTAGGATTAACATTAATCTAAAGTTATAGTTTCCCAAACCTCTAATAAAAGTGTCCTTTATTTAATTTCCCAAAATAATTTAATGAATTTCGTAATTAATGAAATATAGCTATTACTAAGACTCATTCAATATGGAATCATATATACAGTAGAAACTCTATAAATTAATAATCGATAAATTAATAAACTCTATAAATTAATAAATTTATCCGGTCCCAAGTCGGGCCGGTTCAAAATATAACATAAATCGATATGATAATAATTTTTTTAAGAAACCTATGTAAATATATGGTCCTATTAATATTATAAATTAATAATTACCATAAAAATAATCTTATACAAATATATACCTATGATAATCTATTAAAATATGAGTATATTGATGTTTTTTATATTAAAATTGAAATGTTGTTACAATTCATCTATAATTTAAAAATAAAATTTCGAAAATATTATAAACTTTACAAAAAATATTATTTTTAATTAATTATTAATATATTTTTTAATTTATTCAAAACCGATAAATTAAAACTCTATAAATTAATAAAATATCATAATCCCAACATTATTAATTTATAGAGTTTCTATTGTATAGCTATTGTCGTTCAATAAAATCTTTAGATATGGAATCATTAACTATTGTCATTCAATAAAATCTTTAGATATGGTATATCTTAGTTAATGAAATTTCCATGCAACATATATAGCTACAAACCTTTTTTCATTTTCAATATTTTGTAGTCCAAGACCATTGAGTAAATAATGATATGGATTTTGACTAATTACTAATGTTTAGCTATCACATAAAGAATAGCACATAATGTTGACAAAGAATTTAACACAGCATTTTGTTTGAATAACATTTCCTATATATTAGCACAGCATTTTGTTTGAATAACATTTCCTATATATTAGCACAGCATTTTGTTTGACTAATTACTAATGTTTAGCTATCACATAAAGAATAGCACATAATGTTGACAAAGAATTTAACACAGCATTTTGTTTGAATAACATATCCTAATATATAACTTTTAACTAAGGTATAAATTTGACCAAAATTTTTTTTTGATAAAAAACTTTACAAAATTGTAGTTTGACTACCATAGAAAACCCTATTTAAAACTTGTATATTTAAGTTATACAGTATTATTAAAATTAAGGAAATATATCGATTAAAAATCTATATAAATATAAACACAAAGGTGTGTACTCTACTTCACCAAAAACTTTTTAAACCCATTGACCCAAATGGCTCGATCATCCGGACACGTTTCATATGTCGCGGCTACGGTTCCAATGGCTATTGTCGTGACAGTTTTTTGCATGTTTCTAGCCAACAACGTGATCCATGCCCGAAGGCCGGCCACCTACATGGTCGGAGGCGAAGACGGTTGGGACACGGTTATTCCAATGGACACTTGGGCACGAGGCAAAACCTTTTACGCTGGCGATATTCTCGGTATGTGTGTATCAATACTAAAAAAATTAATAGTACTGCGATTGATAAACAATCTAATATATTCATAGTTTAGTACTGGCATAATTTCAATCAGTTGAGAGTCTGTCTCTTATACACATCTAGATGTGTATAAGAGACAGGAGTACAACTCCGGCAACGATAGGATCCGACTTCCTTATGGTTATAGCTATTACATCGGGACAAATACTGCTGAAGATTGTTCTGCCGGTATGAAGATGGCCATCAAAGCATTGGCTCCAAAGAGGTCCGGTTATAGCGACCTGGCTCCAAAGTAAAACCAATTTACGAAAAAATTAGAGGGAAAGAAACCGGCTTAATCACATTGGTCATTATCTCTACCAAATGCAGCTATTTCTAAGACTGTTGACGCCGGCGTAAGAAACAAAGCTTCGCTATCAGAAAAAGAGGATCCAAATGGGATCGAAGATCATTCAAACTTGGTTAATTTGATCATAGATGCCACGCAAGTTTTTTAGAAAGCATCAATTTCACTTTCAAAATGTTAGTTTGTGCAGATTTAAGATTAGGTTATCCGTTCACCGTGGTTTCTTGTGACCCAAAGGAGCTAAATTTTGTGACTAAATAGCCATTTATTTTCTTCTTTAATTTAATATGGAGTCTAAGAATTATGTTCACCCATATTTGTAGAATTCATACAAAGTTTTTATTGATTGTCATGGATTCTCGTAGATTCTTATACAAAAAAAATTCATTTTAATAAAGTAATTATATAATAATATTTTTTCTAGAAAATTTTCTATATACTTATATTCAAATAAGGTGTTTATTTGTTTATAAAAAGATAATAGTGACGTGATAGCATTATTCATTGTTTCACCTTTCATCATTTAGGACGAACATAGATAATACAAGTCTCTTTAAGGTTTAAGAGCACCTCCAATGGTTGTTTTCATTTATTTCTTCAAAAAAAAAAATTAGTTTCTCTCCAATGGTATGCTTCATTTTTTCATTCAAAACAATATTTTTAATATATTTAATCATTATTTACCATTAATTGTTAACAACACCCTCACTTTTAAACTTCATAACTTTGTACTCACTTATTTTACTTTTAACCATCATTCAACTCAATCACAATTTTATTATATATATATATATATATATATATATATATATATATAATTACACATAATCTATAAAAATACAATAACTTTTTATTATCTTTAATTTTAGTAGTAATTATGGTTTTCATTTTGTTGTTTACATTATGTATTTCAAATTTTATGTTAGTTATGCTGTTGTAATTTCAATTTATTATATATTATTATTGCAGTTTTATTTATAAATTAATTGGATAAAATAAAAATGCATATTTTTAAAATTTTATTATATTAAAAAGTAATATATAATTTTGTTTGGGTATAAAGTAAAAACATTTCAAAAGTTGAAGCCATATTTTGTAAAGAAAAAGTTCACCTTCAAAATATGAAGAAATTAATAGTATTCCTTCATATTTGAATTCACTCATTCATTTTGAAGATGAAAATAAAACACCATTGTAGCAAGTTTCTTTATTTTTTTCTTTAAAATGAAAAAAGTTGAAATTTGTTCAATCTCTTTTTGTTTTTGTTTGACTATGTTTTTTAATATTTATTGGCATAACAAATCTGGTTTTTTTAATGTTTATTGACATAACAAATCTTTGTTAATGATTATGAAGTATTGCTTGTACTGGAAAAAAAACTGAAAAGTCTCACGAGAGACAAGAGAAAGATTGATTGTGTTAAACCTAAAATTATCTATGTTTATTTGAAAAAGAGATATTTTTAATTTTGTTATCCAAACTTTAAGAATACAGTGGATAACTCTAGTATTTTGAAAGTATATATTGATGAGTTAAAAAGTAAAGTATCATTGTTCCAATAACACTATAGAATTTAACAGAATTGCGAAATCATGAAATACTTGACTTTTTGAATAACATAAGTTTTTAAATGTAATTACAAAATCATCACACCAATAACAAAGAATTTAAAAAGAATTATAAAATCATCACACCAATAACACAAGATTTTTTGTTAAGAATTTAAGAATCATTACACCAATAACAATGAAATCTTCAAATTCGTAAAATCTTTATAAATCAATCTCCCACTAACACCCCCATACCCTTTATGCTGGATATATTCTTGGTAATTACATATATAAGGTTAATTTATATTTTCCTCAATGAAATTGCTCGTGAGCAAGATTAACAATTTACACATAATTACTTGTTAAATTTGCAAATATGCGCCCTACTATATATTTAGATTACATAAAAGAAAGTTACAAATTTTGATCCAACCTTTATATTTTTTTTAGATTATTAGATGCCAAAAATCTGCTGAAAATTAGTTTCAGTGAACAGAAGCCATTAGTTTGTACAAACAACATCCTAAAGTCTTAACTAATTTTGAAATCTTATGCTATTTATAAACTCTTTGTTTTATTTAAATGATAACCTACAAATTTACAATCAATCCTTGATAATATATTCCTTTAACTACGAATTCGTATATTAGTGAATATGTTGCATTGTAGTGTTGCATTGTAGTGTTCCGGTACAATTATGTTGCATTGTAGTAATGTTGGTAATGTTGCATTGTAGTGTTGCATTGTAGTGTTCCGGTACAATTATCAATTAGTGAATATGTTGGTTGTAAACCGAACCGGTTACGAAACGTGCATACCAAACGAGGGATACATAGAGTACCGTACCGGCGAGGACAAGATCCAACTTGTTTACGGAGGTAATTATTTCATCGGAACAGGGCAATCCTTAAGACTGTTCTGCTGGTATGAAGTTGGCAATCCACGCTTTGGCCCCGGATTCAAAGAACTAATCTTCAGGACCATATCTCTATAAAGCAAGTGTTTAACTCGGACAAATGATTTGTAACAATTTTTTTCTTTTCTTTTATTCACATTGCTGTCACAAGTTATAAGAGTATTGCTATTTTGCCAAATGATCCATGAGGTCTCTTTGTACACATATTTGGCTAACCAAACCAAAATCGCTTCATCGAATATTAAACATGTATATAAGATCACAAAGATGATCTTAAAACCGAAAACAAAGTTGTAAATTCGGCTCAGAGGAGATCTTAAAACCGAAAACAAAGTTGTAAATTCGGCTCATAAAATACCTAGTAATACTAAAAGGCCCACTAGTTTGGCCACCAACTAGGTCGATGGATCAAAATGGAAATCTCAGAGATAAGTAAATATCCTTTTCGATAAGGAGGTCGGTGGAAAAAATGGATCTTTTTTATTTTATATCAAAAACCTGCCTTCCATGAGTTTTAGGTCAAAAGGAAAGAAGAATATACTACACAAGAAATTTAGAGAACGCTATAAGTTTGTCCATCTAGTATAATAAACAAATTAAGTAGTGTCATATTCAACCCATTGTACCACTGCAGAGAAGTTAATTTAGGGAGAGTTTACTTGTTCATGTATTTCCAAATAATTAGGATATAATTGTGTTTTGACTCCTTAATCAATAATGATGTGGATTTTGACTAATTACTAATGTTTAGCTATCACATAAAGAATAACACATAATGTTGACAAAGGATTTAACACAACATTTTGTTTGAATAACATATCCTATATATCACTTTTGAATAAGGTATAACTTTACAAAATTGTAGTTTGACTACCATAGAAAATCTTATATATAACTTGTATATTTTCTAACCATATGTATACATGTTGATAACAGGATTTTGCTAACAATTACTCAATCCTACTACACATGTCATTGTAGTATTTGAGGATCAATCCATATGGGTTTGTTGTAACAAAAGGAATTCATAAAACTTCTTAATCTAAGCAAGTCTAGTGAAGGTTTTGATATGTGACTAGTAGCATTAAACAAGGTGAAAGATAAGCTATCTTCAAGATAAGTTAAAACAAACAAAAACAAGTGAAAGCAAAAACAGAGTTTTTAAAAGCTTTTTGTAAATTATGGAAAGATGAATCCAAGGGTATGGTATTGATTTTCAAGTGCTTAAAAGTGTAATCAATGATGTAAATCTACTCATATAAATGCTAATCCCCAAGCTTAGAACTTCAAGAATAGATTAAACCATTTTCATGGACATAATCCTTTTATCACATTTCTAATCAAGAACAAACTTTCATTTGTGATTAAAGATGCAACAAGCATAAAGATTCAGTTCTAATCTGCTAATAAACATCTTAGACAATCACTTTCATGAGCTAAGTATGTAAATCTCTTGCTTAAATAAACCAGAAATTTTACTAATCTTTTGGATGAGAAAATTTCCTAAAAATCTAATTCAACATGATCAAGGTTGAAATTTAGCATTAAGAACATCAAACAAGAGGGGATATGGAAGAATTAACTTATAGACATCAAGATTAACACTCTAAACACCCTAGATCTAACCAACCTTGGATTCTAGAGAACTACTCACAACTCATGATCAAACCAATAAAAACTTGTAAAAACTTGATAATAAGCATTAGAAAGAGTAAAGGAAAGAGATTAGAGAAGAAGAACTCTTGAATTGAAGTTTTTGATCCAAAGGTCTTACAGGAAAATCACCCAAAACAGAGAGAGAGTTTCTGGAAAAGTTTTAGAAATAAAAGTCAACTACATAATGATGATAAACAGTGTATTTTCGTCTTAAGGAAAGGAAATCTCGGGTACCATATCGGTATGATTACACCGGTATGACAGACCGATATGCGTATCGGTGTGAACCCACCGATATGTCAGACAGATATGCGTATCGGTGTGATCACACCGATACATCATACCGATACGTAGTAAAATGACCATATCTCTTGAACGGCTTCACTGTTTGACTTGAAACTACCACCAAACGAAAGCTAACTCAAATATCTATGACTTTCATGAAGATCGCCGAGGCTAAATCGGAGTTGAAATTCTTCATCCGGCTCGATCTTTACTCATGTAGTGGTTTTGTACTTCAAGTCCATTTTGCTCAACTTCTTTTGGTACACTTTAGTTCCATGCCATCCTCCAAGCAATGCTTAACCTCCATAATCTGAAAAGTCCTCCAATGTACCTAAAAATACTCCAAAATGCAACAAATATGCAATAACCTAGTCTAAGACTCAATAACTCTAAAATAGATGCAAACTAGACTATATGGACAAGTTATATACATGAAACAATGCAAATGCTTTACTAAATGAATGTTAAAATGATGTAAATATGCTAACTATCACATGTCTCCTAGAAAAATAAAATAAAAATCTTTAAAATTAAGGAAATATATCGATTAAAAATCTATATAAATATTAACACAAAGGTGTGTACTACTTCACCAAAAACTTTTAAAACCCATTGACACAAATGGCTCGATCATCCGGACACGTTTCATATGTCGCGGCTACGGTTCCAATGGCTATTGTCGTGACGGTTTTTTGCATGTTTCTAGCCAACAACGTGATCCATGCCCGAAGGCCGGCCACCTACATTGTGGGAGGCGAAGACGGTTGGGACACGGTTATTCCAATGGACACTTGGGCACGAGGCAAAACCTTTTACGCTGGCGATATTCTCGGTATGTGTGTATCAATACTAAAAAAATTAATAGTACTGCGATTGATAAACAATCTAATATATTCATAGTTTAGTACTGGCATAATTTCAATCAGTTGAGAGTAGGGAAAGACTGCTGCAAAAATCAGCTCGGTCCGGTCCAAGCTATTGAAAACTGGATTAATGTGGTCTAATAAAATAATGATCCGGTCCAACCCTAATCAGAGCCGAACTAGTTTATCCCATATATTTTGGTCCATAGACCCAATTCTAGTTAAGTCTCTAAATCTTACTAAAACAATAGATTTGTTTGTGGTGTTACGTCGCAGTATTCAGATACGATTATCAGATCAGCAATTTGGTGGTGGTAAACCGAACCGGTTATGAAACGTGTACACCGAACAGTGGATCAAGAGAGTACAACTCCGGCAACGATAGGATCCGACTTCCTTATGGTTATAGCTATTACATCGGGACAAATACTGCTGAAGATTGTTCTGCCGGTATGAAGATGGCCATCAAAGCATTGGCTCCAAAGAGGCCCGGTTATAGCGACCTGGCTCCAAAGTAAAAGAACTAATTAGTTGAAAGTGTTATTATTAGTGTTTGAGTTATTTGTTACGGTTTATGCATTCAAATGCTGAGATTATTCAAATACCCAAATACTTTTTTGTGTTTTAATAGCTTCCGTACTTTACAAATAATATAATGACATTTACATATTCTATGTACTATTTATAGAGTCAAGTTCCAAATTATGTTTTGACCAATTGTCGTTAGTTTGAATGAAAAAATATCCTAAACAAATTTTAGAGTTCACATGATCGAGTGACGCTTGGGATCGGACGAAACTAATATATCATGTATGGTTTCGGACCGGTAGGATTACGAGTTTCGAGCCACAACTCCTGATAATCCATAAAAAAAAAAGTCAAGTTCTTGCACATTTCCAAAACCATTCAATCCATAATGTACTGGTGCAGTGTTTCGGTGCGATTCTCAGGAACAAACATATGTAAATGCAATTTACGAAAAATTTGGAGGGAAAGAAACCGGCTTATTCACTTTGGTCATTATCTCTACAAAATGCAGCTATTTTCAAGACTGTTTGACGCCGGCGTAAGAAACAAAGCTTCGCTATCAGAAAACAAGAGGATCCAAATGGGATCGAAGATCATTCAAATTTGGATCATTCAAACGGCGTAATAACAGTTATATGCTTCTTTTTACCCGGCGGTTTGACCCATCACCGAAGTCCGACCACCTATACTGTCGGAGATGAATTCGGGTGGGACCTGATTATTGCTGGGGATACTTGGGCAAGTGACAAAACCTTTTATGCTGGGGATATTCTTGGTAATTACGTATACAAAGTTAATTTATAGTTTCCTCAATGAAATTGCTCGCGAGCAAGTGATTAACAATTTACACATAATTATTTGTTATATTTGCAAATTTGATTCACATTGCTGTCACAAGTTAAGAGTAATGAGATGAAAGAGCATCGCTATTTTTCTTGTCCTGTGATGAAAAAGAGTATTGCTATATTGTCCTGTGATAGCTTTTGTTTTGCCAAATGATCCATGAGGTCTCTTTGTACACATATTTGCCTAACCAAACCAAAATCGATTCATCGAATATTAAACATGTATATAAAGATCACAAAGATGATCTTAAAACCGAACACAAAGTTGTAGATTCGGCTCGCAGGAGAGTGATTGCTTCACTCTCCTACACCCCTGGCTACAATCACCTTTTCTGTAGGCTACAAGAGTCAGGCCTAATCGTTGTGTAGATGGGAGGAGTCTCTCTTTCGGCATCTATTAATATACCAAGTCGCATGTTTCCTAAGTCCCATGCCGATGAGAACTTTGAGACTTGTGAGCATTATATATGTTATGACAAATAAGAGGACCATCCACAACACTCTCCATGGGAGGGGACTGTACGGCAAGTGTGCTGCATATACTGGAGTCATGACCCGGATCACCTGAAGCCCAAAAACACTCACTTATTTCAATCTTTTCTTTTTTCTTTTTGACATATCACAAGCCCGTCTTTCATGAGTTTTTAGGTCAAAAAGAGGAGGAATATACCACACAAGCGGGTGCAATGGGAACGAAGGTGAGATTTGTCTTTCTATCTTCCGGGCGAATGTTCAAAGTCTGACAAAGAAGATTACAAGAGAACGATTAATTAAATACAACACCCGACACAGAAATGGAACAGCAAAGAGAGAGAGCTAGGGATGCAATATCATCCATACCTGCTCGCAGAGAGCTTGAAGAAACTCAGAGTACGCTATAGGTCTGATGCCATTGAACTTGGCAAGAAAAGAATGCTTGATTATGTCTATCATCATCTCACAGAAGAAGACCATAGTAGCATTCTACAGAGTCCAAGTAAAGTTACTTATGAGCAACCCAGAAAGAGGCTTGTATGTAGTCTATAACTACCAGAGAATTATGTACACTTACATAGATAAAGTTTCCAAACCATGGACCTTCAGCCTCAAGAATATTTTGAGCCAAAACAGACACCAGGAAGGCCGATATGTGGAATCTCTCTATCGAATCTGGTAGAGAAATAGTAAGGAAACCAGAACATACCAATCAAAAACCAAAGGACAAACCTGGATTTACAGTCTCGATCAGACCCCATCATGAAAGATTGTTGAAATTTGAAAAAGACTAAGAACTAAGATGATAATCAGAGGCGTAGGACACTTATTATTCAAGACACAAAAATTCTACAACGGAAATGGAGAAAAAGCTTACCTGCATATACTAGACCGTGAATGTTGTCCTTGCTGAAACGCTTGAAGACACTGCTCTTGATCTCAGCAAAGTTATTTGACACCAGAAGGGCCAACAAGGCATTGTTGTGAGCAACAATACAAGTTGACAATGTAATTGCCTGAGCTAATAAAATGAATGAATGGAGAAGTGAAGAAGACAGTTAAGGAGACAACAGAATAAAGATGTGGAAGTAGTTAATAGAAATCAAACTAGAAATCAAGTAATGAGGATATTTGACGCAGCCATAGTTAATGCTAGGTCAGAAACGAATCTCCAAGTACAAAATCTCATTTTCTCAGGAGGGGAAATAGCCAGTCCCGCTGCAGAACTAAATAGGGCCCCAAATACATCTCCACAAAAACTTTGACAGAGTCTATCAAATATCTGAAACACAATATTTGTATTAGTACCAATTGGATAGAGAAGAGGGTAAACTTGACTGAATCACTGAATTACCAACTAAATCATCGAGATACAAGGAAGAAAAGTGAAACAAACATGAAAATTCAGAGCTGAAAAAAATCTAAAAGGGTGTTTACGTTACCTCTAAGATATTATAAACCACATATAGTTTTATGGTACTTTGACCACGAATCATGTGGTAAATTAGGCTGATATCTGTGGAAACAAAACAAAGAGAGAAAATAAAAACAAAAAAAAACAAATTAGAGAACTGTTTCAAGAATCCAATTCCTCGTCACTTTGTTAATCTGAAAAGACAAATCCATTCTTTCAACAGAAGTGCTGAGCTTGTCCATCTAATAATTAACAAATATAGTAGTGCCCTATGCAATCCATTTTACCACTGCATATGTTTTGATAGATTAAACATAAAAACAAAAATTACAAATTTAAGCAAATCAGGGAGCTTTGAACTACACCTGTTCTCCCAAGAAGAATGGTACCAGAAGCCAAAACTAGAAAACAAGCAAGATCAGACAGCTCCGACGAGGAGGGCCTCCTGAACTGCCTGCCACGAATATTATTAAGTTACTTTCTCATAATGGGAACAGCAGAATTATGAGTATAGCGAAATAGTATGATCAAGCAAGATACACTTGCTAAGAAGATGCACATTGTGGTAATAGTTTAGTTCATAGCATAATAAGCGTGTTATTAACAAGGCAGAATCTAAAAAAACGACTAACCTGCTCTTAAAAGCACCCCAGAATATCAGCAGGACTCTTATTGGCATGACTGTCAACAATGACAGAAATGAGTTGACGCAGACAAAAAAGCCAGTATTTATAAGCTGCATTAAAATTCTTTAACAATGTGAACAAACCTCTGTGTAAATCACAGAACACAAGCATAACATATACACGACATGATATATATCATGAACTTTTAATTTAGGTGGACAAAATCATCAACTGATAATACATATAAAGCAAAATGGATCTTCTCTTCGTCTAAACAGAAACAACACACATAGCTTAACTAAGAATGTTCATTCGGTGAGAGACAGAGAAAGCCGGTTTTACCACTTCACATCGCCATGGCAAGCGGAAGATTGTATCATATATTCTTTCGCGTTCTATATCATTCCCAGAAGTCGTCGTGCTCCGTAATGAGACACCACCATAAATTTCCCCCATAAAGTACTTCATAGGTGACCTTGTCTCAGCAGAAAGAACTGATGACAAGAATTCTAGACATTATTGTACTGAAACGATAGTTCAAACTTCAAACCCATAAGCAACGCATTAGAGGGAAGAGAGAAGTAAAAGTTTGGAACTTACAATCAGGGTCATCCGCCATAAGCTGTTTCCAGTCCAAAGAAGCTTCTGTGTCTAGCCTCTTCACTGCATTCCCATTGGTCTCGCTTCTCGGAAACTGACTCTGTACTTCCTCAAACGGTGGGTTCTCGGAGGAGCTCAGCTCCGCACTGGTCTCCTCCGCGTATAACTTCTTATCAGAAGTCACGGTGTCAGAGAATCGGTCGTCGTTACTCCCGTCGATACTCCCATTGACATTCCTTTGCCTTAGCTCGCCGAAATTGAACCCAGTTTGGTGTACAGTCTGCGTCACGACGCACCCGCCACCACTGCCACCGCCGAAGTAACTCAATCTGTTTTCAAAACTCGCCCGTTCTCCACCGTTGTCGAAATCCCCAAAATCGCCTGAGAAACCACACGGATCATCCACCGAACCGTTTCCGATCGCCGCCGAAGAATGAGAATCGCCATTCTCCGGAATAGTCTCGACTTCGGTCGCCTTGTTCTTCTTCTTCTTCTTCCTATGTCTCCTTCGTTTCCCGTTGTCCCTGGGCGATTCCGCAGCGTCGTTTCCGCTAATCGGATCTGAGCTGGATCGGCGAATTGACGGAAGTGAATCATCCTCGAAGGAGATGCTTCGGCTGAGAATCTCAAACGATAGATTCCTCCCGGTGGACCTAACCGCCATTGTCTTACGTATACGCAAGAGGACCAATGGAGAAGAGACGAAGCGAAAACATAAAAAAAAAAAAAAACCTAATAGTAAGCAAAATAATTCAGAAACTGGATTCACGAAATCGAAAAAGCAGAGAGAGAGTCAGAGGGTGAGGGGATTGTTGTCGAGCAGCAGCAGAACGCTGTTTTAGAAACGGCGTTTAGACGCGTGACATGCGTCTTACGCTTTGACGCGATTAAAGAAAGACGATGACGAAGCTAGCCAATTATATGCTGACACGTGTATCCAACATGTCGCTTTCACATGCTTAGGGTGACACAAAAGTGTAAAACTTGCTCATTCCATAGAAATCAAATCATGACAGTCCATAAAAAAACCCGTAACCCGAAAAATCAAAACATAGCTTAAGTTAGATGATGATTTTGGCTAATCTTTAAAACTCATATAAATAGTGTCAATGGGGAAATTAGTCGATGCGGATGATCCACCCATTACAAAGAAACAAGTCGAAGTTTTGGACTTTTGACCGTTTTAGTACTCGATTTTGCGGACTAATGGATGATTATTTTGGATAATTGGATGCCACCAAATAAACATGATTTAACCGAATACTTTTGTGAAGTGTCAACAATACGAATCCTCTTTTGTAAATCCTAAAAAAAATGAAATTCTCCCAAATCATCAATCCAATATGCCTCCGAGATATCCACCGGGTCAGATTGCAAATGGATCAAGTTTAAATTCCACTAATCACAGTATCCAAGTTTTTAATTTAAATTGAAATTTTGGTTCTACTTGTTCCCGTGACCGTGATCTCGGTTCGTCATCCCTTCCAAATGAAGTTTTGCAAAATCGAACCTATAGAGTCAATTTTCTCAAGTTTTTGATTAACCCTGAGGTGGAGAGGAGAGTAAAGAAAGACGCGCGACATGGCACTTCCTCCTTCTTCTCCATCGTCGTCTCCTTCTCTTCAGCGTCTCTCGACTTTCAAAAATCCTCCTCCATCCTCACTCTCCGGAGCGCCACCGCCGTCTACGTCTTCCCCTCAGTCGTCTTCACCGCTAGACTCTTTCGCCAACGATCCCGTACTCGCCCCATTTCTCTCTCCTTCCTTCTCCTCCGCATCCTTCTCCTCCGCCGCACTCGCATCTGGATCCCCCGCTTCCACCGCCGAACGCCTCCACCAAGCCATCCGTCTCCTCGATTCCCAGCTTCGTCACGATGTTGTGTCTCGTCACCCTGAATTGCTCTCTCAGCTCTCTTCTCTCTCCCACGCCGAGATCTCTCTCTCCTCCCTCCGCTCCTCCGTCTCCTCCCTTCAGTCCTCTATCCGCCGTGTCCGATCCGATCTATCCGAGCCTGTGCGCTCGATCCGATCAAAATCTGTTCAGCTATCAAATCTCCACTCCGCTACTGAGTTACTTTCTCACTCGGTCCGTGCGCTGCGTCTCTCGAAGAAGCTTCGGGATCTCACGGATTCTCCCGATCCAGATAAGATCGACCTCACGAAAGCTGCACAGCTCCATTTCGAGATCTTAACAATGTGTAAAGAGTACGATCTGTTCGGCATTGACGTTATCGACGAGGAAATCAAGTTCGTCAACGAGATTGGGGAGAAATTGAGATCCGAAGCTATGAAGGTGTTGGAGAGAGGCATGGAAGGGTTGAATCAGGCCGAGGTGGGAACTGGGTTGCAGGTTTTCTATAACCTCGGAGAGCTGAAGCATACGGTGGATCAACTGGTGAACAAATACAAGGGCATGGCCGTGAAGAGTGTGAGCGTCGCTATGGACATGAAATCGATTTCTTCTGGCTCAGGTGGTGGGTTCGGTCCGGGAGNCTGTTCCCCGTGGAACAACTCGGTGCACCGTACAGAGCTCTTAGAGCATTTAGGCCACTGATCTTCCTGGAAACATCTGAAATGGGATCGTCTCCTCTCATCCAGGATCTACCACCGAGCATCGTCCTCCATCATCTTTACACGAGAGGACCCGACGAGTTAGAGTCACCGATGCAGAAGAACCGACTGAGTCCTAAGCAGTACTCACTGTGGCTCGATAACCAAAGAGAGGATCAGATCCTGTCTCTTATACACATCTAGATGTGTATAAGAGACAGGAGCAGTTGGATTCACTTGTAGTCGCCGTGTGGCACTTGCAGCGTGTACTGTCGAAGAAGAGAGATCCATTTACGCATGTCCTTCTTCTTGATGAAGTCATCAAGGTAAGGAACTACTGAAATTTTACTGGAAACTTGGGCTC
Organism: Alliaria petiolata; assembly: GCA_020283515.1. Lineage (NCBI taxonomy): Eukaryota > Viridiplantae > Streptophyta > Magnoliopsida > Brassicales > Brassicaceae > Alliaria > Alliaria petiolata. The sequence goes on from JAHZTW010000001.1 coordinate 25,743,900, forward strand.
CTAGAGTTTATTCGTTAATTTAAGCTGCATTAGATAATTGAGAGAAAGAGAGTGTGTTCTTGGATGTGGATGAGAAGATTATTGTCACTTTTAGCGAACATGATTGATGTTTGATCAACTTTAGTAGACGATCCTTTCATGTTTTTGCATCAAGAAGGAAGCTTTGGATTTGGGATGTGTTTTAGAGATGATTGTTCTTGGATGTGGATAAGAAGATTATTTTCACTTTGAGCGAGCATGATTGATGTTTGATCAACTTTAGTAAATGATCTTTGCATGTTTTTGCATCAAGAAGGAAGCTTTGGATTTGGAAATTGTTTCTGTGATGTCAGGGCTGTTGATTCATTTATATCTTCCAGCTTTTTTTTTTTGGGTTTTATTGCTGACATGAAGTGTTTGTTTATATGCTCAGGAAGGTGATTCGATGTTAACCGACAGAGTCTGGGATGCACTTGTGAAGGCGTTTACTAGCCAAATGAAGTCTGCATTCACAGCTTCGAGTTTTGTAAAAGAAATATTCACCATGGGATATCCGAAGCTCGTGTCTATGATTGAAAATCTTCTTGAAAGGATTTCCCGCGACACCGACGTGAAAGGAGTTTTACCTGCCATTAACTCAGAAAGGAAAGAACAAATGGTTTCATGCATTTCGATATTCCAGACTGCTTTCCTATCCTTGTGCTTTGGCCGGTTGTCAGATCTTGTGAACTCGATATTCCCTATGTCTAGCCGCGGGAGTTTACCTTCAAAAGAACAGATCTCACAGGTATTATCACACATTCAAGACGAGATTGAGGCTGTTCATCCAGATGGTCGTTTGACTCTTCTAGTTTTGCGTGAGATAGACAAGGCCCTTAAAAACCTAGCTCAACGAGCTGAGTGCCAGGTATGCTCAACCTAGTTTATCTTCCATTTTTCTTCTCAATTGGTGGTTATTGGTATTCGTTGTCGTCTTGTTATGCACACTCTTACTGAGTATGTCATCAATTTCTGCTTGAATACAATGCATGTTTCATTACTTACGAATTCATCAGATTGCATGGAAATGTAAAGAGTAGAATGTTATAATTTCCTTGTTACACACCAGACAGAAATGAAGGAAAATAGAGCCACACTTACCTCTGCTATGCATATATATACGTGTTAGCTGCTACTTTGGCTGATATAATAATCAGGGTGACGCAGTAAAGAGAAGTTAGATCAGTATGTATGCTTTTATGTTTGACATGTAACACAGCTACGTATATATGGCAGATTTCTACAGGCCCTGAGACGCGCCAGATAACAGGTCCTGCAACTTCAACACAGATCAGGAACTTCACATTATGTCAGCATCTGCAAGGAATCCACACGCATATCTCATCCATGGTAGCAGACCTTCCCAGTGTCGCTGCTGATGTATTGTCTCCTTCTCTGAGTGCGATATATGGTGCGGCTTGCGAGCCAGTTACACCTTTGTTTAAAGCAATGCGAGACCAGCTCGAGTCGTGCATTCTCCAAATCCACGATCAAAACTTTGGTGTTGATGATACCGCCTTGGACAACAACACTTCCCCATACATGGAGGAGATGCAGAGATCGATTCTACACTTCCGCAGGGAGTTCCTATCTAGACTATTGCCTTCCGCAGCAACGGCCAACACAGCAGGTGCAGAATCGATCTGCACTACACTTGCAAGACAAATGGCTTCAAGGGTTATGATCTTCTACATCAGGCATGCTTCCCTTGTGCGACCACTTTCAGAATGGGGAAAACTCAGGATGGCTAGAGACATGGCCGAGCTGGAACTAGCGGTGGGACAGAATCTGTTCCCCGTGGAACAACTCGGTGCACCGTACAGAGCTCTTAGAGCATTTAGGCCACTGATCTTCCTGGAAACATCTGAAATGGGATCGTCTCCTCTCATCCAGGATCTACCACCGAGCATCGTCCTCCATCATCTTTACACGAGAGGACCCGACGAGTTAGAGTCACCGATGCAGAAGAACCGACTGAGTCCTAAGCAGTACTCACTGTGGCTCGATAACCAAAGAGAGGATCAGATCTGGAAAGGGATCAAAGCGACTTTAGATGATTATGCAGTGAAGATCAGGTCGAGAGGGGACAAAGAGTTTAGTCCGGTTTATCCTCTTATGCTTCAAATAGGATCTTCTTTGACACAAGAGAACTTATAAACTCCATATATGCTCTGTTTCTTCTCTCTCTTTTTTTCAATAAATCTTTTTTTTGTCTTAGTGGAGTTTTCTTGAGTTATAGTGACAATATTCTCTCACATACATACATGTCATGTAAATCCAGATTCATACATCATGCCATGGTTGGTGTCTTCATAGAGTCTTTTGTTTTGTTTGAAGAAGCTCTTGCTTTTGTTTGTGTTATATTGAGATCGAATCATCTCTTTGGCTACTTTCTCAATTAGCAGTGATGTATATAATAGATAGATCAAAAGAGGAGTCAAAAGGGTTTACTCTGCAAAGAAGGGAGAGATTCATCGAACATATTCAAACCCAAAAGAGTATTTACATATATACAACAAAAAGCCTGCAACTATTAGGAACCTCCTCTTCTTCATCTTCATCTTCTCACTCTCTCTCTCTCTTTCTATGTTACAAAGGTGAAACATGGATCAATTCCCGACGGAAATAGATCTCTCTCCTAAACCGAGTGGAGAACGTGAACGTTGACGCCTCATGATCTCGCCAAGGACCCTCCTCATCTCCGGCTGCTGCAGCGACGGCTGCTTTATCTTCTCGAATTCTCTCTTTATCTTCACCACTTGGCTATGTTTGGGACTATCCTCGTTTCCAGAATTGGTCTTGTTCTCCATTTCCACACAAACCCGAGACAAAAAAGGGCACCGAAACAAAGAACCTGTTAGAGGACACGAGTTGTGTGTGAAGGACGTAGAAGCGAAGTCAGGTTTGGTACGCAACCGCAGAACTAATCTATGGGTTTTTGTGATTTGAAATATTTATTGCAGAGAGACGAACGAGTCTTTCTTTATCTCTCTGTCTCTGTTTATATACAAACGTGAAGAAAGGGAAGAAGAGGACGGTGTTTTCGGTGAGATGTGGTTACGTGTCAGAAACGCTGAGACACTAGTGACGCCTCTCCTACGTATTTCTATAAATTTTTGACCTTTTTATTTAATAAGTATTTGAAAATCGAGGAAAGAGTCGGTTTTTGAACGTTGGGAGACCAAAAGGCTGCCATGTGGACTCAAGTCGTTAGTCAAATTAGAAGATTCTGGTGGACATCCTTTTGAGACCATTTCCTTTAATCAGTCGTCAATCTTTTATGCAACGCATTAGACTCGTGTTCCTTTTTTTGGCATTAAAATATAAGAAGCTTACACGTTTTGTTCTGTTTATTCGTATTGAATCTGGTCTCTGGACAAATTATCCAAAACTGAATAATCGAACCAAACTGAACTAAATATTCGAATATATTTTATATTCAAGTATATATACTTGAAACGAAATCAAAATGGAATCGAACCAAACTGAACTAAATATTCGAATAAATTTTATATTCATATACTTGAAAAAACGAAATCAAACTGGAATCAAACTGAACCAAACGGATATCCAAAATATTCGAGAACTGAATAAATATCCAAAAATATTTTAACCGAAAATATCTAAAACCTGATTTTTATGGATATTTCGGATGTTTTCATGTTTTAAGGTATTTTTAAATATTTTGAATATTTTTAAATATCTGTTTTGAATATTTCAGATATTTTCGGATATGATGGTTCTACTACCATCGACGCCATTATAGTCCTTTTTAACTATGGGTGTGTTGTTCCTTTAATGCAATGGTTAGTCTTGGAGAGAATTAGAGTTAAGTTTGCTAGTTAAGACTTAAAAGTATCATAAGTGGAAAGCTAAGATAGTCGACCACATCCGCATGTTCTCAATGATGGAGGTTTATTTTTTTTTATATACCCAATCGGTTGATCCGGTCAACCCCAGTAGGTACGCATCGAGGTGCTATAGAGTGGACTTCTTCTTCATAGATTTAACGGTTCAACGGACATCATAAACTCCGAGCGGACTCAGATCAAACGGACCATGAAATCCATGAGATCCATTAGATCCTTAGACCACCACACTATCTGTCCCGAGTTTGAAATGCCTTACGACTAATGTTTGGGGATAGTCAAGCCGCCTTCATTGCAAGATTTCTTGTAATTGGATTTAAAGTTTTACAAGAAATTTGATTGGCTGAACAAAATCTATTGGATTTGAAGTTTTACAAGAAATTTGATTGGCTGAACAAAATCTAATAAAATAAAAATCTTTGGCCAAACGCAAAATTTATCTTTTTATCTGCCAATTTTATGTCACCACTTAAAAACATGTTCACAGGAGAAACTTAAGACGCAACTTTGAACTATTTTAGAGAAACTATGGTCAAATGATGGAGTTGTAACTATATATGATTAAAATGAAAGATGATGCCCTTTTAAAATATCTTAGAGAACTATATTACGAAATATAAATATCGTAAAGATCAAAATCTTTATACAACAAGTCTCGTTTATTCATTAAAAGGTTATTTGACTATAAATATTGTGGTCTCTAAGACATCTCAGAGGGCAAATTATCAAATTAACGAAAGAGCTACAAAATAGACATGTCATGGTGCAAGATTGGCAAATCAATCAAAGTACCCATGAGTAATATGACTCATCTTTCAAAAGAATACAAAGCGAAAATACCTTTAGAAATGCTTGTAATTTCTCTAAAAGGTGATATTGAAATAATCAATGCTTGTAATTTCTCTAAAAGGTGATATTGAAATAATCAATCATTGAAAGAGAAACAATGATGGAGTTGTTATAAAATGTGGAAGACGCAACGCAATGCATATAAATATAAATGCTCGTTCGTAAAAGTGAAAAAAACAGTCGAAAATCGATTACTCTCAAGAAAAGCCTATTTTGGTCTCTTTAATTTGCGCGGTGGTACTTTTCCCCCTTCTTCAATTTGCAAATGCGGATTTTCTTTTATTTGTATAATAATAAAGAAATGAATTCTATCAAAAGCAGAACCAGACTGAAATTGTTTTATATCCAACAAGTTCTTCAAATTTGCAAATGCGTATTTTCTTTCATTTATATATTTGAAAAGCAAGGAATTGTAAAATCGTAAATAAGCCAGGTCATTTATCAAGACAGTGAGTGTTATTTTTTTATTTTAGTATCATGGATTTTGGGGATTTTTTATATACAAATAACATGTTATTTTAGTCGATTATATGATTTTTCACATATAGTACTATTTATAGAATGGGAATAACGAAAAAAACATATTAATTAATCACAATTTTTTTACCGCATGTTTTAACTTTTAAGAAATAAAACCCTCAAAATAGTTCTAGCAAATTTACTGATAGGATCAAAATTTTACCCAAATAAATCAGTACTGCAAGTGCACAGCAAATCAGTTGAAGTATAAATGATTATCGAATCCCAAAGAAAGTAGATGCTACACTATAGAATTTAGATTCAAATTATGCTAAGTCAAATAATTTAAAGTAAATCGAAACAAGTAAACAAAACAGCAGCAAGTGATTGATTTAAAGTTCTTGAAATTCAACGAGACTAAAATGCTAGGCAAGGATGATTCGCAGGTTGAATCCGAGAATGCAGAATGTATATTATCAGGGAATTATTTAGAACCGTCTAGAACTCGAAACACAGATTTAAAACTAATCAACTCTCGTTGCAGAAGTTATCTATCCCTAAATTCCAGAATTTCAAATCTCTTTGCAAATTATAACAATTCAAGGAGGCATTAAAAACAAGTTCGATTGTTCACAAAATCTCTAAACCAAATCTCTTTGCGAATAGGTATTTTGCTCATCTAACATTAGTTCTGGTGATTAACAATGCTCGCGCATCTATTAAACAATCTAGGATTTGATTTCCAAGTGATCAATTAAGAAATTAATATAAGCACAAATCCAGATGAAGAACCAATTAATTTTCCCCTAACAATATGACAGATCTACAAAATCATCATCAACCCTAAATCACCCTAACCTAACTAGCAAATTACTCAAACATAGATATTGAAATACAAATCATGACTGAATAATACTGCATAAAAATAAGAAGAGTAATGATACAAGGATTCAAAATCTTCTCTAGAAGAGTGCACGATTGTCTCCCTAAAAGTTCTGGATCAAATCTCTTTCTCTTAGCCTCAATAGCAAATAAGATAATAGCTAAACAATGCCTTAGAAAACATAAATAATCCTCAAAACACGAAAAGGGCTAAAGTGCAAATAATAATAAGTTTTGGGCCAAAATTGTAATTTCAAAAAGTTTTCAAAACTTCGCGTTCAACTCTCATCCACAATCGGTGTCGATCGACACCCACCTAGTGTCAATCGACACCAGCACAAAATCTTCACTCCGAGTTCACGTATTCAGCCGCTTCTCCAAAACATTCCAAAAAGCTTGAGATTCTCCATTTATGCTCCAAACGTTTCTGATCCTGCAAAGACTCTAAAAAACTCGAAAAACACGGAAAAGACTCTATATACAAAGCCTATATCATGGTTAAAAACACGGAAAAACCATGATATATCATTCACTAAAATAAAAATATATACATCAAATAATCAATATATTTCAATTTCACAAGTATGATAATTAAAAGTTCATATTAAGATTCTAATTGATAGGAAAGGATTCAATTCATCCTTATTTCAATTTAAGCCAAGAAAATCAAGACAAATGATTCGAAAAGATAGTTAGTTCTTACTTTCATAGTTTGCACAAAGCATCAAATGACTAATAACTAGGACCGTGAATCAATTTATGAGCTTAAAACACTTTAGAAGGAAATTTGTATCATTGCTTCCTATGCATCCATCAAGATCGATCCAAACTTACAAGAAACCATAAACCAACTGGTCAAAGCTCCAGAAGAAAGAAGATGACTTCGTAAAGGCTAAAGAGAAAAATGAAGAATATGAAAAACTCACCGCAAGCAGCTCAACAAGTACGAAGAACTCCTCCTAATTCAGCGTTTGACAACTAAACAATCTGCATTAGAAAAAGAAAAGAAAAGAAGAGCTCGATCACACTGCTAAACAAAGAGAAAGACGGGAAGGAATTGAAGATTGTATGATCAAGCAAAAATGAAATATACATATACACACATACATATTGAGAGAGTATATGTGTACGTATATGCAAATAGATTGCAATAGAAATTTATGCATGGAATTGGATTTTTGGGAGGGAAGGTGTTTATAGTTTTCATTTTTATGACAGAAAAAGAAAACGCTGTTATGGGATTTTGTTTAGATAATGATACAGTTATTATTTCAAGATCACGTTTATGATCTATATAAATGTGATTTGTTTTTTTTGTGTTCTTCCATTTCTATCTAAAAGTCTTTAAGATATAGAAGAGGTGGATTGGAACAATTTGTAGATTTTGGGTAAGTGTTCCAATAATTCTTTAGATTACTTGATTAATTTTCACCAGTAAAAGAGATTTTGCAATTAATTGAACTCACTTGTAACTAATTATTAATGAGTTATTGAAGAAATTTATGTGATAACTTTCTTAAAAATAACTAATTTGTTTTAAAACTTTTATAAAATTATAGAAAATAATTGATTTTTTGCAAATATTATTTGATTCTTTCAATACAAGGAATAAAATTGGTACTAGAACCTTGAGATAAAATGATGTCTAGAATTCTCTTTTAAAATATTTATCTTTTTATATAAGTAGTATTTCTTTATTTAAAGTTAATTTTATAATTCACTTTAATTGTTCTAACTAGAAATTGTAGGAAAGCTTAAATGATGACAAGGTTCTGTAAACACTGTTATTACTGAATTTTAGATGCAGCTTCAACAGATTGATTATGATGTGAGCGTAGTACAAAGAAGTGATAAAATTATATTCCTTCTATCCAATCCCATTTTAAATGATGTTTAAGAACTTTTTGTTGTGCATTTTATTTGATTTTCTCACATATCTATGCAAGTTTTTAATATATTTTAATCTAACAATAATTAAAAAAAGTTTTGTCTAAATAAGCTCAAAAGTTCAAACCAGTTTATTGGTCATTTGCATTCTATTTTTATATATATTTTTTAATTTGTTTATTAAATAATAATTTAATAAAAAATAGTTTTCTTAATTTGTGTGTTTTTACCTAAAAACATCACTTAAAATGGGACAGAAGGAGTATATGATAAATTCAACATTGGATTAAAATTAAGCGGTAGTAGTCTAGTGGTTACCACTTGAGAAGAAGTTGTCATGTTAGTTTAGACTAGGGATCGATTCCCCTCAAACGTGAAATTATTTAAATCACTTCCATATTTAAACCAGTTGAAATGATGCCATTGTTTAGGCCCATTAGAAAATCTGGTAAGTGGGCTACTCGACAACTACACTCATCTTAGAGGATTAGTCAGGTGTTAAAAACTCGGATAACCCCCTATTAATATAAAAAAACACATTTAGTTAAAATATCAACAACAAAATGGCAGTTATTTGTGAGGAGAACAAAAATCTAATTAAACAAGTGTTTTATGGTCCAAAAAAAATTTACTTTAGCAAAAAATAAACTATTTTAAAAAAATCACAATAATAAGTAGTTCTAACAAATTCACTAAAATAAAAATATACACATCTAATAATCAACATATCTATAATATAAAAGATGACCAACTCTCTCACTCAGCTTGACACGTTAGCGCTTGAGAGAGTGCCAAGTGGCATTCATTATTTAATTTTCAAAAAATTATTTTTTTTGTATTACATTTGAACCAAACAAAATATTTTTATCCTCTTATTTGCATTCATGATTATTCGAACCCATAATCCTCTCAATAAAATACAACCATTGTTTTCCATTATGCTATGGGTACTCTTTGACAACCCTCTCTAAAAACTTCTGATATTGTTTCTATGTTTTTCATATTAAATTGCAAGCACTTTTAAAAAAACATTATATGTATATCAATTACATACTTTGCGGGTTGTCCAACGCATAAGTAAAGAAATCCTTAAAATGATAAATTTAAAAAAACAATTTTTTTAAAAAAACATCAATTAAAATAAATAAATATTCACATGTTTACAATTAACTATATATAAAAACATTAAATTTGAATTCAACTATTTAAAAATTATTATAGTATGAAATTTAAATTTAATTTTAAAAATAATGAATATAATACATAATTTTAAATATATCATTATATAATTTTTTGTTGAGTGATTTATTTCTTATTTTCAAATAAATTAGGATAATTAAACTTTGGTACAAGTGAAAATCAATTATGATATTGAATAAATTAAAATGTAACTCTACCGTATAAAATTTTAAGACACAACAAAATATTTAATAAAATTTTAAGAATATAACAAATTATATAAATAAATATAGAGAAGAAGAAATAAATAATAAAAAAGAAGAATTGATACAAAAATATACATAATTTTAAAACACGGAAAAATGCATGGATTCAATGCAAGATATGTAAAAAAAAATCCTCAAAATGATAAAATGAAAAACAAAAAAAAATATTATAGTATTAAAATTTAGACAAATGAAAAAAGTATAAAAACTAAAGAATAAATAATAATTCGTAAAATAATGTATGAAAGAGATTGCACAAATCATCAAGAAAAAATATTAGAAATTTTTCTTTCAGAAAATGATAAATCAATAGTTAAAATATAGATCTAAAAACATATTATTTAAAACTCAAATTAAAATAAAATCCGTGCATCGCGCGGGTTCTCTCCTAGTGATATCTAACACATATACATTTTTATTTTTTTACTAATTGTGGAACTTGACTTATAAGAAATAGGAACTTCTTTTTTTTTTGAGAAATGTTAAGTTTCAACAAGATGAAATATGATCAAATTAGGCTAGATTTATACTTTAAACTTGTTGACATAACCAAATGTTTTAACTTAATTGGAAAAGTAACTTAGGCAAATCCTACTGATCACAACATCAAGTAAAGTTTGGAACAGAACTAATATTATATGATGTGGTTCTCGGTATGGTGGGATTACAGATTTCGGTACAATTTTTTTTAATAATCTCAAAATAAAATAAAAACAGTCTTGTTGACATACAAGAAAATGTTTTGATTTCAGAAATTGTTGTTAAATATATTGGAAGTTAGTACAAAAACTTGGAAACTTGTTTAGTGAGAGAGACCATTTGATATAAGATGTAGTGGTTGACATTATTATAGAAAGGAATCATGATATGCAAACTTAATTGCATATCAAATCCAAGGTTGTTAAGATATTCTGTCTAAAATAAGATCAAAAAAAAAATTGTTTAAACATGATCTTTTTTTTTTGTATATCGAATCCGTATGAATACGACTAATCATAGCAAGGAGAAAACTGGGATATCCTAATTAAACCAGTATCAGACAACATATTATTTCAAGTCAGAGAGGAAGAATTTGACTTTACTCTTTACAAATTTAGAATATTCAAACAAACAAGAAAATCCTCAGGCTGTTCTGTTTCAGACAATTCTCAAAAATGTTTGATCTTTCTGGATCCTAAACACGTGTCTCATGAATCCAATGAGACGAAATATGAACTCTTAACAGATATTATTATCATCATCTTGGAGATTAAATAAACATTGGTGAAGTTACAAAGAGAGAGAGAGAAAGAGGTTGAAACATTTTGTTTCTTTTACTCTAAAGTTCTAAATAACAGTTTTGTGTTTTTCAGTTTTTGTCGTTGGAGTTTCTGTTGATGGACAAAAACTTGCTGAAGATCTTCTTAGGCCGGCCAGGGATCGCACAGAAAGCCTTAAACCGAGACGGTGTCCTTCCTCCGTCTTGGTTCATAAACCTCTCCTCTAACTCTTCATCTTCAGCTAGCTTGCTTCTCAGTGTCCCTGAGAGCTTTGATTTAGGAGATTTTAGACCCGAGACGCTCCATTGATCTTCCGCTGCTGCGACGCTTGTGGTCGTGCTGAAAGCTGCTGCATTTGGGTTAGAAGGGTCGATGTTGTGCGCGGCGAGTAGTGCTTTGATGTTGCTTGGAAGTTCGGTCATTTTGCCTTCACCGTTGGTCGTAGCCGCAGCGGCTCGTGCCTGCTCGTAGAAGAGGACTTGAACCACCACTCTTAGAGGAAGCATCTCGTTCTGCGCCGCGTGCATACACGCTTCCATCGACAGTTTCTTGCAGTCCAATACTCTGCAAACTCTCTTCCTCTCTGATTTGTTCAGATTCTTGTGAGCCTGCAACAACACAACAACACAACAAGACAACAATGAATCTGAATGGTTGCCTAAAACTAAAAAAGATCGATTATTCGTTGAGTCAACAAGAACTGATACAAGGATGAGAAATGAGAGATTAGTTTACCTTGAGATATATGTCAATGGCTCTGTAGAGATCATCATGATCAAGTCTTGAGAATTCAGGGACACTCTCAGCTAAAGTGACGAACTTTGAGAGAGGTAGATTCACATCTCTAGCAATCTGTTGGAGATATCCATCCACAAGCTTAGCCACTTTAAGCTTTGAGCTATGAGAGGCAGAGGAAGATCTCCTACTCTCTTGGAACTCGAGATCGACATTCTCCGCCGAACGAGACCTTCTTCTTCTATCCATCATTCCCTTTTTACTTCTCAGAGGGCTTGTAGGTGGACTAGTCTGCCCTTGAACCATAAACTGTTCCAAGATAGTCACAACAATGTCCACATCGTACAACATTTCGGATTTGTAGGACATTGGTGGTATCAACAAGTCGCTAACCGTTGCTTCTTCTAACTGAAGAGCCACCCTTCTCGCTAACTCCATCTTCGAAGACGCTGACGCGTTTAAGATATTGGCTGCTTTCAAGAGTTTAAGCAAGAAACTGCAAGAAACCGCGGCTTTCTCAGCAGGAAGCAAGCTTATAATGGATTCCAGCAACAGCCTATGCTTCGATGAAGAATCCGTATCCGAATCCGAGTCAGAACCCGCTTTCTTGCCGACTAGTTTCCGGTTTCTTTGTAAAGTAGGAAGCCATTTAGAGGCGTAAACACGAAGGGCATCACCGATGAGACTCGCCGGTACTTTGCCACCGGACTTGATAGCAATCATAGTCCTCCAATAAAGATCAATCCCCAACTCGGCGATATCTTCAGCCCACCATCCTCTGCTCGCGGCAGCGGCTCTGTTAGAGGACGCGTCGTCGTCCCTAACACGCCTTGAATGGCTATGCGAGAGACACACTTTGGATGGGTGAGACAAGACCTTAGAGGCTATGGCCTCTATGCACCTACTGGTGATGGCGAGATCTTCGGACCACAAAGGAAAAGCCTTTGTGGTCTGAAGCGTGACTATGGAGTCTCTCCATCCATTAAGGATGCAAGAATTGAAGAAGACTTCAAGCTTGTACACCAAGTTACCTTTCTCAACCTCCTCTGACATCTGCAGATACTCTGCTGCACATCTCGCTGCTACGATGTTGTACGCGCTTATCGTTATTGTTATTCCGTAGCAGAACTTGGCGCAGAGCTCAAAGGCCTCAACTCCTCCTGGAAACTCTGGAAGCTGTATTGATCCTGGAGATTCAGAGCACATTCTTTGAAGCCTCAAACATTTTGAGAGCAGTGGAAACTGCAGACAAGAAGAAGGACTTTTAAATAAACTCTAATTAATTATCTCGAAGAAGAAGAAGAAGAAGAAGAAAGGGTACCTTGTGAAGAAGATATTTGCTTCCTGACACTTCGATTGTGTAATCACTGGAAACTTCAGAAGAAACACATCTGAAAAAAAAAAAAAAAATTAGCTTTTTACTCAACATTTATTGCCAGAGATTTAATTTACTTCTTATAATATTTACCTTAAATCTTCTGAAGTGTAGAAAGTGTCAGGACGAGATCCAAGTTTCATAAACTTCATGGCTTATCTATGATGGTGATTGAAATCTTCAGAAACTCGTCTGCATAATGGCCAAACTCCAAAAGGGCTTCTTCTTCTAAGGCTCCAAACCCTAAAGAACAGTTCCTTCCTCAAAAAAAATTGACAAATTTTCCTGTCTGCAAGTGAGACAACACAAGCAAAATTTTGTCAGTGTGTTTTTTTCTTGGGAGAGAAGAGAAAAAAAAAATAAAGATTTTTGTTTTTCTATGGAGAATTTGTCATTGTGGTGAGTGATTTAGTTGGATATATAATAGATAAATGGGAAAAAGGAAAAATATGTAAGAAATAAAAGAAAACCCAGAAAAAACTGAGGCCACTACTAAAAAGTTCATGTCCATTCAATCAAATTCCTTAATACCCAATCTGATATGGACATACAAACAAAAAGAATCAAAATCAATGCAATAAAAGAAAAAAAAAAGAGGATACAGATAGAATTGGATATTCTATCAACACAACATTACACATCACAACCCACCCAAGTTCCATCAATCACAAAAGATAACTAAACAACTTACTCCATAGGTCACACATTATAACAAGAATGTTCTTCGATTCCCATGCATAAACCAAAAAACATAGAAGAAGAAGAAGAAGAAAAGCTCACTTGGAATTCCAAAAAAAAGAAAGATGAATAAAGAACAACACTCTTCTTCACATCATAATCTTGGAGATATATTTGTGTTTTGAGCTAAGCAAAGCAAATTCCCAGGAAACCCTCTTCACCAATCATTCAGAGGTTAAAAAAAGAGAGAAACAAAATAAAGCAGAGCGATCTACTTTTCAACTTTTTTGTTTTTCTTTGTTTTATGCAAAATCGGGGTTTTTAATTTGTATACAATTCAAGGTAGGGACTCTCTTTATGGATACAAAATAATATTATTAATTTTCCTAATGTTTTTTCCTGTTGATTTTTGTGAGGGTAAGATATGGTGCTTACGCCATTCGCCAGCGTGCAAAGGAGAATCACCAATCCCACGTGCTTCTGCTTATTCCATCTTCTCTCTTCCTCATCATTGCCTCTCTACATGTAGTTGTTTTTTCACTCTTCTTTTTTTATTGTTAAACATTTGTTATCTATCATTTTTTTTTTCACTATTCCTCAACACATTATTTTATTTTATATTTTCACTCGTAGTCAGACTTTTCTGCTAATATTTTATAGTGTCATCTAGATAGAGAAACATCAATTTTTTTTTTTTTTAATAATAACCGAGATCATCTTAAATCCAAACTAAAATCATGAAGTCTAAGATAATTTGTTTTTATAAGTTGTTTTTTCACTCTTCTTTTTTTATTGTTAAACATTTGTTATCTATCATTTTTTTTTCACTATTCCTCAACACATTATTTTATTTTATATTTTCACTCGTAGTCAAACTTTTCTGCCAATATTTTATAGAGTGTCATCTAGATAGAGAGAAACATCAAATTTTTTTTTTTTTTTTTAATAACTGAGATCATCTTAAATCCAAACTAAAATCATGAAGTCTAAGATAATTTGTTTTTTCTTGTCAATTAAGACGTTGAATATATATATATCTAATAGGATACAAATCTAGAGAAAAATGTGAGTTTATGCCATGTCATTTAAATTAGAAATTTCAACCACTAAACTACAAACAGTTGGTTATAAAACATCAAATTTGATCTATTGATATGTTGATTTTTCAAAATAACTATAAGTTTTAGATATATAGATAACTCATAAAAATCAATTCCTTACTTCTTGCCAAAAAAACAAACAATCATAAGTGTTTTAAGTTTTACGTACGAGATATATATATAACTTCATGCCGACAAACATGATAACTAAAATGTTTTGCATACCTAGAGGAATAGTAGAATACTAGAAAGACTTTTCACTTTTATATACTCCGTCTGTTACTTAAAGGATGTAGTTTTAGGAAAAAAAGTTTGTTTCAAAAAGAATGTAGTTTTCAATTTTCTATTTTCTTTTTATGAACTTATAATGATAAATTGTAAATTTTAATAATAGTAATTGAATTTATTAAATTGCTATTGGTTTAAATTTATAGAAAATTGTTAATCACAAAAAATCATATATTTATTATCAAATTTTAATGTGTTTTCTTAATATGTGTAAAAATCTTAAAAAGATTTTCTTTAAAAAACAGAGAGAATATTTAATTTACGAAGAGTGAACATTGTATACCCATATAGTATTTATTAGTGTGGTTATATAACGCATCTATTTTTGAAAATGACATGACATTAAAGAGAGCGTAAATTAACGTAATACTATTGTTGGATAATGAAATCGGATGGTCCACATCGGTTTACGTCCAAGTCATAGTAGGGATTAAAAAGACCATTTCCGTTCTCTTACATATCTACTACTCCCTCCGTTTCATAATAAGTGTCATTTGGAGAAAATGTATCTGCAATGTAATTGGATGTATCTGGATGTGTTTTGAGTTTAATACATCCAGATACATTGCAGATACATTTCTCCAAATGACATTTATTATGAAACAGAGGGAATAATTTACATTTATGTAATCGTTCTTACCTCTTAAATACATTTGAGATTGTTGACAACCTTTATGTAACTACTTTTATATTTTCTATATTTAAAATAAAAGATAACTAAATCATTGAAAGAAAGATTGAATTTTTAAGCAGCCATGTTGTCCATACACCTCTTATTATCAAAGGGGGTGTATTTTCAAAGTGCGACAATGAAATCGACAATATAGCCTCTTTTTCGTATAGTCTTTAATGAGTGTCCCACACTTTATAAAGAGAGACGGGGAAAAATATGCATTTATGAATATTATAAGTAAAATATATATATCCATCACGAAGGAAAGGTGAAGGATGAATAAGTGAATAACAAATGTCTTAATTGTCTTGATCACATCTTTAATACGTTAATCAAATAATAAAGGAAATTCCGAATGTACCCATCTATGCTAACAAGTAGTATCAGAGAAAGTGGAAGCCTGCTAATAGCAAATCATTGAAAGTAGATTACTTTTCAAAGAGAGACAAAATGTTAGACTTGATCATCTCTCTCTATACAAATAATTACTTTTGACTGAAATAATGCAGATTGCATTTTACCCCTTCTTTTTGAAGTTGATTAAAGAAACAAGTATATCCACATAATGAAAGATAGATTTTATGTGAATTCTAGTCAATGCTAAAAGTTGGGGAGCCTAACATTAACTTATATAGTCTAGAGAAATAGATCCTATATTTGATGTTCTGGTCACTTTTTAACAGTTCAAGTAGAGTTCTCTCTATGTTTCATTTAATTAAAAATATGATACATGTGACATTCCCAATATAATAATATATCACCTCTCCGATTCCTTTGAAGCTTATTATATAAAACGGGAAGGATAACAAAAACTCAGTCAATCATCCAAACAAAATTTTATATTTCATTATTTCTAGATTCAAAAAAAGAGAATAATACTATACAATCTCAATCTTAGTAGAAGTCGTAGGTTTGAAGAAAGATATCTAATCCCTTTTCTTAGTTAAGCTTCCCCATCACATAACATTTATTGGATAATTTAAGATCAACAGCATCGATCACACTTTGGTACAATACCTCAACGGGTAAGAAGTCATCGACCGAAAGGAAACAAAAGTCACGAAATGTTTAAAGATTAAAGAGACTTGACCATGACATTTAGCCTAATAGTTTGTACTAATGCTGTTGCATGTTTTTGGGAAAGAAAAAAAAAAAGAAAGATTAAAGACTTACAATACCGTGGAGAGATGATGCAGAAGAAGAAGAAGAAGAAGAAAGCTGCTCTTTGTTTTTATTACCAAATGAGAGGAGAAGTACTGTGTGTTGAATTGAAGCGGAATTAACAAAGAAGAAGAATATATATATATAAAACTGGAGTTTTAGTCTTTGATAGATCCAAAGATATTGATATATATGGCTTAAGTTAAAAGTCATAGAACTTATGATACAAACAACAATGTCCCATGACTTGTCAGAATCGGTACCTTTAAACTCCCGAACGAGCACCAGTGGTTGAGGGAACACGAATATAAAATCCGTCACGGCTCCGGTCGGTATTGTCTACTAATGAGTGTGACGAGAGACTGTCTTGGATCAATCAGTGGCCACTTAAGGACGAAGGTCATAGGGGCCAGTGGCAGTTCTGTGATTAGAGAGGTTTGATGAAGGGTGTTTTGGGGATTGCATGAGAAGTTCCTATCCTGATGTCAACTCTACGTGTGAAAGAAGAAGAAGAGATTAAAAAAGTTTTTTGAATTTATTTTGATTTTAAATGTTAGTGTAACCCGAGTGGGTGTCCAGCCGACAATGGCTGCTTTTGGTGGTCCCCTCTGGCTGTGGGATCCACTTGTCCCGATTAGAGATCTTCCACGATTGGAGCTGAGCTGGATTTTGTACTCCTTGTAATAGATCCTTGCGTTTTTTATTTAATTTGTTTTGGCCAAATTTGCTGTCTTTATTGTGAAGGAAATGAATGGATAATAATATCTGATGAGTTTAATTGGAAGCATTTAAAAAATGAATGAATATCATAAAATTGATGGTTATTACTTTCTTATAGCTTGATTCTTTATTTTTTGTAAGTAAATATTTGACGAATATGTATTTATCTAAGTAAAAGTTTAGTTTTGTTTAGTATGGTTATGAATAGTTGATTATTATTCTAAATCATATATTTGGTTTGAGAAACAAATACTTGTTCCTTTTTTTAGTTGATGTTTTTAAACTACGCATACAAATTAGAAAAGTTTATATAATACTCATTGTAATTTTTTCACTATTATTTTAGTTTAACAATTCTACTTTGAGTTTTGAGCTTTTGACTGCAAATTATATCAATAATGTAAAGGCCAAAGAAGTAATTTCATGTTAATTTTTTAAATTTGTAAGAACATCATTTATTATAATACAAAAAAAAGTTTTAAACATCAACTAAAAATACTGAAAGAGTATTTGTTTTTGGAAAATGAGAAAATAACTTTTTTCTTTTCATTTTTTTTTCAAATTACAGTATTACATTGTTTCAATAATGGTATGTAATTACTAGCCATTTGTTAAATATAAAAATAAATTTTGAAAAATATTGCAACATATTTATTAAAACGTACACATATTTTCGCTTTATTTTCAGTTTCAAATTAATATATATATTTTTCTTCAATTTCATCAGATATTACTTATTAAAGTATACAATAAAAAGATATTTCTTTTTTTCAAATTAAGTGCCATTTCATGGTTTTTTTGGGTTCCAAAACATGTATCATTTTAGATTTACAATGTAAATTTTTGGCATAAAATACCTAATTCATACTTGGATTACTACAAATAAACATGCATCAATACTCTGACTTTTTTAAGCATCAATTCTCTGATTTTTTTTTTGGGTCAAATTTTATGAATGCTGTCAGCGAAACCTTTTAAAACATACCTAGTACATCATCAGTTAACAACCGCAGTTAAATGTTCTAAGACGTCTCAAGGAGTGTCTTTCGAGGATTCCAAGGGATATCTTTCGAGGACTTAAACAATCAAGTTAGCAGATGAAGAGACTAGTCGGTATGGTATATCTCACAGTCCTATTATTTGCAGAGCTATTTGTTGAGTGAATATCTTCTTGGTTGTCGTGAGAAACATGTCAGAGGTAAACATAATGGCCAGAGATCACCAAATTGGTTCCAAACTCCTGATCCTTTATTCAGATATATCTCATGGGTAGGATCAGATTTCTCCATTTACCTGGTTTAAAATATTTATTTATTTTGCCAATTTTTGGATGTATATATATATCTCTCTCTCCTCTGTCTCATTTTATATCCAAATCGAAAATGTATTTATAATATTATGGAATGTGAATTTGGGGTTCAATGTTTAGGTTCTAAATTGAGTAAGAAATGGAACAAACTGACAGTAAAATCACGAACAGTAACAATGCACGTTCCAATAAATGTGTCAACATTTACAGGGCTCTAAATCTTGGTTTTTACTTTTTACTCGTTTATCATCTGCACTACAGACTATTCTGCCTCTCTTGCACTCTCTCTGAATTACATAAATGGACATGCATAATTTTTTTTGGACATATATGTGATATCCTCTGTAGCATCTTAACAGTAATCAACTATTCCAAAGTTTATTTTACCTCGTAAGAACTTCAAACTCATTTTTTTTCTTTTTACGATTAAGAAAAAAAAATTAGATCCAATTACCATATAAAAATTGAAAACCCATCAACTAACCGTAACGAAAGAGTGGCTACTTTATTAGTTACGATATATATGGAACTGCCCTTGACTCTCTCTCTCTCTTTCTTTCTTTGTTTGACTCTTTCTCTCTCTCAAATCTATACTATTCTACTAACAAAATTTCAGATATGGTCTTCTCTTTCTCCTTATGTCTCCCTCCTCGATCCCCTTCCACTTCTTTTCTCCTCCGCCACTTTACCTCCTCTTCTTCGTCCATGTCCTCTGCTGACGGTTCTGCTTCCCTTCCTACTTTCTTCTCTGTCGTCCTTCTTGTCTCTCGTCATTTTTTTGTCGTGTTTGGTGGTGCATATCTGCAATTCGTCTGTGTGTGGCTCCTCTCTTGTAGCAGTAAGTTCTCTCTCTCCTTCCTTGTCTCAGATCTATAGAGGACGAGGATTTGGTGGTGGATCTAGAAAACTACTCCGTCTCGGACTGTACTATATATTTTTGTATGTACTATATTTTTTATATTTTTTTACCATGTGTTATTCACGTTGGAGATTAGCCACCAGAAAACCACTCCTTTTCGTACTGTACTATATATATTTTTGAACTGTACTATATTTTTTTGTATTTTTTTTATATGTTATTCAAGTTGTTTAATGCAAATGTTTAAACTGATTAGTATGCATTGCAAACATGCAAATGTTTAAACTGATTAGTATGCATTGCAAACTAGCTGTAAGCACGAACAATTTATTTGCATAACTATTGCAATCTCAAAATGATTTGAAAAAGAAAATCTATCAAATACAAATAAAATCAAAACGATAAAATAGTACATAATTTTATACTATTTTCCCAATTCTCTACTCTTAAGTTTATACTATTTTCCAAGATAATATCGAAAGATAAAATAGTATAGAATTGAAGACACAATATTACCGATAGTATAGAATTGTGATAAAGATAAAATAATACAAAATTTCTCTCTCTTTCTGACGAAAAATGGTCATCAAGAGTATTTTTTTTTACAATATTATAGAAATTAGAGTTTTTGGTTATTTGCTGTGTTATTCAAACGCTATGGCTATATGTTTAATTTCTTTTGTTACTATGACTATTTGGCAAATTAAGTCAAGATAAAAAAAAAAGTTTTGCAATCATTGACTCAAACTCATTGTCGAATCCCATTCAGCAGAATATAGAGATACTTATGGCAGAACGGGCTAATATGGTATTTCACAATAAAGTGATAGATGGAACTGCTATTAAACGACTTATTAGTCGATTAATAGATCACTTCGAAATGGCATATACATCACACATCCTAGATCAAGTAAAGACTCTGGGTTTCCAGCAAGCCACTGCTACATCAATTTCATTAGGAATTGAATAGAGAACTTCATTTTTTTTTCTCTTTCATTTGATGCCTATTGGCGTTCCAAAAGTCTCTTAAAAGAAATACAAAAAAAAAAAAATTGTTTGATTTTCGTCTTGCGGCATTTCTTCAATTGTAGTTTTTTTTTTGTCTATGCTCATTCATGTCAGAAAACATCAGGCTCAGTTCATCTACTAGAGAAAATCTGCGCATTGGCTTATGACGAGTTGTTTATGAAATCCAGGTTTTGGTCCCTCCTATATGAAACCAAAACCACTATTGAAGACCGAAACATAAGCGAGTCTATTTTTTTTTCTAGCAAGGTGTGCATAATGTTAAATGTGTTTCATGTACCTATGCCAGGAGCTTTCCATTAAAGAAATCCATTGAGGATTTATTTCACTGTGCGAGCGTATTATATACATATAGGAGCTAAGAATGAATGCTTTGCAATGGACCCAAGACCTCTAATTCGTATAAATGTTGCAAAAAAAAAAACCTTTTGATTTGACCAACAATATAATTAACTCACTGAATTAGCACAGTTTTAGATTAGCTTTGTTATTATAGTAAAGGTAATTCTCTTTAATGTTCTACATTAATATTACAATAGCCAAAATCGGTCGTACGTATATGGTCTCCACTTTCCTTTACGACTTACTAAACTGAGTACATCTTCGGCGTTAATATCACATGGTTGCATTTTCGACCCGACATTGGAAGCCTGTAAGTTAGACTAGACTAGTCAGAAGATGCAACGGTATAGCAAAAGGTGATAATTTTGCAACCTAATCTGACATCTTAGATGGCTATAGCAGCTTGTATAGGCTGATGAGAATCAAGGCATCTAAGTTTCGATACAACAGCCGCTTCGGAGACAAGACTAAGCTTAGATGCAACACCATTCGTCCCCTAGGCTAATGAATCAGGTTCTTCCCAAGTGCTTCTGCAGCTGAGAAGCCATATATATATAAAGCTCTCCATATGAGTTTGGCTCACATTTCCTGAACTATAAGAATCCAATCCCCCAAAACTCTCATGGTCTCATTCATACATAGAAGAGAGAAATAATGGATGTATACAACAAAATCTAACCTTTGTGAGGAAATCACCCCAATTATTTTCATCTTCGAAAGGCCATTTTTTGGGCTAGTGGAAGCCCAAATACACATGTTCAACAATCATGCGTACTAAAGGCCGGACATTCGGTCTAAACCGAGTGAAATCAAACCGACTGAACCGAAATTTAGTGAATTCGGTTTTCATTTGGTTTTGCTGCAATCCGATCGACAACTTTTCAAATTTACTTCGATTCTCGGTTCAGTTCGATTCAAAACCTCCCGAAAAAAAAAAGTATATATTTTTTTTGTTTTTTCTTTAAAAGTTTTCTAATTTTTCCTAATTAAACCAAACTAATACCAAAATTTACCTGAAGTTTCGATGCAAAACCAAAAAGAAGTTGGTTCAATTTGGCAAAAACTACAAAACTTAACTGAACCGAATTTGATCTATTACTAAATCGAACCTAAATTTTGCTCGGTTTTATTCGGCTAACTTTTCTCTCAAACCAACCCGAAACTAACCGAACCAATCCAATGCATAGGCTATATAAAAGTACTGATGATGTCAACAATTTCTTTATGTAACAAAATATTAAGGTGGAAGACAGAATTTCCGGATGGATGTTATATATGTTACTTCTGAGAATATATAAAAGCAATTTAGAGATGCTGCAAGTTCGAGTTTTAACCTTAAATCTTTGTACTTTTTTTTTACAGTGGAAGCCACGTGTTTGCGGAAGAGAAAGAGTGCAGAAGAGTGATTCGTAGCCTTTTTCTCAACCAAAAAGACACGACAAAAGCTGTAAGTGGGGGGGGGGGGGACTGAGTCAAGCCACAACGCGTGGAGAGAGATGAATGATAGATACTCAAACCCAAAAAAACAGAACGTTGATACTTTCTTCATTGACTAATTTTCCCTTAACCGTAGCTCTCAGAGTCCTAAAAGGCATAATAAGATAATCATCATCATCATCGGCCTTCACAATACTCAGAAAGCATCTCAATTTCATTTTCTTTTTGTTTATAGAGAGAGCTCCGAGAAACAGACAGGAAAAAGCTCTGTTCTTGTTCTCAAATTCTTTAATTCTTTTTAAAAAATTTCCCCTTTTTCGGTTTGTATTCTTTTATTCCCTTTACTTATATATTCTCCGGTAGAAATCATCGAGCTGTGTTTATTTATTATTATCTCTTGTGGAAAACAGTTTCTGAGTTTCTTCTACTTTTTAACTCCGGCGACCGGAGATCGAGTTCTTGTTCGTTTTTTTTTCATAAAGGAAGTCGAAGAAGATGTGGTGGATGATGGGAGATAACGGTGGTCACTACTGTTCTAAAAAGTCAGATGATTTATGCGGCAATCAGGTTTCTCTTCTTTCTCCTTTTAATCCGCTCTTTAGATTGAACTCACGATTTGTTCTTGAAACAAGATATTCTTTAGTCAATGGTTCTTGATTTGTAAAAGGGACCCATTTTGGCTTCTACTCTCGATCTAAACCATAGATCTTACGGGTCTGATCATTCGTTAGGATGCGATCCTTGAGGAATATTATACTCTTGAATTAGATTTGATCTAGCTTATAATTTGAGGTCGAAAGTCTTGGTTTTGGTTTGGTCTTGATCATCGATGATTGTTCATATTTCAAGACAAGAGTGGGTTTTAGCTTATTGACATTTTTTTTCCTTATTTGCGTTTTCTTGTGTAGAAAACAGGAATCGGATCGAGGCTTTGGCATCTCTAGACTCTGTTGCATCTTGCGTGGAGTGGACTTGAAATCAATCTTATTCCTCTTAGTAATCGTCCCGATGTGTGTTCTCGGTGTATACATTCACGGCCTCAAGATCTCATACTTCTTGAGACCTTTATGGGAATCACCTCCGAAACCATTCCACGACATACCGCATTATCACCACGAGAACGCTTCAATGGAATCTCTCTGTAAACTCCACGGCTGGGGAATCCGTGAATACCCTCGCCGTGTCTACGACGCGGTTCTCTTCAGTACAGAAGTGGAGCTTCTCACGATACGGTGGAAAGAACTGTACCCTTATGTCACTCAGTTCGTCCTCCTCGAGTCGAACTCGACCTTCACCGGACTACCAAAGCCGCTCGTTTTCGCGGGACACAGGGATGAGTTTAAGTTCATCGAGCCAAGATTGACTTATGGCTCGATTGGAGGAAAGTTCAAGAAAGGAGAAAAGAATCCGTTTTACGAAGAGGCCTATCAGAGAGTAGCTTTGGATCAGCTTCTAAGAATCGCTGGTATCACCGATGATGACTTGTTGATTATGTCTGATGTCGATGAGATACCGAGCAGGCACACGATAAACCTTCTCCGTTGGTGCGATGACATACCGAAGATCCTTCACTTAAGGCTCAAGAACTATCTTTACTCGTTTGAGTTCCCTGTCGATGATAAGAGCTGGAGAGCTTCGGTTCATAGGTACCAGACGGGTAAAACGAAGTACGCGCATTACAGGCAGTCGGATGAGATCTTGGCGGATTCGGGATGGCATTGTAGCTTCTGCTTTCGACGGATCAGCGAGTTTGTGTTCAAGATGAAAGCTTATAGCCATTACGATAGAGTGAGGTTCGTGCATTACTTGAACCCGAAAAGGGTTCAGAGAGTTATATGCAGCGGGGAGGATCTTTTCGACATGATCCCGGAGGAGTACACGTTCAAAGACATCATCGGGAAGATGGGTCCGATCCCGCATTCTTATTCCGCGGTTCATCTCCCCGCGTACCTCCTCGAGAACGCGGAGAGGTACAAGTTTCTTCTTCCGGGGAACTGCTTGAGAGACGAGGAATGAAATGGGTTCTTGTAACTAATATTTGATATGACACTACTACTACTACTACTACTAACTCATGATTATTAATTCTTTGGCGAGTTATTTTTGAAAAGAGTATTCATGGCGAATTTTATTGGTCACCTTTGTGTACATATACAATTAATTTTTAGTTTTATCTCTTTGGGGATTTTGTCTAATACAAGTTTGTTATTTGTGTGGTATATAGCCCACGGTATGGCATATGCTTTGCACGACGAGCAAGCTAATGAACAAATGTGAATATAATCAGACTAGGCGTGGAAATCCCTTAGTAATAGTATAGTGGTAAGTGCATCGGTTGACAAAAAAAAAAATTATTAGTATTTTTACATCAGAAGGTTTGGAATTTGACTCTCAAAAATGCGATTTATACATATTAATGGAAGTAAACTCGAAATTCGGAAAATGGTCGAAATTGACTTTTAAGCTCGAAATTCGTCATTTCCAACAAAATTCTGAAAATGCTCATATTTCTCCCCACATAAGTCCGCAACGTGAGTAATTGGAGGTAATCTTCTATCTAATCTAGTAGATTTTTTTTTTCTTTCCATTTTCCATTTTTTGCTGTTCAATCTAATTGAACACTAGGTAAGTGGCACTAAATTAGTAGTGGAAAGTAAAGATTTACCTATTTCTCTCCACTACTTAATTTTTTTTTATTGAATATGATAGGCTAATTTTTAAGTTAGAGATGCTAGTCTTGTTTGTTTTTCTCTTCTTACTTGTCATTGTGTTACTAATCATATTGAAGAATTAATCAGTGTGATACCGAAGAGGATTTCGCCAAAAAATATGGGTTGACTACCTGTGACCCTTACTAGTACCGGTTTCGGACTGTTTCCTCCCATACTATAAAGCTCATGATAAATCCCTCAAACTTTGACATTTAATGACGTGAACCTTCAAACTTATTTTTTACTTACCAATTTCACATCATCTGAAATTAAAAAGCTTAAATAGCTATTTATCTTAAACACAGGCTATTAAGTCAAAAATGATTGGTCTTGTTATTCACTTTTAGCACAATGAGGCCCGACTTCAACTGTGGGCAATGCACGAGCTTCAAGGTTCTCTATTCCAAAGTATAAAGTATTACTATGTTCTAAATATTTTTTTTTTTCCAATTTATTTGATTTTTTCACATATCTATATGCAAATTTTCATTTTATTTTAATCTAATTTTGATTGAAAAATATTAATATTTGAGTTCACCAAGAATATTTCCACTTTTACCTCTTTGCCTTCTACTTTTAAAATGATATTTTTAAATGTGAATTATTTTTCTTAATATGTGTGCTTTTATCTAGAATATTAATTAAAATGGGAGAGAGGGAATATAATTTATACTCCATATATAATCTCCTTCTCGCCCGTTTGCTCTGACGGTCTATCCAATTGTCGTTTTGCCGCCTTTGTGCTTGTCAAGAAAGCATATGGTCAATAGTGCCGCATGCGCATAAAAAGTCCAAAGAACAATTGGTGCTCATGAGACGTTTTAGTGCTTTGAAGTAAGAGTTCGAACTACTATACTCCATAATCCCCTTCTCGCTAGTAAACTTTTGATGGAATACTTACATGCTTTAAATAATTTCTCGAGCATGACTAAGCCAATAGAAAATCCGTACGACCGATGAATGTTTGTAAAAAAAAATTCATTGCTATTCCAACAATCACATATTCACATGTTTACACAAAACTAAACACATTCTTTTTAGTATTGCATGCATACAGTTGATTGTTCATTATATGAAATCATAGACCTCTTATAGATGTAAGTGTAACAAAGGCGAAAATCACAACATAAAGAAATTTAACATACAAAAATAAATAAATCAAACCCCTTCATAAATAGCACTAGACTAGATTTAATTTCAGTTTTACTATTTTGCTTCCATTAATATTCAGTCTATTCGGAATTTGAATTTCCCAAGTGAATGTGACTTATCAATTGAAAGACGAACAGAATCAGAATAAATATATCTACTCAACTTTCGGTATGGTGGTGGTAGAAAAGAGAATAAGATTCATATAAATATCATGATAGTAGGAGTAATTTGCCAGATGGAATCATATCAAACACTATTTAAATTTTTAAACCAACACTACACTACAAGATTTATATATATAGACACAACGGAAAGATTGTAATCACTCATCCATACCAAAGAAAACTAAGACAAGTATATATATATAAAGAAAAATGCTTGATACACTTCTCGGAGGGAACGGGCACGGGTACGGCCACAAGGATCACAGAAGCAGCGGCTACGGCTTCGAGGAGCACAAGCAGTTCGTGTCTCATGAGGAGTCAGAAGGAGGCTTCTTTGACCGTCAAGCCCGCTACGACCACCACATGAGGCTTCCGGCCAACCACGGCCGTCCACCCATGTCTCACATGCCTGTCTGTAAAGAAGAAGACTCAGACTCAGACGTGGAGGAGTTTTATAAGGGCAGCCGGAGCCACCACAGTACTGTGTTGCCACACCACGGAAACAACCACCACCAGCAGCCACCTCATATGAACTTCATGCCCCCACCTCCGATGGCTCAGCTTCACCACAATGTAAGCTCTCTCTATTGGTCTCGCCACCTTACTAATCATGTTATGTTATATATACTTCCAAGGTGTCTTGTAAACTATTTTAAAAGTCCTGAAAATTGATGCTAAATTTTTGTTAAATAAAACTATGGATTATGATTTATATACACATCTAACCATAAGAAGTAGTAGGCCTGCGAGTTCGGTTATTTCGGATAGTTCGGATCGGGTAGTTCGGTTCTTCGGATAGTTCGGTTTTAGAAAAGTTGGCCGAAACTAACCGAAACATAATTCGGTTCGGTTAGTTCGGTTCTCGGGTAGTTCGGTTATTAATTTTAAAAACCGAAACTAACCGAACTTTTTTAATTTTGGTTTAAATTCGGTTAAAATCGGTTAAATTCGGGTAAAATCGGGTAAATTCGGATATTTCGGGTATTTTCGGGTAATTCGGTTCTTCGGTTCGGTATAATTCGGTATAGTTTGGTATGGTTTGGTTAAAAAAAAAAAAAAAAAAAAAAAAAAAATCGGTTAACCGTTCGGTTCCCGGAACCGAACCGAACAAACCGAGAACCGAACTAATTTTCAAAATAAAACCGAACAGAACCGAATTAGAACCGAACTAGAACCGAGAACCGAAAAATTCGGTTCGGTTCGGTTCGGCCAATTCGGTTCGGTTATAATTCCCAGGCCTATCTGAAGTAGTGTAGTGGTTTGTGCTAGTGTTGTTACCGTGTCACCATTCAAATCCGCATGTTGACAAGAAAAACACATCCAACCAACTTTTTTATTTTACATACACAGTTTTAGAATCGGAAGTCATGTACAAATGCACCAATTGTCCATCCTATTAAACAGTTTTATTATTATTGTATGGTTCTCGCAAGATTGGTAATTTGGCTAACGATCATTTTCGCAGGGGAAAATGGGTAATGGATGGCAGGGGCGGCATGAAGATGCATACCACGGTGCGCACGGGATGCAGCAGCACGGTGCGCATGGGATGCAGCAGCACAGCGCACACGGGATGAAGCAGCACGGTGCGCACGGGATGCAGCAGCACAGTGCGCACGGGATGCAGCAGCACAGTGCGCACGGGATGAAGCACCAAGACAGGCTTATGGCTCCTCAGGTTCCACCACATCATGTGTACATGAACCCCAGCCACGGCAGCGGTGCCGGCCATGCTACGGAGAATTGGCGGCTCAGCAACAGCAGCGGCGGCCACCACAAGGCCGGGTGGGGGAGTAAGGGACTCTGACTGCGCCCAAATACTCAGCCGGTTCAAATAAGAAAGTAATGATTATGTATTCCAAATAATAATTTTATAAGATGTATGTGTGTGATGAACATGTTTCAGTATATATCGTACCAAAACCAAACATGGGACTTTTAACCAAAAAGTGGTCTTGTTTGATGAACTTACGATTACTAATTAAGGAGTGTTGTTTCTGCTGCTTATGTTAAAATAAAGTGATGTAATTATTATCAGTTGATCGTCCCACGTGGAGGGATTGATTGCACAACAATTGGTTTTAAGAAAATATTATGGTGTAAAAAAAAACCTTACGATTGCATTGTGTGGTCTGTCATGGTTACATGATCAAATTCTTTCAGAAATTATATTTGGATTTGGCGTGTGATTTCCGCTTTTACTTCTATATTTTTTTTAGGTTTTCAATATTTTTGCACTCTTGGTTTTGAACACTTTATAACTCCTTTTCAGTTCTTTTAATTACTTCAGACGAATTATATTATATTAAAAAAAAAAAATCTCAAAGTCATGTGTATACATGGTGCTTAGCCCAAATATGTTTCTTTACAAACTAAAAGCTATTAACACTAGAATTAGATACTTTTTTTTATCGTAACCAGAATCCAAATAACTTCCCCAATTGCTTTAACCGCTCTGGCATCGCGTTAGATGCAGTTGGAGTATCAACATAAGAAAATAAAAATGGGTTAGTGATACAGAGACAACACTAAGGTTGGATGTGTATATAAATCATTTCCATGGCCAAACCAAAGCTAAATGTGTCACATGATCCCGGAGTGGGATCTTGTAAGGACGGTGGGATTGAGCCGCTGGTTGTTCAACGCTCTCGGCAGCAATCAAGAGATGGACGGCGGACGTTGGAGGGGGGGGGGGAACGAGTATGGAACCAGATAAAGAGCCGTACAACTCTATTTGCAAGGTCAAGGGATGGATGAACGGAGTAGTAACTAGGATGGATCGATGGTCGCCACAAAGTTGATGAAAGGAACTTTGATAAGACCGATCTCTCAAGCTCAAATGAATCGCACAAGATGAGCAAGGGAGGGTTTTAGCCGGCGGCTAAGGGTTTTCTCTTTTACAAGAAGTTCGTTGCTTTATTGATCTAGGGTAAATGATACAAGGCTGTGAGAGGGGACTTTATAAGAGTCCGAACAGCTATGCCCTTCTAGGGGACTTGAAGCAGATTACATGAAAACTATGCTAAAGAAATAATCGGCCAACATATGCCTTACTCTAAGAATAAAATGTAAATAAATGGCTAACAAATGCCTTACTCTATGAAATAAAAAAAAAAAGACTAAGCTGTAACACTTAAGAGATAAACCAAAGTTTTAATTAGCCAAATAATCATATGGAATGTATTTAAATGTCTTACCTTGGCCGGTCGGTTTAGATGGACGACCGCGTCCGGTTTTGATCAATTGATGCGCTCAATGCTGAATAAGGAAACTTCTCTCCTTTCGTGAATAACCGACCATTCTTTGATATAACCCAATGTTTTTATGCTTGGACCGTTGCTGATGAATGTAGCTTCCTCCCGCGGCTGGTCGCTTGGTTCCTTGGCGCGCCTAAGGCCGTGATCCTCTAGTTCGGTATTGGCTATGGCCGCTTCTCTCGAGATGCTTAGCTTGTCGAGCTGAGAATTGATGGCTTGGAGCTCTTTGTTGGTGATAAGTGTTTCCACGGCGTGATTAAAGCTCTCGGCCAAGTCTTTAGTTCCTGACCGCGTCCTTGGCATTTGTCTCATGATGGGAACGAGGCTGGCCGGATGGATGCTGGTATCTAAGTCTGTATCATCCTCTCCCTCTTGTGAAGGTTCTGTCCTCACAACTGATTCTCCTGCATCGAAAGGTAGCAAATCAGAAACATTGAAAGTGCTAGAGATGTTAAACTCACCTGGCAGCTCTATCTCATAGGCGTTGTCATTGATCTTCTTGAGGACTTTGAAAGGGCCATCTCCCCGCGGTGCAAGCTTGGATTTCTGCTGGTTTGTAAATCTCTCCGTCCTCATGTGTAACCAGACCCAATTCCCGGGTTCAAAGGTTACTTCTTTGCGTCCTTTGTCAGCATTCTTCTTGTAATGCTCATTTCTCTTCTCTATGTTCTCCTTGACCTTCTGGAACATCTTCTTCATGAGCTCGGCCTTGCTAACTCCATCTTGATTCACTTGTTCTCTCGGTGGCAGGGGTGCCAGGTCTATTGGAGCTATCGGCCTGAAACCATACACAATCTCAAATGGCGAGATCTTAGTAGCAGAGTGTGGGACACGATTGTAAGCAAATTCAATGAATGGTAAACAATCAAGCCAGTTTCAGAGATTTTTACCAACCGTGGCCCTTAAAAGGGTTGAGAGAGTGCGGTTTACAACCTCAGTTTGTCCATCCGTCTGTGGATGACAAGTCGTGCAAAAGAGAAGCTTGGTCCCTAGCTTCCTCCACAAGGTTCTCCAGAAATGACTGAGGAATTTGGTGTCTCTGTCCGAGACAATCGTTCTAGGTAGTCCATGTATCCTCACTATCTCTTTGAAGAAGAGATCAGCAATCTGAGTGGCATCGTTGGTCTTGGCACAAGGAATGAAGTGCGCCATCTTTGAGAACCTGTCTACTACTACAAAGATCGAGTCCTTGTTTCTGATCTTTTGTAAGCCTAAGACAAAATCCATAGAAATGTCTACCCATGGTAGGTCAGGAATAGGTAAGGGAATGTATAAGCCGTGAGGATGTGACCTGGATTTGGCTTTGAGGCAGATGATGCATTTAGAACAGAAGCGCTCCACATCTCGTTTGAGATGAGGCCAGAAGAAGTGCTCGGCCACAATGCTCAAGGTCTTGTCTCTGCCGAAATGCCCCATGAGTCCTCCTCCATGTGCTTCTCGGATGATCAGGTCACGCATTGAGCTTTGAGGAATGCACAATCTCTTGTCTTTAAACAGGAACCCCTCATGCTTAAAGAATGGTCCGAAGGCTCCTCGGTTGCATTGCTTGTATAGCTCGCCGAAGTCATGGTCTTCTCCATATAACTCCTTTAAATGCTCAAAGCCCATGATCTTGGCCTCCATTGTAGAGATCAACGCATGCCTCCTGGACAGTGCGTCAGCTACAACGTTTTCCTTTTCCTTCTTGTACTTGATGATATAAGGGAAGGTCTCCACGAATTCTAACCATCTGGCATGCCTTTTCTTCAGAGTTATTTGGCCTCTCAGGTACTTAAGAGTCTCATGATCTGTATGAATAACAAACTCTTTAGTTAAAAGGTAATGCTGCCAAGTTTCCAGTGATCTTACCAGGGCATATAGTTCTTGGTCATAGGTAGGGTAGTTAAGCGTGGCTCCACTGAGTTTCTCACTGAAGAACGCCACTGGCTTTCCCCCTTGAGTTAGTACTGCCCCGATGCCAGTCCCTGAGGCATCACACTCCACCTCGAATGTGTTGTCAAAGTTCGGTAGAACTAGGACAGGATCATGCGTCAGGCTGTCCTTGAGCTTTTGAAAAGCCTTATCCTGTTCGGATCCCCAAGCAAAGGCCTTATCCTTCTTGATGACGGATGTCAAAGGAGCAGCAATGGTGCTGAAGTCCTTGACAAACCTTCGGTAAAAGCTCGCTAGGCCATGGAAACTCCGTACGTGACAAATGGTGGTGGGCGTGGGCCAGTCCTGTATGGCCTTGATCTTATCCTCATCCACCTTTAGACCCTGTGAACTAACAACAAAGCGTAAAAATACCAATTGATCAGTGCAGAAAGTACATTTGCTAAGGTTCGCGTATAATCCTTCTAGCCTTAATGTTTCTAAAACCTTTTCAAGATGCACAGTATGATCAGCTAAGCTTGAGCTGTATATCAATATGTCATCGAAATAAACAACTACAAACTTACAGAGATACGCTCTTAGAACATGGTTCATAAGGCGCATGAAGGTGCTGGGGGCATTGGTGAGACCGAACGGCATGACTAGCCATTCATAGAGACCTCTCTTGGTCTTGAATGCAGTCTTCCACTCGACACCTTCCTTCATTCTGACTTGATGATAACCGCTTTTCAAGTCTATTTTTGAGAAGATGGTGGCGCCACTCAACTCATCCAGCATGTCATCTAACCGTGGAATAGGATGCCAATACTTGATGGTAATGTTGTTGATGGCCCGACAGTCCACGCACATTCTCAAAGTACCGTCCTTCTTGGGTACTAGTAAGACGGGTACAACACAGGGGCTTAAGCTCTCGCGGATATATCCTTTGGCCATCAGCTCCTGGACTTGTTTTTCCAGCTCATTCGCCTCCTCCGGATTCACTCTATAGGCTGGCCTATTGGGTAAGGGAGCGCCGGGAATGAGATCTATCTGATGCTCAATGCCTCGGATGGGAGGTAGACCGGCTGGTATCTCGTCCGGAAAGACGTCCTTGAAGCTGCCTAGCAGCGTGCTAACTTCAGGTGGCAAGTCTTTCTCTCCTTGTCCTGAAATCATACCTTCCTTAAAGATCATTAGTAGCACCTGCGTTTGATGATCTAAAGCTTTTAAAACAGTGCTAGATGATACGTAAAAGATGGTTTTACTTACCTTGGATCCATTGTCCATGGCCTTTTGCAAGTCAAAGACCTCCTGTGGGGTAAGTGGAGCAAGGTTGTACTTACGCTTGTTATGCGTGAAGCTGTAAAAGTTGGTGAGGCCGTTGTGCTGCGTCTCTTTGTCGAAATGCCATGGCCTGCCGAGCAAGATATGGCCGGCTTGCATAGAGACTACATCGCAAAGGACTTGATCCGCATACTTCCCTATGCTGAAAGGCACAAGGACTTGTTCTCCTATCTTCAGCTCAGTCTCATCATTCAGCCACTTAAGTCTATATGGCCGGGGATGCTTTGTCTTATCTAGACCTAGCTTGTCTACCAAGTATTTGCTTGCCACATTGGTACATGATCCTCCGTCTATGATCAGGCTGCATATCTTGGAATTGATGGTACACCGGGAATGGAAGATATTCTCCCGTTGTAATGTCTCTGGATCAAAGAACGTGATGAGAGATCTCCTGGTGACCAGTATCTCTCCCTCGTCCGGATAGTCGGTGACTTCATCCTAGGACTCCATTGGCTCGGCTTCATCCTGAGACTCGTACTCGCCACTGTCCTTGAGGATCATCACACATTGATTAGGAAAATCCCGTGCGTAGTGAACCTTGCCCTGACATTTGAAACACGTAATGTCTCAGGCGCGCTGAGTTTGAGGCTTGCTAGCCTCCGGCTTTGCTCCTCTAGATGTCTCGGCCGTAGGCTTCTTGAACTTAGAAGCAGCGTCTATGGCCTTTCCCTTGTCTATGCTTCTCGGCTGGGAACTCCAAGCGGGTCTAGTGCGTGCAGTAGAGGCGGTCTTCCTCTTGATATGCTGCTCCGCCTGAACAGCTAAGTGTAGAAGCTCATCTAGGTCGCGGTATGTCTGTCTCTCCACCTTTCTAGTGATTCGGTCATGCAGACCGTCTAAGAACTGGGCCATAAGAGTCTCCTCTGTATCTCCAGTCTCCAAGCGGTTCTTCAATGTCTCGAATTCTTCAAAATATTCCTCCACGGACTTAGCTCCTTGAGTGAGCTTCCGGAATCGCTTCTGTAGCTCGCGGTGATAGTAAGCAGGGATGTATCGCTTTCTCATTTGATATCTCATCTCCTCCCAAGTGTCAACTTGGCCGTGCTGGTGGCGTCTCCTCTCGGACACCTCTCTATCCCACCAGGATAGTGCGTTCTCGGTAAGCTGAGCGGCAGCTAGGGAGATCTTCCTAGCGTCCGAGTAATGGTAATACTCAAAGATGTATTCCATGCGCCTTTCCCAGTCAATGTAAGCTTCGGGATTGACTCGTCCGGCAAAGGTAGGGGCTTTCAGCTTGAGGTCCTTGCCTCCAAGCCAAGGCTGTTCCTCCTCTAGGTCGCGGCCTCCTCGGTTTCTTCCACGGTCTCGGTCTCTGTCCCGCTCATTCCTCCTGGCGTGACGATCATGATTAGCGGGAGGGGGATTATCATCCTCCAGGCTAGGCATATCACTGTCCGAGCCACTGTCTCATGGCTGCGGGGGTGCTTGGCCTCGGTTCCGAGGGCCATTAGCTGCGGCTGGTGCGGGTGGTGGTGGTGGAGCTACGGCTGGTACTCGTTGCTCCAGCAGGGTCATCCGCTCACTGATGCCTCTCATGGCATCCAGTAGCTGCGTCATAGCGTTCTGTTGCTCAACGTTCTCCATTTGTTCCTGAAAGAGCAAACACAAGTATCAAAGCTTTGCGAATAAAAGTCAAGGGCTTAGAAAACCCGAAGGCTAAGCTAATCCTTAACTAAAGCGGCCGGTTTATGATTCAAGGTAAGGCTCGGCCTAAGCGCAAGCAATACGATTCGCACAGGCAAAATATGGGAACACGGTTCGGTTTTATTGCAATATGATTCTTACTAAGTCAAATAAGGCAAAGCGTGCGACCAAAGTAAAAAGCTAAAGCACAGAAAAGGAAAAATGCACTTATGCGAATTCTAAAACCGGAAACAACTTAATGCTAACAAATCTTTTTGTCTTTTTCGTTTTATGAATGAATCAAAGCAGGAAATTAAGAACACGAGATGAACAAGATGAACTACGGTGCTCGGCGAGATGAGATGCAACAACTAATCAAGCAAACTGATTCAAAGGGCTTTTTATATGTATTTTTTTTTTAAAGAAGTAAGATGCAACAGAAACAAATATGCAATCTAACAGATATTTTTATGGTTCTTTTTCTGTTTTATGGATGATAAACAGATGCAGAAATCAAAAACTAAGAACTATGAATCGCAGGAACAACTATGGGTGCGGAAACAACTAAACAATGGAAACAGATGTAACAAAGGATAGGATACACCTGATGTAGAAGCCTTTCGGCTCTGATACCAGATGACACAGGATCCCGGAGTGGGATCTTGTAAGGACGGTGGGATTGAGCCGCTGGTTGTTCAACGCTCTCGGCAGCAATCAAGAGATGGACGGCGGACGTTGGGGGGGGAACGAGTATGGAACCAGACAAAGAGCCGTACAACTCTATTTGCAAGGTCAAGGGATGGATGAACGGAGTAGTAACTAGGATGGATCGATGGTCGCCACAAAGTTGATGAAAGGAACTTTGATAAGACCGATCTCTCAAGCTCAAATGAATCGCACAAGATGAGCAAGGGAGGGTTTTAGCCGGCGGCTAAGGGTTTTCTCTTTTACAAGAAGTTCGTTGCTTTATTGATCTAGGGTAAATGATACAAGGCTGTGAGAGGGGACTTTATAAGAGTCCGAACAGCTATGCCCTTCTAGGGGACTTGAAGCAGATTACATGAAAACTATGCTAAAGAAATAATCGGCCAACATATGCCTTACTCTAAGAATAAAATGTAACAATGGCTAACAAATGCCTTACTCTATGAAATAAAGATAAAACGACTAAGCTGTAACATATCAGAGATAAACCAAAGTTTTTATTAGCCAAATAATCATATGGAAATGTATTTAAATGTCTTACCTTGGCCGGTCGGTTTAGATGGACGGCCGTGTCCGGTTTCTGATCAATTCATGCGCGTAATGCTAAATAAGGAAACTTCTCTCCTTTCGTGAATAACCGGCCATTCTTTGATATAACCCAATGTTTTTATGCTTGGACCGTTGCTGATGAATGTAGCTTCCTCCCGCGGCTGGTCGCTTGGTTCTTTGGCGCGCCTAAGGCCGTGATCCTCTAGTTCGTTATTGGCTATGGCTGCTTCTCTCGAGATGCTTAGCTTGTCGAGCTGAGAAGTGATGGCTTGGAGCTCTTTGTTGGTGATAAGTGTTTCCATGGCGTGATTAAAGCTCTCGGCCAAGTCTTTAGTTCCTGACCGCGTCCTTGGCATTTGTCTCATGATGGAAACGAGACTGGCCGGATGGATGCTGGTATCTAAGTCTGTATCAAAATGGCCAAGGAAATGATAGTGATAACGATCACCAAATTTCTCTTAAAAAAAAAATTAAATTGCCACAGAATTTTAGTGATCAAATTCGCGGCCATACAACATTTTTGGAGGTTTTCAGAAATTTTGCTAAATATTAAGATGTTTTTGGCCACAAAAAATTTTCACATTTAAGCACGGAATTTTGTGGCCATACCAACAATCCAAAAATTTTACAAACTTTTGTCAAAAGTGTTGAAATGTGTTTAGCCATATAATTTTTCCATTTAGCAATATTATGTCAATATTTTATCATGATTATTATATTTTCTCAACTAATGAGGAACATTGAAACATTGAATTTTTGTTTTTTGCTAAATTGAAATATTGACTTTTAAAGTCTTCATAAATCGGATGCTTCAAAGACTGACCCAAAACCTTTCGTGGTCCGTGTTAAGAGAGACTCTTCAAACTTTGCAAGCATTAGATGCAATTTCCATCAACATCAACATGATTGAGGAGACCATTCCACAACGGAGATAGGCCTTACCGCCTTAGATTAAAACATAGCCACACGCATTTTCCTATGTTTTTTACCAAAGTTGCTTTACCAAAGTTGTGGTCAAGACACGCCATTGTGATAAATTCTTTAAGCCATATAGTGATCTCGAATAACCAACAGTTACTATCGTTTACCTTTTTTTGTTGTTGTTGTGTGCATGGGCATATATATATACCTTATCAATCTTGATCAATTATTAAGGGCATCTAGTGCCTCGAATAACCAACAGTAACTATCGTTTACCATTTTTTGTTTCTGCATGAGCATATATATATATTCCTTATCAACTATCCTCTAAACCAATTGGCCCACCTCTTAAAAAACAATTATACGTTAAGTTGTTTTTATTCCTTATTGTTGAAGCTAATCACGTATACCAATATTTTTTTATTGTAAATATTAAACCATTAAGTTATCCAATAATAGACATGTGCGTCTCCTTGCCAAAAAAAAAAAAAAAAAGACATGTGCGTCTATATATTTAATGGTCTAAGAATATTGGCCAAACCTGGAATAATATAGTCTCATTATTTAATCCAAAAAGGGACATAAAGGGAAAAAGGAATCGGATTCAGCCTAACCGTTACACTTTAATCCTAAATCATGTCTTGTATATGGTACCTCTGATGATTTTAAATGTATCTCGAGCAACAAGAAGAGAGAAAAGCAAAATTTTTAATTAAAAAAAATATATGCAATGATACTCGAGACCTTCCTTAAACATAAAACTCATCATCATTATCACCGGCCATCACCATCATTCCAGGACTTTTTTTTTAAAAGACAAAATATATATGAATGAAACAAAAGAAAACATTTTTTGACGGAAAATATAACATAAGCAGATTTTCATAATTGATTTTTGGGTTTTTTAATAATTAGAATTTCATTCTTTATTTGAGTTTATAAACGAGTTTTAACCTAATAATGTGCATGGAATTTGGAAAATCTGTCTATAATTTGTTGCAAACACAATTTTTTATATTAAAAAAATACAAATATTTTTTGAATTATATATATGTTTTTCCCATAACTTTTTGACTGATTTTTGAGTGTCAGAAATTCATCAAAAAACATATTTAATTTTGAGAAAGAAAATTAATTGCAAACACAAATAGTATACAAATTTCTAATGACTTTCCACTTAAATTCGGACACAGCCAATACAACGAGAACTTCCAACAATATTTCAACGAAATATCTAATAAAATAGTCTAGTTATATTCATTACTGTTTTTGAATATGGTTTTCTTTTTATGTTTCTATATCAAACTCCGTAATCAATCGAATTTTAGCGTTAAGAACAATTTAGATGAACAAATTTATAATTAATTCTTTTTGAAAACCCTGAAGCCCAACCGAGAAACTATTCATAGCTAAAAATAAGTATAAAAAAAAAAAAAAGACAATAAGGTTAAGGAGTCTTAAGATCTTCTCCCAATATGTAGTTTACCATTTGGGCTTCTGGTGACAAGACCTATCGGTCTGGTTCGCTTTGGTTCTGTCTGGTTGGAGAATACGATTGGACCGTTATTATTGGAGGAAAATCTTCGGGACGTCAAATTATGGGGACATGCATGTATTTCCAGATAGATCGGTCTACAGAGTTAGATCGGTCGGTCTCTTCTTTTAACTTGGTTTTGTTAATCTTTCTTTGGACTCCATTTTTGATCTATATACTCCGATCCAAAGACGTGTTTCCGACGAGAACAACATGTAACCTAAAAACAACTCGATGGGCAACTAAAAGACCCTAACACGTTTTGACTCGTTAAAAATACAAAACCAAGGTTAAAAAGTGTAAAAATGCAACACATCCCAATTTATGCTTCCATCAATATTCAGTCTACTCGGAATTCGAATTTCCCACGTGAATTGGACTTATCAATTCAAAAGACGATATAAATCAGAACAATTATGTCTACTCAACTTCTGGCATGGTGGTGGTAGAAAAGAGAATAAGATTCAGATAATATCATACTATATATTATATAAAAATTGAGTGTGTCTCCCAAGCACCCACCCTTATATATCAGTTTTAAAAAAAAATTATTTATATGAAAAACTCTTACTTATTAATTATGTCACATTTGTATTAGTTTCTGATCCTAACACCACGATTGATATTCTCTACTTCCTCTTTCTTTTTATATTCAAGCCTTTCAATGTCCCTTTCTCATTCATTATATATCTATTCATTTGAGATGGAAACTAATAACTATATTATATACTATAATATACATGTGCTATGAATCATGACTATTAGGTCTGTGACTTCGGATATTTCGGGTCCATTCGGTTCGGGTATTCCGATATTCGGGTAGTTCGGATTTATAAAATTTGGCCGAATTTACCCGAATTGCATAAAAGATCGGTTCGGTTCGGTTCTCGGTTACTTCGGTTAATTTTTTTTTGGCCGAAACTACCCGAACTTATGAAGATTTGTCTGAAACATCCAAAATTCTAATGAAAATTCGGATAATTTCGGTTAATTGATTCTAATTCGGATAATTCGGGTAATTCATATAGTTTGGTTCTATTATGCTAAATCATGAGTATTGGTTTATAAACTTATCATTTCTTAATGTGAATCGTTATTTCTTATTCAAAATGAATAATTGTTTGCTATTTTGTATAAACAAATAACTACAAAGTATAAAAAATAAAGTAAAGAAAGAAAATGAATCAACAAACATCAAATATTCTTACTCCTTCTCCTTAGTACTGGATTTTGAATGTAAACTATAATATCCAATCCATAAAAAAACCATACAAAATACAAGTAGTACAAATCAATGTCATTAAGACATCAACTCATTAGGTTCGATTACACAAATTACAAGCATAAAAAAGTAAACAAAGATGATTCATTGACAAGAGTGGTGGTCGTCGAAGATTGTTGCATCAAAAGACTCCTCTCTCAATCTACAATCTACAATATTGTTTTAGACAATAAGAAAACAAGAAGTTAGTATTCAACCAATTAACTTACTAACATTTTAGTAAAAACAGAAAGATAGTGATCAAACAACTTAAATACTACACAAGATTCAGCCATATAGAAAAAAGCGACAATAAAATTTCCAAGCAACTTGAATCTTACACAAGATTCAGCCAAATAGATTCAGAAAATAAACATAAACATTCAGCCATAATAAATGAAAAGAAATACCAATTTTTGAAGCTCTGCACAAGGAAGCAACTAAGTGACTGCAACTCAATGAGCTCCTTCAAGTGATTTCCGAGGCTCTACACAAGAAAAAACAAAGATGGTTAGATATTATCAAGTGAGAGACAAAAATAAAAATTACAAATGTATTAAACATTACCAAGTGACTCATGAAAATCAAGTTCTTCCATCATATGCACTAAGTTAGCAAGCTTTTCGGCTTGAATGGTATTCCTCAACCATTGTTGTAAGCAAACCAAAGCTTCGACCATATAAGATGTCAAACAACTTCGAAAAGGATCCAAAATCCGACCACTTGTATTGAAAGCTGACTCTGAAGCTACTGAAGACACTTGAATGGCAAGGATGTCTCTAGCTAGCTCGGATAAGATTGGATACTTCGGACTATTACGCTTCCACCATGACAGAACATCATAATCTAATCCCAAGTTGTTTTTACTTCGTGGCACAACTTTCTCCATCAAATATATGTCCAACTCGCTACTAGCTTCATCATTTGCATTTTTATTAACCATCTCTGTGTACAAAGAGTCCATCCTCTCATAACCATCATCATCAGATAAATCAAACAAATCGTTTACTTGATCTGAATCTCCATTATCACTTTTCGTTCCAGCAGTCTCACCTTGAGATGGCTTACTTAGCATCAACACATACTCTTCATATAGATGTTTCATGACACTCCTAATCGATGTTCTAAGATGATCACTTTCCATTGAATCTTTACCATATAACTTGTCGAAGCAAAGGGAAGCAAACTGTATTTTGTTCCTTGGATCAAACACACTTGCAATGATCACAAGTGGATTCATATTTGCAATTCCATCCCAATACTTCTCAAACTTTAGCCTTATACTACTTGCTTCTCTTCTTAACTGTTTGTCACTGTTGGTGCTTAAAGAAATCAGATTTCTTTCAACTGTGACGATCTCATTGTAACATAATGAGGATGTTACGGTTTTATATGCTGAAAAAGCTAAGGTGCAGTTGAAAAAGATTTTAAGAAACCTGACCAAACTTTGAACTTCATCCCAACTTGTACAAAATGGGAGGCCCTTCACGTTTCTGTCCATTCTCATCCAATTCAAGGAAGTATTCATTATACAATTTGTCCTCATCCAACAACTTATCAAACGCAACCCTAAGCTTGAGTGCAGCAGTGAGCATAAGATAGGTGGAGTTCCACCGAGTAAGACAATCCAGTGCCAAACTACCTCGATAAACCTTTCCTGTCTCTACACGCAATTCAAAAGATTTCAGTCTTGTAAAGGATGACCTCGCATACTTCACCGCATTTTGAATAGCATCAACGCTATCATTCACATGTGCTAAACCATCTTTGACAATCAAATTTAAGATATGAGCACAGCAACGCATATGAAGATATGCACCATCTTTAATTAGTGCATTAGCTCCCTTCATCCTCATAGCATCCTTGAACAGCCTTAGAGATTTATCATTACCTTTAGCATTATCAACCGTCACTGTGAAGACATTCTCAATTCCCCATTCTTCTAAACATTGAATGAGGTGTGCTGCAATGGTGTCTCCTTTGTGATCGGTGAATGGTTTAAAGCTTATGATCCTTTTCTGCAAAGTCCAGTTCACATCAATCCAGTGAGCTGTTACCACCATGTAACTATATGAGGTCGTGGGAGCTACCCATATATCTGTTGTCAGAGAGACTCGCTTCTTATCAGAACCAAACAAATGCTTCAAAGTAGCTTTCTATTTCAAAAACATTGCAAAAATGTCCTCAGTGGCTGTTTTTCTGCAATGAACCTTGTACATGGGCAGTAAGTTATGACAGAATCTCCTAAACCCCTCTGATTAAACAAACGAAAATGGCAGCTCATTGAGGACAATCATCTCAGCCACAGATCTTCTAAAAA
This sequence comes from Alliaria petiolata, assembly GCA_020283515.1. Lineage (NCBI taxonomy): Eukaryota > Viridiplantae > Streptophyta > Magnoliopsida > Brassicales > Brassicaceae > Alliaria > Alliaria petiolata. The sequence goes on from JAHZTW010000001.1 coordinate 25,785,663, forward strand.
GACCCTTATCATACGGAACAACCGTCATTGCACCGCTACTACCACTAGCCAACACTTTCTGACTCCCACTCGCTAGAGAATCCAAGTACAACTTGCAACTTTGGATGTGCTTCCTCATAGGACTTGTGCCAGTTGTCTTCGAGTCACAACCAATATCTGCATCATAATACCGACAGTTGCATCTCCCTGGATCATCTTCCCTTTGAATGAAGAATTGCCACACGTCTGCTCTATGAGGAATTTTTTTTCCTCGGTTTCGGAGGCAGATCAGAACTTGATCTCTCAGTTTTTGTTCTTTTCTTACCAACATCATCAGCTGTTCTCTGAACTTCTTCTCCGTCAACCTCTTCTTCATACATTTCTTCATTGTTGTTTTCACAAAACATCTGCAAAGTTTTAAAATCTAGCATTGGACAAGTGAGATTGTCCAAACAGAAATACATCTCAACACAAAACTTACATGTTGGATATAACAACAAAGCAGATGAATCTAACCAACAACATGAAGCTACATGACATGATTAGCCAAAATCAAATTCCAGAAGAAGCATAAGTTTGGACGTAAACAAAACTAACAATATTTTTGGTCAACAACAACTCTTGTTGAGAAAACCAGAAAACAAACGAATCCATGAATGCTATAATCACACAAATAAACAACTATAAATCTATAATCATACAGGTTTTCAATGTATAAATTAGAGCAACCGAAATGGGGGATAAACACACAAATAAATCAATCAAACAACAATAATACAAGAGGAAACCCAGCAATTGCGAATCACAGTCAGTTGTGAAGAACAAATAAGAGTTTAATTTCTTAAACTAACCGTTGCTTTTTTTGGAGAAAACTAGGCCGAGCTTCGGAGACTGGCCAGAGCTTCGAGAGGAGGAGATTAGGGTCGAGACGAGCTGATTAAGCTTGGAGAGAACAAGAATTGGTCGGAATAATTCCAATTGATGGCTGGAAAATTTTTATCTGAAAAGGTGAAAAATCGTGAAGAGCTGGACAAAGTATCGGTGAGAGAAGAGAAGAGAAGAGAAGAGGAGGAGATTAGGGTCGACACGAGCTGATTGAGCTTGGAGAGAACAAGAATTGGTCGGAATAATTTCAATTGATGGCTGAAAAATTTCTGTCTCAAAAGGTGAAAAATCGTGAAGAGTCGGACGAAGTATCGGTGAGAGAAGAGCAGATGAAGATGAAATTTCTAAGGTTTAGGTTTTTTAGGTTTAGTTTTCGGTTATCCATTCGGTTACTTAGAACCGAACCGAAATAACCAAAACCCGATTGAGATTTATTAAGTGGCCGATCGGATATTTGCTTAGAACCGACCACGAACCGAAATAGCCAAAACTCGGTTCGGTTCGGTTATTTCGGTTTGGGTACTATTCCCAGGCCTAACTGATTGACTATCATCAATTTTGTCGAGACATCAGCATTTAAAAAAATAATAAACCAAATTGATGTCTCTTCGTCTCTTCTTATAAAAATTAGATAAAATCAAAATAAAATTAATTTTTTCAACTATTCCAAAACGTTTTTTATAGTTAATTTATTACTCCTTATATAGTGTTCAATCATAATATCGCTTTTCAACTTTTCATCAACCCAAATTTGGTCGTTTGTTTGATGGATGGAATGATGTGAAAAACAATGATAACTTGAATTTTATTTTTCTGAAGAGAAGTTCAGATAAAAAAAACCAGAAATAAAATTGCTCGACTGAATGTTTGTTAAATTTTTTCGCTTTTGATTTTGTTTGAAATAGATTCAAATCATTTGCCATAATCCTTCTTTTAGACTGGAAATAGAATTTTTCTATGATGCCGAAGAAGCATGTAACACAAATCCGTATAAGGCAAAATAGTGAAATGACATCATAACTTGCTGGAAAAATGCATTTTTGACGAGAAACTTAATTTTAGCGGAATTGTTTTTTATGGATTTTTTTAAATGTATTTTTAGGTTTGACGCAAAAAAACATAGATTTCCGTTTTTATAAGAAAAATGTGATTGCAATTTTGACGTGAAAACGATATTTTGCGAGTTTAATGAGAAAGCATGATTTTTCCAATTTTCAATTATGTATAACGGGGTTATCAATAATTTTTTTATAAAATATTTATCAAATTACTAATTCATAATATTATAAATAGAAAAATATGCGTGAACACGTGGGGTATTCATCTAGTTACTAGTAATTACCAGAGGGAATCATATCAAACACTATCTTAAATGAACACTACACCACACTACAAGATTTTTTTATAAATAGAAACACCAGAAAGGTTTTATTAACTTATCCATATTAAAGAAAACTAAAGACAAGTATATATATATAAAGAAAAAATGCTTGATACACATATCGGAGGGTACGGGCACGGGTACGGTCACAAAGATCACAGAAGCACCGGCTACGGCTATGATGAAGATGACTCAGACGTGGAGGAGTTCTATGAGAGTCGCCGCAGCCACCACACTACTGTGTTGCCGCACCACAACAGCAACAACCACCGCCACCAGCCACAGCCTAACCACAACGTAAGCTATCTCTTTTGGTGTCACGATCTTACTAATCATGTTATGTTGTTTTATATATTCTTCCAAGGTGTTCTTTTTTTGTTTCTTGTCATCGTGTGCCAGTGGCCGATTTTAACCTTTCACTAGGGGACTACCTACAGATTTCGAGGTTCGTTGGTAATATAGCAGAAAAGGTGGTGATACCACTTGAAGTAGCAGCAAAGATGGTGGTGCGACCAGTGCACAACTTGCTCTTCTCTTCTCCCAAGGTGTTCTTTAAACCCATTCTTTTAATAACATGCATTTTGATCGTTGTGAATCGCGATGACGCAGTGACGATACTAGTACAAACTATTAGACTACATTTCTTTGTGGTGTCGTCAACATCGATGCTAAGATTTTGTTAGATAAAAAGGAGGATTCTTATATATACATTTTGGGATCTGATATAAAAAGATAAGTATTTGCACATATTTTCCATCCTATAAAAAATAAGTCTCTAGTTTTTCCTCTGGCGAGGCCGGCCCTAAGCATAGCCATATGAAACATTAATCTTCCCAAATTTTAAAGAGTATATACATACTATATGGCCCGCAAATCGTAAAAAAACAAATTAATTTTATTAAAATGTGTATTAAACTGTATATGACCCCATAAATCGCAGGGTCGCCCCGGCCATTAGTAATTTGGCTAATGATAATTTTGCAGGGAGAGACGGGGAATGGATGGCAAGGGCGGCATGAAGAGGCATACTATGGCCGGAACGGGATGAAGCCCCACGGTGGACACGGGATGCAGCACCACGGTGGGCACTGGATGCAGCACCACGGTGGGCACGGGATGCAGCACCACGGTGGGCAAAGGATGCAGCACCAAGACAGATTTATGGCTCCTCAGGTTCCACCACATCATGAATACATGAACCCCAACTATGGCAGTGGCAGTGGCCGTGCTGTAATGATGCAGACTTCGGAGAGCTGGCGGGTCAGCAGCAGCAACGGCAGGCACTACTAGGGCGTATAGGGAAGTAAGGGACTCTGACCGTACCCGAAAGACTGTAATGATTAATATGTATCCTAAATAATACTTTTATAAGATGTATGTGTGTGATGAACATCTTTCCTGTATCGTACCAAAACCAAACATGGGACTTTTAACAAAAAAAAAGTGTTCTTGTTTGATGAACTTATGTTTACTATGGTGTGTTGTTGTTGCTGCTTGTGTTAAATGAAAATGATGTAAGTATTATCAGTTACGTTGATTGCCCAAAGGAAGCTTGATTAAAAACTTCTTTAAAGGTTCGTACGTGTAGATACAGGGTCGAAGCCAGCTTACGACAACCGGGGTCAAGTGCCCCGTCTAATTTTTTTGGTTTTCGATGTAATTAACACAAATTTATTTATATACTTTAGCTAAATATATTCATAATATAAATGAGTGCCCCCCACCCCCCCCCCCCATTCAATTTTTATCGGGATCAGCCCCTGTGTAGATACCAAAGGAAAAGGTTTGGCTCTTACGTGGAAAAGTTTGTAACTCCCTCAAACAAATTAAACGAATAGTCTCACCCGAGAAGACTTCCCTCTCATCAGGTCAATATTTTGCCAATTTTCTAGAAAAAGGCCTCTTCCCATGATAGAGCCGTTTCTCCAAACACGACTCTCTTCAGTTGGGTTCAGGAGCAAAGCTAAATTTCGATGTGCTTGCTGATTCGTAAGTGTTGATATTGGACTTGACTTGATTCCTTATATGTTATTTTAAAAAATTACATAATCATATTTATAAAAATGTTTTTTATAATAGTATTTAAAAATAACTACAAGAAATTTTATAAAAACTTTTTTTCTAATTATTATTTAAATAAAATGATTCTAATTTTTTTATATAAATTATAATTTCCATCAGAAATCCGTCGGAAAACTCCTGTCGAAAAATCCGTCGAATGTTAATCCATAGAAAACCGTCGAGAAAACGTCTGTTAGATGTAGATCGATGGATGTAGGTCATTGAAAAATTGTGGAAAAAACGTCCGTCAAAAATTTCTGATGGGTTTTGGTCCGTCGGAAATTTCAGACGGGTTTCGACAGATTTCCATTTTCCAATGACCTACATATGACGAACGAAATCGATCAGAAACAGCAATTTCTAACGGATTTTTTCGTTTGCAACCAGTTGTTCTCTTATAGTGATATGGTAGTTTAAATGTAATGTAGTATTTAGAGTCTTGTCAAAATCAGTGTTCACGAGAACGACCTCAAAAAATCAACCATAGAGCATATATAAGTACGCTTCTAATCCATCCAGGGAAGAGAGTAGTACATCTCAAAAGAACAGCAAATAAGTTGGAGGTCCATCCTGCACAATGTCGACGAAAGAGTGCCGACCACAAAGCTTCTTTGACGCTGTCTCTTATACACATCTAGATGTGTATAAGAGACAGCTTCTAATCCATCCAGGGAAGAGAGTAGCACATCTCAAAAGAACAGCAAATAAGTTGGAGGTCCATCCTGCACAATGTCGACGAAAGAGTGCCGACCACAAAGCTTCTTTGACGTGTTCGACCTAAACCTAAACTTTTAAAAGCTGCAAATTTCTTTTTTCGACTAGGATTTTCGCAAGACCTAATTAAGAACTAAGCCTATAAATATATGTTTTTACAAAATTTAGGAAGAGAACTTCCATGGATTTTGATATTTGTTTCTTATTTTCGTTTTAGAGTTTCAACAGAAAGATCTCACCTCTATAGTTCCAATAGAAAAGATTTATGAAACCCTCTTGCTTCTATTTTTAAAAAAATAAAATATATTTTTTTTCTAATTAATGCTTGCTTACTTGCATGATGATTGAATATATTATATTCTCTCCATTTTTTTATTAAGTGTCGTTTTTGACACAGATTAAGAAAACATTAAATTTTTCTGTTTTACCTTTCATTAAAACATCATTTGTTTGATAAGAATAATTAATAAGATAAAAAGGTAAGGATAAAACTAGCATTGAAATCCGAAAACGACAATTATTTGTAAACAAAAAAATAAATATAGAACGACACTTAAAAAATGGAGGGAGTATATAGTTAGATTTAAGAGATTCAATGAGTTTCATGTTTCGATATTGATATGATGATTTTCGAGGGATATTTTTATAGTCTTTGTCTCGGTTTGTTCATTAATGGTGACCGCACATGTTGTGATCTGATCTTAGATTGATTTACATTCCCAAAGCTTGCTAAATCGTCTGAATTGAACTACCCAAAGGCTTCGTGGTCTATGTTAAGAGAGACTTCATATACTTTGCAAGCGTTAGATGAAATTTACATCAACATGATTGAAGAGATCAATTCGACAATGGAGATAGGCTAGATGCAATGCATTTTTTCCTATGTTCTTTAGTAAAGCTACGGTCAAGACACGCCATTTTTGATCAACTACGAAAGGCATCTAGTGCCTGGAATAACCAACGGTTACTATCGTTTGTGCATAAGCATATATATATATCTTATCAACTATTAAAGGCATATAGTGCCTCGAATAACCAACAGTATCATTTACCATTGTTGTTTGTACATTGGCATACCCCTTGTTCAGAAAAGCGCTAGGAGTTAGTCGGGCGCTCGGTCTGGGTCTAGCGCCTAATCAATTAATGGGAGATTAATCGAGGATTAAACGGGGATTAGTTTTGAGTTTTTTTTTTTAATTTTCGGATAAAAGTAATATATAAAAACATGTTTAGGTGAAAATTTATAATGTGTTAGACGTGGTTTGGGGAAGTGAAGCTGTTATCAACTTTCGATAGTCAAGTTCGAAATCCATTAGGCCCATTTTGGTTCATTTTGTTATTTTAAATAATGAATGTCATAATTGAAATTTTGTCATCACCTTCCTTCTAGGTTTGTGAGTTCTGCAACTTTCTCGCGGCTGCAGTCCAGAATTTTTACAAAATCTATCATTTTTTGCGTTTTTCTTGTTGCGCATAATTCAATCTTGTAGATCTATCATATAATAATAAATTTCGAACCCAAAACAATAAATAAATTAAGTTTTTTTTTTCATTATTCCTATTATTTAAGCGATTATGGTATAATCGCGGCGCCGGTGGACCGCCGACCGTTTACTCGCCGGAAAAGCGGCCACGGCGGCCGCATACCTTATCAACTATCCTCTAATCCAATTGGCCCACCTATTCAAAAAAGTTTAATGTGTAGTATTTTTATTCTTTATTGTTGAAGCTAATCACGGTACCAATCTTTTGTAAACGATTAAAAATCCTTTGGCAAAATAAAATAAAATAAATGTAAACGATTAATTTATCCAACAATAGACATGTGGGGTCTATATATAACATATTTAATGGTCTAAGAATATTGGCCAAATCTGGAATAATTTAAATTTCTAGATTTATTCCAAAAGGGACATAAAGGGAAAAGGGAATCGCATTCAGCCTAACCGTTAACACTTTAATCGTAAATCATGTCTTGTATATAAGGTATCGGATTCAGCCTAATCCTTAGACTTTGATCCTAAAACATGTCTTATATATGGTACCTCTGATGATTTTAAATGTATCTCGAGCAACATGAACAGTGAAAACATTATTTTTAATAAATAAAAACTATAGTACTTGAGAGACCTTCGTTAAGCATAAAACTCATCATCAATCAATTCATCATCACCATCACCATGCCATCATCATCATCATCATCATCATCATCATCATCATCATCATCACCATCACCCTGTCATCATCATCATCATCGTCACCTTCACACTAACTCAGATGGCTGAGAGAGCCCGATGAAAGTGTCATAATATTCACATCATATATATGAAGAAGGTGAATAGCGTGCGTGTATATATTCCTATATATATTTAATGGTCCAAGAATATTAGCTAAAGTTACAATAATTTAACTCTTTATATTTAGCCAAAATATGAAAATAGTCAAACTAACTAATCTAAAATTTGTAAGATTTCCAAAACTATTTTGCTACATGCAAAAGTTAAACAAAAACATTCAGACTTTATGCATGTAGGATAGACTTTTAAAATCGACCAAAACGTCCAGACTTTATGTAATTCTACCAAAGATCGTGGACTAAATATAAATATATTGGATACGCTTTTAAAATATGTCAATAATGTGCAGACTTTATGCAAGTGTGTTATGTAGACTACATATAACTTTGCAAAGTTTACCAAAAACACTCATACTTTTCATGCTAAATATGTATCTACCGGATAGAATATTAAAGTATCCATTCAAAAACTCTGTCAAAAACAAAAGTTTGTCATTTTGCCAGAGAGTTGTTATGTGTCTTATTCTTTCATACTTCATCATGTGTGATTTATTATTTTAGTACAAATTTTATTAGTTTGCTAAAAATAGTGAAATTCAGGAAACAAGTGGTATCTTTGATTAAACTGGTGACGATGAAGAAAAAAAAGTGATACTCTTGATAGAGTAGGGAAAGATAGATGAAGTTAACAAAAAAAAGATTCTTGATGAAGGTGGTGACCGTGAGAACAAAAAATATGGTATGGTGAATGAATGTGGTGGAGATAAGACGGAAAAAGTAGTACAACACTATAAGGATTTGTAACAAAGAACTTAATTTTGTGGAAAAAAAAAACAGTTTTATCATCTTCTCCATATTAAGCTTCAGAGATTCTTCTTTCAAACCCTAGCTAGTTAATTTCGGAGAAGATTCCTCAACCTTATTGTTTAGTACAATGATGTCTTTTTTTTCTATTGTTTTACATATTATTAGGTAAATATGAGTAGTTTCTCGGTTGGGTTTCAGGTTGGGATGTTTTGGTGAATAACCATAAAAAAAAAAAAATTTATAAAGTAATCAAAAAAGTAAGAGAGGGATAGAAAGAGTTAGAGAGATAAAATGGTTAGTTTGTAGGTTAGATTTTTTTTTAATGGTTATTCACCAAAAATTCATATTTCAGGTTCTCCGAAAAAGGAAGAGAGGGATAGAAAGAGTTAGAGAGATCAAATGGTTAGTTTGTAGGTTAGATTTTTTTTTTTTATGGTTATTCACCAAAAATCCATTTCACGTTCTCTAAATTTAACTAGACTATATAGTCTATATTTAATTTTTAATTTTAATTTTTGTGCTTTCATCAATGTTCAGTCTTTCGGAATTCGAATTTCCCACATGAATTGGACTTATCAATTAAAAAGACGATAGAATTCAGAACAATATTATGTCTACTCAATTTTTTGGCATGGTGGTGGTAGAAAAGAGATACGATTCAGATAATACCATGCTATTACGAAAATTTACCAGAGGGAATCATTTCAAACACTATCTTAAATGAACACTACACCACACTACAAGATTTGTTTATAAATAGAAACACCAGAAAGGTTTTATTAACTTATCCATATCAAAGAAAACTATAAGACAAGTTGACCAAAAAAAAAAAAAAAACTATAAGACAAGTGTATATAAAAAGAAAAATGCTTGATATACTTCTCGGTGGGTTCGGCCGCAAGGATCACAGAAGCACCGGCTACCGCTATGATGAAGATGACTCAGACGTGGAGGAGTTCTATGAGAGTCGCCGCAGCCACCACAGAGACAACCACGCTCAGCCTAACCACAACGTAAGCTATCTCTTTTCGGTGTCACGACCTTACTAATCATGTTATGTTTTGCTATATATTCTTCCCAGGTTTTCTTTTTATTTTATTTTTGTCATGGTGTGCTAGTGGCCGATTTTAACCTTTTACTAGAGGACTACACAGGTTTCGAGGTTCGTTGGTGATGTGGCAGAAACGGTGGTGACACCACTTGAAATAGCAGCGAAGATGGTGGTGAACCCAGTGCATAACTTGCTCTTCTCTTCTCCCAAGGTGTTCTTAAACACATTTTTCTTAATAACATGCATTTTCAGCGTTGTGCATAGTGATGACACTAGTACAAATCATTAGACAACATTCCTTTGTGCATGGTGTCTTTAAATATTTAAAAGTCGTAAACATCGATCGATGCTAAGATTTTATTAAATAATAATGAGGGTAAATTCTTATCTATATATATTTTCGGATCTGATATAATATGATAAGTCATGTGTAAGTGCACCTATTGTCCATCCTATATAAAAAAAATCCTATAATTTTTGTATGTTGCCATTGGTAATTTGGCTAATGATAATTTTGCAGGGAGAGAAGGGGAATGGAAGGCACGGACGGCATGAAGATGCAAACTATGGCAGGATGCAGCACCACGGTGGGCAAAGGATGCAGCACCACGGTGGGCAAAGGATGCAGTACGACGGTGAGCAAAGGATGCAGCACCACGGTGGGCACGGGATGCAGCACTACAATGGGCACGAGATGCAGCACCACGGTGAGGGCAGGATGAAGAACCAAGACAGACTTATGGCTCCTCAGGTTCCACCACATCATGACTACATGAACCCCAGCTATGACAGTGGCAGTGGCCGTGCAGTAATGATGCAGGCTTCGGAGAGCTGGCGTGTCACTACTAAGGCGGATAAGGGATTCTGACTGCACCCCAAAGACTCCGCCGGTTCAAATAAGAAAGTAATGATTATGTATCCCAAATAATACTTTTATAAGATGTATGTGTGTGTGATGAACATCTTTCTTGTATCGTACCAAAACCAAACATGGGACTTTTAATAAAAAAAAAGTGCTCTTGTTTGATGTACTTAATTATGAACTTATAAATAAAAGTGATGTGAGTATTATCAGTTACGTTGATTGTCCCATGCACGTGGAGGGATTGATTGCCCAAAATTTAGTTTATAAGAAATATTATTGCGTAACAAAAACCTAACGATTGCAAGTTATGTAATACAGGTTTTTAGCGCCAATAAATATCTTTTTTTTTATAAATTGAAAATATATATCTAATACATGTTTGAACTTTTTAGAAATTTTGCTAAGTGTTAAGATGTTTTTGGCCACAAAATTTTCACATTTAGCCACGGAATGTTTTAATTGGCCATACCAACAATCCAAAAATTTTACAAACTTTTCTAAGTGATGATGGCCATAGAATTTTTCGATTTAGCAAATATTAATTTCGTAGCCACCTCTTTAACCACCCGATACCAACTCCGACTCACATAGCTCACTCCTCCTTCTCTTGACATCCTCAGACGCATATC
>JAHZTW010000001.1:25802633-25852803 GCA_020283515.1 Alliaria petiolata
CCCGATTCGAATTCCGGTCTCAGAGACGGTTCTATCACCGGTTCGGGATGTTTCTTCGTCGTTACCCGATTTGCAAGACAAGGTTTTTCGATTCACGAGGAGAAACATCTCCGAGCTTAAAGCGAGAGCCAACGGCGAGGTTGATTCAGATGATCGGAGAATCTCGTCGCTTCAAGCGATTTTGGCGCATTTGTGGCGATCCATAATCAGAAACAGTGATCTGAATCCGGAAGAAGTGATTTACTGCGACGTATTGATGGATATGAGACGAAGGTTAGACCCTCCGGTGGAGAAAGAGTGTTTCGGAAACGTGCTCGGGTTAGCGACGGCGACGACAACCGCCGGAGAAATGCTTAACAGCGGGCTGGGTTGGGCTGCTTTGCAAATAAACAAAAGTGTGGGGTCACAAACGAATGAAGTATACAGAGTGTTCGCTGAGAATTGGGCGAAGAAACCGAAACTGTTTGGGAATCGTTTTGGTAAGCGTAAGTCCATAAATGTTGGTAGCTCTCCTTGGTTTAATGTGTATGGAAATGATTTCGGTTGGGGTAAACCGATCGCGGTTCGAGCTGGACCGGAAAATACCAGCGATGGTAGACTCATTGCTTACCCGGGAATTGTACAAGGAAACATCGAGATTCAGGCGTCTTTATCGTCTCTTGTTTGGGAAAAATTGTCTTATGATGCAGAGTTTTTAAAGCATGTATATGTTGGATGAGTGAAACAATCGTAATCAAATTTATTTTGTTTGTTTATTTAATAAATAAATAAAACGTATGTATGGATGCCAAAATTCATACCTAAGTTTTTGTGTTTAATGAAATGGGATTTACGGATTAGATTATATCTATGTGAATCTCGGATGTAAATGAGACTCGAACTGACGTATCTCCTATATATTAATTGAGAAACATTTTTAGAGAATATGTTTAGTTTTTGAAATATTTATAGTGATGTCATTTTGCTAATGTGTCACCACCACAATTATTCTCCTATTATTTTAATAAAAATTTCATTTTCTCATTAGACTACTTATATTATATGCTATTATCCATTAACTATTATTAATATAATTTTTTAAAAAATTATTAAAAATTGAAGTTTAGATTATACAAAATACATTTCTTAAAAATGAATAAAACAATAATTTTAAACAATATTATTTAGTGAAATATAATTTATACACAATTTATGATATACCCAATACTTTTTTTTATTAGGTAAAAAATATGTTTACAATAAAAAAATACTTTTAAATGTAAGGTTTTAATAAAAAAAAATTGAAAAATGTACAAGTTAAACTATTAGTTAGGTTCCATAAGAAAAATTCGATGTGTGATTTACAAAAACAAATGTACAAATTAAAATTATTGTTTTGGGTTTGGAAGATCAAACTCAAGACACCAAAGACAACATAATCACATACAACCAATTTCACAAAAGAATTTCATATGTTTGGCCTTCAATTTTTATTATGTATTTCAAAATATTTATATTTAATTAAATGTGTTTAAACAAGAAAAAAGAAAGTGATTAGTCTAAAAATGAAACATAATATCCGATCAAATCAATATGATTTAATTAGTTGCAACCAAACAATTAATTTTTTATTATGGTTGTGTTTGAATTAATTGCAAAGAATATATGAGATACATGGTGTTTTAAAAACGAAAGTGATTAGTCTAAAAATAAAACATAAAATCCGATCAAATCAATATGGTTAGTTTAATTGTGCCCAATCAATTAATTTCTTTTTTTTTTTATAAGGTTTGAATTAATTGCAAAGAATATATAGTATATATGGTATAGAATTAATCATTTTAGTATAATCCGAAAATTTTAAAACCGTAACTGAATATATGGTTGCACAAAACAATTTTTTTTTCATTAAATTGACCTATCATACTTTATAAATTTGAAAATAAATCCGATTACACTTACTGAATTCAATTTCGTATGTCTTCCTTTAAGTCCTAAAATCAATAAATCCGATTTTACTTACCATATTCCGAAAAAGTAATCAAAGTAAATATTTAAAAATTTAATTAATTGAAACTCCTGTTCTTTCTCTACTATATAAGACTTTCTTTTATTACCACTTAGAATTATCATTTCAAAAATCTTATATTTCTACAATCTTATGTGGGCAACCGACAGTAATGTGTGTTTTTCTGAGTTTCTCTTAACAAATTATTTATTTATATTGTCCAATATTTTTGTAGGACTATTACATAATACATGTTTTTTTTATCATATAGGTGGCTTTACACATATGACATATCTGTAATTTAGTTAGATGTTCTCAAAAAAAATTTAATCCTAAGATTCATGAAATACAATCATTTAAATTGATGTAAGTATGAATATCTCCTAATTTGTTTCCTATGTAATATATAATTTTAAATTTGAATTCACTTACAAGATAAATTATAAATTTCTCACTCCGCGCAGAGCGTGGATTATCACCTAGTTAGATTTGTATTAGTGAATCCAATTGAATACAAATATCTCATATGAGATGTGTGAAGCAAAACTGAAGAGTGTACAAAAGGCTTGCTTGTAGATCAATTCTCAAATCAGAATTTACTTGTAGATCAATTAAACAAACAATCTTTAAACATTTGTATACATCACAAGCCACTCGATGCACAAGTGATTTAACGGATACATGATTGTAACATTTATCTTTCTTTTTTTTATTCGATGGACGCGATATGCAAAATGCAAGACAAACTGAATCTGTCAGCGTCTCGTTCTTGGCTAACTTAAACAAACTCTTCCTATTAAATGGTGGTCGCTGTTGAATTGGAGGAGCTTTCAACTTGTAAGGATTTGAAATAATCCTTCTCTGCGTTAGCCATTCTACTCTGGAACATGGTCCATTCCTTTTTGCATCTGTCCTTCACCTGCAAAAAACCACACAACAAATCATTCTCTTAGCAATGTAGGTAAGGCATATAAGTAAGACAGAAAAAAAAACGCATTACTCATGATAATCTACTATATGAAAGCTGAAGGGCTCTCTCCTGCTTCTGACACGTCAACACATGATAGAGCGTCACGTGGCACTTCCTCATTTATTTTTTAATAATAATTTTATTTGAATTAAATCTGAACCAAATAAAAAAAATTATATTTTTATTTGCATTAAGGGGATTTGAACCAATAACCCTCTCAATTAAAGAAGACCATTTTTTTCCATTCTGCCATGGGCACTTTTTGACAAACCTCTTTAAAAATGTATGATACTGTCTTTATGTTTTACACATTAAATTATAAGCACTTTTTTATTTATTTATATATATATATATATATATATATCAATTATAAACTTATGCCCCAAACGTATAAATACAAAAAAACCTCAAAATGATAAATTGAAAAAGCAATTTTTTTTTAAACATTAAGTAACATAAATAAATATTAACATATGTACAATTAACTATACATAAAAACCAGTAAATTTGAATACAACTATTTAAAAATTATTATAAGTAGGTGAAATTCTAATTTAATTTAAATAAATAAATAAATAAATAAATTTTATATAATACATAATTTTAAATATATCATTATATTTTTTGAGTGTCCTTATTTTCTACTATATGAAAGCTTAATGGCGGTTTACAGGACCTGCCACTTCAGCATCTCAGAGTATGTCACGTGTCATTTATTATTTAATTTTCAAAAAATTATTTTATTTATATTAAATCTGAACCAAACAAAATATTTTTATCCTCTTATTTGCATTCATGCGGATTCAAACTCATAATCCTCTCCTCTCAATAAAAGAAGACAGTTCTTTCCCATTATGTCATGTGTACTCTTTGACAATCCTTTCTAAAAGCTTATGATATTATCTATATATTTTACATATTAAATTAGAAACATTTTTTTTAATTTATATGTACATCAATTATAGACTTATGCCCCAATGTATAAATAAATAAATCCTCAAAATGATAAATTGTAAAAAAGTAATTTTTTTTCAAAACGTCAAGTAACATAAATACATATTAATATATGTACAATTAACTATACATAAAACCATTAAATTTGATTTCAACTATTTCAAAATTATTATAAGTAGATGAAATTTAGTTTAATTTTAAAAAGTAAGAAATTTATTAATATTATATAATACATAATCTTAAATATATCATTATATGTTTTTGAGTGATTTAATCCTTATTTCAAATAAATTACGGTAATTAGACTATGATATAAGTGCAAAAACATATGATATGGAATAAATTAAGAAGTTAACTGCAACCTATAAAATCTTAAGACACAACAAAATATTCAATAAAATATCAAGAATAGATAATAAATTATATAAAAAAATATAGAGAAGATAAAAATAAAGAAAAGGAAAAATAGATATAAATATATACAAAATTTTAAAACATAAAAAAACATGGATTTAATGCAAGATATGTAAAATAAATCTTTAAAATGATAAACTGAAAATAATAAAAATTATTATAATATTAAGATATATAGATAAATGAGAAGAGTATAAAAATTAAAGAATATATAAAGCTTTATAAAATAATGTATGAAAGAAATTGCACGGATCATCAAGAAAAAAAGTAAAAAATTTAAATTCTTAAAAAAAACAATAGTCAAAATATAGATTTTAAAATAATTTATTTAAAATTGAAATTAAAATAAAATACGCGCATCGCGTGGATTCTCTGCTAGTAATTATAATAATCATAATCTAGAATGACATTACTCTGAATGTCATCCTTTGTAGTCTTGGCCTCTTGGGCATAAAAAACGGACCCGAAGAACCAAACCGAACCGAACTGAATTAGAACCGACCTAAATATCCGAATGGGTTTTATACTTCAATATCCGAAAACCCAGAACCAAACTGGAAACCAACTGCGTACGTGAAATACCCAAAATATAATTATATATCTAAAATATTTGTTATATTTACATTTTAAATAACTTAAATACTCAAAATTGCAATTATAAACCAAATATATTAATTATGTTTAGAACAAAATAACTAAAATACTCAAAATATTTGAAAATCTTTAGTTATATTTATCAAATTTTAATTATTTAAAATAAATTTTAGATAATTTGGATATCCGGAACCGACCCGGAACCGACCCGGACCCGAACGGAACCGAACCAAAAAAAGCAAAATACCCGAATGGGTTCTATTCTCTACAACAGAAATACCCGAACCCGAAAAGAACCGACCCGAACTCGAACGGGTACCCGAATGTCCAGGCCTATACCGTTTTATTGGTTGGGATATTCTAAGTATAATCTGTTGCATTGTATTAGAGCATCCCAATGGTTGGGATACCTAAATGGGTTATCTCACAAATATAATATTAGTTGTTTTAATATAATTTTATTAAATAATTAATTTTTAAACTAAAAAAGAATTTGAACCAATCACCAAGTGACATGTTCTAATGAATATCTCATATTTTTTTTTGGGGTTATCAAGTGAGAGATACTCTTTTCAAGTTGAGAACTCCATTAAGATATTCTCAAATCCCAACGCGGATGCTATTACAAATAAATGCCAACTAAATTAATATATATTAGGTGTTTTCTCTGCACCTTGTGCGGAGTTCAGTTTATTTTACAAAAATTAATGTTTGCCAATTTTTTCATCGATTTGGTCAATTGCATAGTGGTTTGTATGTGATACAAAGAACAACCAAACTCGTTTCGACGAACCTGGGAGATGAGCATTGGCTATCAATTCAAAGTGACTAAGTTTCTACATTTTGGTCTTGTCGTGAAGTCTCCATTGATACAAGAAACCCTAACTATAACTGCATTTATGGATTTTAAAATATCTTATTATAAATCTTCATCATCGTAATATCCATCTTCTTCTTTTTCTAGTTTTATTAGTGTTCTTCATCATATTTTCCAACTTCTTCTTCATGAACTTATTCTTTTTATTCCTCTTACTCATCTTTTCATTATTCTTCTTCTTCCTCGTCTTCTCATTCTTCTTCTTCATCCTCTTTGTCTCCTCCGACTTTTTCTTATTCTTTTTCTCCTGGTTTTTCTTCGTCATCTTCTTCCAATTTGTGTTTTTCCTATTCTTTTTCCCTCTCCTTATCTATCATCTTTGTATTCTCCAACATATTATTCTTCTAGTATTTCTTCATCTCGTCTTCATCTTTTCCTTTTATTCACCTTCGAGCTCTCTTTTATTCTTCTAATTCGTTTTCTTCGTGATCAGAGCAGTAATTGTACGTAATTGTAAAGAACTCAAACGTAACAACAATGGGCGCAACACGCTTATTTGTGTCCAAGGTCCCGAATATATAACTGCTCGAGACATAACTCAACAAACATTTTACTTATTTTTCTTCTTCTTCTTACTTCTTCCTCTTCTTTCAGTTGCTATTCGTATTTGTCTTCGTAATTTTTAAACTATTTTAAAATATATAACATAATGGATAAAAAAATTAAATCAAATAACAAAAAATAATGATCTTAGAGTTTTTTAACACAGACAACAAAAAATTATGTTATAGATATAGATACGGTATTTACACACAAAAAAAAAAATAGTAATGCATATAGTGACATATATAACCAAACATAGGTTATGTTTCAAACACTACTATGCAAATAAAGAAAATGATTGGGGGTCACAAAAGAATGAAACTTTCAAAAACATTTGCTGAAAACAACAAAATTCTCCAATTGGTTTTGGCAGAAACTCTCAACTGGTTGTCGACTAGCTCCCCGTGGTTCACGTCTACTAGTTGGGATAAACCGATCACTGCTCGAGCTGGACCACCATATCTAATTGGACCCAGGGACGGACTCACATGTAAGATGGGTGGGTCAGCTGACCACCCCAAAATTCTATAAAAAAAAAATTATATTAGTTTAATATATTAAAACTATGTTACACCGGTTCTTTTTCATAGTTGCATAGTTACACTAAGTTAAAATATATTTTAAGTCTTTTAGCCCATAGTTAGTTTTGGTTTTGGAAAACATGGCCCATAAATATATAATCTATTTTTATATTTTTCTTTCATAAATTTAAAAACAATTTAACAAATCTATCTAATCTAGATTACTAATCAGAGTTTTTTCTTTTCTATCTTCTCAAGCTTTTGTCTTTTTCTTTACTGCATCCAAATTTAAGGTTCAAAGTTCATTCAAATAAGTCAGTCATGATCGTTGCTTTTTTTTTTTTTATAACATGATTTGCTTGTTGTTAAGTTGTATTAAAATAATTAATAGTTTTATTGTTTTTAATTCAGATGAACGAGTAATGAAAAGATATTTAAAAATAAAAAACTCAGGGTCATCTAGTAATTGATATGATCTATCATAGGATCATGTAGAACAAAAAAAAAATAACAAATCGATAAAAATATATTCAAGACAATTACAAAATGGGACTTTGATAAAAGGATTTCAGAATATGAAAGATCGTAAGGTGATTTTGTAAGATATTTTTATGTTTTTACGAATTTTTTATATATTTATATTTATGTTTTGATGCAGGGTAAAAATTTTTTGGGACCGTCACTGATTGGACCATGACATATTTCTTAACATCCAGACTCGTGAACTTTTCTGCTGCTTCGCTTTCCCAGACGTACTTGATCTGGCAAAAAAAGGGAAACCAAAAATGTCGTACGGAATGAATACTATATGATTAATATCCGCCTTGGGGGGTTCGAGGCTGCGATCGGCTATATAATCCGCCCCTGGTGGATTTGGAATCCACTGAGCTCCGTACACCAGATTGATAACGGGCCTAGGAACTGATAGTGGGCCCAACTAGTTATAACCCAGTAAATATCCAAAGTCAACGTATACGTGGCACGGTTTTTGTATCCACGTGAGAACACGTTCTGCAGAGTTGGCATTATGTCGTTGCCATTAATGATTTGATTTAAGAATTAAGGAGACTAATCGAAAAGTATATTTCATTAATGATTTGATTTAAAATTAATCAAAAAAGTATAGTTAGTCTTATTAATCATCTCCTCCGGAAAATAGAAAACGACAAGAAAAAATGGCCGAAGTTGTAGTGATCTCTACCACCATTGTTCGGCCCGAGAGCTACGAAGATGGATCGGATCGAGTTAAGATCCATCTCAGTCCATACGATCTCTTGCTTCTTCGATCCGACTACGCACAAAGAGGTCTTCTCTATCCTCAACCCGACCCGGAAACCCATATAATCTCTCGACTGAAGTCCTCTCTTTCCGTCGCTCTGAAGATTTTTTACCCGTTCGCGGGTCGTCTAGCCAAGATCGAGAACGAAGACGAAACGGCGTCGTTTTACATCGACTCCGATGGTTCAGGCGTCAATTTCGTCCATGCTTCGGCTTTGAATGTCTCGGTGAGTGATGTTCTAGAACCGGCCGATGGTATTGTCCCCGGTTTCTTGACCGGGTTTTTCCCGGCGAACGGAGTCAAAAGCTTTGAAGGGATCTCGGAGTCATTGATCGCGTTTCAAGTGACGGAGTTGAAAGATGGAGTTTTCATCGGGTATGGTATTAACCATATGGTTGCAGACGGAACCTCGTTCTGGAGTTTCTTCAACACTTGGTCGGAGATTTGCTCGACCGGATCTCACCGGGGAAATTTCCCTCCTTTGCCTCTCCGTGGGTGGTTTCTCGGCGGGATTGATTACCCGATTCGAATTCCGGTCTCAGAGACGGTGTTTTCACCGGTTCGGGATGTTTCTTCGACGTTACCCGATTTGCAAGACAAGGTTTTTCGATTCACGAGTGGAAGCATCTCCGAGCTTAAAGCGAGAGCCAACGGCGAGGTTGATCCAGATGATCGGAAGATCTCGTCGCTTCAAGCGATTGTGGCGCACATGTGGCGATCGATAATCAGAAGCAGTGATCTGAATCCGGAAGAAGTGATTCATGGCGAGTTATTGATGGATATGAGACGAAGGTTGAGCCCTCCGCTCGAGAAAGAGTGTTTTGGAAACGTGGCCGGATTAGCGACGGCGACGACAACCGCGGGAGAATTGCTTAACAATGGGCTGGGTTGGGCTGCTTTGCAATTAAACAAAAGTCTGGGGTCAGAAACGAATGAAGAATTCAGAGTGTTCGCTGAGGATTGGGTGAAGAAACCGAAACTGTACGGAAATGTTTTTGCTGAGCGTAATTCTATAATTGTTGGTAGCTCTCCCTGGTTTGATGTGTATGGAAATGATTTCGGTTGGGGTAAACCGATCGCGGTTCGAGCTGGACCGGGACAAATCAGCGATGGTAGGCTCATTACTTACCCGGGAATTGAAGAAGGAAACATCGAGATTCAGGCGTCTTTATCGTCTCAAGTTTTGGAAAAATTGTCGACTGATGCAGAGTTTTTAAAGCATGTTTGTGTTGTATAAGTAAAACCTATCGAAATCAAATGTAATTTGTTTTTTAAATAAAAAAATAAAACATATGTATGGATGCCAAAATCCATACCTAAGTTTTTGTGTTTAATGAAATGGGGAATTAAGGGTTATATTCTCTACGTAAGTCTCAGATGTAAATGAGACCTTAACTGACGAAAAGATTTGTATTAGTGAATCCAACTGGATACAAAGATCTCAAATGAGATGTGTATTTATATGTAAAGCGAGCTTGAAGAGTGTTCAAAAAAGGCTTACTTGTAGATCAAATTAAACACTAGTGCTCTTTTCCTCAATCCAGAATTTACTTGTAGATCAATTAAACCCACAATCTTTAAACATTTTTTTATACATCATAAGCCACTGGATGCAGAAGTGACATTCATTTTTTTTTTGTTTATTCGATGGAAGATTTTGTCGGGGTATTAAAGAAGAGATGAGAGTATCCACTACATTAACATATACAGACTCTATATGTAAAATGCAAGACAAACCGAATCTGTCAGCGTCTCGGTCTAACTTAAACAAACTCTTCCTACTAAATGGTGGTAGCTGTTGAATTGGAGGAGCCTTCAACTTGTAAGGACTTGAAATAGTCCTTCTCTGCGTTAGCCATTCTACTTTGGAACATGGTCCATTCCTTTTTGCATCTGTCCCTCACCTGCAAAACCACAAAACAAACAATTGAAGTCGCTTGTTGCACAAGTTATGTGTCCTTTGCTCCCAACACAATTCTTGTAACAGTGAGAGAGCTTAAACGAAGGTTTGTTACCCCTTGCCATGGCGCTTTCCCGTCTGTTGCCTCACCCTACAGCAAGCAAAAGAGAATCGGAGTTTGAGCGAAGAAGTTAATGACAAATAAAAAAAAAAGAAAAAAAAAAAAAAAGAAAAAGAGAGAGAGAGAGAGTTTACTTGGTTGCCAAGGGAAGGGACAGTTTGATGAACGACCCACTGAGAATCTACTACTCCTATCTTCTCATGTGCAGGCTGCATTTCGATGTAAGAAAAAACGCAGNTGCCAAGGGAAGGGACAGTTTGATGAACGACCCACTGAGAATCTACTACTCCTATCTTCTCATGTGCAGGCTGCATTTCGATGTAAGAAAATACGCAGTTTCGTCATACAACAACAAACGAGATATAGCTAAAACCAAGTAAACCTTTGCTTTTGGGTGACCAAAAAAAAAAAACAAGCTGCAAGTGTTCCTTTCGTACCTCAACACATCTTCTGAGTGCAAAATCAAGTCCCCAACCGTGAACCAGATCATTCTGTTAGCAGTTTAGGTAAGGCATATAAGTTAAGACTGACAAAAAGAGATATTTAGGGAAGTGAAGGGAATATGAATGAGGTGAGTGAACAAATAGATGATGAAACATGGAACCTGGATCATGTGCCACACGCATCGCCAGGCGTCTCTTGAAAATACAGGAGCCATGATCTCTACAAATCTGGATTTGTCAATCACCCAAAAGTTCAAAACTGGTTAGATCCTATTAATAGAATTTTTTCTCATATAACATGAAGTAATAAAAAGTTTCTACATACGCAGCACATGGAGGGAGATGAGGATCTGAGCACCATCCAGGTTTTTCTTCTGTTATCCTGATAAGATTCAATCCCGGAAATTTGTAAATATCATAGTGCAGAAAACTAAACACGGCCAGAAGCTGAGAGGATTTTTTTTCCATCATACTTGTGAACTTCAAGATCTCCTCTTCTCTTTGTCATCTGCCATGTCAACCCCTTGTTTGGTTCCAAGCCAGGTTGAGAAATCTCCAGGCCATGCTTCTTCACCAGCTTTATGTACCTAGAAAAAAGATAATCACAAAAGATCAACTGAAATGAAAGGAAACCGTCTTTTCAAATGAAAACAAGAAAAGGGGAAAGAATTCTCGTGAAGGTTTATAAGAACTTACTCTTCTGCATTAAAATGCTCGACTCCAAGGTCTTCATCCCAGATGAATATATAATCATATCGTGCTACAATATCAGGGTGCAAAAACCTCTTTGCGTACCACCTAACATATTTGCAATTGCCAAGAGAGTCAATTAGTCATAAACATCACCAGAGTATTCTCTACCATACAGAATTAAAAAGAGTTTGATTAGCTGTTGATACCATTTTGTCTGCTTCCGCACACTAATGTGTATAGCGGTCTTCGACCATTCAAACTCATCCCACTCAGTTACTCGGCCGTCATAATGGAACAAGAGAATAGTGAAGTTCTCGGAAAACTGTTGAGAAGACGATAAATCATGTATGACGTGCTATTAAAAGACAAAACAACAAACAAAAGGAATGAAACTAACCTTCTTGACACAAGCATCGATATTTGCTTTCTGATTAATACCGACCGTAAACGTCACGAGGTATCTTGGTTGGCTGGTCAAATCCTGAAGAAGCAAAAAAGGCAAAAAAACATACCATATCTGATCAGGATTTATTTATTTTTGTATATCAAGACTGTATCGCAGCAAAAAAAAGACTGGTTTTCTGATATTTTAAAAATTGATGACAATATAAAAAAAATGGTTTAAGAACATACCTCATGCGGTAACCCCCATAATCTTCGCAAATAGAAGTCTGATTCAGCAGCAACCATACCCGGTGGCAATCTTTCAGCACCGCGAGGATTCGAAGGAACCCATATCTCCAGCAAACTCAGAAATGAAACATGAAAACATGGACGGTGCAATATGCATTTAGTACCATTAATCAAATAAACACAGAACAAAAGGTGAACAAACACATATTCTTAGTATATAGCTTCCTTCATGTTTGATAAACCACAAAGAATTTATCTGCTAATTTGGCAGCCTCAATTAATACATTAACACGTATCCTATGTTTTTTTGAAGTCCAAAACCAAACAGAAGTAAGGATCCTCAAGCTTATCTTATATAATCCGTTCTTGAAGATGAATCCCAATTGCATATTAAGTATGAAAGGGTGGGTGTAAACCAAACTTGTCTAAATAATGTAAAACACTCCAAGTCAAGAGTGGAAGCGTGCCTTTGATTTGTCGACCGGACCGGATGAGCTGCTATCGTTACCCTTTGATGATGACCAAGCTTTATGACTATCTGGAGTTGCAATTGCCGAACCCTTTTCCTCTATATACGAGAGATCGCTTGAAAGAAGAAAGTTTGTTGGGAGACTCACCTGGAATATGAGAACAAAATCTTCACAAGATAAACAAGGGGGAAAAAGAAAAGTAATAAAACACAGAAACAGAAAGATAAAGGTTGATTCTGCAACCTTAGTGATTGATAATGATGGAAAAGATATTCCAATCAGAAAGCCAAAAGTTACTCCGAAAAATGCTGCTGCGATGATCTTCATTCCATCTTTTGATTTCCTACTAATTGAACTGAAATAACAAAGAACAAATTTGATTTAAGTTTCTCTGCACCCCTTCAAAAACCAACCAAATTAGTGAGTAAACTTCAAAACTTAATGAAAAATAATTTATCAGAGACGAGATCCTGACCTGCGTGAAAAGATTCCCATATCTTCTCGAAACTTTCACAGCAAAATATGTGCAGCATTCAATAAAGGAGCTACTCACTCTCAAAAACTCAAGGCCTCCTGACAGTGAAGAAGCCAGGAACCTGCTAATGGTTAACACAGTGAGTCGTGATCTAGAGCAGCACAATGAAGTTTTTTCAGAAGAAGACACACATGACCAAACATACTAGGAGGATTCTCCTTTTTAAATGGCAAATCTAGTGGTCATCAACCACACTTTTTAAAATTCTTTGTCAAAAAAGGTAAGTCATTGTCGTAGAACCTACAGATGAATACAATACAGTGCTTCTAGACCAACCATGGGGGGAAAAATAAAATAAAAAAATCCAATACCAAACTATTGACCAGGCCCTCCTAGTATGAGAATATTAATCTAATAAAAGTCAAAAACATAAGTTTACTTCCATTAGATCATTCCACTCCCTATGATCACAGTTGCAAGCAAAATGCTATCAACAAGCAAGAAATCATGTGCTTCCCCTCTTTTGACGAAAGCAAGAACAAACGATATATACTAGGAACAATCACAGAACATGAAATTTCCAAAGTCGTCTTACAAAAAAAAACAAAAAAACAGAACACTTTCCTTAGATTGCAAGACAAATAAAAACAATTAAACCCCGGATTGAGACAGCTCAATTTCCGCTGAATCATCTTTGATTAAACAACACTAGCCGTAAATGTTGAAATCAACCAAAGCTAATTACTAAGGGCCGTGTTTCATCTACATCAAGAGAAGAAGCAAAACGGTACCGAAATGAGAAATTCCCCAAAACCGATAGGCTAAATTCCAAAATTTCTCAGCGATTAACTACGATAGAACGCAAAAAGTAAAACGGATTTTTCCTAGAAATCGAAAAAAAAAGCATCACATTAAAAAATTCGAAACGAACCTGGAGGATTAATCAAAATCAAAGCGAGATCCAGAGAACCAGTGAAGCACGAGAAAAAAATCGCTTCTCGAGAATTCCCAAAACACGCACACGCACAGAAACCAACGAAAGGAGGTGTAAAAACCCCGTGATCGCCTTTCGTCCAGAGACAACAAACCCAGAGAACGCCAAAATAACGTGAGAGAAGGAGAAATCGCGTTTTGGAATCAAAGCGAGTGATGTAAAAACCTTCTCGAAACCCCTTTATCGTTTTCGTTCGACCTTTCCCTGAGAAAATTCAAAGCAGCGTAGGTTTTTTGGTTTGATTGATGACCCAGACGAATTTTCTTCTGGCGTTTATTTAGGTGCAGCAGAGAGAAACCGAATAGGCTTCAAAAGCTCAAAAAGCTGATTAATGTTTTATTTTTTAAAATTTTAAAATTAAAATGGTGGAATTAAATTTCGAAAACCCAAATACGACGCAGTTTTCCTTACCAAAAAAAAATACGACGCAGTTTTTTTCGAAGAAGTGTCCCGATTTGATTGGCTTAACTCAAATGCGCGTAAAAGTAAGGACGACCATAAATCGTAAAGGACCGACACGACACGCATATCCGTACTTGCAACATCTCTAGTGATGATGCCAATTTAAAAATTGTTGTATCCTTTTACAAATACTGTTTGATATTATGTAAAATGTGAATGAAAACAAAAAAAAAGATTTGAATTACAAGAAAGCTTTTAGCTTGTTGCGCTATCTTTCCGAAAATCACGCAAGGATTTTTACCACTTTAGAAGATGAGGTTTTGCTAAAAGAAAAGCAACAAAAGAAGATAATGTTGAAAAATGAAATTATTATTACTGTATTACTAACCTTAAAGAGTTGTATGAATTGGTTGAACAAAAAAAAACTTTATTTTGCATAACTGTGTATAAATAGGGGTTTGGAATGTATGATATTGCTATAATTTGTGGGATTTAAAAGTCTAATGAAAGAAGTTTGACTATATGTATTGCTATTTGCTAATAGGTTTACCAAACTATATAATAAATGTAAGATTTCTCACCAAACTGGAGAGTCCACTTTCTTTAATATGAGAGGTCCCCCATTTTCGTTAATCGTTACTTGTTTTCTCTTACATTATTTATTATAATCCCAAAAAATAGTGAGAAGTTTTAAAGGATGCGGTTACAAAATAAATTTGAGATAAGAGATGACATATCCAAAAAGTCACAACGTTTTTTTAAAAGATAAAATTTCAATATTGAGTTCAAAATGTAATTGTTTAGCTGTTGGATTGTCAAATACGTAAAATTAATACAATTTTACCTAAACTTTAACTCGATATATCTACCTGTTGGAAGAAACAAGAAAAAAATATGCACAACTGTATGTCAGACTTATTAAAAGTTCAGAAAAAGCTGTATGTCAGACTTTTCAAAATTTATAACTTTCTGGAAAAATGACTTTATATGAGAAAAAAAAAAGATTAATATTGGTATGTGTTCTTGATATTTGTAAAAAGTTAAATGTTTCACTTGATATTTGTAAAAGGTTAAATGGCCCGCATTAATAGAAGACCTCGACTCCGATTGTTCTGATATGTCAGATTGACGGCTCTTGGAAGGACTCCGACACTCGAAGCGGATATGGTTGGATCGTGATCTTTGAAGAAACTCGTAAGATTAGGATTGAAGGGATCAAGGAGATGTTTATCACCATTACACGCCAAGCTTGATTCTCTTCTATGGGCAATGAAGTATCTTATCTCGGAATCCATGATAAATACTAATTTTGCGACTGATTGCATAGATTTGATTACTATGCTCGCAACCCCCAAGGATTGGCCATCTTTTGCGTCACAGTTGGAAGATTTTAAACTTCTTAAGGAATGTTTTGTATCTTTCCATATATTTTATATTTCTAGATTTGAAAATATTCGTGCAGATTCTCTTGCAAATTGTGCAAGAGTATGCGGCTTCTGTTTTTCCCATGTAAGTTCGTCGGTTCCTACGTGGTTTTACTTAGATGAAAGTTTATTTCCGCAAACATAATAAAATGGTGATTTTGAAGAAATTTTTTTTTTTGTAAAAAGTTATATATTTAATTGTTCGTTTTGTATTCAAATACGAAACACAACAAAGACAGAAAGAAATAAAATTTACACATTCGAGATTTATAGATTGCTTTGGTAAAATAAATTAAAATGTTGTTTTGGTCGTTTTTCTTTTTTGCAAGAAATTCAGACAGGGGATCATAATTTTTAATAGCCAAGGATAAGAACGGATTTAAATCTCATTCCACCAGAAGTCGAACTATGAGTGAAACAGAACCAACCCTTGCACTTAACAACTAGACCAAGACAACCCGTGGTTGTGATTATATTTTGATAAACAAATTTGTTCAAGTCTACGTTACAAAGTCTACCTACATATTGCGCTCACAATAATAGAGCTACTATATATTTACGTTACAAAGTCTTTTTACCTACGTAGACATGACTCTTTGGTGTTATTACACAATGATCAACAAATCACAAAAATAGACTATACATTGGCATCACCACAGACATAGGCAAAGCAAAATACTCGAGGCTAAGAGATTCACAAGACAAAGAGAGAAGCAAATAAATCTATGCTTCATTGGCTTTAGATACTGTTGCAGTGAAGGGAGGGAACCATAGCTCCACACGAGTACCACCAGCTCCTACGGCTGCATCGGGGATGCGAGGTGATATAACCCTGATCACGCATCCGTAACTCTCCAGGATTTCTCAGGCTACGGTTAATCCCGCCACAAAGTTCCATGTCATATTGTCTTCAACCATGTTTTCCGACAAGACTTCTGCTCCAAATGGTGTTAGCGAATGCATTTGCGTCTGCATTGACATAACGATTTTAATGTTAAGAAGCAATAGGGTGACTTTTGCCCACCCCTAGGCCTCATATTAAACAGCTAAGATTTCAGACATAAAAGCATGATTTAAAGAGCCGAAGAAGATGAGTCTGGTTTCGTTTACCATATAGCGCATATCAGGACCATCGTCATCAATCACTACCAGACTGCCAGCCAGCAGGAGCGCTGGTCGACAAAACTTCAACTTTACCCCCAACATGAGTGCGCAACAGTGCACCTTCAATGAGGTTGCTTAGGTCCTGCCTCAAAGCCAGCTCTTCAACAGCAACTTGTAGGGAAGCTGAGTTTTCACCTAGCTCCACCACTCTTTGCTGAGTCAGGGCAAGTGGTCTCACAGTCTCGACCATATCTAAAAGCACATTAGAAATGTCGCATGGTCTTCCTGACATAAATGAAAGAGATAAGCCCTCCCCAACGCTTTCTGTTTCAAGTTGAGTTTTGTAGCAAGATGTTAAGTTAATGGCTCTGAGACTTATACCTTATGTTGTGTGTGTGTAGGGCCGCCAGGGCCAGAGGTGGCATAGGCATTTCTGAATCATCTGATCCAGAGCCCAGGGGAAGGCGTGTGTTTGGGATTTGTGACCCATCAATGGGGTCTTTATGTTCATAGTCATCTGAATACTTTGATCTCCTTGTTTCATTATGCGTTTTGTTTATCTTCTTCAGGGCTTCCTCGTTGTGGCGCCTGAAAATGAAATGCCTAGGAATACACTTCAAAAATATCAACTGGAGTTTGGCTTGTAAGAATTCCCATGCTCAACGCATCTAAGACATCCTGAAGAATCATGACTCTCAAGTACCAAAAAAGACAAAGTAAGAGAAGGGTATCTCTTATTTGTTCGCCTTGAAGTAAACTGCATCCTGAAGTTCTTGAAGGGTATCTCTTATTTGTTCGCCTTGAACTTTTAAGTCTTCGACAATATCATGTGAAATCTACAATGTACAAAAACCTAAGTCAGTCTCACGATGCAAGACTCAGGGACATTAAAACTACCAGCCAAATGTTACATGATGAAAATGTATTGGTCTTCTTTCTCCTAAATACATTTTCATGTGTTACATGATGAAATGACAATTATGTTTTGCAGGCCTGAAGGGGGAGACTTGAACAAGAGGCTTATATCAATGGATTAAACGCAGTGGTTGCGGTTGCAGAAGTTTGGGGAAGAGGGCAATTGCGGTTAACAGCGTTAGTAAACAATTTCTACGACTGGCACAGCGGTTAGAAACAGATGCGTTTGCGGGGTACTTACGACTTGTTAACTTGCAGGTGTAATAGCGGTTAAACAATAAATTAGCAATATAAACATATTTTATAACTATAAAAAACATCAAAAACCATATTATTATAAAAACTATAAAATTATTAATTAAACATAATTTTAATTTTAATTTTTTTAGTGTGGATAAAAATTGTGATTTCAATAGAGAAATAATTTTTTTTTTGTATGGAGATATTAGATGAAAATAATTTTAGTTGTTAGATATATTAGTGATGGAGAGAAAATTTATCAAAATAATTAGAGTTTATAGATCTTATTCATATAAAATTATGAAAGATTGTTAATGAATATTAGTTAAAAAGTGTCAAATTTATTTATTTATTTTTAATTATAATATTCAAATCTTATTTTTTATTTATTATATATATCTTGATTTTAAATAAATTATGTGTTTTTTTAATTTTTAGTTTTTTTTTTAATTATCCATCCGCAATCGCCCGCAACCGCAAACGCTAGCTGGAATGAGCTTTTGATTTTGAGGAACAAAAAGTGGTATAAAGGGATACAAAACATTTTGCGTGATTGTTACCAAACGCCGGCAACCACTACCATCCATGGGGTTCTTAAAGTTTAATAAGGTTTCTACAAATATATTTAAAAATTAAGTAATAATATAATATGATATGGGGTTCTTAAAATTAAGAAACTAACCCACCCAAGTTTCTTCAATAAGATATTTTAGGGGCTAACTGGTTTAAACGATGCAGTTACGATTGCGAGAGTTTGCGGAAGCGGACGATTGCGGTTAACAGTGTTATTAAACGGTTTGTACGACTGGCATAACGGTTAGAACGGGTACTTTTGCGGGATATTTACGACTGGTTAACTTGCGGATGCAGTAGCGGTTAAACAATAAATTAACAATATAAACATATTTTATAACTATAAAAAATATTAAAAACCATATTATTATAAAAAAACTATAAAATTATTGGTTAAACATACATAATTATAAAAATTATAAAAATAGTATGTTTATAATACTTACGTTTATTTCTTAATTTTTTTTAGTTTGAATGAAAGGTATGATTTCAATAGAGAAATTGTGTTTTTGTATGGAGATATTAGATGAAAAGAATTTTAGTTGTTATATATATATATATGGAGAAATTTTTTATCAAAATAATTACAGTTTATAGATCTTAGACATATAAAATTATGAAAGATTGTTAATCAATATTAGTTAAAAAGTGTCAAATTTATTTATTTATTTATTCATTTGTAATTATAATATTCAAATCTTATTTTTTTTAAAAAAATTCTTATATATATCTTTATTTTAAATAAATTTTATTTTTTTATTTTTATTTTTTAATTATCCACCTACAACCGTCCACAACAGAAAACGCTAGCACGAAGGAGCTTTTGATTTTTTTTTTCAAGTGGAAGGAGCACTTGGCCACACAGATATGGGTCTTTACTTTCGGCCCACTTAAATACCCGGAGAGAGGGTCTATCCATGGGCTGCACCTCCCCCAGAGATTAGTCTAGACTCTTCCATAGATCTGGGATTCCCTAGGTTATTAAAAAAACAAAGGAGCTTTTGATTTTGAAGGATAAAAAGCGGTTTGAAGCGGTAGAGTTTTGCGTGATTGTTACTTAACGCCAACAACCACTACAACCCGCAAAACTGCTTTTACGAATATTAGCGGAAGAACCAATCAAGGTGGGTTACCCCCCCCCCCCCCCCGCCCGTTTGAGTCGTTGCGAGCCGGAAAGCGTACCGGCAGTTTGAGTCGCGAAAGGACCGCTTGCTTGATTTTCTTATTATTCTAAATAATATCACCCCTGACCGATCTGGATTAAGACCGAAAACTAAACAGGCTTTGCTTTTGCCTTGGTTTTAGCTAGGAATGAAAGGCCCCAATCAAATACCCCCCATCATAGTATAGGTTTTCCATCTTTTCACGAAATGGGCAATCCAGAGCCAGCTACACACCTTGCTCTTCTCTTATAAGCAGCTGAGGGGAATAGGCAGTCTCCCGGGCATCGCTTGAAGTTTAAGCATAAGGACTTGGCCTTACCTGTAGCCGCAATAGCACCAGTTTTTATATGTTATACAAGTCAATTCCCTCACCCCCTAAGTCACCCGCTATATAACCCCTACGTATATTGTCGACGTGGCATAGTGAGACACCCGTGAACAAACTCACAGAATTTGAAACGCACCGTTTCAGCTTCGTAAAACACCACGTAGTTTTATGAGATGAAATAGTTTTTGTATACAAAAAACGGGGTAAAGTTGGGGAATCGAATTGGGAGAAAAG
Source organism: Alliaria petiolata (assembly GCA_020283515.1). Taxonomy (NCBI): domain Eukaryota; kingdom Viridiplantae; phylum Streptophyta; class Magnoliopsida; order Brassicales; family Brassicaceae; genus Alliaria; species Alliaria petiolata. The sequence continues at coordinate 25,822,885 of JAHZTW010000001.1, forward strand.
AGATAACTAGGCTTAGTTCGCGATTAGGATTAGAAAACCGAATTGGGGATAAAAAGATATTTTGGGTTCTTTCGCGATTTGGAGAGTAAATCGAATTGGGGAAAAGAGAGAGTTAGGTTTATATTGCGAATTGGAGAGTAAATTCGAGTTGGAAAAAATCAATTTCTTTGGTGGGTTCGAGTTAGGAGATCGTGTGTAGCTTCCATGGGTTTTTTCTATTAGCTCAAAAGGAGAAGAAGAAGCGGAATTTGCGACGCAAAGAGGAAGAAGAGAAAATAAAATTGAAGATGAGGTAATTTATTTGAGAATTACAATTTGAATTTGTTATTTTGTTTCGAATAGATATCGTTAAATGGTTTAAAAGATTGAAATCCTTTCTAAATCTGTTTGTAGTGGATTCAATTTATCTATTTATGTCGGCGACTATTGGTCACCCGATGATGCATATCTTGGTGGAGAAGCACATCCAGCTGGTCGACACTTGGGTGAAGGATTTAGTCTAAGCACGGTTTGGATGCTCCTAGTCCAGTTAATTGGCTTTGAAGATAACATGCGGAAGATTTCTTGGTTTCCAACTCAGACGCCAGAGAAAAAACAGGATATAGATGATGATGAGACAATGGAGAAAGTTGTTCATTACGGAATAAGGTCAGGTGCGATAACCTTATTTGCTGTCTGAGAAGATGATCCTTACATAGGTCGTCGATTAGAGATAGCGTCAACTACTTGGTTGTCTGATGATGAGGCTGAAAATGATGATAACGGTGATTGGGATGAGGTAGAAGTTAGAGATAATTCTGATTCTTCAGGTGATGAGGTAGATGTTTATGGAAGTTCGAATGATAGTGAGAGTGATGATAATCAGAGGAATGGGATAGATGAGAGTAAATATAAGAAGTTTGAGATAGGTCAAGAGTACAAGACAATTGAGAGTTTTAAGCGTGCTATTAACAAATATGCGGTGAAGAAGAGAAGGGATATTAGGTATAAGAAATATGATTCCAGGCGTGTTACAGCAATCTGTTCTAATGGAAAATGTCCATGGAGGCTGTATGCATGATAGTAGGATTTTTTCACTTTCAATTAATCTCTACTACTCATGTCATTGTAGTATTTGAGATGTCAATCCAAAGGGGTTAAGATTAACAACACTAGGAATACATGAAACTGTTTAAGCTAAGCAAAATCAATAAGATGAGGTTTTTATCTAACAACCTAAATGAAATAAAAGCAAACAAATCTAACAACTTAAGAAATCAAAACAAGAAACTATCTACTAATCAAGATAAACAAAGACTAAAATTGAATCCAAGGATGAGGTTATGGACCTTGGGTGATCCTAGAACCAACCTATGATATTCAAACAATCACATAAATGCTAATCCTTAGGTTTAGAACTTTAAGGAAGACTAATCCACTCTCATGACACTAATCCATTTGCTAATTACCTAATCAAAAACTAATCATCAAAGAAGAAAAGATAATCAACAAGCATTAAGATTCAGTTCTAATCTACCAATAAACACCTTAGACATCTACTTCCATAGGCTAAGCATGTGAATCTCTTGATTTAGTTGGTTGAGACATTTCATCAAACACCTTGTGGGTGGAAAATGCCCTTTGGTCTAAATCACTTTTCTGTTGGTTTGTATCGAGCTGGTAGGTCGATACAAATGCTCGATATGCATGCTCCGTCTTCTCGGTTGGACTGTATCAAGCTTAGTAGCTTGATGCATCTGCTCGATATAGATTAAAATAGCTGTAGCTTTCTAACCGAGGGTCAGAATGATTTGATTCCTACGGAATTAGAAAGCTCACTGGATCCTCTACAACTTTGAAGAAGGCTTCGGAGTCTGAATCTACGTGAAAGGCTTTCGTCCGGACCCATACATTTCACACCTCCAAATGTTCGATATGCTTCTAAAAGACTTCTGATTCTCATTTGGCTGCTTCTCTTCCTCCTCTTGATCATCCATAAAACTCCATATGGTCCTCCAAGCCTCCAAAACACCTAATAAGGACTCAATATGTACAAATATGCAACAACCTAAGCTAAAACTCACTAAACTCTAATATGGATGCAAATGAGACTAAAAGTGGCTAAATGAATGCAAAAGTACATGCAAAACTATCTAAAATGAATGCTAAAATATGCTAAATTATGAGTCTATCAATGCGTCAATAAACATTACCTCAACTCGGGTTGTGGTCAGATCATTGCAAGAGGAGCACAATTGTACTTGGCAAGGTAAGGTGTCTCTTCTAACGAATGCTAGAATAGCAGAAATATACATTGAAAAGATTAGGTTGAATCCGGATTTCTCAGCGAATCAGTTGCAAGAGAAACTTTTGGCTAGGAACATTAATGTCCCATGGACAATATGTGAGATGACAAGGCTTATGCTTGAACACTTTTGATACAGAGCAGGCAGAGCAGTTTGCAAGACTTTTTGACTATGTTGCTGAGTTAAAGAGATGTAATGCCGGATCAAATGTCGAACTTGAGGTGAGGCAAACACGGTTTTATCGATTTTATGTATGTTTTGCTGGACTGTCACAAGGTTGGAAGGCAGCATGCAGGAGAATCATACATCTTGACGGCACCTTTCTAAAATGGAGAATGACAGGGACGTTGTTAGTGGCTTGCGGTAGAGATCCGAATGATCAAATGTTTCCAATAGCTTGGGCCATTGTTGATGCTGAGACAAAGCTGAATTGGTTGTGGTTTTTAGAGCATTTGAGTGGCGACTTGGGCTTGAACACAGGAAACGGCTTGACTTTGGCTAGTGATCAGCATAGAGGATGCCGTGGAGAACAATTTGGGAGATTCTTTTAATGCGACGATAAGGATTGCAAGGACTAAACCGATTGTTGAAATGTTTGAGGAGATCAGGAGGAGGGTCATGGTCTCTAATGAAAAGAAAAAACTAGAAGCGAAGAAAGCCAGAGACGACTACACTCCTAGAGCATTAACGTTACTTGACCAACAGATTGAGCTAGCTAAAAACTGCAGGCCGTTATCTTGCGGCATGGGAAAGTATGAAGTGAGTTACTTTAATGATAGGTACATCGTGCAATTGAGGAATGAAACAAGTTGTACCTGTCGTTGTACCTCATCAGTGATATTCCATGTTCGCACATAGCATCTGCACTTAGACTTGAGAGAAATGCTGAGAAAGACCCAAAGACATTAATTAGTGATTGGTTTACGGTGGAAAAGCTTTGGGCATGCTATGCAACTAGTTTAGAACCAGTTAATGGTATGAATTTGTGGAAGGTTACAACTGCTGTTCGGGTCACTCCACCTCCATATAAGAAGCCTCCGGGCAGGCCTCCAGGGAAGAAGAGAAAGAGAGAGAAGGGAGAATCAAAGCCAAAACCAGGAAAAGCACCAAAGATAGGAATCATAATGGTAATTGTACTTGTGTTTTTTGGTTTGTTGGTGTTTATCGTTTTTGGTTTATCTGATTAGTTTTCCTTTCACGTGTGTGTAGCATTATAGAAATTGTGGCTAAGAAGGCCATAACATAACAAAGTGTAAAAACCATACTGCCCCTAAGCCGCCAAAGAAACCACCAGGGAGGCCACGCGTTAGACCTCTGCCAAATACTGCAGAACTTGAATGGAGTACTCTTGAAGGTGTTGGTGCATCTTCTTCGCAGCCTGCACCACCTGTCTCTTCTTCTCAGCATGTACCTGCTGCATCTTCATCGCAGCCTGCACCACGTGGTTCTTCTCTGGTTGTTGAAGATCTTCCTTCTCTATCCTCTGCACTCCCACGGAGGAAGCGTGGTAGACCACGAAAGAATGTAATTGAGGCAACTGTGCAACTGGAACAACCACTTTCTCGAGACCATGTTTATGACACCGGACCAATACATTTACCAAAAGTAAGTTCTTCTATACCTGGCTCATTTATGTGATTACTTGGTTGCAGGAAGGTTATGGTGTCTTCACTAGTGAGCAGTCTGGAGATGATTATGTTCATCTTGGTAGGTCTGTGAGGGATACTCGCGACAACACAGTCCTACCAAGCAGTCTATACAGAGCGAGAGATGCTAAGAAGATGGCGGTTGCACGTGGCCGTAGAAGAGGCCGTGGAAATTCAGGAGAAGCCTTTGTGCAAACTTGACTGTCCAATTCCCAACCTTGATAATGCTTTTGTTATGCTTCTCTTATATTTAAGAAACAATTGATGTTATGAATTATGCGTCTCTTATGTTTTGAAAACAATTGATGGTTTTGTAATGCAATGACTTTATCTATTAACCATATTCTGAACCATTTATGTTTTCAAAACAATTGATGGTATAAGTTATGTTCCATTTATGACAAATTGTATATATAAACGAGCTATGCCTAAATATGTATGTATGTTTGAAGGGTTTTGAGAATCAAGAACGAAAGAAGTTGTTATACGTTTTAAACATCATTCAAACATCATTCAAATATCACGAATTAGGGTCTCTGATTCCAGCTAACAAATGAAAACAACTGAAACAAAACTAACTCAAAGAACCTTTCCACAAAGCCATCCTATTGCTCCTACAACCAACACAATGATCCCAACTCTCCCCGTACTCATTTTAGCCATCTTTTCAGTACTTGCATTAGCCATCATCATCTCCTTTTTCAATTATTTCACTTCATCTATAAGCCTCATGAGTTTTTCATCAACCATTCTTGTCTCGTCAAGCAAAGCTTCATCAATCCATTTGAATAAATGTGCCTCATTTATCCTCTACACAATCATTAAAAGGATAATTCAATGCACAAACAAATTTGAGACGGCAAAAAAAATCAATTGAAAATTAACAGTAAAAGAACGAACCTGAAATGCGATCTCTGATATATCATGGTTTTTACCCATTTTTAGACCATGATATAAGTGTTTTTATAGAGTCTTTTGGCTATTTTCGAGTCTATATAGAGTCTTTACAGGTTCAGGTACAATTGGAGATAAATTGGAGATTTGGATACATTTTGGAGCTTAGTGGAATGAAGTCGGATTGAAGAAACACGATGAGTGTCGATCGACACCAGGATTTCCAATTTCCAGAAACGAGAAGTTTCTAGTTTTGGAAGAAAAAGAAATCTCCAAGACTTTTCCTAATCTTCCAAGGAGTTGAAGATGCGAACCTAGGCCTATAAATATAGTTGTCAAAGCCATCGTTTAGGCATAATCTCATACTTTAAGAATCATAGAAGTTTAGGGTTTTTGGAAAGAAAAATCAGACTCCTTTAGAGCTGATTTGGAACTCCTTTATTTTCTTCTATTGATTTCTTTTATGCTTTCTATTCAAATAATGATTTCTGTTTCATTGATCATGTCTGAGTAGTTTGCTTGTTAGGTTTAGGGTTTTTCAAAGGTGATTGATGAATTGTTAGGTCAAATTAAATTGTTAGGATAAAATCATTAGAGTTCTTCATCTGGATTTGTGTTTAATGCTGATTCTAGCTTCGCGACCTAGAATCTGATCTTAGGTTAATTAGTAGACACGAGAGTGTAATTGATTGCCTGAACTTATGTTAGATGAGCAAAATACCTATTCGCAAAGAGATTTGGTTTAGGATTTTGTGAACAATCGAACCTGATATTAATGCTTGTCTAAATTGTTTGAATTTGCAAAGAGATTTGGAATTCTAGGGTTTAGACATAGATAATATTTGCAGCGAGAGTTGGTTGATTTTATAATTGTGTTTCGAGTTCAAGAACAGTGTTTAATAATTCCTAACATTCTGTCTAGACCTACAATTTGGATCACCTAAGAATTTTCCTGAACCTAGCGTTTCGTCTCCTGAATTTACATCGTTTAATTGCTTTCTGTCTTTTATTTTTAATCTTTATTCTTAGCTTAATTCGAACCTAGAAATTTGCTGTGTGACTATCCCTTCCTTGTGGATTCGATCCCTAAGTATTACAACTGATCTCTTAATTTGAGAGAGTAGCTCTAGGGTAAATTTGAGCATATCAATTTCACACCTATAAAATCTCCGAAATGGATTCTCATCTGTCTGGGAAACATATGTTCTCAGCTTCCTCCCACACCAACATCTCGTTGGAACGCCGCTCACTGACCTACGAGATGAAGCATACGAAGAATTGCTCATGGTCTCTGATATGTGTCTCCTCTCTCTCTGATAGCTGTATCCTTTCTCTCAAGTAGAAAGACAATTGCTCGATTTGTCTCTCACTCTCTCTCTGGCGAGTCTGTCTCTGAAGCTCTCGTGTATGAACCCTAAAAAAAACAATTTTCCTCTTTCAATTTTGACTCACTAAATAAGTCAACAAATCAATCCTTGATGATATAATTGTCCCTATAATTGTTCTGATGTTATACTATACCAAATAATTCATTCAGCTTCAATGGTAAATTGACTCTCCAATTATTATAGAGGTCGCGAGTTCGAATATCAAGTTCTTCATTTTTTACATTTTATTTTTGTAGGCAAATTTTTAGGTTCTCATCTAATAAACTCTCTCTCAAATGTGTTATTCTACTGCATTTTATACCGAGAACTACAAATTCTTGACAAACTATTAATGTGGAAATTCGTTACAAAACATAACTTATGAGTTGCATTACAAAGCATGACTTATGAGCTTACAAATGCATTACAAAGCATGACTTATGAGTTTACACATGCATTACAAATCATACTTAGAATAGAAACCCTTTCAAAAGTATTGAAAACCAAGGGTCTACTCTACACCGAAAAACACAATATCATACAAACTGAGAAAACAAATGATCATCTTCTGTAATAGACAAACCACATAATCAAAGCCATGAACATGACAAAACACCCACCACCACAGCAATCTTGAACTTAAGCACATTACCTTCACTTTTGATCGCTAATTCCTTAATCTTCTCCATCAAATCCGGGTCTCCAAATGTTTCCTTGAGCTGTTCAATCTCATCAACAACCTTCTGGAGATTCTGGCGAATTGTCTCCATTTCAGGATGAGTAACAAAATCATTCAACCTGCTTAAGTTCTCCTCACTCTCAACTCGAACCCTAGTAGCCAAGTCGTCAACACTTTCAATAAGCTCATTCACCTCATCCATCATTGCTTCATCCCACCACTTCCTAATGTGGTGCCGGCCATCATACACATCAAACAAAGCTTACAATCCGAGAACATATCACAAAACAACTTAAAAGATAAGGTAATTACTCTAACCATTGTCTTATTGTTGCAAGAGTAAAATCTACTTCCTGTGTCTTTCCCTGTCTGGGAGGTGTGAATCACAACATCACCACGACACAAACACTTACGCGGAATTCCAAATCGACCATCCCGTCGACCTCTATAGCTAACATTTGACCTTGATGAAGAGCTACTCCAACTGTAACTGAAAGTCCTCCTCATTGTTTACCTGACAACACCCAAAAACAAGTGTTTCACTATCGAATCTTTTCATTGATTTGCTCTCATACACGAAATCACAACTTTTTCCTGCTTCCGAGAAACAAAGCCAAACTCAAACCAAAATCTGGGTTCCAAAATTATTTGCTCACATACATAAAATCAAATAAACACGGATTACATATACGTACCCGAATTACAGACGGAGGTGTCAATGCCTCGATTTTTTTTTCGTCGGATCAGTGAGGTCGATTCTTTCTTCGCTGCGTTAACCCTAAAATTAAGCCCAATTCTCTCTCGAGACTTCTGTTTTTTATATCTCTTATTTCTTGCTCAATCACAAAAACAACACGCTTTTCTTCGTTCTTTCATTACATAAACGCAGCGTTTGATCTTCTGTTACCGATATAACGTTAATTTAACGTAGGGGTTATATAGCGGGTGACTTAGGAGGTGAGGGGATTGACTTGCATTTATTTGAGGTGAGGGTTGATTTTGCAAAAAATATTTAGTTTGAGGTTTTTTTTGTAGTAATTCCAAAATTATATTATTATAAAAAAACTATAAAATTATTATTAAACATAATTAATTATAAAAATTATAAAATAGTATGTGTATAATATTTATGTTTATATATATATATATTTTAGTTTGGATAAAAAGTTGTGATTTCAATAGAGAATTTTTTTTTTGTATGGAGATATTAGATGAAAATTTTTAGTTGTTAGATATATTAGTGATGGAGAAAAAATTTATCAAAATAATTAGAGTTTATAGATCTTATACATATAAAATTATGAAAGACTGTTAATGAATATTAGTTTAAAAAGTGTCAAGTTTATTTATTTATTGTTAATTGTAATATTCAAATCTTTTTTTTTTTTTATCATCTGATTTTCATTATTATGCTACTAAAGTAGAGTAATATTCAAATCTTATTTTTATAAAAAAGTATCATATATATCTTGATTTTAAATAAATTTTGTGTTTTTTTAATTAATTATCCATCCGCAATCTCGCGCAACCGCAAACGCTACCTGTAAGGAGCTTTTGATTTTGTAGGAAAAAGCGGTATAAAGCAGTACAAAGTGTTTTGCGTAATTATTGTCAACCGCCATCAACCGCTACCACTCGTAAAAATTGCGTTTACGAGAAAACTAATCAAGCTTAAATATCACTTTATATGAATTTTCATTCCGGAGGTGTCGATATGCAAGATCTGCGGAATGTTTTTGCTCATAAAAATATAAAAAAATCTTTACTAAGTAGAAAAATGTGTTTCAAATATATTATTTGTGAAATCAATATTTTATATTATTTAATTATATAACTAATCATATTGTACCTTTTAAATTAATAGCTTTCATCTTATAATTTTCTCCAAAATGGAAATACTCTCCAACAAGATTTCCAGAGATGAAGTGAGGCCCGAAGATCACATCTATTCATGGCGTGTTGCATACACCATAATATGATCTGAGGAGACATAATTTATCGTATGATCATTTGATCGTGAAGGCAGAGCCTATCATAACGATCAGCTCGGAGAAGGCAAAACCTACCATCGCGGCATAATATATAAACGGAGAAAAAGTTATAAAACAAATTTGAACATAAATAAAATTTTACATGCTGATAACGTGTTATAAATTTATTATAACAAATGAGATATATAAATGTTTATATGTATATTATATTAATATATTATTATTATTATTATGTGTGTGTGGGATGATTAAACGAGAGAGAGAGTATGAGAGGGAGAGTGACCTAGATAAAAAAGTTTTGTTACTTCTTCTTATTACTTTCGTGCTTTTACTCTCTATCATATATATATATATATATATAGGAAGAAAGAAACATTAAAATCTAGAAGACAACTCCATTATTTTAACACATTCTAAAATATGTTAATTTTCCAAGTTATCTTTGTTGCTAATTACAGTCATAATCCATAATTACAGATTGTTATCAAAGCTTATCAATTTTAACGATGGAGCTGGGACCTCTTTCCCCAAGATGGACAAGTCATAGAGTTCACTCGTGGAGCTGGGACCTCTTTCCACAAGAGATGAAGTGAGGCCCGGAGATCACATCTATTGCGTACGTCTACGCCCACCACGGTTCCCTACCTCCCTCTGTCTCTGTCTCTCTCTCCCTCGCTCGAAATTGCTGCAATGGATAAAGAAGGACGAGAGGACTGCGTTTGGGTCCACGATTCTACGAAAGAGATCTAATTGCTCGAGGCAAAGACGCTGGAAATTGCTGCAATCAACTTCATGTTGACTGTTATTATCAAGGCGCAGAAAGAGAGGCGATGATATTATCAAGGTTCGTGTTGAAGAGCTCGTTGCTATGAGGAAGGCTGTTTGAGCATTGCCGGTTGTGACCTTTGTGACTATATTTTTGTTTTTTTTTTGTTTTTGTTGATTCGTGCGTGCTTTTTTTTTTTATTCTAAAACTGCTATATTTCTTTTCTGTTTTTAAGACTCGATCATAATAAGTAAACAAATTTATACATAGTCAACCGGTTAAACATTTCAGACCAAACCTATAATTGAAATGCATCTCCTCACACTCCGAAATCAGGAGATCATAATTTCTGGTTGTCTAGAAAAAAACAACTGTGAAGATATCGTCATCTATTGCAAAACTGGTTTGATTGTCAATTCTCTGTCTGCAGCGTAGTGTTTTTTCTTGGTCATGGATGTTTGATGACCGATTTGTTTAGTAAGAGATATTCTGCTTTTGTTTTGTTTGTATTGTGGAACCTGTATATTTTTTTTTATAATTATTTAGAAGTGATAATAACATTATTATTTTTACTAGGATCTCGCCACTGATATAACGAGAGAAAACAGTATATAGTGGTTGAACGACAGTCATAGCAGAGTTTTTTATCTTTGTGGTTTAAACACAAATGTCCAAGTCCATGTGACTTAGGGTTTGATTGATTCTCCCGCTAGCACCCTCAAATACAGTTTTTACGGGTGATAATAGTTGTTAGCGTTTGTCAACAATCATACAAAACGTTTTTTACCGCTTCGAACTGTTTTTTGTCGCTCAAAATCAAAAGCTCCTTCCAGCTAGCTTTTGCGGTTGCGGGCTATTGCGGATGGATAATTAAAAAAAAAAAAAAAAATTAAAAAACACAAAATTTATTTAAAATTAAGATATATATATTAGAAACTTTTTAAAAAATAAGATTTGAATATTATAATTACAAATAAATAAATAAATTTGACATTTTTTATCTAATATTCATGAACAATCTTTCATAATTTTATATGTATAGGATTTATAAACTCTAATTATTTTGATAAATTTTCTCTTCATCACTAATGTATATATAACAACTAAAATTATTTTCCTCTAACATATGCATACAAAACAAAAACAATTTCCCTATTAAAATAATAACTTTCATTCAAACTAAAAAAAATTGAGAAATAAAAGTAATAATTTTTATAATTAATTATGTTTAATTAATAATTTTATAGTTTTTTAATAATAATATGGTTTTTAATATTTTTATGGTTAGAAAATATGTTTATATTGTTAATTTATTATTTAACCGCTATTGCACCCGAAAGTTAACTAGTCGTAAATATCCCGCAAACGCACCCGTTTTTAACCGCTATGCCAGTCGTACAACCTGCTTAATAACGTTGTTTATTGCAATCGTCCGCTTCTCCAAACTCTCGCAACCGCAACCGCTGCGTTTAAAACCTTAATCTTATAGCCATCTCTCTTTTTTTGTTCCTAAATAAAAAAAATCAGGAAGATGAAGTCAACCTCGAAGTTAGCTGCGTTGGCCATCTTTTTAAAACACAAGTTGAAGCCAACGTGGAATATGTTGAAGTCTGCTGCGTTGGACATCTTTTTAAAAACTACCCGGAGAGAGGATCTATCTATAGGCTGTACTTTTTCTCATGGATTAATGTGGATCCTTACATAAGTTTAAGATTCTTTCAGTTATAAAAAAAAAACTGCCAAAATAATCGATATAATAATTATAAAAACAACATTTGCCGACAAAAAAGAAAAAGAAAAAAAAGACATTCTAAAACATGTTAATTTTCCAAGTTATCTTTGTTGCTAATTACATTCATAATACATAATTACAGATTGTTAAGCTTATCAATTTTATGACTGAAATATGACACAAAACCATATTATAACATGGATTATGACTGAAACGGATTACTAATCCCAATCTTTTCGTTTATCTATCTGCATCAGGGAATTTAAATTCTTATCATTGATGGTAATCCCGTTTGTAATGAAACATTATTTGTTGACTTTTCAGTTTTCACAAGAACACTGGCCACATTTTCAACAGTGATGTAAACATCGAGTAGAAGAAAATGAACTTTCTTTCTTTCTTTCTATCTTCTTTGCCTCCTTTTTAGATCCTCATATCAACCATCGAATATTATGTGGTGTGAATCACACGAACCAAAGATTACTATCAATTATAAGAACTTATAGAAAATGACGGGAAATGGTATTTTTCAATTTCAACAAATTGTGCGCTGCATTTTCTTACTTAAACAAAGATTTGGTACATTTTTTAACCTACACTTTTACTTTTACGTGTAAAACAAAGTTGAACGTAATAGGAGTTAGTCAAAAGTTAAGTTTTGCTGATTCAACTAACACGCGTGTCATAAAAATGATAATATGGTGATAAAAAAACAAAAATTACGAATTGTTTAAAAAAAAATCAAAACTAAAAAGAAAATTAAAAAAGATAACAAAAAGAAATAAAAAATCAAAATTATTTAAAAGGTAAAATAATTATTAAAAAAAATCAAATCAGGTTTATAAAGTTTGTAACTTGGACTAACAAACTGAATCTCAGCAAAAATACGATATTTTGTGATCGTGATGTCGTGTAAAAAATACATAGATGTCATCGAAAAACGTAGAAGTTAAGCATTTCGTCGACGGTGATGGTATGCTCCACACAATTTGAATATGTCGTGATAAAGCCACACATTATAACAAATACGTCAAGATTGATAAGTATAATGTGGAGAATAAGATCGGAAATCTGATAATCCCCAATGTGGTTTTCATATTCATTGGCATGCCAACATCCATGGTTCGTGGAGCTTTTAAAGCAGTTAAGGTTTTATCTAGACAGCTTAATCTGATATCGAAATGATCAGACCGCACAATTTCGACAAAAATTAGCGATGATTCATGATGATTCACGCGAAAATTGATTTAGAAACCAAAGAGAATATTTATCCAATTTGATTCTAATGGGAGGAAACAGCAAGACGTTCTAGTTTTTTTAAAATTATTTTTATTCTTTAATTTTTTGATTATTTTTATTTTTATTTATTTCTTAATGCCACATCATCGTTTTAATGACACGCATGTCACAACTTAACGGTTGACTAGCTCCTCATACGGTCAACTTTGTTTTATGCACAAAAGTTGGAGTTTAGATTGGATTTTTGAATCTTAAAATAAGGGGGTATTGGATGATTGATTTTAAGAGAATTGAAAAGAATTGATTTTAAAGTAAGTTAAAATTTTTGTTGGGAATTTAAAAAACATTCTATCAAAATGACAGTAAAAATGGTAAGAATTAGTTCTTTAAAATTTTTTATTCAAATTATATTAAATTCTTTTAAAATAACAATGCCATAAGTGGGGAACTAAAATTGAATAACAATAGTATTTAATGGAATTAAGAAATCAATAAATTAAATAACACTAGAATTTAAAGTAATTTAAAAGAATGATTACAAATATTTAATCTATTAACACATAAATTGAAAAGAATTTGTGAAATGCAATATTGAATAACAATAGAATTCAATTAAAGAATTGGAGATTCTTTCCAATTCTTTAATTGAATACCTTCCCTATATAGGAAAAATCAGTAGCAGAGTGTTTATCTTTGTGGTTTAAACACAAATGTCCAAGTCCATATGACTTATTCTTATAGCCATCTCTTTTTTTTGTTCCTAAATAAAAAAATCAGGAAGATGAAGTCAACCTGGAAGTCAGCTGCGTTGGCCATCTTTTTAAAACACAAGTTGAAGCCAACGTGGAATATGTCGAAGTCTGCTGCGTTGGACATCTTTTTAAAAACTGCCAAAATAATCGACATACTAATTATAAAAAACACACTTTGCGGACAAAAGAATAACACTAAAATTGAATAACACTAGCATTTAATGTAATTAAGAAATCAATAAATTGAATAACACTAGAATTTAAATAATTTAAAAGAATGATTACAAATATTTAATCTATTAACACATGAATTTAAAAGAATTTGTGAAATGCAATATTGAATAACAATAGAATTCAATTAAAGAATTGGAGATTCTTTCCAATTCTTTGAATACCTTCCCTAAATAGGAAAAATCAGCAGCATAGTGTTTATCTTTGTGGTTTAAACACAAATGTTCAAGTCCATATGACTTATTCTTATAGCCATCTCTCTTTTTTGTTCCTAAATAAAAAATTCAGAAAGATGAAGTCAACCTGGAAGTCAGCTGCGTTAGCCATCTTTTTAAAACACAAGTTGAAGCCAAGGTGGAATATGTCGAAGTCTGCTGCATTGGACATCTTTTTAAAAACTGCCAAAATAATCGATATACTAATTATAAAAAACACACTTTGCGGACAAAAAACAAAAAAATTCTGTAAAAGACTTTTTTTTTTGTCAAATATTTCTTTTATTAATTTTAAACTTCGAAGTCACAAAGAAACAAAGTACATAAATTAAAATTGTTAAAAACTAAAACAGAATAAGCAACATAAGTATTCGACAGCGAATCCAAAGTAAGAATTGGATGCGTCGAGATTCGGTTCACGGCAAAATCGAAAAGATAGGTTACACGGTTTGGATAATAAATACAAACCGGAAGCTTCTTAGAAAGAGCTTCAACATCGATTGCGAACAAATCGATCATCCATTCTTCTGCCAATAAAAGCAAGTGACGGACACTTTTAGCTCGAAAGATTGAGCTTTTACAAACATACTCTACATAATGGAGGAAATTGATGAACCGTACACGATCTTTGTTGATAACTGGCGCTTCGGTAATAGGCTTGTGAGAAAGCTATGAGTCATGCCCAAAATTTTACGACATCGGATTAAATTTAGAGTGAAAAAAACGGAAACATACTGTTTCGTTGTCCTTTCTGATATGCTCTCAAATTTACCCTAGAGCTACTCTCTCAAATTAAGAGATCAGTTGTAGTACTTAGGGATCGAATCCACTAGGAAGGGATAGTGACATAGCAAATTTCTAAGTTCGAATTAAGTTAAGAAGAAATAATTAAAAGTAAAGACAATAGGTAATTAAAAGCGATGTAAGTTCAGGAGACGAAACGTTAGGGTTAGGGAAATTCTCAGGTAATCCAAATTGCAGGTCTAGACAGAATGTTAGGATATTATTAAGCACCATTCAAGAACTCGAAACACTAATGTAAAATCAACCAACTCTCTCTGCGAAGATTATCTATGCCTAAACCCTAGAATTCCAAATCTCTTTGCAAATTCTAACAATTCAGACAAGCATTAAAGTTTATGTTCGATTGTTCACAAAATCCCTAAACCAAATCTCTTTGCGAATAGGTATTTTGCTCATCTAACATTAGTTCAGGCAATCAATAATACTCTCACATCTATTAATTAACCTAATATCAGATTCTAGGTCATGAAGCTAGAATAAGCATTAAACACAAATACAGATGAAGAACTCTAATGATTTTATCCTAACAAATTAATTCAACCTAGCAATTCATCAATCACCTTTGAAAAACCCTAAACCTAACAAGCAAACTACTCAGACATGATCAATGAAACATAAATCATTATTTGAATAGAAAGCATAAAAGAAATCAATAGAAACAAAGGAGTTCCAAATTTGCTCTGAAGGAGTCAAATTCTTCTCTCCAAAAACTCTCTACAAATCTCTCTCTAAAATAATGTGTGTGTTATGCCTAAACAATGGCTGAAAAAACTCTATTTATAGGCCTAGGTTCGAATCTTAAATTCCTTGGAAAATTAGGAAAAGTCTTGGAGATTTCATTTTCTGCAAAATTATGGAAACTTTACGTCTTTGGAATAGGAAAACCTGGTGTTGATCGACACCAAAAGTCTGTGTCGATCGACACCCATCTTGCAACTTCAATCCAACTGCAACACTTCGTGACTTCATTCCATTAAGCTCCAAAATGTATCCAAATCTCCAATTTAGCTCCAATTGTACCTGAACATGCATATGCTCTATATAGACTCGAAAATAGTAATAAGACTCAATAAAAACACTTATATCATGGTCCAAAAATGGGTAAAAACCATGATATATCAACTCACTCAGACTTAGCTTTTCCTTGCCCTCAAGCAAAACAAAAACTAAATATAGAGTCGAGGTTTGAAAACAGAAACCTTCAGCTGACCTTAGGAACGCCACATTGAACCAACACTCTTGAATCCACATACCATAGAGTCAACCTCAGATAGTATTTCAGTGTACTTACCACAAGCTTAGCAATCTCCCAGTTCAAATCCAGATCCCTTCCTTCTCAAAATTTCGAACTCAAACAAATAGTATGACCAAAATACTTACAGATTCTTTCCCTTCCTTAGTGCCTGAACAAGACATTCTTTATACAGCTCTCCTATTTTCTCTTCCCTTAATCAACTGCTGCCCATTTTCAGGGTGTTCTAAGATCTTTTCATTGACTTTTCTTTATTCTTTTGAAGCCTTGGAACAGTGCTGCTCTTTACTTGTGTTCCTTGTGAGGAGACAGGTTCATGAGCTCTCACTAATATTATTTCTTGTGAGGAGACATGCTCATGAGGATCTTTGCACTATTCCTTGACTTAGATTTTTTTCTTTTTTTTCTCAAGGGAAGATCAAGCAGAGACTGCAATTTGCTTATCTTGTCAAAGCTGAAAGAGGAATCAAGTCCAATGCATACCTAGCTCTATAAAGGAATCTGAACTCTCTCTTTTAGATTGATCCACTTGCAGCTTTCTACCTAGTAAAACCTGCAATCAACTACTATAGCAATGGTCCTTCAAGTGTCAATGTTTTGCGGTTAGTTCCAAGAAAAACTGAAAGTTTCAACCGATTTTAACTCAATAAAACAAATTTTTGACTGACTCAACTAACTCAAAACAAAAGACAAAGCAAAATACATTAGTACTTTCCTCCCCCAGACTTAACAAACACTGTCCTCAGTGTGATTAAATCTTAAGGTCGGAAACAAATCCAATCAAAAAGGTAATGGACAGGATGGATAGAGGACAAAAATCTACACAACTTAGGCTCTTAAATCACTCAAATCCGTTAAAAATTGAGAGAGATATGAAGTAAACAAGTTGAGTAAACTTACCTCCGAGGGGGTGTCGATCGACACCATGAACAGTGTCGATCGACACTGTTCATATCGAGCTCTTGTGTCGACCACGGTCAACATCCGTCCGAATTTTTTTTTTTTTTTTTTTGAAACAGAAAACAAAACCCAAAGGCCAAAGTTAGTGAAAACAAATCGAAATTTAAAAAGAAATCTTACCTAAAAGTGGGTTGCCTCCCACTCAGCGCTTGTTTTCAGTCATTAGCTTGACTGTGTCAGGGTTTAGATGTCCGGTGGATCAGATGGTGGCATTGAATGCCTCCCCGAAGAATGTCTCCTCATCCATGGTGGTGTATAGGCAGTAGGTGCATGAAAACGACCAAGGAATTTAGGAACATCAGCAGGGTGGGACTCGAGTTTGGGTGGGACACTTCTTTTTCCTGCAGAATCATCAAAAGAAACAGCAAGCCTTCTTCGAGAATCTCGTTGCTTGCATAAGTGTGAAGCATCTTTTGAACCTTTAAAGTTTTTATTGATAAGATCAGGGGGTTTGATTCCAGGGAATGCATACCTTTGCTTTCTTCGAGGTTTCTGGACAGAAGGATGTGGAGTCGTCTGTTTGACAACATGTGATGGAATTGCAGCATTGGAAACAGCTTCTAGTGTGATCCGTGAAGGGTGTCGATCGACACTAGGAGTGGTGTCGATCGACACCAACTCTGCAGCTCGAATCTCTGTACTTTTTCTGCAATTCAGCTCGGCAATCCTTGTCTCCATCACGAAAACGTCTTCCTCCATCAACTTGGTAATGATTAGACTTTCATCTTCACCCATAGTCCTGAAGAGATGATTGTTTCCACTCCAATCTTCAAGCTCCACAGCTTTCTCAGAATTCTCAGCTAATGCTTCTTGAACAGCCACCTTGTTTACTTGCTCTTTAGATTTCAGCTCCTTGTCGCACCCAGCAGTAATGTGGTCTGAATGCTCCCTGATTGGATCTTTATCCATGGAAATCTCTACTGAAAAAGATTGACCATCGATGGTGGATGGTCCCCTTAACTTGACCATGTCAAAATTCATGACAACATCACCCAAATCAAGCTCTATTTTCCCTTTTCTCACATCAATAATGACACCAGCTGAAGCCAAGAATGATCTTCCCAAAATAAGAGGATCTGCAGGTTCTTCATCATATTTCAAAACCACAAAGTTTGGGGGAATTATGCAGCCTTCAATCTTCTAAGGAACATCTTTTAGAACACCTTCTGGGATTCTCTTTGATCGATCAGCTAGGACAAGGAAGATTCTGGTTGGCTTGAAATCAGTCATTCCAAGTCTAACAGCAACAGAGTATGGTATCAAGTTGATACTTGAACCTAGATCACAGAGAGAACGAGGAAACCTTCCTGTTGAGATTGAGCAATCTAGCACAAAGTTTCCTGGATCAGGTAACTTCTTTGGAATCCTCCTCTGAATCACAGCACTGACTTGTTCAGAAACCCTCACATTCTTCTTCTTTCTTGGAACTATGTTCAAAAGAATCGCATTCATGTCTCTGGTAAGCAATGCTCCTTCCTCAGGACTCACACCATTGACATATCTTCTTAATGCAGGTGAAAGTTTGACTGCATCAACTAAGGGTAACTCAACCATCAGCTTATCCATCATTTCCTTGCATCTGGCTTATTCTATCTCCTATTTAGACTTTCTAGGAGGCCTAGGATAGGGTATTTTAGGCTTATACACCTTTTCCTCTGCACTTTTTGAAGCTTCAGGCGTGTCTGGCGAAGTCTGGGCGTGGTGTCGATCGACACCCAGCTGGTGTCGATCGACACTGACATTTCGTGTCGAGGATGTTGTGTCGATCGAGCTCGATTTCGGTCCGTCAGAGCTCGAAAAATCAGGATTTCCTACTGGTGTCGATCGACACTCAGCAGTGGTGTCGATCGACGCTAACTCTGCAACTGCACCATCTTCTTCTTCAAGCTCCTCGAACTTCTCAAGCTCCGCAAAATTTTCTGCACTTCCTACCATGATAGCATTGACATGATGTCTGGGATTTGTATCAGTCTTTCCAGGAAGAAACCCATATTGTCTCTTCAAAGCTCCACCAGTTTGAGCAACTTGAACATCCAATTGCTTCATATGAGAGTTCAAGCAATCGATCTTCCCATTCAAGTCTTGGTATAGTGAATCAATCTTCCCATTGAAATCCACTGTCATCTTCTGCTGTCCTTCTAGAAGCTATTCTAGCAGAGACTCCACCTTATTGTCTTGTGCAGGAGGCTTTTGGTAAGAAGAAGAACCATAGCTCCTTGTGTAATTGCTCTGAAAAGGCTTCTGGTAAGAAGAACCATAGCCTTGTTGATTCCCAAATCTTTGACCTTGAAATCCAGCTCCATTGATATAGTTAACTTCTTCTTGCTCTGGCTCAAAGGTCTGCACTTCATTAGCAAAGTGAACTTGCTTTTTGCCCACCAAGATGTCCAGCTTCCTGTTAACCTCAGCTATTTGGCTTCCTCCATTCACTCCAGCGTGTCGTTTCCTCTCAAAGTCTGCATTCTTGGTGCTGTTACAAGAGGCCAAATTCTTTATAAGCACCATCGCATCATCTGGATATCTTGTGTTGAAGTTGCCATTGCTCGCAGCGTCCAAAGCCATCTGGTACCTCCAATCGATCCCTCGGTAGAAGATTCCGAGAAGCTGTGGCTCGCTGAAACCATGATGTGGACAGTCTCTTTGATAAGCCTTGAATCTCATCCAGGCTGCTTTGAATGCTTCAGTTGGTCCTTGAGAGAATGTAGTGATCTTCATCATGAGCTCCTCAGATCTTGCATCATCTAAGAAATTGCACAGGAATGCATTCTTTGTGTCTTCCCAAGTGGTCAACGATCCTGGATTCAACTGTTTCAGCCAGTATGCAGCATCTCCAGCAAGTGAGTATGGGAAAAGCTTGCAGAAGAGATAATCATTGGACACTCTATTAGCCTTAATGCTTGATGCCAAGTCCTCAAATCTCTCAATATGGTCCATGGGGTGCTCTTGAGGAAGACCATAAAAAGGATGTTGAGCCACTAGAGTGTAGTAAACAGGCTTCAGCTCGAAGTTATTCCTCTGGAAAGGAGGTGGGCGAATCACAGCTCTATTAGCATAGAACTGATCAGGCCTGTTGTAATCGCCAAGTATTATTCCACGTCCTGCGTTCCTGCATGCTATCTCTTGCTCCGCTTGGTGTCGATCGACGCCATCTGGCTCGATCAAAACAGCCCCGTTCTCATCTATTTTCTGGCCTTGGTTGTTCCTCATGTACCCTTTCGCATCGAACAAATTACCAGCTTTATCTCGTATCAAAATCACAGGCTCCGCCATCTCTGTCTGCGAAGGGTGTCAATCGACGCTAGTGTTGGTGTCGATCGACGCTCTCGCAAGTTTTCAGTTCGTTCGTTCTAGATGGCTGAGCTCCTGGTTATCAAATCTGATTAGTTCCTTTTTTTGTTGCTTCTGGTACTGCGATTAGGCATGCACCTGAAACCAAAAACAAGAAACTATAGACATTAGTAACCGAAAACAAAAATAAAAACCTAGACAAAATCCTAATACTAAAAATCTGTAGGTAACTAATCTCCTTCCCCGGCAACGGCGCCAAAATTTGATATGCTCTCAAATTTACCCTAGAGCTACTCTCTCAAATTAAGAGATCAGTTGTAGTATTTAGGGATCAAATCCACAAGGAAGGGATAGTGACACAGCAAATTTCTAAGTTCGAATTAAGCTAAGAAGAAATAATTAAAAGTAAAGACAGCAGGTAATTAAAAGCGATGTAAGTTCAGGAGACGAAACGCTAGGGTTAGAGAAATTCTCAGGTGATCTAAATTACAGGTCTAGACAGAATGTTAGGATATTATTAAGCACTGTTCTAGAACTCGAAACACTAATGTAAAATCAACCAACTCTCGCTGCGAAGATTATCTATGCCTAAACCCTAGAATTCCAAATCTCTTTGCAAATTCTAACAATTCAGATAAGCATTAAAGTTCAGGTTCGATTGTTCACAAAATCCCTAAACCAAATCTCTTTGCGAATAGGTATTTTTCTCATCTAACATTAGTTCAGCCAATCAATAATACTTGATAGTCTCTCATTTTAGCATGTTTTTAACACTCATATATGATAGTTTTGCATCCATACATGCATTCATTAGATAGTTTTAGGCTAGATTGCATTCATTTTAGAGTTTAGTGAGTCTTACCTTAGGATATTGTATATATGTTGCATTTAAAGTGTTTCTCAGGTATTCTAGAGCTTGAAGAGGCTATTGGGAGGTTGATGAATGAGCAAGAAAGCCAAGAAGGGGAAGAACAGAAGGAAAACATGCAGCAAAACTCGCAAAGGACATGAAGAAAGCAGTATCGGTGTGCTGTATCGGTGTGACCACACCGATACGCATATCTGTCTGTTGTACCGGTGTAACCACACCGATACGCATATCTGTCTGTTGTACCGGTGTAATCACACCGATATGGAACCCGCAGATTTGCTTACTTAAGACGAAAATACACTGTTGATCATCATTATGAAGTTGACTTTTATTTTCTAAACTTTTCCAGAAACTCTCTCTGTATTTTGGTGATTATTTCTGTAAGACATTTGGATCAAAACTTCAATTCAAGAGTTCTTCTTCTCTAATCTCTTCTCTCTACTCCTTCTAATGCTATTTATCAAGTTTTTACAAGTTTTTATCGATTTGATCATGAGTTGTGAGTAGTCTTTTTTAGAATCTTTGGATGAGGTAGATTAGGGTGATTAGAGAGTTAATCTTTGATGTTTAGAGATTATAATGTTTAGATCCTTTCTTGTTTAGTGATCTTAATGCTAGATTAGCTTTGAGAAAAGTGATTTAGATCTTAGGGAATTTCTCACCCAAAAGGTGTTTGATAAAATTCTCTAACCAACTAAATCAAGAGATTTGCATTCCTAGCTCATGAGAGTGATTGTCTAGGGTGTTTATTGGTAGATTAGAACTGAATCTTAATGCTTGGTTGTTATCTTTTCACAAATGAAAGTTTGTTCTTGATTAGATAATTAGCAAAGGGATTAGTGCCATGAGAGTGGATTAGTCTTATTAAAGTTCTAAACCTAAGGATTAGCATTTATGTCATTGTTTGAACATCATAAGTTAGCTCTAAGATCACCCAAAGTCCATAGCCTCATCCCTTGATTCGATTTTTGTATTGTTAATCTAGTTTAGTGTATTGCTTAGTTTCTTGTCTTGTTTTAGTTGCTTATTTTCAAATGCTTAAGTTGTTAGTTACCTTTTGAGTTTGGTTGTTTGCTTTTCATTTCACTTAGGTTGTTAGTTTAAAACCAAGTCTTTTCTATTTGCTTAGCTTAAGGAATTTTGTGCATTCCTAGTGTCTTAGATCTCTAGTTCCCTGTGGATTCGATACCCTAAGTGCTACAATGATATGAGTAGTAGGGATTAATTGAAAGTGGAAAAATCCCGCTATCAATTTGGCGCCGTTGCTGGGGAACTAAGTAGATTTATCATTAGGATTTCAAATTTTATATGAGACTAAGCTTTCTTTTGTTTTTGTTTCTTGGGTTAGTAACTTTCTTTCAAGTGTTTGTTCTTTTTGCAAGGAACAATCCCAAGGGAGAAAGCATGGATTCTGATATAACTTCCATGTTGAAGGCTATGTTAGAAATTCAAGAGAGAGGGATGGCTTGGGACCCCACAAGGTACCATGGTTTTGAAAGCTCATCCACTTATCAAGGAGGATTTTCAGATGGAAACTTTGCTCAAGGGAACCAATGTGAATATGGTGAGAGATACCAATCTTGGAACATGGAGGATGATCATGGAGCAACCTATTCTTCCCAAATGTCCAATGAAGAAGAGAATCTCAACTTGCTGAAGTTGATTATGGAAGAACAAGAGAAGTATAATGAGAGCATTCACATGCTTGATTTCAATATAGGCGCACATACTCCAAGTTCAAAGGTTGCTGCGACAACACATGTGGAGTCAATTAACATCGAACACACCGAATGGAACGAGGAAAAAGAAGGAGAAAGCTTTCCTCTTCACGAAACTGAGCTAAGAGAGATGATACTTCCCAATGAAATCGGGGAAGATTTTGAGGAGAATGCTCGAATCGAGGATGAATTCCTACAAGAACTTGAATTGCTTTTTGGATGCACAGTTGATGAGGATCTTATGATAAGCTATGAGGAACAAGTTGATCCCATGGCACTCATGAGTGATTCAACCAAGAGCAACGAGGAAAGAGTAGGCGAGGTTGAGAGAACCTTTGAAGATCCTTGTGAAGGTGATTTAGTTGTTGAATGCATAGAGAATGCAAGTGAGAACTCAGTTGTTAATAATAAGTGTGCGTGCTGGATTTCACACAATAGATTATCTGTTAAGAAATTCAAAAGAGGACGCAAAAGATTCTAAGTTAAAAACCGAAACAAAGATCCAAAGATGGAGTTTTATTAGATTTGCTGCGATAAGCTTTTGGGTACAAGTGTTTTTTTGGTAGGTCAAGCCTCCTTCTTTACCAACAAGTTAATGATCCTATTTATACATCTTTCTTAGCCGACTAAACGAAGATTTCGGGAATATTCTCCTAGATTCTTCTCGATCTCTTCTCTTGACGGCGCTCCTTCCCACAAAACGCATAGGGTAAATGTTTCCTCAGATCTCTTCGTGGGCTCGGGCTTGTGGCTCAAAAGCTTTGATCTCGAGATCGGTTTTCGGGCTTCGTCTTTGTTCGGCCCATAAACACTTTGGTTATGTCTGATATCGGGGGTGCCCGGCTTGGTTCGGTTCTTTTGGGTTCGTAGCGAATTCTGTGCCAAGGCATTTAGTTCGCACCATGCACGGAAAATACACCGAAATGATTGGCTCGGCATGGTGTACGAACGGTACACGGTTCGTTTCCTCGCACATTCCATACACACTGTGCGCCGAGGCGTTTGCTTCGTGCACATATTGTGCGCCGAGGCGTTTGGCTTTGCCTCGTGCATAAACTGTGCACGGCTCGTTTTTCGTGCGCACTTCGGCGGTCGAGAATAGTTTCCATACTTGGCCACTTTCCTGATTGATCTCGTCGGGGTGAAAACCGACCCGAACAAGTTGACCCCGTGGCATTCATGAGTGATTCAACACAGAGCAACAAGGAAAGAGTAGGCGCTGTTGGAATAACCTTTGAAGATCCTTGTGAAGGTGATTTGGTTGTTGAATGCATAGAGAATGCAAGTGAGAACTCAGTTGTTAATAATAAGCTCTCAACCAAGGAGGAAACACATGTGAATCTCATATTCAAGAAGGAGAAAAAGGAGAGTCAAATTGAAGAAGCCTCCAAGGAGGGTGAAGAAGAAGAATCTCCAATGGCACAACCCTTTGACAAGCATCTTGGTTTAATCTCCACCAATGAAGAGAGCATGTACGATCCATGGAATTTACCCTTTGAGGAGGTTAGGATGCAAGAGTTTAGGGGATGGTTCTATGATGAATATGATCCTGGTGATCCAAGCTTCAAAAGTCAAGCTTAGTGACGTTAAACAAGCGCTCTTGGGAGGCATTCCCATGTTTATCATTATATATATTCTTGCTTTTATTTCAATAACTTGTGTTTTGAGTGTTTGTGGTCAGCAGGTTCCTCCTCCTACTCCTCCATACCATTCTAGAGGTAACGCTCCAATTCCATTGTGCATACCGTTTAGTTTTATTTCTCATATTTTTGTCATATTGATTGAGTCTCTCTTGAACTTTTATTACACAAGGGACTGTGTAATTTAAGTTTGGGGGAGTAGAGGTTGAGAGATTTGATTTTATGCTTTGTGTTTCTTATTTTCTCTTTTGCATACTTGAGTCTCATGCATTTATCTAAGGTATAAAAAAAAAATCGAAAATTTTGAAAATTTACCAAAAAGAAGCATTTAGAAGTTGTATTTGTATTTTAGGATTGTGTCTAGTTGCATTTTATGTAGGCTTGCATTCATATTGCATAGGGAGCTATGATAAGTTTTCCTTATAAAATATTGATTTTTGAGATGAAACCATTGCCCACGTTCATAATTGTTTGATGCATTCAAATGAGTTTGAAGTTAAGATAGCACCACACTTGGAATTCATGTCTTGATTTTCATGTTTTAGTTGAAGCTTGCTGTGAATTGAACTCATTCCTATTTATAAGAACCATTAATCTTGAATTGCAATTATCATGTTTATACATTGGTAAGTGACTCATGGATATCATATACATATTTGGGATGTCTTATTAAATTCTACCACTCTCTTGTTATCCCAAGTAGCTTACCACACCCCTAACCAAATCTTCTTTCAAGCCAAAAAGCTCTTTTGTGTTATGAGGCCTAATTTTCGAATGAACTTACCAAAAAGTGTTGGGTTTAGCACGACAAGGAGAGTCTTCCATGTAGAACTAGCTCACACATCATTGGGCTAGACATAAGCTAGGTTGGTTAGCTTAAGAAGGCGCTTGAGTTGTTGTCTAAAAAATAATGGAAAAGAAGAAAATATTTGGAGAAGGTATAAGGGGAAACAATTTGGGTTGGTTGGCAAAGAAAATTTGAAAAATAGCTCTAAGTATAAATGTTTGGTAAGCCTCTAAGTTAAAGAAAAGAAAAGAAGCCAAAAATGGCAAAAGCATGTGAAGGATGATTAGATTGGCTTACCTAGAAAGTAAAAGGAGAGTTAAGTAATGAGGGTTAAAAGCCAAAACCATTTGTTTACCAAAGATTGAAAAAGAGTTTCTCCTAAGAGTTTAAATGGAAGTGAATATGAGAAGATTGTGTGGGTCAAGAAGGCAAATGCCTTAAGAAAAGGGTAGAATATGAGGGACTTTGTTGGGTTTAGAGATAAGGGTTAAAATCGCAAATGGTACTTGGGTAGATGGAAGTTTGTCCTTGTATGCACAAGTTGTTCTTTACCCTTAGCATTTTGCCAAAGTTCATTCTTTCTTGAGTGATCCCTTGCAATGAAAACCCCACATGAATGAGATCATTTTTTTATCTCAAAATCTTTTCCATTAGCCAAATGAGTTCACTTGCAGTGCATAATCATGATCCATGGTTACAAATTGAATGAATGTTAAAGGAATGAAGGATAAGAAGGCTTGTGTATGCTAGACTTAAATTCATTTCATGTTTGTGATGAGCATGGCTAAGATTTTTAAAGTAGAACAAACTTGATATGCATCCTAGAATTATTAACTTGGACAATGGTTTGATCTCTCTTGTTGACATTTTTGGATTTGAGCTCCCACTTTCACACATCTCTCTTGGATTTGTCATATCTATTTGCTTGAGGGCAAGCAAAAGACAGGTTTGGGGGAGTTGATAGTTAGCATATTTACATCATTTTAACATTCATTTAGTAAAGCATTTGCATTGTTTCATGTATATAACTTGTCCATATAGTCTAGTTTGCATCTATTTTAGAGTTATTGAGTCTTAGACTAGGTTATTGCATATTTGTTGCATTTTGGAGTGTTTTTAGGTACATTGGAGGACTTTTCAGATTATGGAGGTTAAGCATTGCTTGGAGGATGGCATGGAACTAAAGTGTACCAAAAGAAGTTGAGCAAAATGGACTTGAAGTACAAAACCACTACATGAGTAAAGATCGAGCCGGATGAAGAATTTCAACTCCGATTTAGCCTCGGCGATCTTCATGAAAGTCATAGATATTTGAGTTAGCTTTCGTTTGGTGGTAGTTTCAAGTCAAACAGTGAAGCCGTTCAAGAGATATGGTCATTTTACTACGTATCGGTATGCTGTATCGGTGTGATCACACCGATACGCATATCTGTCTGACATATCGGTGTGTTCACACCGATACGCATATCGGTCTGTCATACCGGTGTAATCATACCGATATGGTACCCGAGATTTCCTTTACTTAAGACGAAAATACACTGTTTATCATCATTATGTAGTTGACTTTTATTTCTAAAACTTTTCCAGAAACTCTCTCTGTTTTGGGTGATTTTCCTGTAAGACCTTTGGATCAAAAACTTCAATTCAAGAGTTCTCCTTCTCTAATCTCTTTCCTTTACTCTTTCTAATGCTTATTATCAAGTTTTTACAAGTTTTTATTGGTTTGATCATGAACTGTGAGTAGTCTTTTTTAGAATCTTTGGATGAGGTAGATTAGGGTGATTAGAGAGTTAATCTTTGATGTTTAGAGATTATAATGTTTAGATCCTTTCTTGTTTAGTGATCTTAATGCTAGATTAGCTTTGAGAAAAGTGATTTAGATCTTAGGGAATTTCTCACCCAAAAGGTGTTTGATAAAATTCTCTAACCAACTAAATCAAGAGATTTGCATTCCTAGCTCATGAGAGTGATTGTCTAGGGTGTTTATTGGTAGATTAGAACTGAATCTTAATGCTTGGTTGTTATCTTTTCACAAATGAAAGTTTGTTCTTGATTAGATAATTAGCAAAGGGATTAGTGCCATGAGAGTGGATTAGTCTTATTAAAGTTCTAAACCTAAGGATTAGCATTTATGTCATTGTTTGAACATCATAAGTTAGCTCTAAGATCACCCAAAGTCCATAGCCTCATCCCTTGATTCGATTTTTGTATTGTTAATCTAGTTTAGTGTATTGATTAGTTTCTTGTCTTGTTTTAGTTGCTTATTTTCAAATGCTTAAGTTGTTAGTTACCTTTTGAGTTTGGTTGTTTGCTTTTCATTTCACTTAGGTTGTTAGTTTAAAACCAAGTCTTTTCTATTTGCTTAGCTTAAGGAATTTTGTGCATTCCTAGTGTCTTAGATCTCTAGTTCCCTGTGGATTCGATACCCTAAGTGCTACAATGATATGAGTAGTAGGGATTAATTGAAAGTGGAAAAATCCCGATATCAATACTCTCGCATCACCTAATATCATATTCTAGGTCATGAAGCTAGAATAAGCATTAAACACAAATCCAGATGAAGAACTCTAATGATTTTATCCTAACAAATTAATTCAACCTAGTAATTCATCAATCACCTTTGAAAAACCCTAAACCTAACAAGCAAACTACTCAGACATGATCAATGAAACATAAATCATTATTTGAATAGAAAGCATAAAAGAAATCAATAGAAACAAAGGAGTTCCAAATTTGCTCTGAAGGAGTCAAATTCTTCTCTCCAAAAACTCTCTACAAATCTCTCCCTAAAATAATGTGTGTGTTATGCCTAAACAATGGCTGAAAAAACTCTATTTATAGGCCTAGGTTTGAATCTTCAATTCCTTGGAAGATTAGGAAAAGTCTTGGAGATTTCATTTTCTGCAAATTATGGAAACTTCATGTCTTTGGAATAGGAAAACATGGTGTTGATCGACACCAACAGTCTGTGTCGATCGACACCCATCTTGCAACTTCAATCCGACTGCAACACTTCGTGACTTCATTCCATTAAGCTCCAAAATGTATCCAAATCTCCAATTTAGCTCCAATTGTACATGAACCTGCATAGACTCTATATAGACTCGAAAATAGTAATAAGACTCAATAAAAACACTTATATCATGGTCCAAAAATGGGTAAAAACCATGATATATCACTTTCGCCGGCGAAGAGTAGGACGGAGTTTTGAAAGCGGGAAGTTGAAGCACATATCTCCCAGAGAAGGGAAGAAAACAGCAAGACAAGCACTGGAGAATGGTTCGTACAAAGGTACGTGAGGGTTGCCATCCTTAACACGTGAGGCAATGAGACAGATTTAGCCAAATGGCCACGTACAACAACAACATAGAATGGGCCAAGCCCATGAAAGATTGTAATGCGACAGCCCACCAAGGGAAAATAAGCCAAGCCCATGAAAGATTGTAATGCGACAGCCCGCCAAGGGAAAATAGGCCAAGCCCATACACTTATAGCTTTGCCGTAAGGGGATGGTGGAGAAGTGTAGATGGTTGGAGGGGTGGTGGCACCAACGTCGGAGCTGAACGCGTAGTCGGCGGTACCGCGCACGGCCAAAGCAGAGTGAGAGAACGTTGCTTGGGGATTTCGGCGTTGGGGGAACGCGTTTAAGCGGAGGGACATGCTCGTCGGGGAATGGTGGTAGAGCGAAGTGAGAGAACAGAGATGTAAAGACACCATCACCGGAATAGAACCCTTGTCCGGTAACACCAAACTCGGCTAGGGCAGAACAGAAAGTTATGAAACGAACTTCTTGTGATGGGAAATTTCCCTCCGCCTACGGAGCAGAGGGAGGAACCAGCTTCGGAGGAGAGGATAGATATGGCGGTAGCATAAAGTCTTGGAGGCGATGGAGAGATGGAGTAGCAGCAGATGAGAGACTCCAACGAACTGAGAAGGAGGAACGTGGGTGCGGATGAGTGGATAGATCCGGTGGATCTGGTGGATCCGGAAGTTCCGGCGGCAGAGGTCAAGAGAGCTGATGCAAAAGGGTAACAACCAGAGGCTGAGGGCAAGCGACGGACCGATCTGCAGAATGCAGCGTACCGGCCGGAGAGATCGGAAAAACACGTCGCCGTTCAGCCATCACGATGGAAGGAGGGAAGAAAAGCCCACAAAAATTGGCGGACGAGAGGGGGCGACGTCGGGATCCAGCTCCAGGGAATGAAGAAAACTAACGGTGGGAGGAGAAGAGGAGGCGACGGAGGTTCATTCTCGAAACCAGCAAAAAAACTTGAACGGATGCCTCGTTAACTGTGCCTAGGAGAGTGTCGCGCTAGGGCGAACCTCGTTTTCCTCCTTTTGAGAAGACATTTTAGTGAAAATGCTGACATGTCAACTACACAATGAAAGGTAGTGCATTTTAATGATGACATGTAAATGTCACATGTCAAATTTCTTAAAATAAACGAAATGTTTTGATTGATTGAATTTAAATTCAATAAATTATGAAAGTAAAACATTAATACACTAGACTATAACACTAAAATTAATAAATTTAAATTAACAGATAGTAATAATTACCATGATTTCAATTTGTTTTTACATATATTCATAATAAATTGCATAAAATACGATTACGAAAATTTTCCAACCAATATATATTATATTTTTATATAAAAAATGATAATATTTTATCCAATAGGATAGTAAATACACTATAACATTTTTTTTATCTCTTATTTGTTTTTAAATAAATAAAAATGTCTCATCGTAGATCAAGAATATAAGATAAGAAATAAAATAAAATGTAACCGGATGAAAAA
>JAHZTW010000001.1:26012702-26153144 GCA_020283515.1 Alliaria petiolata
GTGAGCTCTCTGGCTAACCGGCTCCAACCTAGCTTATTAGTCATGGTCTCCAATGTTCCGGTTATCTCTTTCCCCCACGCGTTCTGACACACCATCTTCCTCACGCTCTCGTTCTTCGTCAGCTGCCTCATCCTCGTGCAGGCAGAGCCGATTGAAGCAACGTCCCTTGGAGTTAACCGGAACAAGATGTTGTGCGCCAAGACTTCATCAGACAGCTGCAGTATCCCACAGACATCTTGATGATCTTCCCTGAACCTCGGGCTTCCGCTCGGAACCAAGCACTCAGACGCCTGGTCGATTTGCTGTTTGAAGACAGGGTATGAGACACGGTCTAGGTCTATAGTCGTTTCGGAGAAGACCTGGATCCCAATTACATGAGTAATGGTTCCATCATCGTCGCGTATTGGAGCTAGCCGTAGTCTGTTAACTAACGGAGTACCGTCTTTTCTGAAATTGAGAAGCTCTCCTTGGAACTCAATACCTTCTTGAAGACATCTCCTGATCTCAGACACAACCACTGGATCTACCAATGGGTGACGCCTCTGAGCACGAGGATCTCTGTACTGTAAGAATCGACTGAAAAGCAAGAAAGAAAAAAACAAGAGAGGTTCTTATTAAGTAACCAAGTTATGGACAAAGAATTTGACTACTCCAACCTCCAAATGCAGCACTTTTCAAGAGAATTGATAACATATCTCATAGAAATTCAAAATTCGACGAAAACCCAAAAGAGGAAATCGGAGTTAATACCAGTTTCGACCAAGAACTTCATCGGCTCGATAGCCTGTGAAGACCTCGAAGACTCTGTTCACGTAGATCAGGGGAAAATCTGGCTCCAGCGCATCGGAGACAAGAAACGAAGGCGGCGTCATTGGGTAATAGAACATCCCAACCTCTAATGGAAGCTTCTCGTCTCCTACCTCTGCTTCTACTTCCTTTCCGATTCCATCGCCGATGTATAATTCTTCTTCTTCTTCTTCAACTCTGTTCCGTTTCTTTCGTTTTCCGATCGCTTCATTCGCATGTTCTCTCGCCATTTTCGCTTCCAAAAATATCTTCTCTCTGCCACGCTGCGCCTTGTGATGATACTTTAATTTACCTTTCGGTGTTCTGTTTAAACTTTTTTAAAATATCTCATTCGCTTAGATGGAAACTCATTGACGAAAGTACCCTTGAAAATCTGCTGTGGAAGACGATGTTTTGGCCACGGAACGAAGCGGTAATCTCGTAAATAATAGGAGATAGATGGCTAATCATAAACCAAGTAAAGTCTACGCCTATTCGATGAGGACACGTCACCAGAAGATGTCCCCGAGAAAATATCTAACCTACTGCGCCACTCCACTTCTTCCACGTCATCATATATCTGGACAAAAATATTTTCTTTTGTGTTTATTTTTTTTTTTGTTGTAGGGAAGATATTTTGTGAAGGGCTGTTGGAACGCAATTGGAATCAGATTCACTTAACCGTTGACTCTGGTCAGATCGAATATATTTTGTGATATTTGTTGTTTTTACTTTATTCGACGTATCATTTATATTTTTCTAGTCTCATTCGTATGTTTTTTTTTTTTTTTTTTTTTTTAAAGGGACATTCGTATGTGTATTGTGTGTGTATTTTCAGTGGGATACGAGATTCGAAAGGAATGTGAGTAGATCATATAAATGTAATCGAACCTAAAGCAAGTGTAGCCCACCAAAGAATTACAATATGTCCTGGCCCATACTAGATTAAGATAGTTAGCCCGTAAAGCACCAACGTGTAGCTAGAGTTGTCAATTGGGTGGGCTGTCCATGGACGAAGCCGAGCTCGCAAGTGGATGGATGGTTAAAATTTAGGTCCATTATTAAATTTTTGTCCAACTGGGTGTTGACCAACTGATCCGCGATCATTAACGGGTGGATCAGAAGGGATCCGCGGTCTAATTTGGGCGAAATTCTGAGTTTCATTTTCCGCCTCTCTCGTCTCTCCCGTCTCTCCTCGCCTCTCTTCTCATATCATACACTCATATCTTCAATCAATATCGCTCTAATGGCCAGGTACAATTACTTTTTCCCCTCAATCGCCGCTTTCGAGTATCCATTTTCGATTCATATACTTAGTTTCCAGACTTTTGATTCCGATTTTTGTTACCGATTTCATTAAACTTAGTGTTCCGGATGTGGGTTTTTGTGATTTATTTCTGGGTTTGTGATGATTTGTTCATTTGTTTTGATTTTGGTGTGGTTAAACTTATTTTGTCGATGGGTTTTGTGATTTGTTTCTGGGTTTGTGATGATTTGTTCAGCAATCAGATTCATCATTAATTCACTATTTTGTTGATGGGTAAACCTGATGATTATTCGTTTACAGCGATCTTAAGCACTTGTGCGAGCCTACGCGATGTTAGATTAGGTGGTCAAATCCAGTCTCTAGTTACCCGGTCTGGGTACGGTTCTTTGTCGCCGCTTAATAACTCGCTTGTTGACATGTACGGTAAGTGCTCTGATACTCTTAGCGCAAGCAAAGTGTTTCGAGATATGTGCAGTGATGGTAGAAATGAAGTAACTTGGTGCTCACTTTTGTTGATGGGTTTCGTCTCTGGATTCAACACAAAGCTTAGTTACATTTCAATTTTTGCATAGGATAGGATCATAGGAACATGAACTTGATTTGAACATAGGATAGGAACATGAAGTTGATTTGAGTCTCAATTCTCAGTCACATATCATTCACTCTCTCTACTTGTGATCTTGCAGAGACAAGTATTACCTTGCTTAAGATAAAGTTACAAGTATCTGACTATCTGTATCAATTGATTATGCATGCTCTTAGCTCCTTCTTCTTCTTCATAATGATTGTTACATGTGACAAACTTTAGGACATCGATATCAAGTTGCAGATCTGTTAAGTTATTCTTTATTTGATAAGTGACTGCTGAACTTGAATGTTGTTGTTTCAGGAAAATGGATGTGATAAACTTGAATGATGAAAACATTTTGAGTGATGTTGAAATGGATCATGTGATTGATGTGGACCATCATGTGGTGGATGAAGATATGGATCATCATGAAGCCAATCTTCTAGAGAGTTCAGAGAAAAATAAAGGTACACAACGAAAACGAGCTCGGTCTAGCCGTAGAGTCTCTAGGTGCTGGAAAATTTTTACAATAGTTGGAGGGAAACTACCTGATGGTAAACACGATATTAGATGAAAGTACTGTAAGAAAAATTACTTCTTGGATCTACATAGGAATGGAACTACAACCTTGCTCCGTCATATAAATGTTTGTGACAAAACCCCTGGAAATACACCTAGAAGTAGTTCTAGAAAGCTGGATATGATGGTCTTCCGTGAAATGATAGCAATGGCGATAATAGAGCATGATCTCCCGTATTCTTTTGTTGAGTATAAACGGATTCGAGTTGCTTTTGCCTATGCTAATTCTACTATTCGGTTTTGGAGTAGAAACACAGCAGCATCTGATGTGTTAAAAAACAATAAAAAACACTTGCAGGACAAACCGAGTATTTGTATCTGCAAGGCACATAAAGTATTGAATCATTGTTACTTTATATTTTTTGATGTTGATGTTGAGTTTTGAGAGATACGTTGATGTTTGATTTCCATAAAATGTATAAAGGTTTCCAGAAAATGTATAAAGTTTCAATTTTCATTGTTTTTGCAAAATGTACATATTGAATACAGGTGGGCTGTCCATGGGCAAGTCCAATTGGACATGGTCTTTATTGGGCATGGTCAATATTTGGACTGCTGTCCATATGGACAGACCAATAAAAGCCCATAAAAAAAATATCCATATGGACAAGCCCAGTTGGGCTTGGACAGACCAATTGACACGGTTAAGTTCCATTCCTATGTAGATCCAAGAAGTAATTTTTCTTACAGTACTTGCATCTAATATCGTGTTTACCATCAGATAGTTTCCCTCCAACTATTGTAAAATTTTTCCAGCACCTAGAGACTCTACGGCTAGACCGAGCTCGTTTTCGTTGTGTACCTTTATTTTTCTCTGAACTCTCTAGAAGATTGGCTTCATGATGATCCATATCTTCATCCACCACATGATGGTCCACATCAATCACATGATCCATTTCAACATCACTCAAAATGTTTTCATCATTCAAGTTTATCACATCCATTTTCCTGAAACAACAACATTCAAGTTCAGCAGTCACTTATCAAATAAAGAATAACTTAACAGATCTGCAACTTGATATCGATGTCCTAAAGTTTGTCACATGTAACAATCATTATGAAGAAGAAGAAGGAGCTAAGAGCATGCATAATCAATTGATACAGATAGTCAGATACTTGTAACTTTATCTTAAGCAAGGTAATACTTGTCTCTGCAAGATCACAAGTAGAGAGAGTGAATGATATGTGACTGAGAATTGAGACTCAAATCAACTTCATGTTCCTATCATATGTTCAAATCAAGTTCATGTTCCTATGATCCTATCCTATGCAAAAATTGAAATGTAACTAAGCTTTGTGTTGAATCCAGAGACGAAACCCATCAACAAAAGTGAGCACCAAGTTACTTCATTTCTACCATCACTGCACATATCTCGAAACACTTTGCTTGCGCTAAGAGTATCAGAGCACTTACCGTACATGTCAACAAGCGAGTTATTAAGCGGCGACAAAGAACCGTACCCAGACCGGGTAACTAGAGACTGGATTTGACCACCTAATCTAACATCGCGTAGGCTCGCACAAGTGCTTAAGATCGCTGTAAACGAATAATCATCAGGTTTACCCATCAACAAAATAGTGAATTAATGATGAATCTGATTGCTGAACAAATCATCACAAACCCAGAAACAAATCACAAAACCCATCGACAAAATAAGTTTAACCACACCAAAATCAAAACAAATGAACAAATCATCACAAACCCAGAAATAAATCACAAAAACCCACATCCGGAACACTAAGTTTAATGAAATCGGTAACAAAAATCGGAATCAAAAGTCTGGAAACTAAGTATATGAATCGAAAATGGATACTCGAGAGCGGCGATTGAGGGGAAAAAGTAATTGTACCTGGCCATTAGAGCGATATTGATTGAAGATATGGGTGTATGGTATGAGAAGAGAGGCGAGGAGAGACGGGAGAGACGAGAGAGGCGGAGAATAAAACTCAGAATTTCACCCAAATTAGACCGCGGATCCCTTCTGATCCACCCGTTAATGATAGCGGATCAGTTGGTCAACACCCATTTGGACAAAATTTTAATAATGGGCCTAAATTTTAACCACCCATCCACTTGCGAGCTCGGTTTCGCCCATGGACGGCCCACCCAATTGACAACTCGAATGGAACTACAACCTTGCTCCGTCATATAAATGTTTGTGCCAAAACCCCTGGAAATACACCTAGAAGTAGTTCTAGAAAGCTGGATATGATGGTCTTCCGTGAAATGATAGCAATGGCGATAATAGAGCATGATCTCCCGTATTCTTTTGTTGAGTATAAACGGATTCGAGTTGCTTTTGCCTATGCTAATTCTACTATTCGGTTTTGGAGTAGAAACACAGCAGCATCTGATGTGTTAAAAAACAATAAAAAACACTTGCAGGACAAACCGAGTATTTGTATCTGCAAGGCACATAAAGTATTGAATCATTGTTACTTTATATTTTTTGATGTTGATGTTGAGTTTTGAGAGATACGTTGATGTTTGATTTCCATAAAATGTATAAAGTTTCAATTTTCATTGTTTTTGCAAAATGTACATATTGAATACAGGTGAACTGTCCATGGGCAAATCCAATTGGACATGGTCTTTATTGGGCATGGTCAATATTTGGACTGCTGTCCATATGGACAGACCAATAAAAGCCCATAAAAAAATGTCCATATGGACAAGCCCAATTGGGCTTGAACAAACCAATTGACACGGTTACGTGTAGCCAAACTTGTTATAATTTGTTTTGGAGAAGTCCCACAACTTAACAAAATAGGATAAAGAAAAATCCAATACACAATACGATCTCTTTCACTCTTACCTTTCCAAACATGTACTTTATAAAAAAAATTGAACAAAAAGTTTCTTTTTAATATCATAGCATTTTCACTTATATCTTATAACAATCCAATCCATTCAAACACTATAGGACGTTACCACTTACCACACCAACATTTAAACGAGTTTGTGACGTTTCATTCACTGTTTCAAGTTGTAGATTTGTCGGTTCACGCTACGCAGTCATCAACAATTACACAACTAATTATAAATAACATCCCAAACAAAATCTATTTTTTTTATGTTGAATCCTAACTTTAGTTTCTGATCACAAACAATGTCCAAAACAACACTTTCTGATATATTTAAGAGAAGAAAATAGTTAATTAAAATTACTAGATCACTATGTGTTGCCAAAATTTAGGAATTGTGACTGTTTGGTTCATCGTGAGCATTATTGGTTGAAGATTCATCATGAGATTGAAAGACATGGTTCGAATCCTCACACTGCAATTTCAATTATAGTTGGCACCATAAGGCTCTAACTAGTAACAAAAAAAATGAGAAAAAACATTAAATTTCTTTTCATTTCTTAAAAATTACACCATATATAAGTAATATTGTGTACATATGATTATTTTTCATTCTTTTTTTTTATAAAGAACTATATAGTAAAAATATTACTCATCAAATTTGGAAAACAACAATAATTTCTATTTTTTATTCCTCTTTATTTTTTATACTCATTCATATTATTACTTGAATAATGGCCACCAGTTGGAGCATAAATGTCTTAAATGACAAAAATACTCATTGCTCCATTAGGGGTTTTCAATTTGGTAAAACCGAACTAAACCGAACCAAACCAAAACGAAATATAACATATGATTTAGTTTTAGATATATCATATTAACTGTATGGATGTAATTTTATGAAAACCGTAGAATTCGGATATGTTTTGGATATAAACCGATTAAACTAAAAATTTGATATATTAGTTCAAAATTTTAATATAATAATATATAATATACACTATGGGTATATCATATATATATATATATATATATATGTTTAATGCTTAAGATTTAAGATTTAATGCTTAAGATTTTTTTCGTGGGTATTATCTTCAAATGTTAAGATTTAATTATAAGTTTAATGCTTTATTTGATATTAAAAACAAGTGTTTCAGTACTTTTTTTTTTTACTAATCTTAGAGTTTTATTGATTTTAAAAGAAGATATGTTTTTTTTCTTTGATTTTAATCATTTCAGTGTTTTATTGATTACAAGTTATACCTAATTCAATAACCAAAAAAAAAAACTATAATTTAAAAACTAACCAATTTTCCCATTTTTCTTTCTGTATCTCTTTCTATCTCTTTCTAAACATTTTGGTTAGTTTATAAATTTTAGTTTTTTTGTGATTATACAACAAATTCATCCTATATTAAATGAAACCAAACAAAATTTTGGTTTTTAGTTTTAAACCGAATAAACCTAAAATCAAAAGTATCCAAACCGAATCAAACCAAAATAGATATGGTTTTAATATAATAGCTATTTCTTACTAACTTAAAAACTGGAAAAACCGAACCAATATCCAGGTCAAACACCTCTCTCTATATATACTTTACAAAATAGAGCGAGCAATAATTTTTTTTAAAACCAGTGGTGATATCCAACTGCTCATCTGAAGTGCAAGATATCAATAGAGAGCCAAGTTTGACTTTTGGTCACTGCAAGTATCATGGTGGACCGTGGATCGCACATTTGTTCCATGGATCTGAGTACTTTCTAATTATCAAATTACAAGTATGAATTTTTTCTATAAAATGTTATGATTTGTTTTCTTATGAAAAAAGTTTCAAATCGTGCTAAGCAAAAAAAAAAAAAAAATGATTGATGAGCTGCATGTGCTTTAACGTGAACAGTATAAATAAACTGAGAATTAGGGTTTCCACAAGTTAAGATATATTTATAAATACAACTATACAATTTGACTTTAACACGAAAGAAGGCACATTCACGTAACACAGCCCTAAAATCTAGCTCAGTTCCCAATTCAAAAATTGTGTAAGCTCAGTCACACGAAAGTTGGATATATAGTTAAACTTAATTATCTCCCTTTCGTTTCATGTTTTCGTTTTAAACGCTTAAAAAGCTAGTATTGATTTAAATTTTGAATGTAAAATTTTATTTTACTAATCAACAAATAAAGTCATGTATGGTAATATGGTATCATTTAAAAAGTTTTTTTTAACAAAAACTATTTTCTTGTATATATTATTACCTTTTTGGTTTAAGATTAATTTTTATTTTATTTGTTTGCCTGACTTGATTTACGGGGACAAGATTCCTTAAAAGGGACAAATCATTGTAAGAAGATAAGCGAGTGTAAATATGCAAAAAGATGCCAAATAAATATAGAAAAAAAAGAAAAAACCAAAGTTGACCCCAAAAATAAGCGTAATAAGATGCCTAGGAGGCTAGGGTGTATAATGATCCTCACAGCTTCGATCTTTAGTCTAATCTGGCATTCACATGTCAGATTATACATGATTGATTCAGATGGAAACATAACTTACATAGTTACATATGCGTATTCTAAAATTTGAATATATATAGGTGATGAGCGGTAAGAACTCAGAAGCAACAATTAATGGTTTTGATCATTCTAGAAGGCTAGAAGCAATAACTTATAGTACGCTCGGATTTAATTTTCTTATAGAGCATCCTTAAAAAAATTATGATATTCTTATTCTTATATGATATTGATAGATCAACTTCATGTACGACGATACAAACTTCTTTAGTTAACGAATATTCGTTTAAAATGAAGGGTTATTTTTCTTTAGTAAAACTATATATTTATACTTTTCGAAGCAACAGTTGTCCATATATTTAACCCAATAGCCATTGTATCTCTTCACATTCAAGGTTATTAACTTTGACTAATTGCTTAAATAAATATGATGCATAATTGGTTGTATTAGACTATTAGTTTCTGATATATATTCGTCAGCTATAAATATTTTTGGGGCCACCTAGCTACTTTATTTTTGCCACAGGACCACAAGTTTTTTGTTGGCTTTCACAACTCATATACAAACACACCATCAAGTTTCAATCCAAGTGATTACATCGATCGATAACACTCGTACAACCTTTTGGATTATAAGTTTCTATCAATCACCTAACTGATTGGTCGATATTCACCCATATGCATGAATATAATTACGTCAATTTTGTCGTTCTTTTTTTCGTTGATGTTTTGTGTAATAGATTTTGAAAACCATATAATTTGTTTTTCACCCACAAATATTGATTGTTTTTAAATAAATTTTCGGGTGTAAATGAACATGAAGGTATTCCTATTCCTATTTTACTCTAAGAAATAAAATACTTTTATAAATGAAAATTATTGGAATTGAATTACAAACAATACAAGACTTAAAAAAAACCAACACTGATTAATAATCACACAAACTATACCCTTGATCCCTTGACCGGATTAAACCGATCAAAATCATTAAATCAAAACACACACACAAAAGAACTTGCCAAATAAATATTCATTTTCGTTTCAACGCAAAGAACAACATGACCTTCTCACGGTAGCTAGATTCAACCTTCTCGGTGAGTCCAATGAGTTTGGCGGTGAGACGGTCGAAGATATCATCGAGGAGATGGTCACCGAAATGATTGATGAAGAGAGATCCCATTGTGGCCTTAATGCAAACCATCCATTGCCTCACATCCTCCCCGTTCATTGGCCTTTTGAGCCAGGCCGTGGGGTCCATTAGCTCCATAGATTCTACATTGAAGCAGCCATTTTTCTCTACCAGTTCTGTTACCTCCTCAGGCGATGCCGAGTAGATCGGTATGTTGAAGGTATCGACTTGCTCTGCACTGATCAAACCCTACATGCCCATCTTACTAAACTCAGTAAACTCGTTACGTGGTAATAAACTAGAGAGACGTACGTTAAAGTGCCATTGCTATTTTTCCATAGTCTTTTTCTTTTTGGTTTTGTGTTATTTTCTATTCTTGTAGGAGTGTATCAAATCAAAATAAGAAAATTGCAACAAACGTACACGTTGTCACCGTCTCAAACTATTTGAATGTCATGTGCAATATCTATGTTTTATGTGTTAAAAGACAATTATATTTTTAAACAAGAATCCCAATTTATATACTTAATTCAAAAAAGAAAAGAAAAAAAACAATTTATGTTTTTGCATCGAACTCTATTTGAATGCTCTAATTAAACATGCTAAAATACGGTTCTGATGTCATATCCATGAAGTTTACTCGGGTGTTTCTTTGCAGATGAATCAACACATATTATTGGTATAGTACGTATAGAGTAATTTTAGTTATTAGAGTTGTAAATTATCCCAGAAACTGGAAGATTTATAGACTAATATAACAATGTGTAGCATCACTATTCTACTATTAAGCTAGCTTTTGGATGTTAGTTAGGCCCATATTTATTAATACTGTATCACTATTTTTACAATATTAAATGAATCTTAATTATAGGGACTTTAATTTCTACATGTTTGAAATGATTATTAAGAATTACCTGGGATTGCATTTGAATGAGAACATCAGCCATGGAAGTATACATGATACTGTCGGCAAGATTGGAGAAAGGCATTCCTTGAGGAATCCCACACATTCCAACAACTAAAAGACCTCCACTCACTATTTCTCGAGCCCTAGCTTCTAGAAATTTCTCCATGTCCCGGCCAAACTGCTCTTCATAAGCCTTCAACACTTCCTCCTTAGCATTCGAGTAGTGAACCTTTCCTTTATTCCATGCCTTGGAGCTTTTGTCCACGATCTCCTTTGGAACACTTGAAAGCCAGTGTGTGGCTCCCACCGTCACTACAATATGAACGGAGGACTGAGGAAGAACACGGCCATAGAAGGAACCGGGGACACCGACGGCAAAGTAACTCCGGTCTTGAGGGAGAGAGGTGAAGAGAGTGTTGAAGTCGTTTCTTGGGAGGTCGTTGAAGAAGACGAGGAACTCTGGTTTCGTGGTCTTTAGGGAGTTTGATTCTAAGCTGGTTTCAACGGATTTTATGATGTCGTCAACGAGAAAGAATGTGTTTGGTCCTGTTGCACAACCAAGATCGGCTATAAGGAATGTGTTGGAATCAGAGATTAGGGTTTTTGCATCGACTTTCTCCATTATCAGTTTGTCTATTGTCTCTTTCAATAAACTCGCTGTTCTTCTCTGTCCATACAAAATGCAGTAAAGTATTATTTACAGTTCCTTTAAATCGATACAATTTTTTGGTAAAACCAAAATTATTCGAAATAAACTCAGTTAAGTAGTTGATATTTTTCTTCATTAAAAGTGGAACCAAATCTTTCCATTCTAAATACATAAAAGTAACTATGCTGCGATATATGAGATGAGATCCAAACCAATAAAACTGACGTACAAAAAAATAGAAATCATCTTGTTCCAGAAGAAAACATAATGTTATACTCAAACCTAGATTTAGTAAAACTGAATTTTTCTCCTTTGTTCCCTTCTAGGTTTTAGCTTAATTTTATGATTCAGATTTTCGTAAGACAATAAGCCGCGCCAAGTGATCTTCGGTGTTATTATTTGAAGAAGGAACCAAGTTTTGATTAAAAAAAAAGGTCATGTACGTAAGAGATGATGAAAATCAAGTCAAATTATATTCTTCCTTTGAAGTCAGTCATGGGGCTTCCAACTGATCCGAATAGCCAGCCAATTAATGTATCTTATTAAAAGTCGATAATATTCTTAAATTATCACTTATTCTAACATCTTGGATTAGAATATGCAAATATTTGAGGACTTTTAATTTTAATTTTGCAAGAGTCATTAAGAAAAGAATTTTAAGATCATTTTTACATTATTTGATAACAATGAAAATAAAATATGATAGACTTCAAAACTCTTCCTTTTCATTTGTTTAGGGTTTTCTTTGTTAAACTAAAATCAGTATAATTAATGGTAATGAATGATACTCAACTCTGCTATATACTATGAACACATGTTAAAATAATTAACTAGAAAAAAGAGAAACGTATTCCTCTATCAAATTAGTTTTTAGTGTTTTATAAAATTATTCTTTGAAAATTTAATCCAGCTAAAAATGTTTATGTTATTCAATTATTTAATTATTTCATTATTTTCTTACTCATCTGATATATACCAATCTGTTGGATCAAAAGTTATAAACCAAAAATTCACATTTTATACAAAACAAAAGTTTACAAACCAATGCAAAATACATCTTTTTAAGTTGTTCTATGAGGATGAAAAAAATTAGTATGAGATACGAAGAGAAGAAAAAATAAATAAGTGAAAAAATAGAAAAAATAAATATAACTGAAAAAGAAACCTGCAAATGAGAATTCTTAGAGTAGCTGTAGGGGCCATCTCCTCCACTCATAGGAAGTGAATTGAGAACAATCTCTACTTTCCCCATTATAATTTGGTCCTTTAATTTTCTTCTTTACTTCGGTCTGTTGCCTATCATTTATATAGGCCATGCAGTGAACACTTATAGTGCTTATATTATATC
Source organism: Alliaria petiolata (assembly GCA_020283515.1). Classification (NCBI taxonomy): domain Eukaryota; kingdom Viridiplantae; phylum Streptophyta; class Magnoliopsida; order Brassicales; family Brassicaceae; genus Alliaria; species Alliaria petiolata. Next base: position 26,025,250 of record JAHZTW010000001.1, read on the forward strand.
TTAACAATAATTGGAATACTAACACTTATTATTTTATTATTAGCTTAAGAGTCAAAATCACTCTTCTATACCGACACACTGGAGGAGAGGACATTAACATGTTCTGATTCTCAGTCCAAAAAGATTACCTATGGTCTATGGATGGCCCATACTTTTTTGTTGCCAAAAAATTCACTCTTCGTCCTTTTGTGTGTGTGTGTGTGATCATAATACAAATGTTTTTTTTTTTTAACTAGCTAACTAATAGAGTCTATATCAATGCAACACACACACACACACACAGAAAGTGAAATAGAACTATTCCGGAATTAAATAGCTACACGTACAAATTGATGTAAAAACGCCACATATACACATATATACACGATTACATGCATATAACGTACGTCCTAGTGCTTGTTCTATAGAATGAAGTGAAATAGTGAAAACAAAATTATGGGAAAAAATTAGGTAGGATTGTAACATGATTTTAGTTGTAAATCAATTTTTTTCAAATCAGTTAAAATGCCAATTATATCTTAGAAATAAGAATCTTATTATTATAATATATAGACTAGCGCTAGGCAGAATCTTCATTGGAGTGGAATTGAAAGTTTCTATTTTAACAATTAGTACTATATATGATTTAGATTAACTAGTAAAATTAACAAATCAACCTCTCTACTGCACTAGTTTTTTTTTTTATTTTAAAAAAAAATTCAACAATTTCATTGGTTTCATTCCCGCAGCAACTGAGCTCAGACACTCCCCCCGTTGTACCATATTCAATGGACTACAGTGTACTCATATGTTTTTAAATAATAAATTATCGGTAAGTTTTATTACAACTTACAGTGGTCCCACGACGTACAAGGTTTACAGTAAATATAATTATTTTCTTTTAAAAATAGCTATGATTTCATTTGAAGCTGAACTAATTATATAAGTCTTGCGTGATAAAACCTACGTAATCGTAGGGGCATCAAATTAAACAATAAATCATAGGCTTAAGTAGATATATGCCCATTGATCTCCATAGGAGATGCTCTGTACTAATATCCAAAATAAATCAAAAGATGCCAAAACTGATGATAATTAATATTTGTTTATATCCCAATCAATGTGTCTCTATTGATTCCTACTTAAATCAGTTTGTTTTTTTGTTGTTGCTAAAACAGTTTGTTTATATCTCTATCAATGTGTCGTTGTTGATAATCACTCCACAATCTATATAGTAGTAAACGATAAACTCATTAGAAAATAACAATGTCTATGTGTAGAGTGACTTTGTAGTACTTCGATTTTTGAAAATTTGGTTTTGCATGAGAAAACTTTTTTAAAATGTGAAACCCACTATCAAAAATAAAAAGCAATCGACTCAAATTCATCGGTAATTAAATCTAGCAGATCTGCTACTCCCGTTTAACCACCGATGATATCTGTTTTAGATCAGCCTGATGTTCTGGATCTGAGGTTAGGTTTGGGCCTGGGCTTGGGCTTAGGCTTGGTGGGATCTTCGTAGAAAAAACTCTCCATCTCTCTCGGGTGATTAAAGCCTGCAAATTGGCGGTCTCGTTTCTCGTCGAGAAAGCTACTCGTCCGTCTCTTCGTCGTTGAAAAAAGAGGTACACTGCGTTTTCAATTTTCTCGGAAACGATTTGAAAAAAATGTCGTTAGGTCTAGGGATTTCTGATTTTATCATAGTAAAAATGGCGTCTTCATCGTTTCGATTTACTTGAATGAATCTCTGTTTACTCTATTCAATGGCCACTATTGTCAATTGTGCTGGTCTCTTAGATACTACCGAAAGTGACTTGTGAATATGTAAATTACAATTCATATCAATGTTCTGTCTCTTTGTCGACAGCTAGTTTCCTGTCGATGATGGCGTCTACAGTAGAGCTTTCGACTGATAAAGATCCGTCGAAATCAGACAGTTTATGTGATCGCTTTGTGACCGGGAATCCAGACATTGACAACTGGATTTGGATTATCGAGTACTTTGCGAAGTTCAAAACTGAGCTCTGGATGCTTCATGGTAATTGAAAATTTTGCAATCAGTTTTCTCAGTTTCTCTTTGATTCTATATTTCGATTTTCTGAGATTCTTTTGTTTCCTGTTTTTCTTGCAGATGTCTTTGAAATGGGTCCTAAGCTTCCAGATTATCTTGGTGAACATACCAATTAGATGGTAGCTTTCAGATGCTTAGCGTCTTTGTTTGATTCTTCTACTTCTGTACAGAGTAAAGATGTTGTTCCTGATGCTAACTCAAAGGTCGAGTTTGATTCGTCCGAGAGTTGTGAGTATGTGCTTCAATGTATCTTGGATGAGGTACAGATGTTCTTAATCTACATTTCTCTTTTTCATGTGGTTATTGATGTTATGCTTCTCTACTTAGATTTTTCTCGATTCGAACCTTCAGATACCCTTGTCGGAGCTTAAACCTGGTGCACCGGGACTATCAAAGTGGAATCTTGTACCATTTATCAAAAGCAAACTTCTTTGCCTGCCAAAATGTGCTTTGGAACTGGTATTAGGCTTTTTTTTTTGGATTGCTTAAAAGTTCCCTTCAGATGAGCAATATAAAGGCTTTTTGAGGTTTATGTTTGTACATTCGTCTTTGTTTGATCAGATGACTGAACCATCCAGCGAGAAAAATACTGGAGTATCGCCTTGTAATGGTCCAGAGGGTATGCGAATTGATGGGAAAGAGACTGATCAAGTTACATCTCCAATGGCTGATCCAGAACTTACAGGGAGAATAGAAGAAATACAATCATTTGGTCTTGGTCATGGAGATGGAGCTGATGAGATTAGTAGATCCCACACGTCGCTTGAAAGAAGAGACGAGGGATTTCGAAGCGAAAGCGATGGTCATGTGTCGAGTCCCTCAGAGAATAGATACAGATGCATTCAGTGCAAAGAAAGTGGGAAGCTGTTGTTTTGCTCTAGCGATGGGTGTACAGTAATGGTTCATGAGAAATGTGTTGTGGATTCACCGCCTGTTTACGATGATGCTGGAAACTTATACTGCTCTCTCTGTGCTTTTAGCTGTGTTTCAGATGAGTATCTTCGATCCCAAGATGAAGTCGCTAGAGCAAAGAAGAAACTAGTTTCGTTTCTTAGTCTAATGTCAGAGGTTAACAAGAAGAAATCCATTAAGGGTTCTAGTCTTTGTAGCACAAAGCCTTACTCATAAAAGATTGTCGATAAAGGAAAATTACAATTTGCACTCAGTATCTCTCTTCATTACAATTTTCCGAGGTAATATACAAAAAGAAGATCTCTAGTAGTCTCTGATACTTCTCTGTGATTTCTTAAACAGGAGTGGTCTGGTCTGAGACAGAAGCTAAACCATGCATTAACCTGACGATCTCAGTAGTGTCGTCCAGGTAATACTTGGCCTTGCTAGGCTTTTGACCGACAGTGCAAGCGAACACCTCAGCTCTCGGCGCAATCGAAGGGCCTTCAGTGGAACTGCATATCACCTCGAACATATCTTCATCAGACCGGTCATCTCCAATGCATAGAACAAACTCAGGAAGTGTTCCTCTTTCTTGCATCATCGAAAGCATCCTTCTCGCTATAAGTCCTTTGCTCACGCCCTGCATTACAACAACAACAAAGAAGATGTATGACGGTACAAGTGGAAACAAATGCCCTGTTTTTTTTTTGGAAGATTGTATAGTGACTCAGACCTGCGGCTTGACCTCAACATAGTTCTGTCCTCGCTTGACTGTTACAGGCTCATTGGCAAGGACACTTTCAAGATGATCTAGAAGCTCCTTAGCTTGACATGAGCCGAAATCAGGGTCAGCATCCTCATAGCTCCAGACCAGAGCGGTCTCCTTGTCTTCTATTGTTGATCCATCGGTTGTCTTGGTGTAAAGTTCCATCACAGGCTCTGCGATTTGCTTCCAAGAACAATCTGCTGCTGCCACACAATTTTCCCATTCTACTGCCTTCCTCAGCCTGTGTAGTAGTCAGTTCGAGCCTGAGTTATAAGAGACTCCAGGGTAATGTACGGAAATGAGAAGTTTTTCGGTTGATTACCTGAGAAAATAGCCATGTTCAGCAGCAATACCAAGCTTCTCACAAGGACTAAACCAGTCCGATAGTGTTTCTCGGCTTTTAGCGCTAACGATGAACACAAGATTACCCTTGTCCCTACACAAATTGTTCAATATGTCGATTGACTTCGAAGAAGGTCTTTTATCGATAGAGCCCTGTGGCATCAAAGTATCGTCGTAGTCCAAAAGAATAGCCCGCTTCTTCGTCCTCTTATAAGCTGATACTATGTGTTCCATTGACAGCTTCCTGAAGCTCTGGTCTAGTGCCACAACTCTGAAACTGAGACCAAACCCGATTCCCCAACACCTCCTTCGTCCATGCTCACCGCAACTCCTCTCAAGATCCTGGAGGAAGCTACGAGCCCAATAACCAACATCGTGCGTGCTCACATACTTGTAATGCTTCTCATGCCTTAGCTGCTTCTCCGGCTCAGCCACTTCAAGGGCACTGTCCATTGCATCAGCCACCGCATCGACATTCCAGGGATTAACACGAATAGCTCCGCTTAGCGATGGAGAGCAACCAATGAACTCAGAAACCACCAGCATGCTTTTGTGATTACGCGGCTCCAGCTTTAGAATCTTGTCCAGCTTCTCGTTTCCTTGACGAGAAACTATGTACTCATAAGGTATGAGATTCATCCCATCCCTAACCGCTGTTACCAAACAACACTCAGCAACTACGTAATAGGCAACCCTTTCGTAGAACTTCAACGGCGCATCGATCAACACTATAGGATCGTACCCTGGTCTCCCAAACGTCTCGTTAATCCGTTTAACAGTTGAATACGTCTCAGCTTGCATCTCTTTAACATCTTTCCCTTTCCCTCTTGCCGGGTTAGCTATCTGCACCAACACAACTTTCCCTTGCCATTCAGGATGTTGCATAAGCAGCTGCTCCATAGCCAAGAGCTTCAAGGTTATGCCTTTGAAGATGTCCATGTCATCCACACCGAGAAGCATTGTCCTGCCCTTTCGAGAGTACCGCTCAATGAGCTCCCCGACTTTCCTTTCGGTCTCCGGTAAGCTCAAAACCGACTGAAGCTGGCCCATGTGGATACCAACAGGCAGGATTTTGATACTCACGGTTCTACCATAATACTCAAGTCCAATATATCCTCTCTTAGATTCATAAGTAAGACCGAGCATTCGACTACAGCAAGACAAGAAATGCCGCGCGTAGTCAAAGGTATGGAACCCTATCAAATCCGAGTTAAGCAACGCCCGAAGAAGCTCCTCACGAATAGGCAGAGTTTTGTAAATCTCCGAAGAAGGAAACGGACTATGGAGGAAGAAACCGAGCTTGACCCTGTTAAACCTCTTCCTCAAGAATGTAGGCAAGACCATCAAATGGTAATCATGTATCCACACGAAATCATCCTCGGGATTAATCACCTCCATGATCCTATCCGCGAAGATCTTGTTCACGGAGACATAAGCTTGCCACAGAGTCCTATCAAACCTGCCTCCAAGATCAGGAGATAGTGGCAACATGTAATGAAACAAAGGCCAAAGCTGTTGCTTGCAGAACCCATGGTAGTATCTGCTATACAAATCCAAAGGCAAAAACGTTGGCACACACTTGAAATTCTCAAGGAGAACCTGATACACTTCTTCTTGCTCATTAGGATGAATCTCTTCTTTCAAACAACCTACATAGATAACTTCAATAGCTTCGTCTCCTAACCCATCTTTCAACTGAAGGAGAAGCGAGTTCTTATCCCAAGAAAAGTTCCAACCTTTGCTACAACAGTTACTACTACTACTACTACCAATGTTGCTATCTAGCTTTCTCTGAGCTCGTATCGGTAACTCGTTAGCTACGATGATGATACGATCTTTCGGAGACAGATCAGAGGAAACACTTTCTTTGGAATCGTTATCGATGTTGGACATGATTCCAGCGACCGCCATGATGCGAGGGATCTGTCGGTTCATGCGACCAAACGTTGGGGAGTCTCCTGAAGCAAGCTCCAACAGATTCGAATACGATCTTGAAACCATTTTCGTTTACTGCAAACCAAATGGAAAAGAAACAAAAAAAACTTCAGAAACCGCTGTTTCTTTCTTGGTATTAACTGTGAAAAAAAAGAGAGAGAATTTTGTTGGTACCCTTTTGGATTGTGGCTTCAAGAAATCAGGTTTTTTGGTTCAGACAAGCGAAGGTAGAGAGATTTGTAAAAGAAAGGTTAGAGAAAAAAGCAAAGGGTTGATCGAAAAAAAGGAATAGATTCAAGAATATCATTCACAGCTCCAAAGTAGCAAAAGAAACATTAAAACGTGAGGTTTAAATTCGAGGCAGACAAAAAGAGATTTTTTGACTGTTGATGAGAAAATCCTTATGCGGTTTTGGGTGAAGGGAAATTAAAAACAGAGAGAAAAAGGGATTCTTGTTTACAAGCACTTTTTCTTCAAACGGGAGATGTTCAATAAATTTTTCTCCTTTCTTGTTTTTTTCTTTTTGCAATAAAGTTTTTTTCTCCTTTTTAATGTTTGAGAGCGGTGAGGTTTGGAATTTAGAAGAATTGAAAATTATAAAACGAACGAAGAAAGAAGTTTTTTTTTTTTTGTTTCCTCAGACAGAAGCTTAGCTTTACTCTTTAGCTCTCAAGGACGATGTACTTGCTCTGTAAATGTCACTTCACTTAATGCTGTGAAATTCAAATAATAATCCTGTAATTATTATTTATTATTTTTATGAAAAAGATAATAATTCTGTAGTTCTTACATTTCTAGACTTTTTTATAATCCCTGGTGGTTCAATTTTTTAAATTAATTATTTCGGAGTTTGAATAAAAGATGGTGTAACACGTATGAATTGAAACCATATGAAATAAACTTGAAAAGTACTAAAAAAAGAAGAAGAATATATAGCTGGAAAAAGCATGGATCGATCACTCTGTTAAATTCAAAGAAAAACACTGTTTAATTTCTCCGCAATAGTCGACAACAACATTAACGGTAGCAAACCTCTTTAAAAAACAAAAAACAAAAACAACATTACGACGAGCTTGAGAATATATTTTTAAAATTTGTTTTTTATAAAAAAAAGAAAAGTATTTGAATCGTCCGATTGAAGATGAATGTGTAAAGGACAAACATCGAACGGTCAAAAAGCGAAAGAGCACGTAAAGTAGGATGTGTCCTCATACCAGGAATTGATTTGATCTTATCCGTTAGTGGCTTAGACCAAAAGTGGGACCGTTAAGCAGCTGTCCGAGCAAAGATATTAATTGAAAATTGAACATTGGGGTTTTTGCCGGTCTCAGCAAAACAACCACGTGGTGTGCGTTTATTTACCCCACACATTGTTCACCGTGTTACGTGGCGAGATCTCAGAGCTTTTGTCAGCGTTCAGTGTTGTCGTCTATATAATACAACAAAACCTTATACTAAATAATCTAATATATTCTATCATGTCGACGATTCTATCCCTTCTTTCAATAACAAAATACAGGCGAGAACATACAACAATTAACTTTAAAAAATGTCTTAAATAATGAGAGAAGCTATGCTGATAATATTTGATAACATAGACTATAAATCAGTCTAGGCACACGTCTAGGGATTATATAAATCGAAGATCATAACGAATCCTATTATGCGTACTGATTTATAGTCTATATGTCACCAATATTATCAGCATAACTCGAAGATCATCATAACAAAATCCTATTCCATGAGTTATTTCAATTAGGTCATGAACGTCGAATCCTAGTTTTTTTGTTCACTTACCCACGTCATGAGGTTAGTAATCTAAGTTTTGATTTTCAAAGACATTTTACATGAGGTTTAAGGTCCTGTCTAATGAACAAAAGAAAAGGCATTTGCCTTAAGCTTCTTAATATTATGCAATTTTTGAAACCACAATTTTTAAAATTTATTTGGTAGAAATGCAATATGTGACTACATGTGGCAGCGCCCTCGTACATGACGATTGACGACAAATACGATATTTGTTATTCTACCAAAAGTAACAAATAAATTCTGTCATAATTTAAATTCAACAAAATTCAGCCCACACCAATTAAACTCTAAAAGTAATCTTGGACCCTAAGAAAGGAAAATGTGTTTGTAATGAAATCTTGGAGACACGGCGACCAGTCACAAGAGTTTACGTTCTATGGAGTAGAATATCAAGAAGGTTATGCTTAATTTACGTATTTGCGAATCTGTTGTACATTAGTTTTCTTGGTTAAGTGATTTTTTTTTTTTTTTGAAAGAATCTTGAAAAGTAGGAAAAACCGAACTTGTTAACATGTACGTATCTTCTCACTCGACATACCTTGTCATCAAGCTCTCTTTTAAATATAAAAAACAAAGCCTCTATAATTTTTGTTCGTATTCGAGAGAATGTTTCAAGGAAATTATATGCTATAGAAGGAAACGCTAGTAGCACATATAGAGATGTTGTTAGGTCTACTAGAGGTTTTAGAAGGAAAAAAAGGAATGAAGTTGAAGAATCATCTGCTAAAATCATATATAAACTAAGCAAATGTTTAATAGCTATAAGATGAGGGATGCTATATTGATTGAGAAGAGCACTAAATGGTTTCTTAAGGTTAATAGCATATCTAGAGCGCATGTTATGGTATTAGTAACATGACGACCAAGCTATTGTTGCCAAAGCAATATCTTAAAGGCTGACAATTTCTCAAGGATATTCTCTTGGAAAAGTACTTGGAAGCTTATCATGGAAGAGCACACTCGATGCTCTTGGTCACAAGGTGTTTGGTTTCAACATGCCACTATGAATACTCTTTCCTCGTATGGATTGCGATGCACAATAGACTAGCAACAGGGAGACCGTATTTTGAGTCCTGTGTGCAAATGCCGCGTGCATCCTGTGTCAGAACTCAATGGAGTCCCGCAACCATATTTTCTTCAGTTGCTCATACTCAGCTAATGTGTGGAATGCTCTTACTCGAGGTATTTTAAAAGGAATTTACACTGTACAGATGCAATTAATGGAGCTATTTGATCGGAAAACTCATGTTTGCTCAATCCTCGGAATGAATGGTGGATCTATGACTACAAATTCTCAAATTAGAAACGAAATGCTTCACTAGAAGTCTTAGAAAAGTGGGTGATGCGTGTGGAAAATCCAAAATACATATGAAGAGCAGGGTGAGTAAAAGACTCATCAGCAATATTATAACACCAAAACAACGCTTAAAAGAGTGATTTATGATCTTATGATCCAACATGGTTGTTGTATACATACATAAACACATCTTAACACCATCCGATAATCACTACAAATCATTCTTCCAAATCTCCACTTCTTCATACTTAGCTCATAGCTTCGAAACAGGCAATCCTGAAAACCCCAAAGGATATTAGAATAATTAATAGCTAATGAAGATTTTTTTTTGTATAAGTGGATTGAGATATGGTTTGTTTGTTTATATATTTTGTAAGTAAATTGTATATGAAATTGGCGTGTGAAACAATCAAGGCTTTAGTGTGAGTGCATTACCTAGAGCTTTTGAGTTGACGATGCTTGGGCTGGCATTGGGCGGTGAAGCGTTTTCGTTCAAGAACGGGTCGACCCGGTTCGGGTCACTCCAAATCGGGTATCCTTTGATCCTTCCCTGTGAAAACATTTTCAGAAGAAGATGATCAAAATTTTTAGTCATTTGAATCTTATAAAAAGCTAGAGGTTTTTGGAATGAGAATGCATACGACGACGTTGAGAGCTGCAAGCGTAGCCATTCCTTCACGAGTCCACTGTCATCATCATCATCATCATCATAAGAAGTTAAGTCAGTTCTTATTTATTTATATTTGAGAGTCAGTTCTTATTTATTTATATTTGAGACTTGAGACACAAGACATGTTTCAGTAGTCAACCTTGGAAGCAGAAGCAATGTGAGGAACAACAATGGCATTCTTCATATCAGCAAGCCCTGGTTTCATGAAAGGCTCTTCCTCGAACACATCAAGACCAACTCGGAACATCGGGTTCTCTCTTAGATGATCGACAAGAGCTGCCTCATCGATCACAGGTCCTCTACTGCAGTTCACAAGGATTGCTTCCTGAAAGCAACTAAACTCAATCAGAACAAGATCAATAATGAGAGAGAGAGAGAGATCAAATGAAATAGCAAAAAAATGAAATCACCTTTTTCATAATGGCAAGCCTCTCCTTGTTGACAAGATGGTAAGTGGTTTTGTCCAGGACCGGGTGAAGACTTATCTGTTTTTTTTCAGACACAACCAGTTTCAGTTTCTAGCTAAGAGAGAGATACACTACAAAATGTTACCAAAACAAGTTCAGTTACCAGATCAGCCTCTCGCAGCACCTCCTCCATGGAAGAAGCTCGTTTCCATGTCACGGGTTGTTCCCCGTTTGCTTTCAAGAATTGTCCATAAGCTGCCAAATGAACACTTTCTCTCTCAATTATATAAACTTCAACATGAAGAAGAAAAGAGAAAGATCACTGCGAATGTACCTGTCACAAATTTCTCAAGACGAGTGGATTGGTAAAGATCATAGTAGATCAAATTCATCTTGAACCCTTCAACCTGTTTTTGAAATCAAGATGTCAAAAATGTGAATCGAATTTACAAATATCAATGCAAAGAGGCCTCATTTGATTTACCATCATTCTAGCATAAGCAGAACCAATACGTCCAGCTCCAATAACTCCCACAGTCTGCCCTTTAAGCAAGTTCCCAACAAACCTACCAAAACCAAACAATCACTATTATTAGCCTTTTCAATTCCACAATAGATTAGCTCTGAGGAATTTCAAACCGGCTTCTTGAAGTTCTTGCTCTCAAGTTCTTAATTTAAACCGGTTTCTTGATTTTCTTCAGAACAAGAATGAGGAAGAAAATGACAAAGTTGTTGATTTGTCTTACAGATGAGGAAGCCATCCTTCGTACAAGCCAGCTCTCATGAAACCGTCGGCTTCAACGATCCTTCTTGCGGCAGCCAAGGAAAGAGAAGCAGCTAGTTCGGCCGTCGTCTCAGTCAACACTCCCTAATCCAAACGCAAAACAAAAAACAATATGAACATAAACAACCCTTGCCTTTAACCTAATTCAGTTATAAACCGAGAAGAAAAGATGTAATTACCGGAGTGTTACCGACGGCGATTCCGTACTTATTGGCGGCTTCGACATCGACGTTGTTGTAACCGACGGCCATGTTACTGAAAGCTTTCCCTCCGGCTTTGCTCAGAGCTGAAAACAGAGTCTCTCCCCAATCTTCAGTCAACTATATAACAAACAAACAAACAAAAAAACTTAAACCGATTTGCTTTCATATGCTATATAAATAGACACTTGTGTGCTTCCTCTCTTTCATTTCATTACCTGGCCGATGACTCCATCACACTTGTTTCCGATCAGATCAATGATGTCTTCTACGGACAAGATCGTCTTCTTCAAATGGCATATCTATTATTCCAAACAGAAAGAGAGAAACTTTAGTGTTAACTAAACCAAATTGTAATATTCTTAATGCCACGAAAGCAAAGAGAGAATTTACCTCGACACGACAACCTTGGTCGATCAAGAGGTTGATCCAGCGAGTGCCAGGCATCGGTTTTGTGCTGACGACTCTGTACTTCCCATTTGGATTATACACTTCAATAGCCACCGGTTTCGCCATGGCAGAGAAGAAAAAAAAAAAGCTTCAAGTGGAGAAAAAGTTTTTCTGTGGCAAGAATTTGGAAAACAGAGGACCTTCGCTTTAAAAATGCTTCAGTTTTTTAGCTCAGTCCGTAGATTTTTTTTTTGTGGTTAGAAAACGAAAAGAAAGATCCAACGGTCGGTTTTGAATGATTATCTATCAACGTTTTTGTTTTGTTTTTGGTGTGGTTCATAAGTTGAGGATTTCAATGGCTATGAGCGATAAGAACTGCTTCGTGTGTATTATCTGTGTTTGGACCTTACGTTTCCAGAACGAGATAATGCTGACGTGTCCATTATCCGACTCACTGCTGCATCACAAAATTAATTAAATATAAATATAAAGATTAAACTTGTAATCAAGATTATATTTACAAACAAAAATTATGTTAAAAGGCAAATCAATATTCTTTCATCTCATTTAAAAACATAATAGTAAAATGTTTCTACACACATAGCAGAATAAGAAGTTGCAGGTTAAGAGAAAAGAAGATCAAGGCTTCTGCTGCTTCTCTATATCATACAGTACACAGACATCTGCAGCTGTTTTCATCTGAAACATCAGGTATAATAAAAAAATCCAATTAGAAACCATAAACAGGTTCTCTAATGAGACGATTAGTGGCAGATTTGGCACAAAAAAAGAAGAAGTTAGCTTTACCTGAATGACATTGACTGTCTGCTTCATCGACCAACCGAACAATGTCAAAGCCAGAAGAAAAGCGAGTGGTGAAATCTCCGTTAAAGTGGAAACTACGACCTGCAGCGAGAGGAGACATGCTTAGTAGTTTGAGTAGAAAGTAAGAAGCTAAGCTAAACGAAAGGGAACGAGGAGCTAACATTCAGGAGATTTTCGGTTTGGTTCTTTGCAATGAGAAGAAGGATGATATACAGAACCTGCACGTTTTAAGAAGATTTGCGTTTAACAAGACATTAACTTGGAAATAAAGAGTCTGGTTTTAGAGGGAAAATTCACTCACCTCGCAAGAAACACAGCAGTAACACATAAATATCCGGTTTCCATAGTAGAGCCTGAAAAGCCAGCTTGTGCTGTCTTTCACATCCTTATGGCTGCTCTTCCCTGCTAGAAACGTACTGCGAGTAGAGTATTATAAGTTCCCGGTTAAAAACACAGGAGATTTGATAAAGTATAGACAAGAGCACACCACACGGTGCAACAAGAAAGAGTGAAGTGGAGTACCTGTACATCTGCAGCCAATGACTAGCAATATCTAAAGCCAGTAACGAGAGGAAGACCAAGCTAGGCCTATTTAAAGATGAAAGAAAAATGCATCAGTATAATCCAACTCCAGAGATGCGTGAAGGAAAAAAGATACAGAGAAGTATCTTTACCTGTAGACTTGAGAGAGAATCACGAGTAGACAGGCTGTGCTAACTCTGTAACAAAGAACATCCCCAAAACGACAACCAAGAAAATGTCAGAACTGATTAAGTAGATTATCCTCGCATATATGTAAGAAGAAGATTCACCTATCTGTCACCATGTCGAGAACAGCTCCAAATGTTGAAACTGAGGAAGCAAAGAAAGAGAAGCGAGTCAAGTTCTAGCTTCTTACATTTTAAAATAATATCATGCCTTGACTAGTAGAATCACAATGAAGTCATTGCAATGAACAAAGAAGTCTATTACTTTGAAACTAAACACTAGCAAACATACAGTCCCAATCTTGATCAGTGGTAGGATCTTATGCAAAGAAAAAGCTGATTTCTGAAACATTAGACTGTATAAATTACAACAAGAGAGAAGAAGTTCTTAAACCTTGGTTGAATCTACGAGCACACCAGCCATCCACAGCATCACAACAAAAGCTGGGGAGCCACATTGATAAAAAAAAAAGACTATTTATTAAGCCATTACCCAAAACATGAACAATCCTCAATAAGAAAAATCAAATTAAGAAGTTGCAGGAAATGAAAAGAGTTAAGTCTCACCTGAAGAAATAGAGCACCGAGAAAAGTGTCTTGTTGGAGAAACACACAGCAAAGGCAACACAGTTCAAGAGAACTCTCACGTACCCTAAAAAAAAGCAATCAATAATCATCACAACGATCACTCTCACGCCAAAAAGAACAATAAAGAAAAAGAAGATGACGAGACCCACCAACAATATTAGGTATATAAAGGTAAACAGACAACTTTTCCGGTCTAGGTCTCTCCTTCTTAGCCATCAGATACACAATCTTTACCCAATTCAACGATCCACCTACACAAAGCAAAGGAGAACAAAAAAAAATATCTTTTCTCATAACCCATCACCGGAAAATGCACAAAGACACGAACCCATCTCCGGTAAACCCAGAAATCTGAATTTCATTCAGTAGAAAGAGCGAAAGATACCAAATGAAAGTCGAAATCGAACAATCCTCAACTCGGAAACGGGTTAGAGTTGTGGGGATCTAGAATTGAGAGAAGAAGAAGAAGAGATCTGAAGAAAGGAGTCAAAAAGAGAGAGCTTCAAGTTCTTCAATCCAAATCAAATCGAATCAGATTCGGCCGCCATTGCCAGGTATTCTCAATCTGGCCGCTTTTCAACATTCAAAAAAAAAAAAGTGGAGATTTCTTCTGATTTAGAAATGTCAATGTTAATCTACAATTATCAAATAAACCCTCAAAGTTTAAGCATTCTCAATAAACTTTCCGAGAGTAACGAAAATATTTATCTACAATTATCAACTATACCCTCATATTTTAAACATTCTCAATATTTCGCCGCAGGTAATGAAAATATGACATACGCATCCAAATTGGAACCTTCTTTGTAAATTGAGAGTACTGTAGCAAGAAACAGTTTTATTTATTGTGTGTAAGAAGACGATGAGTCAAACACACAGCATTACAAACAAAGGACGAAGCCATTATTGAAACATATAAAAAGTTTTTTTTGTTCTATTACAAATTTTGGTCTTTTAATATTATATAGTAGGTTTAGTACTCTTCTTTTTCATCATACAAGGCGTCTGCAAAGCGTGATACCATCTCCAATGGAAACTTGAGACATATCAACTCGAGGATCTGAAGCTATTAACTTATTGAACTTTAAAATAGCATCTCTGTATAGCCTCATATGATATGGAACTTCATCCTCTTCCTCAGCAACAGTACCGAACCATAAGGTGTTGTCGAAGGCAATGATTCCTCCAACCTTCACTAACTTAAGCAGGATCTCGAGGAACTTAGCATAGCTCCTCTTGTCAGCATCCACAAATGCGAAATCAAACTCTTGTTTCTTCTTAACCATAATTAGCCAAAAAAGTGTGGATTAGCTTAGACCAATAGTAATTAATATTCCATATATGTTCCATTCTATAAGATGTAAATCCGTTTGACCAAATACTTATTTAATATTATAGAGGTAATTATATTATTAAATGAAATAAACTCAGATGCTATATATACATAGCAAATTGAAAGAAAAAGTTAAATGATATGAAACAAAATAGTAAATCGTTAAGAACAATTTTTACGTACCCCTTTCAACAATTGCTCTAAGGCCTCAAGAGCATCAGATTTGATGAAATTGATCTTGTGATCAACACCTGCTTTCTTCATATACTCTAGTCCCATGTTGTAACCTGCGTTGTCCATGTCTATCGCAGTAACCTGCATACAAAAAGTCCATTTTGATACTAATTAACCACGACAAGATCGATAACAAGAACCATTGTTTTAATTAATTAATTAAAAAAAAATGATTAGCAAGAAAGGAGAGTCGTTACACGGCCATCTTCAGGTAAAGCAAGAGCCGTGGTGAAAAGTGAGTAACCAGTAAAAACACCAATCTCTATAGTGTTTTTGGCGTTAATCATCTTAACAAGCATCGATAGAAATATACCCTCATCAATCGGAATCACCATCTCGCTTCTGCATGCATTTTATTTAGAAGATATACTTTAGAGAAATTTTTGTTGTTTCATATTCTTTGATGAATTGTGTTTACAATGTATGAATTTAACTTATTTTCATCCCTACATTTCTTCTTATAATTTTTTCACGTTAGTTATTTAGTATGAGTAATTCATTCATTTTGACTATAAAACTTACAAATTTCCATATCTTTCGACTGTAGCTTCTCGAAGTTCCTTGAGCAATTGGGGCTCTCTTGGATACGCTGACGTTTCGAAGATGTACTGTCACCATCGCAAAACATGTATAACATATATATCATGGAGTCGTATAGTCAAGCATCTATATATATATTTGTAAATCACAGATCCTTTCTAGTAAATTAAAACCTGTTTCAGAGCCTCGCTCCTGAGAATCCTTTTCTCTGGTAATGCACCATCCATCTCTCCCTAGTCTCTCTCTTTCTCTCTCTCTCTATCTCTCGCTTGCTCTTGAGAATCCCTTTGAGTTTTAGCACATGTGTATCTGTTGCCTTTAAATAGTAGCTTAATATTCAGCTGAGTTAACTGAAAAAAACTTGTCATATCATTTGGATGGATATGCATGTGTTTTCATAAAAAAAAAAAAAGGGGTTGAAACACACATATTACATGTTACCTCAAAAAGCTGAAAAAAAAACAAACAAAAAAGTTTTTTCATCACATCTATATACAACTTAAAATATAGTTCAAACCAATTATTATTAATTTTAATAAGTTATATTTTTTATTTGATAATTACGTTACGACAATTTATTATCATTTAATAGTAAGTTTAATGACCTAATAGTTTTGTAACGAGCTTTTTCTACGTAAGTTTTATCTATTTCCAAGTCAAATTCACGTGTTAGATTTTGATTAAATAAGTGGTTGGTCTTACCGCCAAATCACTTTCATATAAATATGTTTCGGTCTCAAAAATTACATCTTTTGTATAATTAATTAAATGGCCAGCCACATATTTAATTATTTATATGCTTTAATTGGGCAAGTGGTTGTGCCCCTACTCTAGCTGTCATGGGACCTAATTAGCTTGTAGACCCCCCAACCAATGATAAAAATAAACAAAAATGAACTCCTCCTGAATAAGCTTATTCAAAATCAGACTCATGACATGAATTTTTATATTATTGTACCATAGATGAGTATATGAAGAAGATGAAGAGTGATCATCAATCAAACTCACAAATACAAGCAAAGTCAGTGAAAAAAAAAAGAAAAAAAAATAAACGACAAAAAGTGATTATTGAAGAAGCATCTTGTAACATTTTTATTCCAAACTCCCAAACTTCTGGTCTTTAACTCTTTAAGTAGTATTTTTGATTATACAAGGCGCCTGCATAGCGTGACACCATCTCCAATAGAGATCTGAGAGACTTCGACTCGAGGATCCAAAGCCAATTTCTTGTTGAACTCTATAAGAGCCTCTCTGTATTCTCTCATATGCTCTGGAACTCCCTCTTCGTCCTCAGCCACAAAACCAAACCACAAGGTGTTGTCGAACGCAATGATTCCTCCAACCTTCACCAGTTTCAGAAGCCTCTCATGGAAGTTGACGTAGTTCGACTTGTCAGCATCCGCAAATGCGAAATCAAACTCCTGTTTCTGTTTTTTTTTGTTGCCAATGTTGGTTATGTAAGAGTATGACCATTAGCCAAAGCAATTAAGAAGACTTCACTAAGCTTAAAAACTAGTAAATAATAAGAACACATTCTTAATTTTCACGTACGTCGTTCACCAATTGGTCTAAGGCCTTAATACCATCGGATTGGATGAAATTGATCTTGTGATCAAGACCTGCTTTCTTGATAAACTCTAGTCCCACTTCGTAAGCTTCTTGGTCGATGTCTATTGCAGTAATCTGGATCCAAAAGAGTATCCATTTTTTTAAACAAATATTTTGGTTATCCCAACTAGTCTTCAAACTATATCTAGGTCAAGTGTAAAATTTATTGTTGATATGATAAAAATAAAATTTTCTTTTTCAAAACAGTGTAGAGTGATCAGAATATATATCCATGTTAAAAATATTTTTTATAATTGTTTCGTTAATTTGAACATGCTAAAAAAGGGTCTCAACAATATGATTTATAGCAAGAAAAAGGTACGTAGAAGCATTACGCGGCCATCTTCAGGCAAAGCAAGGGCAGTGGTGAGAAGAGAGTAACCGGTGAAAACACCGAGCTCGAGAGTGTTCTTAGCATTCATGATTTTTAAAAGCATCGATAGAAAATGACCCTCATCAACTGGAACCTCCATCTCGCTTCTGCGTTTTTTTTAAAAAGAGAAAATTCTATAAATAATACACAAACTGTATTGATATTTCTACAAACAAAATAATAATAATACAGTCAAGTTTTTACTCTATTTCGTTCTCAAACTGTTTTAAGATATCATTTCTTGATTAAAAAAAAAAGAAAAAGAAAAAGTGCTTATAGAATACTATTGATTGATTTTTGACAAAAAAAAAAAAAAAGAATACTATTGATTAAGAATACTTACAAATTGCCATATTTCTGGACTGTGGCTTTCCTAAGTTCCTTGAGCAACTCGTGCTCTCTTGGATACGCTGACGTCTCCAAGATGTACTGTAACGACGAACACAACCAAAACCGAGCACAGATTTCTATATCAGAGATCCTTTATAACCAGACAAAACCAGTTCTATTCTTTCTTGCATATTAATTAAACTTATAATTCGAACATGGAATCGAAACTTTTAAGGAAAAGAAAAAAAAACCTGTTTCAGAGCTTCGCTCTTGAGAATCCCTTTGGAAGGTATTTCATTCGCCATTTCTTAGATTCGTGATTGTGGGGGAGTGTTAGAGTTTATCTTTGTTTATAAACGAGAGATATGTACATTTGGACTTGTCAAAAACAAAAAAGTAGATGTACACTTGGCCAGTATTGGGTTCTTCTAGTCAAACTAATTGGGCAGCTAAGGGTAAAAGAGTCTGAGACTCAAACTAATGACAGATATCTATGGATCTTATCTACGACTTTGTCAACAATTCTAATATTTAGATCGAATTTGATGCGAATATATTTACTTTATATTTTCTTTTTAAGTTGGAAGTGTTAAAAGAAGTTGTGGAGTGGTGCAAGTGGATGACCAATTTGCATTGTAGTTTTATTGACTATGCATATAAATCGGCGTGATGCGTGAGATTTATTCAAAGAACTTCAAAAATGATATAACAATGCTATTTAAAGAATATATCAAATTAATTAAGGATATTGAAAATTTGAAAGTATGGATTTTTTTTTTTGACTTTTAAGAAATGATTATTAAACCCAAACATGTAATATAATGTCTTGCGAGCTTGTTAGTGCCGTGACTTCTGCTCTTCTCCCTGTTTTTTTGATTGCGAGTGTTTTTTCATTTTCTCTTTTTAGTATTAGGTCCCCTTGTTTCGGTTTTAATTTTTTCATCAATGTATTCTACTGGTATGTGTTCCACTCCTGTATTTCAACTTTAAATTCTATCTTGTTCAATGTAAAATATTTCAAATGGAAAAAAAGTAATATAACGGTTTTTATTAGTGTCAATATTGTAATACTGTGTTATACCATCTCTAATTACATTCTACTTTTTCTTCCAAACTCTAAATATTTTTATAGTAAAATTATTTTTAATGGTATTCTATATCTAGGATGTCAAAATGGATATAAATTAATGAGTTAATCCAAACCAATACAATCCATGGATCTAATGAGTTGAAAATTTTGGTTTTAATGGATAAATGGATTTAATGGGTCAATCCAAACCAATACAACCCATTAATATTAACCCATTAAAAACAATACAACATATAGTTCTTTATTTTTAAAGTATAATTTTTTATTTACAAAATAATCATTTTATTTTGATATGTTTATATTTTGTATCTCAATAAAAATTATATGTTTTATTTTTATTGTTAAACAAAATTATATTAAAAAGAACAAATTATATAATTAATTTAAGTTTTAACATGCAATATTGAAATATATTAAATTAAAAATGACATGACAAACATTAAATTAAAAATACATAATTAATACCAAAAATAGATAAAAAAATTTATGTATTGTAATAAAATTTTATTTTCGTGGTAAACATTTAATATTTAATAGAAAACTTTACATAAAGATTGTGTGACCCGGATTCATAGACTGGATTGTACAGATTTCAAATAAAGATGCAATCTCGGGCCTACTGCAACTATACCATTCGAGGCCACTACTTCAAATGGCTTACCATTCTCCAATGGAGCAGTGGAAGAGCTCGAGGTTCCTTAAATTGGTCTTTTGATTTTTTTCTTGTCTGATTTTTGTTTTCTTGAAGGTTCTTCCAATGTGACAGCCCGAGGTGATGGATAGAGCTTCAGTGCAACAGCGAAAACTAACCAATAGTACATGGTTTGTGTTTATATACTTTATCTGAATGTGCATATCAGATTTGACAACGTTTGTTTGTTTTTTTTTTGTGTTTGATTTTTCCCTACATTGCCAAGAATCTCAAAACTTATAAATTCGAGAATATTAGCGAAAACTATATAAGCAATAATCAAGAATCTCAAAACTTATAAATTCGAAAAGAAAAACTCAAAAATTGGTGAATATGTGAAAATCGCAAAAAATAGATTTTTTTTTTTTTTGTTTTAGCGAAAAAACATAAAATCATGTTTTCACGGAAAACACACAATAATGTAAAATGTAATCATGAATTTTTAAATGATTTTTTATTAAATTAAATATTATTTTTTGTTAATCTATATATAATAGCAAAACCATTTTTAGGTCATGCTGACATCATCATTTTTTAAGTTTAATCTAACGGTTGAGTTTGTTTTGATTTGGTATCTAACGGATATGATTGGTTTTGCTGATGTCACTCATTTTTAATAAAAAGAAGAAACTTCAATCTAACGGTTAATATTCTTTGTTTTAAGATTGAACGGTGAAGATTAGATTTGTTTTATTTATCGAACAGACACACAATTGAAGCGTTGCAACTCTTGTGAATCATTGTGATTCTTCGTCATGAGATGCAATGAGGAGAAGCAACATTTTAAAAAATCAAATCACCAATAATTGTAACTTTTCACAGTAAACAATATATA
This sequence comes from Alliaria petiolata, assembly GCA_020283515.1. Lineage (NCBI taxonomy): Eukaryota > Viridiplantae > Streptophyta > Magnoliopsida > Brassicales > Brassicaceae > Alliaria > Alliaria petiolata. Next base: position 26,045,948 of record JAHZTW010000001.1, read on the forward strand.
TAGTTCTCCATCCATGTTTTTTTTCTTATTTTTTATTATTTTAGAAATTTTCTTGATCAACATTGGTGACTTACTTTTATTGTGTCTTCATTGTTGATCAACAATAAATAAATAAATAAATAAATATATATATATATTACTATCCATGTTTTTTTTTCTTCTTAATCAACGTTTGTCACTTTCATTCATTGTTTTTTTTTTGTTTTTTTTGTTATTTCTTCCTTAAAACACTTCTATTCCATTGATTTGCCTTTGTCAGTTTCTCTCACAATATTTGTTTCGTCGTTTTTTGTCACCACCATCTTTTTTGTTACTCGCTTCGTCGTCTATTAATCGATAGTGGTAAAATAACTCTTTTTGGATCGATGTTTCTCATGTGGTACACCAATTGAAGATCTGGTTAATAATTCACAATCTCTCATGTCGTTTGCTCTATTCCCAATTGAAAATTAAAGGTAATTTTTTAAAAATGTAACTTTGTACATTTTAGAGAGATATTTCAATTAATAAAGTAAAATTGACAGTTTCATCATCTCACATCTATTTCACTCGATTACTTTTAATACACTTTTACCATTTATTGCGATTTTTCACGTAATGAAATTTTGAAGAAAAAAAGTCAATAGATATCACCACTTCATTTTAGCGTACATGAGATATTTGTTTTTGTCAAGTTATATATACAACCAAACCAGTTTTTTCTTATTTTTGTATAGTTTGTTTTGAGACTTTCCTAATCAACGTTGGAAACTTCTTTTGTTGGTTTTATTTTCTTGTTTCTTTTTATGTGTATCGTTTAGTTTTAATATAAATAATTGATTAAAATTGTCAGAAATTTATATTTGACAATTACAGCTATTTTGGTCATTTATTGCAGATAAATGCCACAAGTTCAAAAAACTGAAACGAATATAGTTCTTTAAAGATAGATGAAGATGATCAATTTTATTATCAATATGTCAAATAATAAAAATAAAATGGGGGAGAAATGTTGAAGATTTAAGTGAATCGTTGCATTCGTTTCAGTGAACCATTTCAACTGTTTAAATGAACATTTACAACTATCTGAATGAATAATTGTAATTGTTGGGTTTATGGTTAATTTGATTAACCATTGCAACCTTTAGTGATCAACCATTGCAACCCGATTAACAATTGCAATCTTTGGTGGTTAACCTTTACAATTCTTGTTCTCTATAAAATGAGTTGTGGGCATTTATAAAAAACAACAACAAAAAACAGAGATAAATAATCATATGTATCTACGATCCAATAAACGATCATGTGGGATGACATCATTTAATTTCAAATCTACTTCTTCTAGACATAGCATTTCATTAAATACATTATAAATGATAAATAAATAAACTTTATTAATTATTTTAGTATATCAATTTTTGATAATAAAAAAAACCCCAATATGACAGAGAAGATGCTAAAAATATATTATTGCAGTTAATCTATCAACCAAAAAAAAAAAAAAATAACAATGCATAATATAAAAATAATTCTCCTCAAAAAAAAAAAAATCAAAGGCAAAGAGTTTAGCAAAGAAAAATGATTTAACGAGTACAAAAGAAAACAACTTTAATCATATGTAAAAAGAAACTTCAATATTCAAAAAGGCACAAAGAAAGAAAGAAGAAAATAATTGACTATGATTTCATCTATTCTTAATACAATGTTTAAAGAAAATTTAATTTTATATTTTGTATTTAAAAGATAATAGTATTGGATTTGAGATTTTAAATAAAGCTATATTAACAAATAACTTAATTTATATTTAATCATCATTAATACATAATTTTAATAACATAAAAATTTACATTTACATTTTAATGAATATAATGTGATTTAGTAACTAATAAATAAATAATTTATTGAAGTGTAGAGTGTATACAAATTTTTCAAACGCAAACCTCAATATCATGTTAGGAGTAAAATAATCAAAAATCTAATTAAATTTTAAAGATCATAAAAAAACTAAATTATAATGAAATAAAAACACATAAATCATATTTAAATGTCTCAAAACATTGAAAATAATATTCTATTTATTTTGTAAATGAAAATTTATTAGATAATTAAAATATATTATAAAAAAATAATTACCCGCGCGTTGACGTGCGTGTTTGTTTCGTAGTTATAATAAAACAAAAATCTAATAAATTGAAAAAAAAATAAGTAGGGTATCCGCGGATAGACCCATAATCCAAAAGGTTTTTTTGGACTACTCTAATAGTAAAGGGTAGTTAAGTTTTAAAATCAAGATTTTTAAAGAATGGGTTTTTTTTAGGGTTTAGAGTAGGGTTTTTTACCCATCACAACATCCTTAGTTTTTTTCCCTCCATTGCCAATAATCTCAGAACTTATAATTTGAGATGTTAAGTTGATCGAATGTTATATTATTATATGCTTTGCTTAGATGTTAAAAGCAAGGCCTAATTAATTCTTTACTTCGATGTAAAACTCATTTGGATAAGATTTATGTTATGTGTTTCTTGTCTATGGACCCAAAACACCTTCTATGTCCTGAAAAAGTCTGTAAGAGGTTGAGTTCCAACTTCACAGACAAATAAATGCAATAAAAATTCTACCAAATGATATATACAAAGAGATATTAAAGCGATGAAAACTAAAAAGTAAACAGTCGTCATGTGGTGCAAATTTTTCCATTACAAAAGATCATAACAATTACACTTACACACCAACAATGTTTAATAGAAAGAAAAACGTCAAACCGAAAATTACAAACACAACACTTGACGAACTAGGTATTGGAGTACAAAATCACCAAACGTTTAAAGAAACAAAACTGAGATTGATGGCCTTAATGAACATGACTTATGCCAGGGGGATTCTTTCGAAAAAATCTTTCCATTAACCATTCATGTTTGTAGGAAATGAAAATATGTCCGATCACCAATCCACATAACACACCAGGAACATAGGCTATTGCAGCTGCTATCCAGTTCAACACTTCTTCCGGCTCAGACGAAAAATCTTCGGGTTGCTGTGATATTGCATCTGGAACATGGACTTTTCCACAGATTTCCTCAAGACCAATGAGACCGAGGTTGTCTTCGAATGAAGAACAATTTTGCCTTTGAAACTGCGTGCCTCGTGGCACTGGACCTTCTAAAAGGTTGTGGGAAAAGTCCAAGTATGACACGAAGGAGAGATCACCAAGATCACGAGGAATATGGCCCGAAAGCTTATTGCGAGAAAGGTCTAATGCCTCGAGATTTGTTATATTTGACAAGGATGATGGGATATTGCCAGTGAATGCATTACCTGACAAGTTGAGAAGACGCAACTCCTTCAAGAAGCCAATCGATTTAGGGATCCATCCTTTGAATTTATTCCCAGAAAAATCGATGGCTTTGTAGCCAAGGAAGATCCTTGAAAACTCTGTTTCTACACCTTTATAAATCATATCCATCAAATCTTCATAACCGTCTAATCCGCCCATGTATACCCACAATGGGGTGCCTTCGTCCTCGTACCATTTGTTTTCATCTATCCACACCGATGACATTTAAAGCCAGTTCACAAAATAATCTTGTGGCAGTGTTCCATTGAAGTTATTATGCGATATATCAATGACTCGCAGAGTTGGAAAGCCAAAATAAGCAGAGGGGCTATAAATTGGACCATAAAATGCATTTGATCCGAGCAACATAACACGTAATGATTCCAAAGATTCCAGCCAAGACGGAAACGTGTCTTCGATCTTGTTTCCTTTCAAATTAAGAAATTCCATAATGATGCAATTGATCAAAGATTTTGGAAGTTTCCCCACCAGCTGGTTGTGGCTAACGTCTAGTGATCATAACAAAGTAGCATAGATAAAGATATATGGAAGAAATCCACTAATGTTGTTGTTTCTTAGATTTAGATATCCAAGAGAGGCAGTGGAATTCATCATACAAGAAGGAATGGAACCAGTGAGATGGTTGTTTGACAGATCTAAGAAGCCTAATGATTTGAGCTTACAGATCCATTGAGGAAATACTCCTTGGAGTGAATTGGAACCAAGATCAAAGTGAGTTTCAAAGTACCTTCCATGGAAGAAAACTTGGACAGATTTCTCGAGACTACTGAAAGAATTATGAGAAAGCGTCAACCAAAATAGTCTCCATAAGAAACTTGGTATTTGACCTTCTAACGTATTGTAAGAGAGATCAAGAGTTGAGAGTGAGACTAATTTGGACATAGACCTAGGGATTAGCCCAATGAAACTGTTATGGCTAAGATCTAAATACGCGAGACTGAGAAATTCAGATCTAAATTCTGGGATTGGTCCATAAAAATTGTTATGAGCAAGGTTTATAGAATGTATAGATGATGATGATGTATTTCCAAACTCTAAAGGGCCCTCAAATTGGTTTCTCTGCAAATAAACTTCTCGCAACGAAGGAATCGTGAACAAGGAAGTAGGGAAATTCCCAAAAAACGAGTTTCCACTCACATCAAATTTCTCCAATTTGTGGAGTTCATTCATGTCAGAAGGAAGTGTGGATTTGAAGTTGGATTTGAAATGATTATTGCTAAGGATTAAGTAAGACAAGCTGGTTAAATTTGGTAGTATACGAGGGAAATCTACACTGCTGAATTGATTTTGATCGAGGAACAAATGGGACAGCTTGTTGAAATTGGCAAATGAAATAGGAATGTTACCACTCAAGTTGTTTTTGGAAAAGCTCAAGAGTGTTAGTAGGTTCAGGTTGCCAATTGAAGACGGAACTTCACCTATCAAGTGATTCCTATCAAGCTCAAGACTTGTGAGACAAGACAAGTTTCCTAGTGAAGATGGAATCTTCCCTATAAGATTGTTGGACGTAAGACTCAAGCCACTTAGCTTCTTAAGGTTGCCTATTGAAAGGGGAATTTCACCTACCAAGTGATTATAAGAAAGATCTAAATCTATGAGGTGAGACAGGTTTCCTAGTGAAAAAGGGATCTCTCCTATGAGATTGCAATAGGCAAGGCTTAGGTGACGAAGATGTTGGAGTTTAAAAAGACTACTGTTTGATATCAAAGAGCTATTAAGAGATTTGTAATCAAGAACAAGAGATATCACCTCACGGGATTTAGCATCGCATGTGACACCTTTCCAAGAACAGCAATCAATGCTTGCGTTCCATGGAGTTAAAGATCGATCATCAAAATGATATGGGTCTGATGCACTGATCGGAAATTCGTTTATGAACTCCAAAAGTGCATCCCTTTGGAGAGTGGGAGAAGCAAGAGTGTATAATATAAGGGAAGCAAAGAAGAAGAAATAAGATTGGCTTGGAATCATCATATCCTTTTCTTTTCTTTTTAAGTGTTTGTGGTAAGTAGTAGTAAGTTGTGTAGTTGCTTATGCGGTCGATCGATTTATAGAGTTTATGTCTTCTATGATTAATGAATCGTTCCACTTAGCTCAAAACCATTCGTACGTCTCCCTTGCGACACGGTATTATAATACTAAGTGCTAAGGACGATAGCTTTTTTTTGAAAGAGAACGATAGCTATTTATTTACTCTCTTATTTGATATTTCTATTAAATTTAACTTTATTTTTGTTTGTTTTAATGCTTAGTAAATTAAAATCCCAAGCTCCTTATTTTTGTTATGTATTTTTTTAAACAAATGTAATTTAACTAAAAATATTCAGAAATCCAAAACTAATGTATATTTGTATTCATTAATAACTTTAACTTGAAAATTTGGTCAAATGTTCCGAATGTACTTGTTAAAAACATAAAGACGTTCTTTCTAAAAAAAATGTAAACGTTGTATGTTGATCCCATCAAAATGGCAAAATAAATTTTATAAAGTAATTTATTAGATTTAACTAATCAAATCTAGTTCTGAATTTCCCTCAAATCTATCTAGGATTGACCTTGTTTTTTCTTCTATTTTTAGCAAAGTTAAAATCCCTTTGATAAAATTTCAAATTCATTGATCCAACTTAAATGTCAATATTTTCAAATTTCGTGAGTAAAAACTGAAACCAGAAAAACAGAGCCTATGAAATTGGAAAACTGGGTGATACTTCGAACCATCTCTCTCCACACTGCATAAATCGTAACTTGAAAGACAAGTCGCACAAAGAGACTCTATGTAAGTAATCTCCTGAGCTTAGTAGAATACCCCAAGCAATTTTCCTGCAACATCGGACGAGAGTGTCAACGAAAACGGGCAAGCAAAGAAAAGGTGATCTCGAGTTTCATTTGAACCTTTTGACTGGTTAAGCATTCCTAACTCTATTCTATTTTCCACTCTAAACTTTATTTTAGAGTAAAATTTTCCTAGTCTCACTCTATTTTCAACTTTTAAATAAAAGAATGCTATTTTTTTTATATTTAGAAGAAGAGGGGAAGAATACTATTTTTACTCTATTTTAGAGTTTAATTTTATTGTTTTTACAAAATGGTTCTTTAAATTCTAACATTTTTATTTATGACTTAAACAAACAATAAAAATTAATTTCTTTTTGTTTGTTAATTACAATTTTCTTTTTTAAAATATTCATAACTTGGTTGGGGGTCATGGTCATCTTCACTCAAATATCTTGGAAATATGCATACATGAGTTTTCACATTTACTTGGATTAGAAAAAGGAGTGTGTGAAATTTGGATGGAGAGATCCTTGAGGATTACCATTTATAATGAACATGGCAATAGTATATCATAAGACATATGTAGTCTACTTTATATAATAAGATGGTTAATTGAAATAATATTATAATTTATAGAAGTTTTGCAAATAATAAAACAACTTAGGTAAATTTATAAAATTTATTAATAATGAAAGACTTATTTTTAAAGTAAAAAATACAGTAATACATTGGAGAGAAAATACTTCTATTTTAAAGTAAACAATACATTGTAGATGGTTTAAGCAATTATTTGTAAATTGTAATTATTTACAAACTCTTTATTCTTTAGTAATATTTACATTCTCATAAATAAATTTATAAGATTTAACATCCCTAGTTTATAAGATTTTAAGTTTTCTACTGTTTAACATCTTACAATTATACATGTGTGTGAGGGATTTGATGTTTTTATGTTGGTTTGCTAATTGTTTTCGTTTTTTTGTTCAAATGGTTCGCTAATTACAATTAATTTTTTTATTTCAATGTAAAATTGTAAATAATCTTATTTGTCTTGGTCTTTTTTATGTAAATATCTGATAGTTGATGGAAAAAAAAAAGAATATATATTCTGATTAGGGGTTACAGAGAATGGGCCAAAGACTTACAAATATCTAAAAACTTGGCGACATATATGATACGACAATCCTCTCTCTCTCTTCCTTGAAATTTCCCTTCCCCTGCGCACAAGTTTCGTCGCCTTCCCACTGTACCCATATTCCAAAGTCTCTTGCTTTTTCTCTTTTTTTTTTGGTTTGCGGCAAAAGGTTTCCGATTACAGATTTCCAGAGTTTCAGAATTCAGAATTCAGAATTCAAAATTCTAATGTCTATGGGACAGCACTTAGAAGACTCTATTTAAAAATGTAATTGTGAATATAGATACATTAGTGAGAATTTGGTTGATCAGAGTGAAAATTTGTAAAGACGTGCCTGATTCTTTAATTAGGGACGTTTGCCACTTAGAGACAACATTAGTAACGTTTGTGAATTTTTTTTGTTTCAGGGTTTTCGAAAAGTTGATGCAGATCGTTGGGAGTTTGGCAACGACGGTTTTGTCAGAGGTCAAAGGATTTTCTAAAGGAAAAACGTTTGAAGTAGTGAGCATCAGAGCAAAAACGTTCACAAGCAAGAAACCAGTGATGCTCCTCAGGAAAAGCCCGAGAAGAGCGACAAGAACGCATTAGCGCAGGATTTGATCAAAGTTAGGTGATGGTTACACGCAAAAGACAGAGTTCAAGGAGTGGAAGAGAGTCAACAAGAGATTCTTTCGTCTTTGGTAATGGACTAATGGTTATGCAGAATCCGAGCCTCTTGGTTCAGTTGCTTCAGCCAAAGGAGCAACGATTTTTGGAAGAAGTTACATATCAAATTTGAACTTACGTCTCTAGGCAAAACCAACGGGAAGTAATTATGATTTTTCCCTACATTGCCAAAAATTTCAGAACTTACCGAAATTTGAGATTTTTTTTTATTTTTATTTTAAACTTTAAATTTGAGATGTTAAGTTGAAGGGTTCTTCTTACTTTATGTAAAAGAAGAATGTTATATTATATGCAAGTCCTAAATACTTTAGTTCGATGTAAAACTCATTTGGATAAGATTTATGTTATGTGTTTCTTGTCTATGGACCAAAAACACTTTCTATGTCCTGGAAAAGTCTGCAAGAGGTTGAGTTCCAACTTCACATACACATAAATGCAAACCAGCATTTAGATATAAAATAACAATTCTATCAAATGATATATACAAAGGGATATTAGAGCGATGAAAACTAAAAAGTGTGGTGCAAATTTTTCCATTACAAAAGACCATAAGAATTACAAACAACACCAACAATGTTTAATACAAAGACAAACGTCAAACCGAAAATGACAAACACAACACTCACCAAACGTTTAAAGAAACAAAACTGAGCTAGATAGATGGGCTTAATGAGCACTTATGGTGCCACGAGGATATTTTCGGCGAAATCTTTTCATGAACCATTCGTGTTTGTGTGAAATGAAGATATGTCCGATCACCAATCCACAGAACACACCGGGTACATAGGCTATTGCAGCAGCTATCTAGTTCAACACTTCTTCCGGTTCAGGCGAAAAATCCTCGGGTTGTTGTGATGTTGAATCCGGGACATGAATTTTTCCACAGATTTCCTCGAGGCCAGTGAGTCCGAGGTTGTCCTCGAATGAAGAACAATTTTGCCTTTGATACTGTGTGCCTCGTGGAACTGGACCTTCTAAAAGGTTGTGGGAAAAGTCCAAGTATGAAATGAAGTAGAGATTGCCAAGATCACGAGGAATATGACCCGAAAGCTTATTGCGAGAGAGGTCTAGTGCCTCCAGATTTGTGATATTTGCCAAAGATGATGGGATATTGCCAGTGAATGCATTACCTGACAAGTTGAGAAGACGCAACTCCTTCAAGAGGCCAATGGATCTGGGGATCCATCCTTTGAATCTATTTCCAGAAAAATCGATGGCTTTGTAGCCAAGGAAGATCCGTGAAAACTCTGTTTTTACACCTTTATAAATCATATCCATCGAATCTTCATAATCGTATTTTTCGCTGTTCGTGTAAAACCAAAATCCCAAATACATGTTTTCTTCGGGATTCTCATACGATTCGGTTTTATTTATTGACACCGATGACATTTCAAGCCAGTTGACAAAATAATCTTGTGGCAGTGTTCCATTGAAGCTATTACGCGATATGTCAATGACTCGCAGAGTTGGAAACCCAAAATGAGCAGAGATTGGACCATAAAATGCATTTGATCCAAGCAGCAAAACACGTAGTGATCCCAAAGATTCCAGCCAAAACGGAAACGTGTCTTTGATCTTGTTTCCTTTCAAATTCAGAAATTCCATATCGCGGCAATTGATCAAAGATTTTGGAAGCTCCCCCACCAGCTGGTTGCGGCTAACGTCTAGTGTTTGTAACACGGTAGCATTGATAAAGATATCTGGAAGAACTCCGCTGAGGTTGTTGTTTCTCAGATTTAGATATCTAAGAGAATCAATGGTATTCATCAAACATGAAGGAATGGAACCACTGAGATGGTTGTTTGACAGATCTAACACGTACAATGATCTGAGCTTACAGATCCACTGCGGAAATTCTCCGTGGAGTGAATTTGAACCAAGATCAAAGTGACGTCCATCGGAGACAACTTTTAGTGATTTCTCGAGGCTACTGAAATAATTATGAGAAAGTCTCAACGAATCTAGTCTCCATAAGAAACTCGGTACTTGACCTTCCAACTTATTGTAAGAGAGATCAAGAACAGAGAGTGAGACTAATTTGGACATAGACCTAGGGATTGGCCCAATTAAACTGTTATGGCTAAGATTTAAATACGAGAGGTTGAGAAATCGAGATATATATTCTGGGATTGGTTCATGAAAGTTGTTTTGAGAAAGGTTTATAGACTCTATAAATGATGATGATGTATTCCCAAACTCTAAAGGCCCCTCAAATTGGTTTCTCTGCAAATAAATTTCTCGTAACGAAGGAATTGTGAACAGGGAAGTAGGGAAATTCCCAAAAAACGAGTTTCCACTCACATCAAATATCTCCAACTTGTGGAGTCTATTCATGTCAGAGGGAAGTGTGGATTTGAAGTGATTATCCCTAAGGTTTAAGTAGGACAAGCTGGTTAAATTTGGCAGAAGACGAGGGAGATCCCCTGTCAAGTGATTCTTATCAAGGTCAAGACTTGTAAGACTAGACAAGTTTCCTAGTGAAGATGGAATCTTTCCTGTAAGATCATTGCCGCTAAGACTCAAGCGCCTTAGCTGCTTAAGGCTGCCGATTGAAGGCGGAATTTCACCTACCAAGTAATTATAAGAAAGATTTAAATCTATGAGGTGAGACAGGTTTCCTAGTGAAGAAGGGATCTCTCCTATGAGAGTGCAATCGACAAGGCTTAGGTTACGAAGATGCTGGAGTTTAAAAAGGCTACTGTTTGATTTCAAAGAGCTATTGAAAAAGATGAATCTAAGAGCGAGAGATATCACCTCACCGGATTTAGCATCGCATGTGACACCTTCCCAAGAACAGTAATCACTACTGCTCGTGTTCCATGAACTTAAGTCATCAAAAGTATCTGGATCCGCTGCATTGAACGGAAATTCGTTTTTGAACTCCAAAAGTGCATCCCTTTGGAGAGTAGGAGAAGCAAGAGTATATAAAACAAGGGAAGCCAAGAAGAAGAAAAAAGATTGGCTTGGAATCATCATATCCTTTTTCTTTTCTATTTAAAATATTTGTGGTAAGTAGTAAGTTGTGCTGTGCTTATGCCGTCGCTTTATAGAGAGCTTTGGTTTCTCAAGTCAACTCTGTTGAATTTTCAAGTCTTCTATGAGTAAAAGAATCGTTCCACTTAGCTCAAAATATTCCGTCTCCCTTGCGGCAGGGCATTGTAAATAAGTGCTACTAAGGACGATAGACATTATTTGCTCTCTTATTTGCGTTATTATTAATTTTAATTTTCTTGTTGTTTTAATGCTTACAAGAATAATCTCAAGTTCCTATTTATGTTTTATATTTTTTTTTGAACAAATATAATTTAATTAAAACCTTTCAGATATCCAAAACAAATGTATATTGCTATTGTTTCCATCAAAATAGCAAAATAAATTTATTAGATTTAAATAATCAAATTAATATAGTTCTTAATTTCCCTTAAATCTATCTTGGTTAGACTTTTTTCATTCTATTTTTAAGCAAAATTAACATTTTTGACTGGTTAATAGCATCTTCAATCCTAGTTTATTTTTCACTCTAAACTTTATTTTAGTGTAAAATCTTCTCTAATCTCATTTTATTTTAAACTCTAAAATTAAAAATGCTATTTTCTATTCTAAATTTAGAGGAATATTTGTAACACCCCAATTAATTAAATTTGGGTATCTTTTACAATATGGGTCTCTTTTAATATTCATATTAATGAAATTTTAAGTCTAAGCCCGATTAGCCACTTAAGCCTAATTAATTAAAACCAAGTCTATATGTTGGAACTGTGGAAAAATAAAAAGGGAGAAAGAGAAGGGGAGGTGTGGCTTAGAAAAGAAGAAGAGAAAAAGGGAGAAGAAGAAGAAGAAGGAGGTGTGGTTCGATAAGTGTTTTGTGAGTCGGTTTTTGGCGAACCGTCAAGAACCATGTATTGATCTAACTATTTATGAAAAGCACCGAGTCTAATCTTTCTATAAACGCCAAGTTTGTTTGGATCGGATATATTTTCTGAATGTTATGGCTGTTTTTGCAAACCGTATATGTGCAGCGCGCATCTGTAACCAGTGTGCGAGTATGAGTTTTACGAGGCGAATTCCCGAACGACCATAACGATCCAGATCATTTCCAATGCTAAGTATCACTCATGGGTTTTTAAGATTATTTTAATTATAAATTTTGAAAATTTTGAAATTAAGAACTTTTTTAAAAGTAATTAAATTTGGATGGCTCCAATGGTAGAACTCCACTTGAAATTCTTAAGAATAAAAAAATATTATTTTGAAAATTAAAATATTATAAGTATAAATTATTTTGTTTAAATTATTAAACATTTTCTATTTTATAAAACTTAAAAATTATTGCATTTCATAAAATTTTAAACAAACATGATATAAAAGCATATTAAAAAAAAGAGAGAGAAATGGGATAAAAGTTTTTGCCTTTTGTCAAAAAAATCAACCAATACAAATGAAACACATAAGAGGTTCTTACCAATTCTAAAACTTCTATATTAAGAACCTATTCTAAAGATATTATTTAGTTTTGATTTATTTTTTCTCTTTTTTTCCTAAGAACCTCTAGTTTAGAGCCCCCATTGGAGGTGGTCTAAGTGCTACTAAGGACGATAGCCATTATTTGCTCTCTTATTTGCTCTCTTATTTGCTTTCTTATTAATTTTAAGTTTCTTGTTGTTTTAATGCTTACAAGAATAATCTGAAGTTCCTATTTATGTTTTATATTTTTTTTTAAACAAATATAATTTAATTAAAACCATTCAGATATCCAAAACAAATGAATTTTTGTATGTTGCTATTGCTTCCATCAAAATAGCAAAATAAATTCAACAAATTAATTTATTAGATTTAAATAATCAAATTAATATATAACTAAATGAAAGGATAGTTTGGGGCTCCTAAAGCCATCCACCTCAGCATGAAAAACTTCTTCCAAGAGCAGCCACATCAGCAAAATTATTAAAATTCTCTTCAACAACTTTTTTTTTTCTTTCTAAAATCAATACACATCGCTACATTCGGTAAAAATTCTCTTCTTATAAATAATTAACGCCAGATTTTTTTGTTTTCCGTACAAATCTCCAGGATCGCCTCTTCCTCTTCTTCTTATTTCTTAATACGTTATGCCACAAAATCCTCCTTAAAACATAATTCCAACTATAAACCTGAACCTCATCATTTCCCACAACGCCACCTTCTCATCGGTTTCAATCTCTTTTCATCTCCTATACATGGTTTCCATGTGTCTCACTTTTAAACCTATAGATTCAGTTATTTTATCTATACTTATGAACCTACAGTGTTTCACTTCCAAACTCTACAAAGAATGAGAATTAATTCCGGCCGACGATAGGTGATATACTGCTCTTTTTCTTCACCTTCTCTTACATTTTTAATAGGGGTTGTGCTTCGTAGCTTTCTACGTATTTCTTACCGATTTTATACATATTTCTTACCGCTTTTAAAATAAAAACACTTATTATTTTGGTAAATATGTGTCAACTGTCAAGGAAGATGAAAGAAAAGCAAAACGAGATTCCAAGGATTACAGATGTTACAGGCGGAAAAGAAGATCAGAGGTTGAGAAAGACTACCACATGAATGGCCAAATTAATCCAGCCACGCCTACATATAGAGAGGATCACATATGAAGTCAATGAGATGAACCGTATGTATTCTTCATCTCACGATTATTATTTCAAAAAGAATGCTTGCGGTCGATCGTATGAAAAATGGTTAATGTATGGGTAAATTGTTTTCAAATAACTGCTTTGCCATATAGTGCCATCGAGTACAATAGTGCTTGGTAATTTATTAGTCAACAAAAAACGCTCACTTTCACATGACATGTAACTTGGAAGAAAAATATGAGTTTATCAAGAGAACTTACTTGATTCAATACAAATAGCCGGAAACGTCTACAAAATAATCCATTTAACAAGACTCAATAAAAAAAATGATAATTTATGTAGTTTGGGTTCATGATATTTTCATATGGTAGTGTTCTAATCGATTTTCTATAAGAAAACAACAACTTGCTATGTAGGCTTGCATAAAATAATTAACGTAAAAACATCTTAGTAATACAGTACTAATGACTAAAAGTTCAAAAAAAAAAATTAATGACAAGAAAAATTCGTAACATAAAACATTGATAACAAAAATAAAATATTTGTCGTTGAAGCCTCTTTGTCCCAATAGTCAAGAGTTTAAAAACTTTTATATCTGTCTAGAGTTTGATATCCAAAAAATTCAACCTTTACAGATTAATTTATGCAAATTTTATCAGAAATTCCGTACTGCGGCAAACAGAATCCTCCATCGTGTTCTAGAGTGTTGTGGAAACCTGTGTATCGAAGGTGTGGTGGTATAAATAGAACTATTTGTTGTGGATCTATTGTGTTGTGGGGAGAACTGTGTCATGTAATTGTTGTTCCTGGAACTACTCATCTTAATTGCATGTGTTACCGAAAGTTAATTTTGATCATTTTAAATAGAATTAGCTAATTTAACTTCGAATAGAAGAAAATTAATGTGAATGGACTTTCCGTATATCACAAAGCTGGAGAACAAAATAAAATTACATAAACAACCCGATTATACTTAAGTAAAGTGATATTGTCAAAAAAAAATTAACAAATAATTTTGTGCATACCGTCAAAAAATCACCAAGAGATATTATTGAGGGAATATGATAGACAAACATTATACTAAGAATCTCAAATTTTATAATACCAAATTCTAAGATATTATTTAGACAAAACAAATAAAGATAAGTTTTTAAAACATGAAAACATCATATGTAGGTTTATATAACTTAGGCTTAATAGTTAATGCGTTTATATAACTTACTTTTCATTGTTGATTCCTTTTATACCATTTTCCGTATATCAAACATCGAACTGGAGAATCTACTCATTCAAATACATAACCCGCACCAAAACCTGTAGTTCTCTTGAGAATCTACTAACCTCAAACAATATTTTAATAAGTAGAAATCAAATTAACAATATTAGCACTTGAAGAAAACAATGCGGGAAGGAGTGTTGAGCCCCTACTATTGATCTATCTTAGTTTTTCACAAATCACATGTTTTAATAAAAAGAAACATCAATCAAATAGAACAATCACGTGCCTCAATTTGCGATAATAATTTGATAAGTTATTTTATTTTCTATTTAAAATATAATAATATTTTCAATTAAATAAATATAAAGCTTATAATGTTCAATACAAATTTGAAGTTTTAGTTTAAAAGTTAATTTTCAGATATTCAATTAGTAAAAAATATTAACTTAATCATAATTAATTTTTCTAACATGTTATATTCTTCATGTGATGTATAAACTCACATCAAAATTTTATTGTAACTAAAATATTGTATTTGAACAATCAAACTAAAATTAAAAATAAATCTAACTTTCAAAATAAACAAATATTTATAATAACAATGAGTTTCAATACGTATTTCAAGTTTTAGCTTAAAAGTTAATTTTGACATATCCAATGATGTGCTTGAGTTGACGATCAAATGTTTTAGATAAGTTATTTTGTTTTTAATTTAAAATGAAAAATTATTGTTGATTAAAGAAAGAGAAAACTTATAGTTTTTGAGTTCAATCATATACCGAATTCAGTTAATCCAAAAATAGTTTCAATTATATTTTAAAAGTTGGTGAACAACAATGAGTTTCAATACACATTTCAAGTTTTAGCTTAAAAAGTTAATTTTGACATATCCAATGAGGTGTTTGAGTTGATGATCATATGTTTGATAAGTTATTTCGTTTTCAATTTAAAATTAAAATTTGTTTGTGATTAAAAAAAGAGAAAGCTTATAGTTGTTAAGTTCAATTATAATGTATACCGAATTTAGTTAATCAAAAAATTGTTTCAATAATATTTTGAAAGTTGGTTAACAATAATGAGTTTCAATACACATTTCAAGTTCTACCATAAAAGTTAATTTTGAAATATCCAATGAGGTGTTTGAGTTGGCGGTCATATGTTTGATTATTTATTTTGTTTTCAATTTAAAATTAAAAAAAATATTTTCAATTAAAATAAGATAAAACTTAAAGTTGTTCAGTTCAATCATATACTGAATTCAGTTTATTCAAAAATAGTTTCAATAATCTTTTGAAAGATGGTGAACAATAATTAGTTTTAATACGCATTTCAAGTTTTAGCTTAAAAGTTAATTTTGACATTCTAATAAGTTGTTTGAGTTGGCGTTCATATGTTTGATAAATTATTTCGTTTTCAATTTAAAATAAAAAATTATTTTCGATTAAACTTATATATAGTTGTTGAGTTCAATCATATATCAAATTAAGTTAAAACGAAAATAATTTTAATACTATTTTGAAAGTTGATAAACAAATGAGTTTCAATAAAATTTTAAATTTAAAATATTAAATTAAAGTTCAAAATCAATCTAACTTAAATAATAATAAAATATTTATAAAAATAATCTGCGCGTAGCGCGAAAAAACACCTAGTAGTTCTTAATTTCCCTTAAATCTATCTTGGTAAGACTTTTTCATTCTATTTTTAAGCAAAATTAACATTTTTGACTGGTTAATAGCATCTTCAATCCTAGTTTATTTTTCACTCTAAACTTTATTTTAGTGTAAAAATCTTCTCTAATCTCATTTTATTTTAAACTCTAAAATAAAAAATGCTATTTTCTATTCTAAATTTAGAGGAATCATATATATAATTAGCCAAACCTCTCTCCATATAATCTATCCACATCATCAACTTAAATTTTCTTAAATAGACTTTTATATATATTATTCAAATAAATGTTTTGGGCCTTCACATAACATAAATTTAGAAATTAAAAAAAAATACTCTACAAACAAAAAACTATAAATTCTCTAAAAAATAATAATTAAGAATTTTAATGGTAATAAGAATCAAACAAGATGTAGGGGCTGATTGGTGTTATGACTGTAGAGACTTTAGAGTATTTAACAGTTTTTAAAGTATTTATTTATCCAATCAAACTTTTTTGACTGTATTATTTTTTAAAGTCTTTAAAGCCTAATAACTGTTTTTCTTCTTGGTTTTCAATATTTTTTTAAAGTCTAATTTTCGAAACTTTACAAATTTTAACAGTCTCTCTCTCCACATAAATAAATAAAGTTTTTTTTTAATTGTTTTCTTCTTTCCCCAAAACATTTAAAAAGTATTTCTAAAACTATATTAAATTTATCATAAAAGTTTTTTTGACTAATTAATAGTTAACTTATTTTTTCCAATCTTTCGAGATACGTTTTTCCTATATTCAATTAATTTTTATAATATATGACAAATTAGATTAAAAACTATTATAATTTTTTTTTTATAAATTAATTTTAATCATAAAAAATTAAATACAAATGATGATATATTTAAAATTTACCATTATAATTTAAGTCACCTCCATAAATATATCACCACATATATTTAAATTCAATTTAATTTTATCTGTGAAAAAAAAATATCTAATAGTCACAACTTCTACAGTTTTTGTTAACAAACAGACTTTAAAAAAAAATTGAAGTAATAGTCACAGTTTTTAAAGCGAAAATCTCTACAGCCAGAAGTCTATAGTGACAGTCTATAGTCACAGTCCTTACCAATCATGTCCGTAGAAATGTAATTGGAAAACTTAACAACAAAACTAAAAAAAAAACATACAAAAATATTAAAAACAATATATTTAAAATTCATAAAAAAAGAATAAAAAAAACATAAAAACCTATCAACAATGTTACATATAAAAAACAAAATGCACATACTCCAAAAAAAAAAAAAAACTACACCTGAATGACTTTAAACTATACTGAAGAGAAACTATAAATTAGGCCTTCACATGACATTAATTTAAAAGTACAAAACAAATACTTATTCTACAAACCACAAAACTGAAAAATCTCTACGAAAAAAAACCAAAAAAATATTTTGAATAAGAAATAAAGAGAATGAATGAGATCGATGGTAAATTCATTTTGTTGATCTCGCAGAAAATAAGCGACATAAAAAGAAGAAGCTAATTGAATAAGAATATTCAGTGGGATACATAGATACTTACGGCAGCGTATAAGTATAAAAGAAAAAAAAATTCTTAACAATTAACAAAAATCAATTTATATTAAGTAATATATTTCACAATAGATCTACATATTTAAATATAATAAAGAAACTAAAATAATATTTAAAATTAAGAAAAAACAGAAATAAAAAAATAAACATAATAATAATAAAAATATATAAAATTATAAAATAAAATTATAAAGTAAAAAAAAGATTAATAGATAACTACGCACAACGCGCGGGTTGATTTCTAGTCTTTGTAACACCCCAATTAATTAAATTTGGGTCTCTTTTACAATATGGGTCTCTTTTAATATTCATATTAATGAAATTTTAAGTCTAAGCCCGATTAGCCACTTAAGCCTAATTAATTAAAACCTAAGTCTATATGTTGGAACTGTGGAAAAATAAAAAGTGAGAAAGAGAAGGGGAGGTGTGGCTTAGAAAAGAAGAAGAGAAAAATGGAGAAGAAGGAGGTGTGGTTCGATAAGTGTTTTGTGAGTCGATTTTTGGCGAACCGTCAGGAACCACGTATTGATCTAACTATCTATGAAAAGCACCGAGTCTAATCTTTTCATAAACGACAAGTTTGTCTAGATCAGATATATTTTCTGAATGTTATGGCTGTTTTCGCAAACCGTATATGTGCAAGCATGCATCTGTAACCAGTGTGCGAGTATGGGTTTTGCGAGGCGAATTCTCGAACGATCATAACAATTCAGATCGCGTTAAATGTGTCTGTAGAAAGATCTTGCGCTTCAAAAAATTCAAAGGATTCATCAGTTTATCAAAAGGAGTTATAAGTCATCCCCAAATCGCTTTAAAAATTGGCCCAAAATCATGACTGAGATTTTAAAAAAAATAGTTTCGCTGCACCTTTAATGGATCGTTTATAGGGCTAAAATAATTCTCGTAATCAACGGTGGAATAAAAGAATTCTGATAAGCTAGGGTTTTTTTCCCCTCATATAGCTAGGGTTTCCCAATCAAAAGTTTTACTAAATAATCTGATTTGTTTAAAGGGCTATTTGTTTTGGGTTTTTAATGTAAATATATGATAGCTTGGCGACTATATCATATCACAATCCTTTCTTGATGTAAGAACAAGGGGGTATGTTCTTACAGTGATGGTGAATCGGTGGAATCAAGCAGCTGGTTTGAAAAATCTTTCTGTAAGATCAAGTGATGGATCGATGGGAAATGAGATGAAATCCTTTCTGCTGGTTTGAGAACTCTTTCAGAAGGGATTAATGAATGGGATGGATTGAGAGATGGATCGAGAGACGCCACACAACCTTATGGAGATAAACTGTGATAAGTCTAATACTCAAGAGCAATGAATCGCACAAAGCTCAAAGAATACTAGGGTTTGTTCTTAGACAAGAAACGGCTGCTTTATTGATTCTAGGGTAAAGATACACTGCTGTGAGAGAGGACCTTATATACTGGTCCAAACAGCTATGCCCTTCTAGGGGTCTTTGAAGCAAAGTACATAGGTTATACTACTGAAATGATTCGGCCAACAATGTCTTACTCTAAGATAGAAATGTAAATAAATGGCTAACATATGCCTTACTCTAATATAAATGTAAATAAACTTAAACAGAAATAAAACAACATAAACCAAAGTTTTATTAGCCAATAATCATAAGGAAATGAAAATGAAACACATACCTTAGTCAAAACGCGGTTTATGATTAAATAGGCTTGATAGTGAAAATGGAAACTCCTTGGCTCTTTGGTATAACCGGCCATTTATGAGCATAAGAATCATAGTATAAGCTTGGACCATCATATGCTATCTCCTTTGAATGTGTATTAGCGTCCTGCTTGTCTTGATCCTCATGTATGACGAGCTTGTCCAGCTTCTCAGTGATGTCTTCAAGCTCTTGCTGATTCATTATGGTGCTTACAGCTTTGTTAAACTCCTCTTGAAGTCTTCTTGTACCGGATCTGGTCCTTGGTGGATCTCTCATGGTAGGAAGCTTGTCTTTAATGGCCTGAGCTGAGTCGATGTCCTCATCATTCCCTCCCCCTTGAGAAGGTTCTGACCTCAGAACTGATTCATCTGCATCAAAAGGAGCAAGATCAGAAACATTAAACGTTGATGAAATGTTAAACTCACATGGAAGCTCAAGTTTGTAGGCATTGCTGTTGATGCGCTCCAGGACTTTGAATGGCCCATCTCCTCTTGGTGAAAGCTTTGACTTCCTCTGGTTGGGGAACCTCTCATGTCTCATGTGCAGCCAGACCCAATCTCCTGGGTCAAAGGTAACTTCTTTCTTTCCTTTATCCGCTTGCTTCTTGTACTGAATCGTCTTCTTCTCTATGTTTTCCTTAGCCTTGAGATGTAGTTTCTTGACAAACTCAGCTTTACTCTCTCCATCTTGACTTGCATGTTTGTGTGGAGGCAATGGTGATAGATCCAGTGCGGTAAGAGGCTTAAAACCATAGACAATCTCAAAAGGTGAAAGTTTAGTAGCAGAGTGGGGAACTCGGTTATAAGCAAACTCAATAAAAGGTAAACAATCAAGCCAATTCTTTAAATTGTTACCGATGGTGGCCCTCAAAAGGGTGGATAGAGTTCGGTTCACAACTTCGGTTTGCCCATCTTTTTGAGGATGGCATGTAGTGGAGAAGATCAGCTTAGTTCCTAGCTTCTTCCAAAGTGTTTTCCAGAAGTGGCTAAGGAACTTTGTATCTCTATCTGATACAATGGTTCTTGGTAAACCATGTAAACGCACCACTTCCTTAATGAATAGATCTGCTGTTTGAGTAGCATCATTGGTCTTTGCACAGGGAATGAAGTGTGCCATCTTAGAGAATCGATCAACAACTACAAAGATGGAGTCTTTGTGTCTGATCTTTGGTAAACCTAAGACAAATTCCATGGAAACATCTACCTGAGGCATGTTAGGAATAGGCAAAGGTATGTAAAGACCATGAGGATGTAACCTGGATTTGGCTTTAAGACAGACAATGCATTTGGAACAGAATCGCTCTACATCTCTTTTAAGATGTGCCCAGAAGAAATGTTCCACTATGATGTTCAAGGTCTTGTCCACGCCAAAGTGACCCATTAAACCACCTCCATGTGATTCCCTCAGTAGCAAATCACGCATGGAACCTTGTGGAATGCATAGTGTCTTATCTATGAATAAGAAACCGTCATGCTGATAGAATGGTCCTGAAGCTCCTTTGTTGCTTTCTTTGTAGATATCTGCAAAGTCTGGGTTTGTTTCATATAATACCTTAATATGTTCAAAACCCATTACCTTAGACTTCATGGTGGTAATAAGAGTATAGCGTCTGGATAGTGCATCAGCCACTATGTTTTATTTTCCCTTCTTGTATTTGATGATGTAAGGAAAAGTTTCTACAAACTCTAACCATCTGGCGTGTCTCCTCTTTAATGTTGTTTGGCCTCTTAGATGCTTGAGAGTCTCATGATCTGTATGAATAACAAACTCTTTTGAAAGCAAATAATGTTGCCAAGTTTCAAGAGACCTTACCAAAGCATAAAGCTCCTTGTCATAGGTAGGATAGTTTAGGGCTGCTCCATTCAGTTTCTCACTGAAGTAAGCTACTGGCCGCCTACCTTGAGTAAGCACAGCTCCAATACCTGTTCCTGATGCATCACATTCTATTTCAAAAGTTTTATCAAAGTTTGGAAGTACCAATACATGTGCATGAGTGAGGCTGTCCTTGAGCTTGTTAAACGCATCCTCTTGTGTTGGACCCCATTTAAAGGCCACGTTCTTCTTGATTACAAAAGTTAATGGTGCAGCAAGAGTGCTAAAGTCCTTCACAAATCTTCTGTAGAAGCTTGCTAATCCATGGAAGCTTCTCACATGTCCAATTGTTGATGGAGTTGGCCATTCCTGTATAGCTTTTATCTTCTCCTCATCAACTTTTAATCCCTGAGAACTTACAACAAATCCTAGAAATACCACTTGATCAGTGCAGAATGTGCATTTTTTAAGATTAGCATAGAGATGTTCTAGCCGAAGCGTCTCAAGTACTTTCTCTAAGTGTTTCAGATGATCATCTAAGCAAGTACTATAAACCAGTATGTCGTACAAACTTACATATGTATGCCCTTAAGATGTGATCCATGAGTCTCATGAAGGTGCTGGGAGCGTTTGTAAGTCCAAATGGCATGACTAGCCATTCATACAATCCTCTCTTAGTCTTAAACGTTGTCTTCCATTCATCACCTTCTTTCATCCTCACTTGGTGATAACCGCTTCTCAGATCAATCTTAGAGAAGATTGTTGCTCCGTTGAGCTCATCCATCATGTCATCAAGCCTGGGAATGGGATTCCTATACTTGATGGTGATGTTGTTGATTGCCCTGCAATCCACACACATCCTCCAGGTTCCATCCTTCTTAGGCACGAGAAGAACAGGGACTGCACAAGGACTCAAGTTTTCTCTGATGTAGCCCTTTGACATGAGTTCTTGAACCTGTCTCTCTAACTCTTTAGCTTCTTCTGAATTGACTCTGTAGGCTGATCTGTTGGGCAAAGGTGCGCCTGGTACTAAGTCAATCTGATGCTCAATGCCCCTCATAGGAGGTAATCCTGGTGGAATCTCCTCTGGAAAGACATCTACAAAGCGATCTAATAGCTTAAGTACTTCTGGTGGGGTTTATTTCTCATCCTTTCCTGAGAACAATACATCTTTAAAGACCATTAGCAACACCTTTTCTTTTAAATTAAGTCATTTAAGGACAGTAGTAGGAGTAACATAGAGGTTAGTCTTACTTACCTCTGATCCTTTAGCCATTGCTCTTTGCATTTCATGAACTTCTTGTGGAGTAAGAGGCGCCAAGTTATGCTTGCGGCTGTTATGAGTGAAACTGTAATAGTTGGTTCTTCCATTGTGCATTGTCTCCTTGTCAAATTGCCACGGCCTTCCTAGCAACAGATGCCCTGCTTGCATAGGAACTACATCGCAGATAACACGGTCTGTGTACTTGCCTATGTTGAATGGTCTAGTGACTTGCTCAACTATCTTGGGCTCAATTTCATCATTGAGCCATCTCAGCTTGTAAGGACGGGGGTGCTTTGTTCTTTGCAAACCTAGCTACTTCACCAAATACTCACTAGCTACATTAGTGCAAGAACCTCCATCAATAATCAAGCTACATACCTTAGAGTTTATTGTGCATCTGGAGTGAAAGATGTTCTCTCTTTAAATGGTTTCTGGATCAAAGAGTGTACTGAGGGCTCTCCTCACGACAAGGATCTCTCCTACTTCAGGGTAGTTGATTATATCATCCTCTGAACCTTCTTGTTCCTCATCTACTTCATCCTGATACACATATTCTCCATTGTCCTTGAGAATCATGATTCTCTGGTTTGGACAATCTCTTGCATAATGTCCTTTTCCCTGACATTTAAAACAAGTAATGTCACGAGCTCTAGTATTTTGTTGAGTTGGAAACTTACTTGGCTCTGGTTTGAATCCCTTAGAGGTTTCTGTAGCAGGCTTTTTGAACTTTGAATCCACTTTTATAGACTTTTCTTTGTCTATGTTGCGCTGAGCCTGTGGAATCCAAGTACTCTTACTTCTATTTGTAGAGGCTATTTTCCTCTTGATATGTTGTTCAGCCTGGATTGCTAGATGCAGTAGCTCCTCTAAATCGTGGTAGCTTTGTCTCTCCACCTTTCTAGCAATTATGTCTTGAAGTCCATCTAGAAACTGAGCCATCAATATTTCTGGAGTATCTTCTACTTCCAATATGTTCTTGAGGGTCTCGAATTCTTCAAAGTACTCCTCTACAGACTTGTTGCCTTGAGAAAGCTATCGGAATCTCCTCTGCAAGTCTCTGTGGTAATGCGCAGGTACATATCTCTCCAAGTGCAGACTTGATCATGTCTATGCCTTCTCCTTTCTAAAACGTCTCTGTCCCACCAAGCTAATGCAGTCTCAGTGAGCTGTGCAGCAGCAAGGGACACCTTTCTTGCATCAGAATACTTGTATTATTCAAAGATATACTGCATTTTTCTTTCCCAATCCAAATAAGCATCTGGATTGATCTTTCCAGCAAATGTAGGGGCAGTGAGTTTGAGATCTTTGCCGCCTTCTCGTGCATAATCATCGGCTCTGTTTCTGCCTCTGGGGTATTGTCCTCTCTGATCATAGTTTCCAGCAGGATCTGGAAGTACTTGTTGTCTCTGATGTCGTGGAGGATCATCCTCTAAGTCCGGCATATCATCATCCTCTTCTTCTTCTTCTGGATAGCCTCTCTACCTCTAGATATTGCGAATAGGGGCTCTGCATGGTGCAGGGGCTTGTGGTGGTGGTGGTGGTGGCTGCTCAACTCGAGTCAGACGCTCTCCCAGAGTAACTTGATCATTAGTCAATTGTGTAAGACTAGCCTAAATTCCAACAAGTATGCGGGTGAAGTCAGCTTGCTCAGCAGCTTCTCCCATTGTTTTCTTGTATTCACACCAAAAACAACAAAGGATCAAGTGCAAAAGTGTGGTATAAAGAGTTTAAAACAATCAACACCAGACACTAACACCATATGATTCAAGTTATAATGTATGAAACTGGATATAGTCCAAAAGATGCAAACGGTAATTGAAATAAACAAACACACGGTTTTTTTTTTTTTTTATGGAATGCAAATGATCAGAACTAACACAAGAAATGAATTCAAATGTAAGATACAATGAATATGGACGCAAAAATGGACACAAAACAAGTATGGAATAGTCTAATAAGGGAAGGTCAACTAGGAGTAATGGCCTAGAGCCAGATATGGGGTTGCCGCAAATAGATATGCCTTATATGGAACAGAAACACGTTTTTGGGCCAGCAAAAGTTGAGGGGATCTAAAACAACAAATGCTTTCTTCTTCCTCTGCGTTTCTAATGATGAATGCACAAGAACAACAATGGCAGAATAAGAACACAATGAACAAATATGAAAACTTTTTTTTTTGATTTGGATGCAAAGAAAACTTAATGGATCTAAACACGCAAATGCAATAGGGACTAGATCTAAAATTTTTTTTTTTGATTTTTCTGAAAATGAAGAAAACAAAAATAAAGAGACAAAAACAGATGCAAAGGGATAGATTCACCTGACTTGGAGCCTAAGCTCTGATACCAGATGATGTAATAATAAGGGGGTATGTTCTTACAGTGATGGTGAATCGGTGGAATCAAGCAGCTGGTTTGAAAACTCTTTCTGCAAGATCAAGTGATGGATCGATGGGGAATGAGATGAAATCCTTTCTGCTGGTTTGAGAACTCTTTCAGAAGGGATCAAGGAATGGGATGGATTGAGAGATGGATCGAGAGACGCCACACAACCTTATGGAGATAAGCTGTGATAAGTCTAATACTCAAGAGCAATGAATCGCACAAAGCTCAAAGAATACTAGGGTTTGTTCTTAGACAAGAAACGATTGCTTTATTGATTCTAGGGTAAAGATACACTGCTGTGAGAGGGGACCTTATATACTTGTACAAACAGCTATGCCCTTCTAGAGGTCTTTGAAGCAAAGTACATAGGCTATACTACTGAAATGATTCGGCCAACAATGCCTTACTCTAAGATAGAAATGTAAATAAATGGCTAACATATGCCTTACTCTAATATAAATGTAAATAAACTTAAACAGAAATAAACCAACATAAACCAAAGTTTTATTAGCCAATAATCATAAGGAAATGAAAAGGAAACACATACCTTAGTCAAAACGCGGTTTATGATTAAATAGGTTTCATAGTGAAAATGGAAACTCCTTGGCTCTTTGGTATAACCGGTCATTCATGAGCATAGGAATCATAGTATAAGGTTGGACTGTCATATCCTATCTCCTCTGAATGTATATTAGCGTCCTGCCTGTCTTGATCCTCATGTATGGCGAGCTTGTCCAGCTTCTCAGTGATGTCTTCAAGCTCTTGCTGATTCATTAAGGTGCTTACAGCTTTGTTAAACTCCTCTTGAAATCTTCTTGTACCGGATCTGTTCTTTGGTGGATCTCTCATGGTAGGAAGCTTGTCTTTAATGGCCTGAGTTGAGTCGATGTCCTCATCATTTCTTCCTTGAAATTTCGTTTGATGTGAGAGCGATCCTTGCCCTGCGCACAAGTTTCATCGCCTTCCCACTGTACCAAATTCCAAAGTCTCAAAGCCATTAGCTCATTCTTTCGTCTCCCCTGCGGAACGGCATTGTAACAAGTGAGTCCATAGGACGATAGCCATTATTTGCTTTCTATTAATTTTAAGCTTCTTTTCTGTTTCTAATGCTTACAGAATTAAATCCGGATTTATAAGATTGGAGTTTTCTACTGTTTAACATCTTACGTACATACATGTCTATGAGGGGGTTTGATGTTTTTATCAAATGTTTTTATATTGGTTTGCTATTCCTTTTTTTTTCAAATGGATCGCTAATTATTGGGTTTGAAAGGTAATCAAAAACTTTACTATAAACCTGCGATACAAGTTATACTGTTTTAATAGTTACCAATCACAAAAGCAGTACAGAAAGCGTTACAAACAATAATACACTCAGCTTTTTTTGTACCGCTTTTGCTTACAGTTCCTTTATTACAGTTTTCAACTATTTTATAACCACTTATCACTCCAGCTTATCGCTAAAAGATCCAGCTTACCGCTAAAAATTTCATACTGTTTTATGTTACCATGGACCCATTAACTTTTTATTGAAATGTAAAATTGTAACTGCAATATCTGATTTATCTGAAGGGCGGCTTTTGTTTTGGTATTTGTTTTTATGTAAATATATATGATAGTCGATAAGAAAAAAAGAATATATATCCCTAAGGGCATGTGAGATCTAATAACATTATTAAAATAATAAATTTTAAGATTAAAGATCTGAAACTGATAAAAAATATCTAATATAGTATTTATTTTTGAGCTTTATATATGTGTGCATAACTAAAATATCTTAAAATATTAAACTTATTTAAATTTAATAAAAAAAATAATTTTTAGACACATTTTAAAGTGTCCAATGCACTTGGATTACCGAGAATGAGCCAAAGACTTAAAAATATCTAAAAACTTGGCGACATGTATGATTTGACAATCCTCTCTTCCTTGAAATTTCCTTTGATGTGAGAGCGATCCCTTGCCCTACGCACAAGTTTCATCGCCTTCCCACTGTACACATATTCCAAAGTCTCTTCCTTTTTCTCTTTTTTTGTTTGTTTGCGACAAAGGATTCGATTTCAGATTTTCAGAGTTTCAGAATTCAAAATTCAAACTTTTTTGTCAGAGTTTGAAGATTTCTCTCGAGTCATGGTGAAATCGGCGGAGGGTGTTGGGTCATCGTCTTCTTCTTCTTCAGTGGCGCCGTTCCTGAGGAAATGCTACGAGATGGTTGACGATTCTTCAACTGATTCCATAATCTCGTGGAGTCCTAATGGAGATAACAGCTTCGTTATCTCGGACACGACCGTCTTCTCTCTTCAACTCTTGCCCAAATACTTCAAGCACAGCAATCTCTCTAGCTTCATCCGTCAGCTCAATATCTACGTTAGTCTCTCTCCCTCTCTCTCTCACTCTTAAATTTTGCTTAGAATTGGCTCTCATCAGAATCAAGGATTATATACTTTTATGCTGTTGTGTTGATGTTTTTGTGCTGTTTCTTATACATTCCAATTTCAAAGTTTTGTGTGGAACCTTGAAATCGTGGCCTTGTGTTCTAATTTCTATGTTTCTCTGCTTCTATAAAGTGGATAGCTTTAAAAGAAATTTGATTACTTAATGTTAGATGATGAATTGGATATGAAGCAGGAAGAAAGATGTTTTGTTCAGCTCTTATGATTCTCTAGTTTATCTGGAATTGATAACATTAGTCACATCTTGAACATTCTTTTACCTGAGTAATTGTCAATATAGTGAGAATTTGGTTGATACAAGGGGTCTATTCGATCTCTGTGTACATGTGCCTGATTCTTGAATGTGCCTGAGAGAGAGTAACGTTTGTGATATTTATTCGTTTCAGGGTTTTCGAAAAATTGATGCAGATCGTTGGGAGTTTGCGAACGACGGGTTTGTCAGAGGCCAAAAGGATTTGCTAAAGAATATTACCCGGAGGAAAAACGTTCAGAGCAGTGAGCATCAGAGCAAAAGCGTTTACAAACAAGAAAGCACAAGCGAAGCTTCTCAGGAAAAGCCCGACAAGAGCGGATTGTGGAAAGAAGTTGATATCTTGAAAGGGGACAAGAACGCATTGGCGCAGGAGCTGATCAAAGTCAGGCAGTACCAAGAGAACACGGACACGAAGATGTCACACTTGGAAGACAGAGTTCAAGGAATGGAAGAGAGTCAACAGGAGATGCTATCGTTCTTGGTAATGGTTATGCAGAATCCAAGCCTCTTGGTTCAGTTGCTTCAGCCAAAGGAAAAGAATTGGCGAAAGGCGGAAGGAGGAGCAACGATATTGGAAGAAGTTACGGATGAAGGAGAATCAAACTCAAATGGTCTTCCTTTAGTTACATACCAGCCACCATCAGAGGGAACAGCAGCAAAGTCAAGCATGAACGACATAAACGATTTCTTGAGAAACGCTGATATATTGAAATTCTGCCTTGATGAGAATCATGTGCCGTTGATCATACCTGATTTATATGACGATGGGGCATGGGAGAAGCTTTTGCTGTTGAGCCCTTCGAAGAAGAAGAAGAAGAACAATGTGAAGAAAGGGAAAGATGATGCGACGTTGGAGGAGGAAGAGGAGGATGGAGCAATGGAATTAGACAAGAGCCGTATGCTCGAGCTGATACAAGAAGAAATGGAGAAACAAGATGACTTTGAATTTGGACAGCTTACTCCTGAGAAGTCTAGGAATCTTGAGATTCTTACAGAGCAGATGGGTTTGCTGGCTTCAAATCAGTAGCTGAGGATTCATTTAACCAGAAACTTGATGAGGTTTTTGAACATATTCAGCCTCAAAAACTTTTGTTATGTAAACTTTTTTTATGGTGAATAACAAAAGTAGGCTCTAAAAATATTATTGTTCTCGCTGGAGCAGTTCTTAAAAATGTTCTTACTAAAAAAAAAAAAACATGGAGATTTTCACACTCGAACGAAGAAATTAATTGCCGAAACATGAAAGTAGTTGAATAATGGGCTGGGCCTAAAAGGCCTTTTTAGAAAGGTTTTTTTAAAGGCCCATACTTGCACAAAATACATAGCTAGGTTATATCAACTCTTTTCCTTTTCCTTCCCCAATGTCTATATATTGTTCCGCAGGATTTGTATCTCAACATATCAATTAGTTGCGTCGTTCTATTATATCTCTCGATTCGCAGAAATCCACTGTAGTCTCTCGTTCTTCTTTGTTTCGTTTTGAAATTTTATTTCGAAATCATTAAGTTGTATATGCCTCTGAGGATGATCAAAATCATAAAACTTTCGTTCTTCCGAGATAATTCGTGCGGAAAATTATGGAGACCTGAACTGAATGGAGGCATATACATGTTTTTAAAAGAGTTATTAATTTGTTTTCTGGAAATTGATTTCAATGGTATCTTCTCAGTTTGAATCTGATGATGTTAAAACTTTAAACTTTCGTTCTCCTGAGCTTTATATGTGCTGAGAAAATATTGGAGACCTGAACTGAAGATTTCATCCTGAGAAGATATCTTTAATTGGTTTATTCGCTCAAGAAATTAAGAATTTTGAAAATTGAAGACTTGAATCTTTAAACAAAATTGAGGAAACTGATATTGTATCTTTAAAACAAAATTGAAGAAATTGGTTGTCAAAAACTTGAGTTTGGCCAAATTGTTAGTGGATGAATATTTTAATTGTCAACTTCAATTGACTGATTTCCAATCTCTTGAGCATATAACTCAATATGTCATAAACAAATCATACTTTTTTGTTGTATCGCTTATCAAATTGATTACTCAAAGACGATGCCATTACTTTGGTCTACCGAATCCGATGGGTTACGTGAGCATCTTGTTGACGTGGACGGTGTCTCCGATGGCGAACCGAAGATTCGGGTACGAGATCTGACACGTGTCTCCGATGACGGAACTCTGATTCTGAAGGGAGTGTCGATTGATATACCGAAAGGTATGATCGTCGGGGTGATTGGTCCAAGCGGAAGCGGAAAGTCAACGTTTTTAAGATCTCTGAACCGTCTCTGGGAGCCGCCGGAGACAACCGTTTTCTTGGACGGCGATGATATAACGAACATCGACGTCGTCACCCTCCGCCGTAGAGTCGGAATGCTTTTCCAGCTTCCCGTTCTCTTCGAAGGTAAATTAAAAGATTCTCTATTTTCTTCTTCAATCGTCATAGAAATCTAAAAAGTAGATTGCTTTTTGGTGTCTGCGTTACTGTTGAAGAAGTTAGAGAGCTTAGATTCTTCAAATTTTATTGCATTTGAGATTAAAGGTTACTCTAGTTTCATAGGTCTGTTTCGTATCTTGATATGTTTGGTTCTCACAGGGACTGTTGCGGATAATGTGAGATATGGTCCGAATTTGAGAGGGGAGAAGCTAAGTGAAGAAGAGGTTTACAAGCTGCTGAGTCTTGCGGATCTCGATGCTTCGATTGGGAAGAAGACTGGTGCGGAGTTATCTGTGGGTCAAGCTCAACGAGTAGCACTTGCGAGGACTCTAGCCAACGAGCCTGAGGTGTTGCTTCTGGATGAGCCAACGAGCGCTTTGGATCCGATATCTACAGAGAACATCGAGGATGTTATTGTGAAACTGAAGAAGCAGAGAGGGATCACGACTGTGATTGTGTCTCACAGTATCAAGCAGATCCAGAGAGTTGCTGATATCGTTTGTCTTGTTGTCGATGGTGAGATTGTTGAGGTTCTTAAACCAAATGAGCTTTCTCAAGCTTCGCATCCAATGGCACGGAGGTTTCTACAGCTCAGTTCCTAAAGACCCTCCAGATTCAAACACCTCATTGTTCTTTTACTTTGTTCTAAACTGGATTCAAACAAATGCTGTCTGAATGTACTGAATGTAACAACACCTTTTATGGTTTATGTCTATTAATCTTTTCTTGAGCAACTAAAAGAAGACAAAGGGTATGATATGAAAGGATATGCACAGCAAATAATTGAGTCTGAGATGCAAATTTAGAAACTTGGTTTGTTGATGAAATCTGCATCAACCGAGCTAACAGGAACAACAGCAGGAGCTTTAGGTGAAGTGTCACCGAGTTGGATAATCTCTTTTCTTCCTTCTCCTCCATTCTCAGCTCTCTCTTTAACCGCCTTTGTCACTGCGCCAAACGCGTTTGACAACCACGAAGCTCCGCTCGATACGTAAGGGTTTGCCATCAAAGCCGTTCCCGCGCTGATTGCTCTCTCCTCTGCAGCTGCTAGAGCAGATTTTGTTATCTCCCTCACTTGATACCGCTCATCCATCTCTCTCAGCTTCTCGTTCACCACGGTCGTTCCTATGCTTAGCTTCTCGCTCAGACCCATCTTTTCATCCAGCGAGGCAATGGTCGCTGAAGCGTTTGACACCAAGTTGTGCCTGTCGTCGAATGCTTTGGCTTTCTCCATCGCATCTTTGCCAAGAGCATAACCCCTTCCCACCATGATGTTTACCACATCTTCAGCTTTCTTGACAGTGAAACCATTAAACGAACTTTCCTGCTATAACAGAAACAAACAAACATGACAACTGAAACTAAACCAATAAAGCAAAGAGTTTTTCTTTTTTTGGGTCGGTTCCATTGGCTTTACCGAGTCAAGTGCAAGGGCTTCTTGTGGCAGCTCGTAGTTCACAGCAGGAGTAATACTGACACGATGATCCGCAATGACAGCTCCCTAAACGAAAAGTTATAAACCGTAAGCAGTAAATTCAAGAAGAAACCTTACATTTCAAATTTTGCAAGAAACCAAAAGAAAATCAAAATACCGTCAAGAGCATTGCAGTTTCTGCGCCTTGTGGATCCTTAAAAGTAACATACGCAAGCTGAGTTTCTTGCGTCTCACTGTGATCATAAAGTGACAAACTTTTTAAAGATGTTGGTAAAGATTATATCTTCGTTAACAATGAGATCATAACTACAACCGTTGTTTATACCTTCGCGTCTCGACGTAGTGAATGTCACCCGAGAAAGAAAAGAACTCTTTGAGATCTTTCTTAGAGACATTGAGTGAAACGTTGCTAATCTTCACAGTTTTCACCTGCAACAAGTACAAGAACGAAAGAAATCGAATCAAGATCGTTCCAACATTCATCCCACAGCTCATAAAACCTGTCAACACAGTGAAGAAACATTGTTCTTTACAGGAGAGGAAGTTGACTGGGAATCCATTAGGATGTTGTGCTGAGTTTGATCCGAGTGACTGAAAGCAGCCTGTGGAAAGATCAAATTCATGAATTTTCACAAGTGAGATTTGATAGTAAGAATCAAAGAAAAAATTATATCTTTTTGACTTCTTTTGGAATAGATTCAAAAGGATGATGACCCCAAAAAAAACTCGAACTGAAAAGTTTCTGTTTATTTTTTTTTGTCAGTTGATTTTTTAGGTAACCGACATAGTAAAAAGATCTCAGACTTCATCCACCACAATCAACAGATCAAGTAACAGTAAAGGTCAGAAAATCGTAGCGGAAATCTGAATTCTCCGTAGAACTAAGCCACATTCAAGGGGAACAAACAAAAAAAACGCAATTCTTTGATTAGATCTGAAAATAGCGGAGTCCGAATCCACGAAACCAGAATGATGCCAACCCAAAAAAAAAAAAAAGTTAGTCGAGAATTGAGAAAACTTACCGACATTGTCGCAAGGATTCTCAGGCGGCGGAGTATCGAGCAAAAGTGTAAAGTGGTAAGCTAATAAATTGGAGAAGAATATTGGGGATTCAAGTTCAGTGTTAACCAGAAAATGGATTTATGACTTTTTGTTTTTTTTACTGCGTCATCGACAAACCAAAATTCTTAATTTGTCAATCAAAAGTCATAAATCCATTAATCCACGGTTGTTGTTTTTTTTACAGAACCAGGATTTTTTTATAAATTAAATAATAGATTTTCTTATTTATTTAAGTTTGTATAATTTTAAAATCATATGAAATAATATATTTTGGTCCACTACTATATTTGTCTATATTTTTATGCTGATAATACCGTAGATTTTTTTTTATAGATTTTATGATAAGAGAGGGCATAATTAAGTTAAGAAATAGTTGAATGTGCATAATCATAAAATAATTAGAAAAAAATATAGACATAACACAACTAAATTATAAAAGCAGTATATATGTAACCATAAGTCTAATGCAAATATCACTTTATTTGTATTAAAAAAAACACAAACACTTGTCACTAGAAACATGAATTAAAAAAATACTGTCAAAAACATAAAAACAATTTGCTAATAAATATCCATATTAAAGCATATTTTGTTCAGCTTGTCCATTTATAAATAATGTATTAGTAATAAGTTGTGTATATATAAATAGGCTTAGGACAGTAATTAGAAAATATTTTCATTTACATGGATCTGAATGATTGTATTTCAAGATCAAATAGAATTGGGGAATATCCTTCTAAATTATAGATCTGTGTAAAGTCCTCTAGATGATAACAAATATTATATATTCAACACCAAAATATTAGACAACATTAGATAAATAACTTGTTAAGAGAAACCTAGAAATCATCTGATTCCCATTCAATTCTCTCTAACTTCAAAACGCACATGAACTATCAGTAGCCCACCAAAATTCATCTAACTTGGCAAGGTTTTCGTATGCCACACACTTGGGCACTAATTGGTACAAGCTGCAATGAGGAATCCAGAAAAATATTGCTGAATTTTTATTTATGTTACCAGTTAGAATCATAGAGGAATGTTGAGCAATTCATAAGAAATCCTCAAAAAAAACTTTTTTTCAAAAGTTATTTTTATTTTTTTCAGAAAATATATAGAAAATGTTGATGTGTTAATATATTTTATATGTATCATATTTCTATGTATCATTCGGATATTCGTTGAAGTTCAGATGGGTTTCTTTTGGGTTTTGAATATTTAGATAATATGGTATTTTTTTCAGGTCGGATTTAGTTCGTTTCCATTTGGGTTTTGATCGA
Organism: Alliaria petiolata; assembly: GCA_020283515.1. Classification (NCBI taxonomy): domain Eukaryota; kingdom Viridiplantae; phylum Streptophyta; class Magnoliopsida; order Brassicales; family Brassicaceae; genus Alliaria; species Alliaria petiolata. Next base: position 26,080,001 of record JAHZTW010000001.1, read on the forward strand.
TTTCGGAAACTCGAATTACCTGAAACTTATGCAAAATATCCAAAACAAATTTTAGATTTTTGAGTATTTCAGTTATTTGGTTAAATTTTGCTTATAAATTATTTATTTTAAATAACATAACTATAAATTTTTGGGTATTTAGTTATTACGATCTAAACATAATTAATATATTTGGTTTATAATTGTAATATCTTATGTTAAGTTTATTTCTGTTACGATAAGTTTGACATAACTAATATTTTTAGGTATATAATTATATTTCAGATATTTTTTATACACATTCGATTCTCGGTTCAGTTCTAATTCGGTTATTGTTATTTCAGTTTTTATTTTGTTTTTTGAATTTTATATTGTTTAATACATTAATAATATATTTTACAAATTTATTTTTTTCACTTATTTATGAGTTTAATTCATATTTTCAATTATTTTAAAATATTGTTTTTAGCAATTTCACAATTTTTCTGTTACCATTTACATTATTAGATATTCAGCTAAATTCAGCCAAAAATCATAAAAAGAAAATCAGCAAAATTCTGCACTCCGTCGTTACTGTTCACACCTTTAGATTTCATTTTGCAAGAGAGTAATTGCAAAATCATTAAATGGTAATCTCGAAGTGTATTGTATACGTAAAGTATTAAACTTAATATTCCTTAAATTGAATTGAATTCTCATGTTCTTCTCACCATAGATCTCACCATGTGGATATCTTGCCCTTCCTCCAAAACCCGGGAAGAACAGACGTCACTTTGAATCTTACAAATAAACATGAACCATTTTTTTTTTCTTTTAAAGATTTGAAAGATTGAAATGTTAAGAGCTGCTGGACATTTAAAAAAAAAAAAAAAGTTAAGAAGTTTGGAATCCAAGATACGTGGCCAGAGCTCACAAAATCAAAGTACAAGTCTTTCTGCAACATATTCGATTTGACACTCGCTAGATCGCCTCGGCAATGCAAGCAGTTTCCCTAAGAAGACAGGATCTTCTTCTATCGTTGAGGATTTACAACGCAAAACAAGTTTCTTGAGGATTCCAGAGTTCTCTACAAAGTACCTTGTTACTACATCTATTTCAGCGGGATCTTTCGAATTTATGTTTGTTATCTCTACAGACTCAAGCGATGACAGCAAACACTGAGGCACGGACGAGACTACTATTTGTTCCTTCAAAGGGGAATAATAAAGTAAAGTCTGCAAAACACAAGATAAATGAGTTTTAGATAACCATTTAACACATTTGCTGAGTGGTAAGAGGTTTGTTCAAGTCATTACCAAGATTAGGGATTTTAGATTCGGACAGCTTTCAAGAAACGTTCGCAGTCTTTCCAGGGAGTAATAAAGCGCTACTTCCAAACGGGACAGGTTGCAAAACTGGGGTAATGGTTCTACTTTCAGCCAGGAAGAGAATATCTGCTTGCATAAAAAGACAAAGTGAGACATACATATATTGGTAAGCAAAAAACTTGATGGAAGAGCACTAAATATGAATAGCATAAGACATATACCCAGAAAGCAAGCGAAGTGATGTTCAGTTCCCTAACTCCCGAGATACTGGTGAGAAATTTACGGATCATATGTGATAAGCTGCAACAAGTGTACTATCGCAAGAAGAAGGGAAGGGTTGAAGATAGTCATACGGTCAACGCTGAGTTGGCAGCTGAGGTGGCATAAAAAATGAAGAAGTCGGAAAGAAGATGAGAAGTATAAATAGATTCATAATTGTTTGTTACAGCTTTTATCCAGAAAATTATAGAAAGGTGAATACGCGTATGTGCGATTCAATCTCTCTGTTCGTATGTGAATAGGGACTCAAGATCATATGTGATCTGAGGAACTTCTGTAATTCTCTCGATTCATCAATAACAATTCGTATTAATCAGGGTTCGGCGATCTATAATCTATCATTGGTGCGGTGATCAAAGCCGAATCAAACGCGAGGAAGTCGAAATCGAAGCAATCACACAGCGATGCCGACGCGAAGAGAGGAGAAGCTGAAGCAGGTCGCTAAATCACCGGAACAATACGATTCCGGCGCGGAAGAAGAAACAATGGAGTCAGTTGCAACTGAAATGGTGATTTTAAACGGATTGGTCAAAGGCTTATGTGCATCGAAGACAGAGACGGAAGCGAGGGTGACGGATCTGGACGGAAAACTAAACAAGATGATCGCATTCATCGATTCGCTAGATCTCGATGCTAGTCGGAAGGAGAAGCGCATGGGAACAGATCCGGGATCATCGGCTCATTATTCCGAGGTAAATCGATCTAACTTGGAATCAAACCGGGATGATTCTCAGCTAGGTTATCGATCTGGTGCGTTGAATGTTGCAAATAGAGAAAGTATGCTGCGTAAGATCGAGATGCCAATGTTTTCCGGGAAACATCCGTACGTGTGGATTACAGATGTCGAGAGATTCTTTTGCATAGGCCGTTATTCGGATCCGGAGAAGCTCGACTTGGTAGCACTGAGTCTAGAAGGGAAAGTTCGTAAGTGGTTTGGATGGGAATTGAAACGAAAAGGTTTCCGTAGTTGGACAGCGTTCAAAGAAAAGCTGGTATTGAGATTTGCCGAGACAATTGAGGAGGAACCAGCCATACGGCTATTCAAGATCAAACAGACAGGCTCTATCGGTGACTATATCAGTGAGTTCGAGGAGCTTTCAGAACTCGTAGAATGATTGGACGATGATCATCTCATCAAGATATTCTACAATGGTTTAACTCAGGAGATGAAAGAGGTGATACGAATGAAAGAGCCTGTAGGACTCGAGAATCACATCGCTGAGGTGTTACGAATGGAATCAAGTGCTTTTTGTAAGGTGGTTAGTAATTCGGTTAAGGGTGAGCCGAGAGGTCAGCGCTCTTATAATCAGTATCCACTGAAGTCATCATCCACTTACAACTCACACCGCAGTTTTAATAGCTCGGAGATCAAGGGAGGATCAGAGAGTAATCAGCATGGCACTCAGTTTCAGGAGAGAAAGGACACGAGTACTCCAACAAGGGGTAATGATGGTCGTTTAAAGCAGAAATACACACCAGAGGAATTGGATCAGATGCGGAAGGATATGGTCTGTTTTAAGTGTGGCGCCAAAGGATGGACAAGAGCGCATAAATGTCCTAACCGAGAATTCAGGGTCATAACGGTTCTTAATGGCTTAGAAATGGAAGTCATTGATGACGGAGTGGAAAGTGAAGAGGAGGAAGTTTTTTTGGAAGCAATTCAGGAGCTGCACACCCTTTCATTGAACTCTTTTTTAGGAATTCACTCTCCCAAGACGACACAATTGTACGGCAAGATCGGAAAGACAGAAGTGATTGTAATGCTCGATAGTGGAGCATCTCACAATTTCATTACTCCTGACATTGTGAACAGACTCAAGTTGAAAGTGTTTGCAGAACCGAGTCTGGACATTCTATTGGGCAATGGGGTCACTGTCCAAGGCGCTGGTGTTTGTAAGTCCTTGACCTTTCAGTTGTCGAATGTCTCCTTCACTTCTGACTTTATAGCTTTGGAACTCGGAATGGTCGATGTTATTTTGGGGATTCAGTGGCTCGAAACGTTAGGGAAGTGTGAAGTAGACTGGAAAAAACAGGAGTTGTCTTTCTTATATGAAGGCAAGCGAGTCCATTTATTTGGCGATCCCTCCATTCACACACCCAAGTTTTCAATGAAGACACTATCCCCTGTCTCAGCCACTGGTTCTAAAGGAAGGGAAGCACTTTTGTTAACAAGTGGCGAGGTAACACAATCCATTCCAATGATTCCGGCACAACTATGTTCACTCCTGGAAGAATTTTCACATGTTTTTGCTATGCCTACGGGCCTGCCTCCGTTCCGCGGCACAGAGCATAATATCAATCTCTACCTAGGAGTGTCAGCCATTTCAGTTCGCCCTTATCAATATCTGCATGCCACAAAGGTGGTGATGGAGCAAATGGTCTCTGATATGTTAGTTTCGGGCATCATACGACCGAGTACTAGTCCCTTTTCGAGTCCTGTACTACTGGTGAAGAAGAAGGATGCTTCTTGGCGTTTTTGTATTGATTACAGGGCTCTAAACAAGGCTACAGTCCTAGACAGATTTCCGATCCCAGTCATTGACCAACTTTTGGATGAGCTGTATGGAGCAACAATATATTCCAAATTGGACTTGCGTTCGGGATACCATCAGATCCGAATGGCCGAAAGGGATATTGAGAAAACTGCTTTTCGCACAATTGAGGGTCACTATGAGTTCTTGGTATTACCGTTTGGCCTCACAAATGCTCCTGCTACATTTCAGGCACTTATGAACAAGATATTCAGGCCATATTTGAGGAAGTTCATCTTGGTATTTTTTGATGATGTCTTGGTCTACAGTAAGAATGTCAGAGAACATGAGGATAATTTGCGAGTGGTGTTGTCGATCTTTGCAGAACAACAACTACTGGCCAACAAAAAGAAATGCTCATTTGGAATTCCAAGAGTGGAATATTTGGGACATATAATATCACAGGAAGGAGTAGCAACAGAATCGGCAAAGACGTCTGCAATGAGGGAGTGGCCAACACCACGATCAGTTAAACAGTTGCGTGGGTTTTTGGGGATAACAGGCTACTACAGGAAGTATGTACGCGGTTATGGGTCCATCGCAAGACCATTGACAGAATTGTTGAAGAAGGACAGTTTTCTATGGACATCTGAGGCACAACTAGCGTTTGAAAGACTAAAGGAAGCCATGATATCGGCTCCAGTGTTAGCTTTACCAGACTTTGACAAGAAGTTCATCATTGAAACAGATGCTTCGGGTTTCGGATTAGGCAGCGTGATGATGCAAGATAAAAGACCTATTGAATTTTTTAGACATGGATTAACAGCTCGTGAGCAATTGAAACCAGCCTATGAAAGGGAACTAATGGCTGTAGTGATGGCAATTCTGAAATGGAAACATTATCTGTTGGGCAGGAAATTTGTGGTGCATACAGATCAAAGGAGCTTGAAATACTTGCTAGAACAGAAAGAGGTTAACATGGAATATCAACGGTGGCTAACTAAGTTACTGGGATTCGACTTTGACATTTTTTACAAGCCGGGCTGTGATAATAAGGCTGCGGATGGGTTATCTCGCATTGATTCTCAGAATGTCGCAAGCATCAACTCATTATTACTGGCCTTAACGGTACCTTCTATTCTGCAGTTACAAGAATTATACAGAGAAATCAAGGAGGATGTGGACATACAGAGCGTGATTCAGCAATTGCAGTCGGGTAAGGGCGTGAACGCTCATTATACAGTTCGGGATGACAAGCTTTGGTATAAACGTCGGTTGGTGATTCCGAAGAATTCTGTTTTCATCCCTCCGTTACTTAAAGAATATCACGATGGCCAGTTTGGAGGTCATTCTGGTTTGCTAAAAACAGTTAAGCGAATCCAGACGATGTTTCATTGGGAAGGCTTACAGAAAAGGGTCCACAACTATGTCTCAGAATGTTCTGTTTGCCAAACGCACAAGTATTCCACACTCTCACCTGCAGGACTTTTGTAACCATTGCCAATTCCGATGAGGATTTGGGAAGATATCTTTATGGATTTCGTGGAGGGGTTGCCGAGTTCGCAGGGGGTCAATGTGATATTGGTTGTAGTGGATCGCTTGAGTAAATACGGACATTTCGTGAGTCTCCGTCACCCATTCACTGCGGTTGAGGTAGCTCAGAAATTCATGTCTGACATCGTGAAGCTGCACGGAGTACCGAAGACAATCGTCTCCGATCGCGATCGTATATTCTTAAGCACTTTCTGGAAGGATCTATTTCGCCTATCCGAGACACAGCTGAAGTACAGCACTGTGTTTCACCCGCAGACTGATGGGCAAACAGAGGTCCTCAATCGTTGCTTAAAACGTACTTACGCTGCTTTGCCTCCGGGAAACCACGAACCTGGTCTAAGTTCCTTCCTTGGGCCGAGTTGTGGTATAATACATCCTTCCATACGGCGTTGAAGACGTCTCCTTTCCACGTGGTCTATGGCAGAGAACCACCAACTATCATTCGTTATGAAGACGGCTCCACTACGAACTTTGAATTGGAGGCAGCCTTACATGAACGGGATGAGGTACTGTCACAGATCAAAACTCACCTGGCTCGAGCTCAACAACTCATGAAAACACAGGCTGATAAACACCGCCGAGATGTTGTGTTTACAGTGGGCGAGTTGGTGTATTTGAAACTAAAACCGTATCGGCAAAATTCAGTGGTACGACGTTACTGTCAGAAGTTATCGGCTAAGTACTTTGGACCGTATGAGATACTCGAGAGGATTGGGAAGGTCGCATATCGTTTGCGTTTACCGCCGTCATCGAAAATTCACCCGGTCTTCCATGTCTCTCAACTGAAAATTGCATTGGGCCAAGGGCAGCAAATCCAAAGCATTCCTCCGGATGTTACGGATGTGGAGACGGTGACACTGGAACCTGAGTCTATTATGACGTTCCGTTATACTGACAAGGGTGTTTTGGAGTACTTGGTCAAGTGGCGTGGCTTACTCAGTCATGAGGATTCATGGATTCCGCATCGCGACTTTGTCCAACAGTTTCCCAATTACAAGTTTGAGGGCAAGCTTGCTGTTAATGGGGGGAGTATTGATAAGCTGCAACAAGTGTACTTTCGCAAGAAGAAGGGAAGGGTTGAAGATAGTCATACGGTCAACGCTGAGTTGGCAGCTGAGGTGGCATAAGAAATGAAGAAGTCGGAAAGAAGATGAGAAGTATAAATAGATTCATAATTGTTTGTTACAGCTTTTATCCAGAAAATTATAGAAAGGTGAATACGCGTATGTGCGATTCAATCTCTCTGTTCGTATGTGAATAGGGACTCAAGATCATATGTGATCTGAGGAACTTCTGTAATTCTCTCGATTCATCAATAACAATTCGTATTAATCAGGGTTCGGCGATCTATAATCTATCAATATGACGCTTTTGTAGGTCTGCGTGTTCATAAATAGACCACAGATCGAAATCGCCAAAAATATTGACCGTGGTCAAGGAATCTGAATTGCTTATGGTTATACTGGGAGATATCTCATCTTCGAAATTCAGATGCTCGAGTCTATGGGCATCAATTGAAACCGCCAAGTTTTCTTGATCGAAGTTGTCGTCTTCCTCATCCACATCATTATCAAATTCTAAACTCAGACTGGTTAGTGTCTGGGAGTGCACTCGTACAACCATTACGTTATCATATACCCATCGAACAATGCTCAAATCTTCAAAAACTGGGCAATACGAGATAAGCGACTCCATAACCGCCTCGTTGGCGTATACATTGTGCTTTAAAAGCATCGTCTTGAGACGAGGCAAAGAAACAGATTCAAACTTACGCAACACTACCCGATGGAGTCTCAAGTGAAGGAGTGTTTCGCAGATAAAAAGGCTTAGTGGAACCACCTCCAAAAAATCACGATGCACAGGACCGAACTCAACATCAAGACGCTTGAGTTTACGAGTAGCCACAACGTCTATCCAACGAAAGACACAGAACTGATCATCCTCATCCTTGTGAATGCTTAGCTTGAGATTGTGCAAGCACAACTTTTGTTCCCTAGAGAAATCTAGGAACCTGTCCACAAAACCCACAAAGGCATTGTAATCTGGAAACTCACGAGAGTCCAAATCCAACCCGGAAACAAAAAGCCAGAGACTTTTCCACCTATTGGACATAACACTCGTCCTAACAGCTTCCTTTGTCGGAAGATACAATAGCATCTGAGAGATCAAAGCGTCGGGTAAATTGATTATCATATCCCTTGCTGCCAGGCCGTTGGTCGCAATGGCATATTCCTTTTCCCTCTATGAAATCCGCTGGCAAAAATTGAACCGAAGATTTCTCAGTGAGCCTCGGAATCTAAGCAGGGATCTCAGAATCTCGATTTAGTGGCAGTTCAACAATCAACACTATAAAGTCCAAAACGAAAGAAATCGAATCAAGATCTTTCCAACATTCATCCCACAGCTCATGAAACATGTCAACACAGTGAAGGAAACAACAACAAAAAGGTTTGGGCGGAGAAAGATTGTACTTACAGGAGAGGCAGTTGACTGGGAATCCATTTGGATGTTGTGCTGAGTTTGATCCGAGTGATTGAAAGCAGCCTGTTGAGAGATCAAATTCGTGAATTCTCACAAGTGAGATTTGATAGTAAGAATCAAAGAGAAAATTATATCTTTTTGGCTTCTTTCGGAATAGATTCAAAAGGACGATGACCCGAAAAAAAAAACTCGAACTGAAAAGTTTCTGCTTTTTTTTTTGTCAGTTGCTTTTTAAGGTAACCGACAAAATCATTAGATCAAGTAACAATAAAGGTCAGAAAATCGTAGCAGAAATCAAAATTCTCAGTAGAACTAAGCCACATTCAAAGGGGACAAACAAAAAAAAACGCAATTCTTTGATTAGATCTGAAAATAGCGGAGTCCGAATCTACGAAACCAGATTGATGCCAACCCAAAAAAAAAAAAAAGTTAGTCGAGAATCGAGAAAGCTTACCGACATTGTCACAAGGATTCTCAGGCGGCGGAGAATCGAGCAAAAGTGTAAAGTGGTAAGCTAATAAATTGGAGAAGAGAATATGGTGTGATTCAAGTCGGTGTTAACAAGAAAATCGATTTATGATTTTTTTTTTTTTTTTTTTACTGGCAAACCGAAATTCTTATTTGTCAATCAAAAGTCAGAATAATGGGGTTAGTGGTTGACAAACCAGCACTGGATTAGGAATTTCTGAAGATTTGGTGGTTATTTGGAGGTCCGTGGCGAGCGTTTGGAAGCTATTTCATGGTGAAAGCATGGACTCCCGATTTTGATCCGCTGCGAGATGAGATCTTAACCACCCCGGTATGGGTCCGGTTGACGAACATTCCAGTGAATTTCTATCACAAAGCTATCTTGTTAGGGATAGCTCGGGGGCTTGGTAATCCAATTCGGGTTGATTTAACAACACTGAACTTTGAAAAGGGGAGATTTGCTAGGGTTTGTGTGGAAGTGAACTTGGCAAAACCCCTAAAAGGCACAGTGTTAATCAATGAAGACCGGTATTTTGTATCATACGAAGGACTCACGAACATCTGTTCAGCCTGTGGAATGTACGGACATTTAGTACATTCGTGTTCGAGAGGAAATTCGGGGACCATGGTGATTGAGAAACAAAAACCTGCCCAAGATGTTTTACGAGATCCTATGCAGTCGGAGGACGGTTTTACTCCGGCCAGGAGACCACGAAGAGGAAAGGAAAAACCCTCCGAGCCAAGTGGTATTTACTGCCGGAGGATCAAGCAAGGGACCCGAAAGAAATCTTCGGGAAATCACGCGACCAGAGAATCTCGAGAATATTGCGATATCTAACCGTTTTGGAAATTTGGAGATTGATACGAATCTGATTGGGTCAAGGGAAGTAACAGATTCAGTTGAGGCTAATAAGAAAAATGAGGAGATTGCGTTGAATAGGAAACAAGGAAAGAGTATTGCTCAAGCAAAAGATAAGCTTATGTTAGGCGGGATGGTGAGAAATAACTTTGGGGCTAAAGGTGGGCCTTACGACAAATGGGTCGGTCCTAAAAAGCTAATGGAGGGTAATCGCCAGAAGCCCAAACAACATACGAATAAGCCCGTGAGGGGGCTTGTGTTTGGACCGACGAGAGGAGAAATCATCTTATCAGAATCCGGCAAGAGGCTCAGGGTGGAGAGAGAGAGTACTGGCCGGCCTGGTGGGGTGTTCTCCGGCAACGATGAGGGTATTGCGGGGGTGGAGAAATCGGGGCAAAATCGCGAGAAAGAGATGGATACAGTTTTGCAGCTTCGGGACGAGGAGATGGAAAGTCCCTTAGATGCTTTGAATGCGGAATGCCATTGGAGTGATAGCTCCACGCTTGTGAGGGTTTCGGAGGATGCGACGAATAGGGACCTCGCATAACAGAAGGCCTCGGTGATTCTTTTGATACAAAGATCCAAGTGTACGATGAATTGCTTATTCTGGAATTGTCGGGGGCGAATAAACCCAATTTTCGGAGATCTATTCGATACTTATTGAAGAAATTCAAGACTGATGTTCTTGCACTCTTTGAAACGCACGCAGGTGGAGATCGGGCAAGACGGATATGTGAAGGTCTAGGGTTTGATAACTCATTTAGGGTGGATGCGGTTGGCCAAAGTGGCGGTTTGTGGCTCCTCTGGAGATCTGAAGTTGGGACGCTAAATATTTTAGAGGCCACGAATCAGTTTATTCATGCTCAGGTGGGGACTGGTACAGATAGCATCCATCTGATTGCAGTATATGGGAAGAACTTAAGAGGGTAATCCAAAGTGTTGGAGAACCTTTGATAGTTGGGGGTGACTAATACGATAGTCCGGCTGGATGAGCGGACAGGAGGAAACGGTAGGCTATCACCAGATTCATTAGCTTTTGGGGAATGGATGAGTGAACTAGCCTTGATAGATATGGGGTTTAGAGGAAGCAGTTTCACATGGAAGCGAGGACGTGTGGAGAGCACATATATCGCTAAGAGATTGGATCGAGTGTTGTGTTGTGCGCAGATGCGGCTAAAATGGCAGGAGGCTTCGGTTACTCATCTACCTTTTTTGTCGCCGGATCACGCACCCTTGTATATACAGCTTGCGCCAGAAGTGGGAAGTAACCCTCGAAGACATCCTTTTCGCTTTGAGGCTGCTTGGTTGAAGCATAGTGGTTTTAAAGAAATGCTCTTATCGTCTTGGAATGGGAATCTAACCACAGCAGAGGCATTGAAGGAGCTGCAAGTCAAACTTAAAAAATGGAATAGTGAGGTTTTTGGAGATGTGCAGAGGCGGAAGGAAGCTCTGGTAAAGGATATCCAAGTAATACAATAGGAATTTGATAGACACCAAACCGATGAGCTATTGGCAAGAGAGGCTGGGTTGTTGAAAGAGTTTGATGTTGTTCTTGAGCAGGAAGAGGTGCTTTGGTACCAGAAGTCAAGAGAGAAGTGGATTGTGCTTGGGGACAAAAATACCAAGTATTATCACACGTCAACTATTGTTAGGAAGAGACGAAACAGAATAGAAATGCTTAAAGATGATGAGGACAGATGGGTGTCTCAACCTCAACAACTGGAGGCTTTGGCTGTTGCGTATTACAAGAGACTATATTCTATGGATGATGTTGAGACAATAGTGGAGACGCTACCTTCGGAAGGTTTTGTAAATCTTACAAGGGACGAGTTAAGCGAACTGAATAGGCCGTTTGTAATTCAAGAGGTAGAGGACTCGGTTCGATCTATGGGTAAATACAAAGCATCGGGACCAGATGGTTTTCAACCGGTCTTCTATCAGGATTGTTGGGATGTTGTGGGAAGCTCAGTGAGTCGTTTCGTTTTGGATTTTTTCGCCTCTGGTACTCTGCCACGAGAAGCAAATGATGTGCTTGTGGTCTTGATCGCAAAGGTTCAAAAGCCGGAGAAAATTATGCAGTTCAGGCCGATCAGCTTATGTAATGTTTTGTTCAAAACAATTACTAAAGCTATGGTAATAAGACTAAAGCAACTAATGCCTAAACTCATAGGACCATCACAAGCAAGCTTTATTCCGGGGAGACTTGCATCGGATAACATTGTCGTTGTTCAGGAAGCGGTTCACTCAATGTGTTGCAAGAAGGGAAGGAAAGGATGGATGTTGTTGAAATTAGACTTGGAGAAAGCGTATTATCGGATTCGTTGGGATTTTCTTGAGGATACCTTGAGATCAGCAAGACTACCTGCGAATTGGATCGGCTGGATTATGCAGTGTGTCACCAACCCATCGATGAGCCTGCTGTGGAATGGAGAGAAGAAGGAAGCTTTCAAACCACAACGCGGTCTAAGACAAGGAGACCCGCTGTCTCCGTATCTGTTCGTTCTGTGTTTGGAGAGATTGTGTCATCAAATTGAATTCTCCATTGCGAGGAAAGAATGGAAGCCAATTAGCTTATCCCATGGTGGACCTAAACTATCTCATGTTTGCTTTGCTGACGACTTAATCCTCTTTGCTGAAGCCTCGGTAGCTCAGGTTAGAGTGATACAGAAAGTTCTGGAAAGATTTTGTGCTGCATCAGGACAGAAAGTCAGTCTACCCAAGTCCAAAATCTTCTTCTCCGAGAATGTGAGTAGAGACCTGGGTAAACTAATAAGTGACGCAAGTGGTATTCAGTCGACTCGGGAACTCGGTAAGTATCTCGGCATGCCAATTCTACAGAAGAGAATCAACAAAGAGACTTTTGGTGAGGTCCTTGAGAAGGTTTCTTCAAGGCTTGCGGGTTGGAAGGGAAGATCTTAAGTCTTGCAGGAAGAATAACGCTCACAAGATCAGTCTTGTCCTCAATTCCGGTTCATACTATGAGTACGATTTCCCTACCTAAGTCGATCCTCAAGAAACTGGACAAAATCTCGCGATCCTTTATCTGGGGAAGCACGACCGAACAAAGGAAGCAGCATCTTGTTGCATGGAAAAAGGTGTGTCGACCGAAGGGAGAAGGAGGCCTAGGGATTCGATTGGCACAAGACATGAACAAAGCGCTACTCACAAAACTGGGGTGGCGAGTATTACATGATCAAACGAGTTTATGGGCAGTTTTGCTGAGAAGTAAGTATCGAGTTAAAAGTGCACAAGATGCTTCTTGGATGCGGGTTAAGAGTAATTGGTCGTCGACATGACGAAGCATCAGGATGGGAATAAGAGAAGTGGTGGTACCAGGGATGAGCTGGATACTTGGTGATGGTCGTCAAATTCGTTTCTGGAAAGACAAATGGCTCTCAAACGTACCGTTGGCTGAACTGGCATTGCAGGACATACCTGATGAGATGGTAGATATTGGCGTCCGAGAGCTATGGAGAAATGGGGTTGGGTGGCTATTCTCGCAGCTCGAGCCATATCTCTCAATAAACTCGGTTACGGCTAACAGCAGTGGTCTTGGACGATATCACAGGAGCCAAAGACAGGATCTCATGGGGGGAGAGCAAAGATGGTGTCTTTACAGTGAAGTCTGCGTATGATTTCCTCGGTCGCGATCATGTACCGAGACAAAACATGAAGAGTTTGTTCAAGCGAGTGTGGAGCGTGGTTGTATCAGAGAGAGTGAGGGTATTCATATGGCTAGTTGTACACCAAGTGATCATGACAAACCTGGAGAGACAGAGAAGGCACTTAAGTGACACGAGTATTTGTCAGATTTGTAAAGGGGGCGAAGAATCTATTATCCATGTTTTGAGGGATTGTCCGGCTATGGATGGTATTTGGAATCGCTTGGTCCCCATGGATAAGCGACGATGTTTCTTTGCACAGTCCTTGTTGGAATGGCTATATGCAAATCTGTCTGACAATGCAGAAGTACAAGGGACGGCTTGGTCCACATTATTTTGCAATAGCCTTGTGGTGGGGATGGAAATGGCGTTGTGGGAATGTTTTTGGAGAGATAGGGAAATGCCGAGATCGGGTACGTTTTGTTCGGGAATCTGCAAATGAGATCTCGCGGGCTCATTCCTCGATAAGAGGGAACATGCATGTAGGGGAGCGAGTAGAGAGACAGATCTCGTGGTCGCCACCAACGGGAGAATGGGTGAAGTTAAACACTGACGGCGCTTCACACGGGAATCCGGGTCTAGCTACTGCAGGGGGAGTGTTGAGAGATGCCAGGGGACACTGGTGCGGCGGCTTCGCCCTCAATATTGGTATATGCTCAGCTCCTTTAGCAGAATTATGGGGGGGGGGGTGTACTACGGTCTTTACATAGCGTGGGATCGTTGGGTTACACAGTTAGAGATAGAAGTGGATTCTGAGATTGTGGTGGGGTTTTTGAAGAAGGGAATTAATGACTCGCATCCTCTATCATTCCTAGCACGACTGTGCTATGGCTTTTTATCAAGGACTGGTTAGTCCGGATATCTCATGTTTACATGAAAGCTAATCGTCTTGCGGATGGATTAGCTAACCACGTTTTTTCTTTACCTCTTGGCTTTCATTTCTTTATCGAGACACCTCAGGATGTTATGTCGATTATGTCGGATGATGCATTGGGGATTGCAAGGTCTCGTCATATACGTTTGTAATTCATTTTAGTTTTGAATAAAACAAGGGAGACAATTGTCTCCTGTAGGCGACCAAAAAAAAAATCAAAAGTCAGAATAATGGGGTTAGTGGTTGACAAACCAGTGTATTGGATTAGGAATTTCTGAAGATTTGGTGGTTATTTGAAAATCCCATGTTATTGAATTAATGATTTCTAAATGTCTTACAAAATCCTATGTTATTCAATCAATAATTTTTAAAAAGTAAATCAAATCCTCTGTTATTGGAAATATTTTAAGTAGTAGATTTTAGAGGATTCTAAGTGGTTTTGGTGGGATTTGTTATTTAAAATTATAAAAAATCAAATCCCATAGTTTTAGGTGGGAATTCATAGATTTTAATAACAAATCATAAGAAATTTATTAATTCACCCAAAATCATCTAAAATTTCATTAAAACTCAAATCATTCTAAATTGTCCCAAATTTCAGTTTCAATACACCCCCCAAAAGAACTCTTAATTTTTTTACTGCGTCATCGAGGAACCAAAATTCTTAATTTTTTTACTGCGTTATCGACGAACCAAAATTCTTAATTTTTCCAAACACAGTTGTTTTATTTTTCTTTTTGCAGAATTACGGTTGTTTTACAAGTAAAAAACTGGGTATAATCGAGAATTTTATTATTTATTTAAATTGATATAATTTAAAAATCATATGAAAATTATATATTTTGGTCAAACACTATTTTTATACTTGTTATGCTAACAATATAGTAAATTTTTTTATCGATTTTATGATAAGGGAAGGAGTAATTAAGTTAAAGTAGTTGAATGTGTATAATCATAAAATAATTATAACGAAAATATAAACATAACACAACTAAATTATAAATAGCAGTATAAGTAACCATAAATCTGATGCAAATATCACTACAATAAAAACTCTATAAATTAACAATGTTGGGACCAAGAGGTTTTATAAAAAATTATAAATTTATAGTGATTATTAATTTATAGATATGTTATTTGGTTGAAAAACTAGTTTTAGAACAGGCAAAAAATATTAATTTAGTGAGTTATTATTGAATCAAATATTAATTTATAAAGTTTTTACTGTATTTGTAAAAAAAAAGGCACAAACACTTGTAGCTAGAAACATGAATTAACAAAATATTGTCCAAAATATAAAAATAATTTGCTAATAAATCTCCATATTAAAAGATATTTTGTTCTTCGGCTATGCTTCAATGTTATCAAAAGATGCTAAGGCTTTCCATTTATATATTACTAGAATAGGATCCGCATGTATGCTGGTTTTGAATAAAATATTTTAAATCTGTAAAAAAATATTTAAATATAAAATCCGATCACTGGTGAAGAAAAGTAAAATTAAAATATAATATAATTTTTTTTACTTTTTGGAATTAGATTTATTACTATTTCCAGATAAGATTTTGATATAATAAAATAAAAATATATTTTGTTGTGAAATATATAAATATAAATTTAACATTCTGAAACAAAATCTATTCGATAGTGTCAAAATTTGATCGATAGACTTTGACATAGGTCGCGATCATGTTAATTAACAAATTTAAAACATCAAGTTTTACATAATAATATTGTCTATTTTTCTAAATTAGAGTTAATTTTCATTACTTTTGTTTTTATTTGAGATTTCCATTGAAGTATATATATTTTTTTAATTTTTCTTTTTATTTTAGTCAGTTCCTTTTTAGCATTATTATATGATTATATAATTTTTAATCTAAAGTTTTATTTATTAATAAATTTTTGTCAAAATAAAAATATCAAATTTTCTTTATGGCATTTTTTATTGAAACATTATTTTATTTTATCATTATTTAAGTTATATCATGCTTGATGAATTGGTGTTATTATGTGAATAAAAAACAAAAAATTTATTAAATTAATTAAATAAATTATGGTTGATTCGAATTTTTTCATTATTAGCAATTCATCATACAATTATTTAAATGAAAACATATAAAAAAAGAATTTATTTCCCTTTTTCTTAATTTTATTATTTATCTTTTAATTTTTAATTTCTCTTTTAGTATTAGTAATGGATTATACAATTTTCTTATTGTAATCCAAAATTAATGAAAAACATATTAAAAAAGAACTTATTTTCCTTTTTCTTAATTTTTTATTTACCTTTTTGATTTTTTTAAATTTTCTTTTAGTATTAGTAATCGATTATACAATTTCATTAATCTAATTGGAAAACATAAAGAAACCTATTTTATTTTATTTGGTTTTTAAAACAGATTTTTAGATTTATTTTATTTTATTTTATTTGGTTTTTTAATACGTGTCGAAATCTTATCGATTAACTTGACACGTGTCACGATTATGTTAATAAGTAACTTTGATGCATCTAACTCTATATAATAAGATGTCTAGTATTATAAGTGTGTACATATAAATAAACGTAGGACAATAATTATAATATATTTTCAATTACATGGATCTGAATGTTTGTATTTTAAAATTTTCAGGATCAATTAGAATTCGAGAACACCCTTCTAAATTATAGATCTGTGTAACGCCTCCTAGATTATAAAAATAAGGGTATTATATATTCAACACCAAAATATTAGACAACATTAGATAAATAATTTATTAAGAGAAACTTAGAAACCACTTGATTCCCATTCGATCTCCGTAACTTCAAAACGCACATGACTACTGCCCACCAAAATTCGTCCAACTCATCGGCAAGATTTCCGTACGCAACACGCTTAGTTTCATTCTGTCTCGAAGTAATTACAAAGTCATTAAATGGTAGTCTCGAAGTATATTGTATACGTAATAAAACAGTGTATCAAACTTAGTATCCCTTAAAATGAACTGAATTCTTATGTTTTTCTCACCATAGATCTCACCACGTGGATCCGTTTAAGTAAATTCAAGATTCCCAACACCAACCAAAGCTCTATAGAGATCTAAGAGAGGTTTCAAAAACATTTTAAATTTAGACAAAAAAAGGGAAATGTTATAACATAATCTTACTCTACAGAAACAAATTTAAGAGAATCACCCAAAAAAAAAAAAAAATAGAACGAACGTACCAATACAAAACATTGGGTGAGAAAGCCCACGTATAATGTCCGATAGTTGGCAAAACTGAAGGTGTTACCATCGGTGATTAGTTCAATTTTGGAAATATTTGTAGACTTTGTAAAGTTTATATGATATTTGTTCCTTGTCATCCTTATCATTCAAATTAGTTAGTTGGTAACATCTTCAGAAAAAAATACATTATTCTGGTGGATTATCACCTAGCACTATTATATCTCACACTTCTTTTTCGGGATCAATTGCAAACTGTTTTAAGAAATATATCATTGTATTTTTATTTTCAGATTACGTTAAAAGACCACTCAAAACATTATAGACTTGCCCTTCCTCCAAAACCCGGGAAGAACAGATGACGTCACTTTGAATCTTATAAATAAACATGAACCGTTTTTTTTAAAAAAAAAAAAATTTGAAAGATTGAAATGTTCAGAGCTGCTGGACATTAAAAAAAAAAAAAAAAATTCGCTTACTGCGAAATCACATTCGCTTTGAACTTTTAAGAAGTTTGGAATCCAAGATAGGTGTGGCCAGAGCTCACAAAAGACATGACAACAGAAGAATTCAACAAAATCAAATTACAAGTCTTTTTCAGCAACATATTCGATTTGACACTCGCTAGATCGCCTCGGCAATGCAAGCAGTTCCCTTAAGAAGACAGCATCTTCTTCTAGCGAGGAAGATTTACAACGCACAACAAGTTTCTTGAGGATTCCTGAGTTCTCTAGAAAGTACCTTGCACGGACGAGGTTGTCTTCCATTTGAGCGGGATCACTCAAAACTTTGTTTGTTATCTCTACAGATTCAAGCGATGACAGCAAACACTGAGGCACGGACGAGACTCCTACGTTTTTTATCGAAGGGGAATAATAACGTAAAGTCTGCAAAACACACACAAACATGCAGAACACAAGATAATTGAATTTTAGATAACATTTAACACATTTTCTAAGTGGTAAGAGGTTTGTTCAAGTCATTTACCAAGATTAGGGATTTTAGATTCGGACAGCCTCCAAGAAACCTTTGCAATCTATCCAGGGAGGAATAAAGCTCTACTTCCAAACAGGTCAGGTTGCAAAACTGGGGTAATGGTTCTACTTTCAGCAAGGAAGAGAATATCTGCTTGCATAAAAAGACAAAGCGAGACATACATATATTGTGGTAAGCAAAAACTTCATGGAAGTGCACTAAATATGAATAGCATAGACATATATACCCAGAAAGCATCCACGGAGATGTTCAGATCCCTAACTCCCGAGATACTGGTGATCAAGTTACGGATCATGCATCGCTTTTGTAAGTCCACGTGATGATTCGCTGTAGACCGCAGATCGAAACTGCCGAGAATATTGACCTTGGTCAAAGAACCTGAATTGCTTATGGTTTTACTGGGAGATATCTCATCTTCGAAATTCAGATGCTCGAGTCTAGGGGCATCAATTGAAACCGCCAAGTTTTCTTGATCGAAGTTGTCTTCGTCATCCTCATCCACATAATCATCCTCATCCACCTCACCATCAAATTTTACACTGAGACTCGTTAGTGTCTGGGAGTGCACTCGTACAACCATTACATTATCATATACCCATCGAACAATGCTCAAATCTTCAAGAACTGGGCAAGACGAGATAAGCGACTCCAGAACCGCCTCGTTGGCGTATACATTGTGCTCTAGAAGCATCGTCTTGAGACGAGGCAAAGAAACAGACTCAAACTTACCCAACAGTACCCGACGGAGTCTCAAGTGAAGGAGTGTTTCACAGATAAAAAGGCTTAGGGGAATCACCTCCAAATACTCACGATTCATTGGACCACATTCAACATCAAGATGCTCGAGTTTACGAGTAGCCACAAAGTCTATCAAACGAGTGACACAAGTCGCATCATTCCCATACTTCCTAATGCTTAGCTTGAGCTTGTTCAAGCATGAGTTCTCTTCCCTAGAGAAATCTAGGAACCTGTCCATAAAACCCACAAAGGCATTGTAATCTGGAAACTCACGAGAGTCCAAATCCAACCCGGAAACCAAAAGCCAGAGACTTTTCCACCTATTGGACAGAACACTCGTCCTAACAGCTTCCTTTGTCGGAAGATACGACAGCATCTGAGATATCAAAGCGTCGGGTAAATTGCTTAACATATCCCTTGTTGCAGGCCGTTGGTCGCAATGGCACATTCCTTTCGCTTTCCTTCCCTCCATGAAATCCGCTAGCAAAAATTGAAACCGAAGATTTCTCAGTGAGCCAAGGCATTTTAGCAGGGATTTCAGAATCTCGATTTTAGTGGCAGTTCAGCAATCAACAACTATAAAGTCCAAAAAGGTTTCTAAATCAGAAAGGAGCGAAGAAGATGGAATCACCTGATGTGTTTAGGGTTTTGTGTGTGTTGGAAGATCCTTTGGACAGAGACTGAGACGAAGCGTCGCGTGCGAAATTCTCAAAAAAAAAACACAGTGACCACAAATACCCACAAAGTCTGTTGTCTTAATTTTTCAAGCTTTCGATATTTTATTTGGGCCAAAAGGCCCATTAACCTTTTCTGTCTCGATGCTTTTTAATTAAAATTTACTAATTATTTTAGCCAAAAAAAATTGAGAATTTGGGTTTCTACGGTTACGAAAATACACAAACAAAAAATGTACTGCAGTTCACTTTCATAATCAAACTTTTAATTTAAAATTTGTATTTTTTTAATTATCTTCTTTGATAAATCCAATATAAATCTATACTATATAAAAGTTGATGCATTGTGCCATTGAGAACGTCCACATAGGACGAAGAAACTCAATCTAATTGGTCTAAATCAACGTTTTTATTAAACACAAAATGTTAAATACGATTAAAATTCTAATTAAATTAAAACACACAAAAAAAAAAATTAACTTGATATATAAACAATTGTTTTTGGAAAATTGACATAGAAAAGCTAAATAGAAAAAATAAGAAAACTATATATAAAAAAATGTCAATAACTCCATTAAATATTATATGTCAAAATAAAATGTAAATCAATGTTATAAACATGTAAAAAATAGAAATTAACTTGATGTGTAGACTAATTTTTTGGAAAATCAACATAAAAAGCTAACTAACAAAAAAATACAAAAATGTTCAATATGATTAAAATTTTAATTATATTAAAGCACAAAAATATAAAAATGAATTTGATATATATACAATTGTTTTTGGAAAATCAACATAGAAAAATATAAATAACAAAAAAGTAAGAAAATTATATCTTAAAAAAATGTCAAAGTAAATCCATAGAATATAGTATATGTCAAAATAAAATGGAAATCGAAGTTAAAAATATATAAAAAATGGAAACTAAACTAGACTAATTTTTTTGGAAAATAACATAAAAATCTAACTAACAAAAAAAAAGAGGGAAACATGTCTTAAACAAATGCCAATACATTCACATAATAGTATATGTCAAAATAAAATAGATATTAATATTAAAATATAAAAAATATAAAAATAGTATTTCTAAAAGTTTAATAACAATCTATATAAAATAAAAGCTAATTTTTTAAAAACATCTAAAAGGAAACCAACTTGATATATATGCTAACTTTTTGTAAAATCAACATTAAAAAAAATTATCGAACAAAAAAAAGAGTAAATTATATCTTAAAGAATGTCAATACATCAAAATAACAATATATGTAAAAATAAAATGAAATCAATATTAACAAAGCTAAACTAGCAAAGAAAAATTTATCTGAAAACAAAATTAACTTGATATTTATAAGCTAGTTCTTTAGTAAATCAACAATAAAAAAAGCTTAATTAAAAACAAAAAGAACAAATTATGTCTTAAGTATATCAAAACATAGTAAGGATAGTAAATGTCAAAATAAAATAGAAATTAATACCAACAGATCTAAACTAACTAACAAACAAAAAGAAATTAATTTAAAATTTAGTTTAGGAAATTTATTATTTATAATTGGCATCGACTATAAATAATAATATAAAGTTGATATAGGTTACACAAGTATACAAACCAAACATATTTTTCAAAAAATACAGAGAGCTTACTAAAACAATGGTTGCTTCGTTTTTTTACTACCCAATCACTTCCGTTTTTTGGTTTCAACGAAGGGTGATTTTAATATATATATATATATATATATACATGGTTGACCAATTAATTAAGTAAAGAGTAATAGATAACTGAAAATTAAGTAATTAACAGAGAAAAATAAATTTTAATCCAAAATATTCTTATCTTTTTGTTTAATTACAAAAATACCATTATCGAAAAATACTGTTCATTTAGCGTTAAATCGCTAGTTAACATTATTATTATGCAATTAACATGTTAACTATTTAGCATATCGTGTGAAAATAGCATGATAAAACAATTATCACACTATAAAGACATAAAATTGTCATGTTAACTGAGTTATTATATCATAAATTATTATGTTAATCGAATTATCAAATCATAAATATAGAAAACACAATAATATGGAAATTATCATGCTAACTAATTATTATAGTATAGGAAATGTAAATTATTTATTAACTAATTTGGTTAACTTAACAAAATTATACTAATAATCAAGTAAGTAACTTTGTTATCATTTAAAATACAATCGTTATATGTGTTGTTGTCAAGACAAGGTTATCATGTTAGAAAATGTAATTAAATTATAAAGATAAGGTTAAAATAGGGTTTTGATGTATAACTTACCATAGTAAATAGTACTTGATGTGAGAGAACTAATTTTGGTACTATTACATACCACCAAATGCAAATACTCTTCAACGAACTTACAAAAAAAATTATTAAGAGACACGAAATAACAATAAAGCGGTTTACAAATGGATTTCGAACTGTTTATTATCTATTAAAAGGTACTAGCAAATCTGTTTACTCATCGTCAAATGAAAATTTAATCAACACTTACATTATGTTTTAACACAATTTTTTAAGTCAACTACAATCCATATCTTCATAGTAATAGACTATTATGTTATGATGGTAACATAAAAATTAATGAATTCAATAATAACTTGCGGTAAGTTTATAATTCGAATATTAAGTTATCAGATAGACATTTTAAAAAGATAAAAACAGTCTATCAGACACATAATATAAAAAAAAAAATATAGAAAACCATACACTCATAGTGTCATTACTTAATACAAAAAAATTGAATACTATACAGACAAATTAACTTTTTCATGTCATTGAAGCAAACATCCACAATAGTGTATAGCAGTTTATATGCAACCAAAAATATATAAGTAATATTTGAAATT
The DNA here is from genome assembly GCA_020283515.1 of Alliaria petiolata. NCBI lineage: Eukaryota > Viridiplantae > Streptophyta > Magnoliopsida > Brassicales > Brassicaceae > Alliaria > Alliaria petiolata. Next base: position 26,102,421 of record JAHZTW010000001.1, read on the forward strand.
ACTATACAAGTAACTCTCCGCTTAAAACACAATAAGTATTAAAGTCTTATTTCATATACATAGCTACTACCATATTTGAATCCTCATAAATAACACACATGAGTAACAGCTCATAGAATTCTATTTAGATAATAAAGTATGACAGTGTTATGAATCAAACGCATATTGTCAAACCTAGACATGCTATGCAAATCATAACATTGAGAAAACACGTATAGGTTAATACAATTATAAATGGTTCAAAGACTCCACACCAACTAAAAAGTTGAAAAAGTATTATCTAATATCAGGCTGCAAATAAAAATGATCTCGAAGATAAAAAAAAAGGAACAAAAATATAATATAAAACATATGAAAAACCCGATGGAGAAGCAAGAAGCTGCCTTGCATGATCATTGAAACTTCCAACAAAGCTATAGACAGTTTTTGTTTGCGATATCTCGATCCTCTTCTTTGATTGTCTCAGATAAATTTGTATGAATCTCAATATGCATATTAGAAATTAACTATATGTCATCTATATGTTGTCAGAGTTACATGGTTTTTAACAAAAAATAAAAAAATATGTTGAAAGATACGATATAAGCATATATATTAAAAAAATATTTTATTCAGGGTTATAAAATATCAAATTATTCTTCTTATATTATTATTTCTACACACATAACAAATAACTCAATGTGTTAAAAAAAATTAGTTATTTAATCAAGTAAAAATTAATTGACTTATTATTTTATTTTGTTTGAAAGCGACTTATTATTTTTTATTTAACAAAAGTTGCAATCATAAAACAAATACAAGTAGGAAAAAATGATACATTTTATGTTTAATATATTTTGGTAAAAAAAAAGATCTGTAAATCTATTATGCAATCGATAATTTAAAAGTTACTAACAAAAAAGATTAAACTAAATCATTAACAAAATCTGCGCTACAGGCGGATAAAATACCTAGTAATAATAAGATTTACTCACATGAAAACTCACCACTTAAGCAAAAATCACAAACTTTTGAGTTCCATCCAAACCAGGTTCTTATTAGCGGATACCAGAATTAAACGAATCAAACAGAAACATACTTAACCAACCGAGTTACATAACGGATCATAGAAAGAGATTTTAATCAAGAAACAAGTTTGACATCATCACAAGATTCATGGTGATACTTCAACGAGAGATTTGACGGCGGCGACGGTGAAATCAGGAGCACGATCTTGTCGATAGCGGCAGTGAAAGCGGCTGAGAAATCACTCGTTATCCAAACTAATGTACATCCTAATAGAATTTACACTCAGACTGGTTAGTGTCTGGGAGTGCACTCGTACAACCTTTACATTATCATATAACCATCGAACAATGCTCAAATCTTCAAGAACTGGGCAAGACGAGATAAGCGACTCCAGAACCGCCTCGTTGGCGTATACATTGTGCTCTAGAAGCATCGTCTTGAGACGAGGCAAAGAAACAGACTCAAACTTACCCAACAGTACCCGACGGAGTCTCAAGTGAAGGAGTGTTTCACAGATAAAAAGGCTTAGGGGAATCACCTCCAAATACTCACGATTCATTGGACCACATTCAACATCAAGATGCTCGAGTTTACGAGTAGCCACAAAGTCTATCAAACGAGTGACACAAGTCGCATCATTCCCATACTTCCTAATGCTTAGCTTGAGCTTGTTCAAGCATGAGTTCTCTTCCCTAGAGAAATCTAGGAACCTGTCCATAAAACCCACAAAGGCATTGTAATCTGGAAACTCAGAGGAGTACAAATCCAGCCTGGGAATCAAAAGCCAGAGTTTTTTCCACCTATTGGACAAAATGCTAGTCCTAACAGCTTACTTTGTCGGAAGATACGACAGCATCTGAGAAATAAAAGCGTCGGGTAAATTGCTTATCATATCCTCTCTCGCACTCGAGAAATCTGCAGGCCGTTTCATCAAATCCGCTAGCAAAATTAAACCGGAGACTTAGCAGAGACAGCCTCGAATACTAAGAACAGGGACGCATTTAGAACGGAAATCAGTAACTGGTGATTAAAATCAAAAACTAGAAAATCCAGAAAGTGTGTTTAAAGGCGAAGAAGTTGAAATCACCTGATCGGTTTAGGGTTTTGGAATCTTATAGCGTTCTCTAATATAATAAACAAATTAAGTAGTGTCATATTCAACCCATTGAACACAGAGAAGTTAATTCATAGAGAGTATACTTGTTCAATGTATTATATGGAATATAAATCATTAACAAATATAAAAAAAAATTAAACAAATATAAAATTAAACTAAAAAAAATTTAATCATTAACAAATATCTACGCGTAGCGCGGATAAAATACCTAGTAACACTAAAAAGCCCACTAGTTCGGCCAAAACCCGACGGAGAAACAAGAAACTGTATTGCATGATCACTGAAACTTCCCAACAAAGCTATAGGCAAATTTTTGTTTGCGATATCTCGATCCCCTTCTTTGTTTCTCTCAGATACATTTGTACGAATCTCATTATGCATATTATCAATTAAATTATATGTCCTCTATATGTTGTCAGAGTTACATGATTTTTAACAAAAAATAGGAAAATAAGTTGAAAGATACGATATAAACATATATATTAAAGAAATATTTTGTTCAGGTTTATAAAATGTCAAATTATTCTTCTTCTATTATTATTTGTACACACAAAACATATAACTTAACGTGTTAAAAGAAACAAATTATTTATTTAATCAAGTAAAAATCAGTTGACTTATTATTATTTTATTTAACAAAATTTGTAATCTTATAAACAAATACAAGTATGAAAAAATGATACATTGTATGTTTAATATATTTTTATATTAAAAAAATTCCGTATTATTAAGCATTCAGTAATTTAATAGTTACTAAAAAAAATTAAACTATATCATTAACAAATATCCGCCCGTAGTGCGGATAAAATACCTAGTAATAACACTAAAAAGTCCTCTAGTTCAGCTACCAACTAGGTCGGTGGATCAAAATGGAAATCTCAGAGATAAGTAAAAATCCCGAGAAGAGATCTTCGAAAGAAAAAGAAGATATCCTTTTCGATAAGAAGGTCGTGAAAAAAATGGATCTTTTTTATTTTATATCAAAAACCTGCCTTCCATGAGTTTTAGGTCAAAAACCTGCCTTCCATGACAAAGGATTTAACACAACATTTTGTTTGAATAAACATATCCTATATATATCACTTTTGACTAAGGTATAAGTTTACAAAATTGTAGTTTGACTACCATAGAAAATCTTATATATAACTTGTATATTTTCTAACCATATGTATACATGTCTCCTAAAAATAAAATAAAAAATCTTTAAAGTTAAGGAAATATATCGATTAAAAATCTATATAAATATAAACACAAAGGTGTGTACTACTTCATCAAAAACTTTTAAAACCCATTGACACAAATGGCTCGATCATCCGGACACGTTTCATATGTCGCGGCTACGGTTCCAATGGCTATTGTCGTGACGGTTTTTTGCATGTTTCTAGCCAACAACGTGATCCATGCCCGAAGGCCGGCCACCTACTTTGTGGGAGGCGAAGACGGTTGGGACACGGTTATTCCAATGGACACTTGGGCACGAGGCAAAACCTTTTACGCTGGCGATATTCTCGGTATGTGTATCAATACTAAAAAAAATTCATAGTAATGCGATTGATAAACAATCTAATATATTCATAGTTTAGTACTTTAGTGGCATAATTTTAATCAGTTGAGAGTAGGGAAAGGCTGCTGCAAAAATCAGCTCGGTCCGGTCCAAGCTATTGAAAACTGGATTAATGTGGTCTAATAAAATAATGATCCGGCCTAGTTTATCCCATCTGTTTTGGTAATTCTAGTTAAGTCTCTAAATCTTACTAAAACAATAGATTTATTTGTGTTACATTGCAGTATTCAAATACGATTATCAGATCAGCAATTTGGTGGTGGTAAACCGAACCGGTTATGAAACGTGTAAAGCGAACAGTGGATCGAGAGAGTACAACTCCGGCAACGATAGGATCCGACTTCCTTATGGTTATAGCTATTACATCGGGACAAATGCTGCTGAAGATTGTTCTGCCGGTATGAAGATGGCCATCAAAGCATTGGCTCCAAAGATGGCCGGTTCTAGCGACCTGGCTCCAAAGTAAAAAAAACTAATTAGTTGACAGTGTTATTATTAGTGTTTGAGTTATTTGTAACGGTTTATGCATTCAAATGCTGAGATTAATCAAATACGCAAATACTTTTTTGTGTTTTAATACCCATAATCTCCTAGTAATCCAAAAAAAAAGAGAGTCAAGTCCTAAATTGCACATTTCCAAAACCATTCAATCCATAATGTACCGGTGCAGTGTTTCGGTGCGATTCTCATCAGGAACAAACATATGTAAATCCAATTTACGAAAAATTTGGAGGGAAAGAAACCGGCTTATTCACATTGGTCATTATCTCTACAAAATGCAGCTATTTTCAAGACTGTTGACGCCGGCGTAAGAAACAAAGATTCGCTATCAAAAAACGAGGATCCAAATGGGATCGAAGATCATTCAAACTTGGTTAATCTGATCATAGATGCCACGCAAGATTTTTGGAAAGCATCGAATTAACTTTCACATGTTAGTTTGTGCAGATTTAAGATTAGGTTATCCGTTCACCTTGGTTTCTTGTGACCAAAAGGAGCTAAATTTTGTGACTAAATAGCCATTTATTTTCTGCTTTAATTTCATAGGAAACCTTTATTATGTCTCTTCAACAATCACAGATTCGCATGTACATATATGTCTTCTACATAAAAGGAAAATCTACAAGATTATGAGACTTTATAAATGCCTAGTACGAGAATAGTCTATATGTAAACACAAGGTCTAATCTAAAACCATCATTATCCTATTAACCCAAATGGCTCGATCATCAGCTAAGGTTACGGTTCTGATAGCTATAATAATAACAGTTATATCCTTTTTTTTACCCGGCGGTTTGACCCATCACCTATACTGTTTGAGATGAATTCGGGTGGAACCGATTAATGCTGGAGAAACTCTGGCAAGTGACAAAACCTTGGGGGTGGGTGGGTATAGGGGAGCTGATTTATGTAGAATTGGAGAATCTTTGTAGAGATTTTAAGAATTTTCAAATATTTTTATGAATTCTAAAAATTATGTTTACCTATATTTATAGAATCCATACAAAATTATTATTGATTCTCATGGATTCTCGTGGATTCTTATTAAATATTTTTTTTTTTTTGATAAAGTAATTATAAAATAATTTTTTTCTAGAAATTTTTCTATATACTTATATTCAAATAAGGTGTTTATTTGTTTATAAAGAAGATAATAGTGACTTGATAGCATTATTCATTGTTTCACCTTTCATCATTTAGGACGTATATAGGTAATACAAGTCTCTTTAAGGTTTAAGAGCATCTCCAATAGTTAAATTCATTTATTTTTTTAAAAAATGAGATTTCTTCAAAATGAAAAAAAATAACGGAATTAGTTTCTCTCCAATGTTATGCTTTATTTTTTCATTCAAAACAATAGTTCTAATATGTTTAATCATTATTTACCATTAATTGTTAACAACACCCTCACTTTTAAACTTTATAACACTCACATATTTTACTTTTAACCATTATTCAACTCAATCACAATTTTATCAAAATTAAAAATTTATTATATATATAAAATTACACATAATCTATAAAAATACAATAACTTTTTATTATCTTTGATTTTAGTAGTAATTATGCTTTTCATTTTTTTGTTTACATTATGTATTTCAAATTTTATGTTAGTTATGTTGTTGTAATTTCAATTTATTATATATTACTATTGCAGTTTTATTTATAAATTAATTGGATAAAATAAAAATGCATAGTTTTAAATTTTATTGGATTAAAAGTAATATATAATTTTGTTTGGGTATAAAGTGAAAACATTTCAAAAGTTGAAGTAATATTTTGTAAAGAAAAAGTTCACCTTCAAAATATTAAGAAATAAATAGTCTTCTTTCATATTTGAAGAAATACTATTCACTCCTTCATTTTGAAGATGAAAATAAAGCACCAGTGTAGCAAGTTTCTTTATTTTTTCTTTAAAATGAAAGAAAAGGTGAAATTTGAAGGACCATTGGAGATGGTCTAAGGTTTATAGTTACTTTGTATATTCTTTCATTGTTCAACTATGTTTTTCTTCATTTTTATTGACATAACAAATATTGAAATTTTAATATTTATTGGCATAATAAATTTGAGTTTTTTTAATCTTTATTGACATAACAAATCTTCGTTAATGATAATGGAGTATTGCGTGTATTGAAAAAAAAAAGAAACTGAAATAAGTCTCACGACGAGAGAAATTAAGATTGTGTCAAACTTAAAATTATCTATGTTTATTTGAAAAAGAGATAATTTTTTAATTTTGTTATTCAAACTTTAAAAATACAATGGGTAACTCTAGTATTTTGAAAGTATTGATTGATGAGTTAAAAAGTAAAGTATCATTGTTCCAATAACACTAGAATTTAAAAGAATTGCAAAATCATGAAATACTTAGTTTTTGAATAACACAAAAATTTAAATGGAATTACAAAATCATCACACCAATAACAAAGAATTTAAAAAGAATTATAAAATCATCACTCTAATAACAAAATATTTTTTGTTAAGAATTTAAGAATCATTACACGAATAACAATGGAATCTTCAAATTCTTAAAATCTTTATAAATCAATCTCCCACTAACCACCCCCGTTTGCTGGAGATATTCTTGGTAATTACATATATAAAGTTAATCTATAGTTTCCTCAATGAAATTGCTCGTGAGCAAGTGATTAACAATTTACACATAATTATTTGTTATATTTGCAAATATGCGCTCTACTATATATATATTTAGATTACATAAAAGAAAGTTACAAAATTTTGATCCAACCTTTATATTTTTTTTAGATTATTAGATGCCAAAAATCTGCTGAAAATTAGTTACAGTGAACAGAAGCCATAGTGTGTAGTGTGTACAAACAACACCCTACTTAAAGTCTTAACTAATTTTAAAATCTTATGCTATTTACAAATACTTTATTTTATTTAAATGATTCAATACCTACAATCAATCCTTGATAATATATTTCTTTTAACTACCAATTTCGTATATTGTAATGTTGCATTGCAGTGTTCCGGTACAATTATCAATTAGTGAATATGTTGGTTGTAAACCGAACCGGTTACGAAACGTGCATACCGAACGAGGGATACATAGAGTACCGTACCGGCGAGGACAAGATCCAACTTGTTTACGGAAGTAATTATTTCATCGGAACAGAGGTAATCCTGAAGACTGTTCTGCTGGTATCAAGTTGGCAATCAACGCTTTGGCCCCGGATTCAAAGAACTAATCATTCAAGTCTTCTCAGTTTATACTATATCTCTATAAAGCAAGTGTTAATGAGTTATACAGTTTAACTCGGACAAATGATTTATAACAGTTTTTTTCTTTCTTTGATTCATATTGCTGTCACAAGTCAAGAGTAATGGGATGAAGAGTATCGCTATTTTTATTGCCCTGTGATGAAGAAGAGTATTGCTATTTGTCCTGTGATAGCTTTTGTTTTGCCAAATGATCCATGAGGTCTCTTTGTACACATATTTGCCTAACCAAACCAAAATCGCTTCATCGAATAATAAACATGTATATAAGATCACAAAGATGATCTTAAAACCGAAAACAAAGTTCTAAACTTGCTTCACTCTCCTGCACAGTCCATCCTCCTGATGAGATGTTACTACACCCCCTGGCTACAAACCTTTCTTCATTCTCTGTAGTTTTTAAGAGGTCAGGCCTAATCGTTGTGTAGATGGGAGGAGTCTCTCCTTCGGCATCTATTAATATACCAAGTCGCATGTTTCCTAAGTCCCATACCGATGAGAACTTTGAGACTTGTGAGCATTATATATGTTATGACAAATAAGAGGACCATCCACAACACTCTCCATGGGAGGGGACTGTACGGCAAGTGTGCTGCATATACTGGAGTCATTACCCGGATCACCTGAAGCCCAAAAACACTCACTTATTTCAATCTTTTTTTTTTTCTTTTTGACATATCACAAGCCCGTCTTTCATGAGTTTTTAGGTCAAAAAGAGGAGGAATATACCACACAAGCGGGTGCAATGGGAACGAAGGTGAGATTTGTCTTTCTATCTTCCGGGCGAATGTTCAAAGTCTGACAAAGAAGATTACAAGAGAACGATTAATTAAATACAACACCCGACACAGAAATGGAACAGCAAAGAGAGAGAGCTAGGGATGCAATATCATCCATACCTGCTCGCAGAGAGCTTGAAGAAACTCAGAGTACGCTATAGGTCTGATGCCATTGAACTTGGCAAGAAATGAATGCTTGATTATGTCTATCATCATCTCACAGAAGAAGACCATAGTAGCATTCTACAGAGTCCAAGTAAAGTTACTTATGAGCAACCCGGAAAGAGGCTTGTATGTAGTCTATAACTACCAGAGAATTATGTACACTTACATAGATAAAGTTTCCAAACCATGGACCTTCAGCCTCAAGAATATTTTGAGCCAAAACAGACACCAGGAAGGCCGATATGTGGAATCTCTCTATCGAATCTGGTAGAGAAATAGTAAGGAAACCAGAACATACCAATCAAAAACCAAAGGACAAACCTGGATTTACAGTCTCGATCAGACCCCATCATGAAAGATTGTTGAAATTTGAAAAAGACTAAGAACTAAGATGATAATCAGAGGCGTAGGACACTTATTATTCAAGACACAAAAATTCTACAACGGAAATGGAGAAAAAGCTTACCTGCATATACTAGACCGTGAATGTTGTCCTTGCTGAAACGCTTGAAGACACTGCTCTTGATCTCAGCAAAGTTATTTGACACCAGAAGGGCCAACAAGGCATTGTTGTGAGCAACAATACAAGTTGACAATGTAATTGCCTGAGCTAATAAAATGAATGAATGGAGAAGTGAAGACAGTTAAGGAGACAACAGAATAAAGATGTGGGAGTAGTTATCAGAAATCAAACTAGCAATCAAGTAATGAGGATATTTGACGCAGCCATAGTTAATGCTAGGTCAGAAACGAATCTCCAAGTACAAAATCTCATTTTCTCAGGAGGGGAAATAGCCAGTCCCGCTGCAGAACTAAATAGGGCCCCAAATACATCTCCACAAAAACTTTGACAGAGTCTATCAAATATCTGAAACACAATATTTGTATTAGTACCAATTGGATAGAGAAGAAGGTAAACTGGACACAAGCAAGTGAAATAAACATGAAAATTCAGAGCTGAAAAAAATCTGCAAGGGTGTTTGCGTTACCTCTAAGATATTATAAACCACATACAGTTTTATGGTACTTTGACCACGAATCATGTGGTAAATTAGGCTGATATCTGTGGAAACATGACAAAGAGAGACAATAAAAGCAGGAAAAAAAAACAAATTAGAGAACTTTTTCAAGAATCCATTGTCTCCAAACTTTGATGATCGGAAAAAACAAATCCATTCTTTCAACACAAAAGCTGAGCTTGTCCATCTAATAATAAACAAATTAAGTAGTGCCCTATGCAATCCATTCTACCACTGCAGATGTTTTGATAAATTAAACTTAAAAATATATTACAAGTTTAAAGCAAATCAAAGAGCTTTGTACTACACCTGTTCTCCCAAGAAGAATGGTACCAGAAGCCAAAACTAGAAAACAAGCAAGATCAGACAGCTCCGACGAGGAGGGCCTCCTGAACTGCCTGCCACGAATATTATTAAGTTACTTTCTCATAATGGGGGGAATAGCAGAATTATATGTATAGCGAATAGTATGATCAGGCATGCTACACTTGCTAAGAAGATGCACATTGTGGTAATATAGACTAGTTCATAGCATATTAAGCGTGTTATTATCAAGGCAGGATCTTTAAAAAAACGACTAACCTGCTCTTAAAAGCACGCCAGAATATCAGCAGGACTCTTATTGGCATGACTGTCAACAATGACAGAAATGAGTTGACGCAGACAAAAAAGCCAGTATTTATAAGCTGCATGAATTAAAATTCTTTAACAATGTGAACAAACTCTGTATAAATCACAAAACACAAGCATACACATACACAACATGATAATATATATTGAACTTTTAATTTAGGTGGACAAAAATAACACACCCTAGCTAACTAAGAATGTTCATTCTGTGAGAGACAAGGAGAGCCATTTTTACCACTTCACATCGCCATGGCAAGCGGAAGATTGTATCATATATTCTTTCGCGTTCTATATCATTCCCAGAAGTCGTCGTGCTCCGTAATGAGACACCGCCGTAAATTTCCCCCATAAAGTACTTCATAGGTGACCTTGTCTCAGCAGAAAGAACTGATGACAAGAATTCTAGACATTATTGTACTGAAATGATAGTTCAAAACCCATAAGCAACGCATTTAGAGGGAAGAGAGAAGTAAAAGTTGGGAACTTACAATCAGGATCATCCGCCATAAGCTGTTTCCAGTCCAAAGAAGCTTCTGTGTCTAGCCTCTTCACTGCATTCCCATTGGTCTCGCTTCTCGGAAACTGATTCTGCACTTCTTCAAACGGTGGGTTCTCGGAGGAGCTCAGCTCCGCACTGGTCTCCTCCGCATATAACTTCTTATCGGAAGTCACGGTGTCAGAGAATCGGTCGTCGTTACTCCCGTCGATACTCCCATTGACATTCCTCTGCCTTAGCTCGCCGAAATTGAACCCAGTTTGGTGTACAGTCTGCGTCACGACGCACCCGCCACCACTGCCACCGCCGAAGTAACTCAATCTGTTTTCAAAACTCGCCCGTTCTCCACCGTTGTCGAAATCCCCAAAATCGCCGGAGAAACCACACGGATCATCCACCGAACCGTTGGCGATCGCCGCCGCCGAATGAGAATCGCCATTCTCCGGAATAGTCTCGACTTCGGTCGCCTTGTTCTTCTTCTTCTTCTTCTTCCTGTGTCTCTTCCGTTTCCCGTTGTCCCTGGGAGATTCCGCAGCGTCGTTTCCGCTAATCGGATCTGAGCTGGATCGGCGAATTGACGGAAGCGAATCGTCCTCGAAAGAGCTGCTTAGGCTGAGAATCTCAAACGATAGATTCCTCCCCGTGGACCTAACCGCCATTGTCTTACGTCTACGCAAGATGACCAATGGAGAAGAGACGAAGCGAAAACATAAAAAAAAAAAAAACCCTAATAGTAAGCAAAATAATTCAGAAAATGGATTCACGAAATCGGAAAAGCAGAGAGAGAGACAGAGGGTGAGGGGATTGTTGTCGAGCAGCAGCAGAACGCTGTTTTGGAAACGGCGTTTAGACGCGTGACATGCGTCGTACGCCTTGACGCGATTAAAGAAAGACGGTGACGAAGCTAGCCAATTATATGCTGACACGTGTATCCAACAGGTCGCTTTCACATGCTTAGGTGACACAAAAGTGTAATAAGCTTTCTCGTTCCATAGAAATCAAATCGGAGTCTATAAAAATCCGTAACACCAAAAATAAAACCTAGCTTAAGTTAGATATGATGATTTTGGCTAATCTTTTAAACCCAGAATAGTGTCATGGGGACATTAGTCGATATGGACGATCCATAAAAAAAATTTGGATAATTGGATGCCACCAAATAACATGATTTAACCGAATACTTTTGTAAAGTGTCAACAATACGAATCCTCTTTTGTAAATCCTACTAATCCTTGAATCAAGGAGATATCCACCGGGTCAGATAGCAAATTGATCAAGTTCAAATGTCACTAATCAGTGTCTAAGTTTATATAATCTATAATAATAATTGAAATTTTTGTTCTTCTTGTTCCCGTGACCGTGATCTCGGTTCGTCATCCCTACCAAATGAAGTTTTGCCAAATCGAACCTATAGAACCAATTTTCTCAAGTTTTTGATTAATCCTGAGGTGGAGAGAGTAAAAGAAAGACGCGCGACATGGCACTTCCTCCTTCTTCTCCATCATCGTCTCCTTCTCTTCAGCGTCTCTCCACCTTCAAAAATCCACCTCCATCCTCACTCTCCGGCGCGCCACCGCCGTCTACTTCTTCCCCTCCGTCGTCTTCTCCGCTAGACTCTTTCGCCAACGATCCCGTACTCGCCCCATTTCTCTCTCCTTCCTTCTCCTCCGCATCCTTCTCCTCCGCCGCACTCGCCTCTGGATCCCCCGCTTCCACCGCCGAACGCCTCCACCAAGCCATCCGTCTCCTCGATTCCCAGCTCCGTCACGATGTTGTGTCTCGTCACCCTGAATTGCTCTCTCAGCTCTCTTCTCTCTCCCACGCCGAGATCTCTCTCTCTTCCCTCCGCTCCTCCGTCTCCTCCCTTCAGTCTTCTATCCGCCGTGTCCGATCAGATCTATCCGAACCTGTGCGCTCGATCCGATCCAAATCTGTTCAGCTATCAAATCTCCACTCAGCTACTGAATTACTTTCTCACTCGGTCCGTGCGCTGCGTCTCTCGAAGAAGCTTAGGGATCTCACGGATTCTCCCGATCCGGATAAGATCGACCTCACGAAAGCTGCACAGCTCCATTTCGAGATCTTAACAATGTGTAAAGAGTACGATCTGTTCGGCATTGACGTTATCGACGAGGAAATCAAGTTCGTCAACGAGATTGGGGAGAAATTGAGATCCGAAGCTATGAAGGTGTTGGAGAGAGGCATGGAAGGGTTGAATCAGGCCGAGGTGGGAACTGGGTTGCAGGTTTTCTATAACCTCGGAGAGCTGAAGCATACGGTGGATCAATTGGTGAACAAGTACAAGGGCATGGCCGTGAAGAGTGTGAGCGTCGCTATGGACATGAAATCGATTTCTTCTGGCTCAGGTGGTGGGTTCGGTCCGGGAGGGATTAGGTCTAGCGGAGCACCGCACATTGGCGGTGGGGCTAAGACTAGGGACGCGTTGTGGCAGAGGATGGCGAGTTGTATGGAGCAGTTGTGTTCACTTGTAGTCGCCGTGTGGCACTTGCAGCGTGTACTGTCGAAGAAGAGAGATCCATTTACGCATGTCCTTCTTCTTGATGAAGTCATCAAGGTAAGGAACTGTTGAAATTTTACTGGAAACTTAGGCTCCTAGAGTTTATTCGTTAATTTAAGCTGCATTAGATAATTGAGAGAAAGAGAGTGTGTTCTTGGATGTGGATGAGAAGATTCTTGTCACTTTTAGCGAACATGATTGATGTTTGATCAATTTTAGTAGACGATCCTTTCATGTTTTTGCATCAAGAAGGAAGCTTTGGATTTGGAATGTGTTTTAGAGATGATTGTTCTTGGATGTGGATGAGAATATTATTGTCACTTTTAGCGAGCATGATTGATGTTTGATCAACTTTACTAGATGATCCTTCCATGTTTTTGCATCAAGAAGGAAGCTTTGGATTTGGAAATGTGTTTCTGTGATGTCAGGGCTGTTGATTAATTTATATTCCAGCTTCTTGTTTTTGGGTTGTATTGCTGACATGAAATGTTTATATACACAGGAAGGTGATTCTATGTTAACCGACAGAGTCTGGGATGCACTTGTGAAGGCGTTTACTAGCCAAATGAAGTCTGCATTCACAGCCTCGAGTTTTGTAAAAGAAATATTCACCATGGGATATCCGAAGCTCGTGTCTATGATTGAAAATCTTCTTGAAAGGATATCTCGCGACACCGACGTGAAAGGAGTTTTACCTGCCATTAACTCAGAAAGGAAAGAACAAATGGTTTCATGCATTTCGATATTCCAGACTGCTTTCTTATCCCTATGCTTTGGCCGGTTGTCAGATCTTGTGAACTCGATATTCCCTATGTCTAGCCGCGGGAATTTACCTTCGAAAGAACAGATCTCACAGGTATTATCACACATTCAAGAAGAGATTGAGGCTGTTCATCCAGATGGTCGTTTGACTCTTCTAGTTTTGCGTGAGATAGACAAAGCCCTTAAAAACCTAGCTCAACGAGCTGAGTGCCAGGTATGTTCGACTTCTTTTATCTTCTGTTTTTCTTCTCAATTGGTGGTTATTGGTATCCGTTGTCGTCTTGTTATACACACTCTCACTGAGTATGGATTCTATTAAGTCCCCAGACTATGTCATCAATTTCTGCTTGAACAATGCATGTTTCATTACTTACGAATTCATTAGGTTGCATGGAAATGTAAAGAGTAGAATGTAATAATTTCCTTGTAACACACCAGACAGAAATGAAGGAAAATAGAGCCACACTTACATCTGCTATGCATATATATACGTGTTAGCTGCTACTTTGGCTGATATAATAATCAGGGTTACGCAGTAAAGAGAAGTTAGATCAGTATGTATGCTTTTATGTTTGACATGTAACACAGCTACGTATATATGGCAGATCTCTACAGGCCCTGAGACGCGCCAGATAACAGGTCCTGCAACTTCAACACAGATCAGGAACTTCACATTATGTCAGCATCTGCAAGGGATCCACACGCATATCTCATCCATGGTAGCAGACCTTCCCAGTATCGCTGCTGATGTATTGTCTCCTTCTCTGGGTGCGATATATGGTGCGGCTTGCGAGCCAGTTACACCTTTGTTTAAAGCAATGCGAGACCAGCTCGAGTCGTGCATTCTCCAAATCCACGATCAAAACTTTGGTGTTGATGATACCGCCTTGGACAACAACACTTCCCCATACATGGAGGAGATGCAGAGATCGATTCTACACTTCCGCAGGGAGTTCCTATCTAGACTATTGCCTTCCGCAGCAACGGCAAACACAGCAGGTGCAGAATCGATCTGCACTACACTTGCAAGACAAATGGCTTCAAGGGTTATGATCTTCTACATCAGGCATGCTTCCCTTGTGCGACCACTTTCGGAATGGGGAAAACTCAGGATGGCTAGAGACATGGCCGAGCTGGAACTAGCGGTGGGACAGAATCTGTTCCCCGTGGAACAACTCGGTGCACCGTACAGAGCTCTTAGAGCATTTAGGCCACTGATCTTCCTGGAAACATCTGAAATGGGATCGTCTCCTCTCATCCAGGATCTACCACCGAGCATCGTCCTCCATCATCTTTACACGAGAGGACCCGACGAGTTAGAGTCACCGATGCAGAAGAACAGACTGAGTCCTAAGCAGTACTCACTGTGGCTTGATAACCAAAGAGAGGATCAGATCTGGAAAGGGATCAAAGCGACTTTAGATGATTATGCAGTGAAGATCAGGTCGAGAGGGGACAAAGAGTTTAGTCCAGTTTATCCTCTTATGCTTCAAATTGGATCTTCTTTGACACAAGAGAACTTATAAACTCCATATATGCTTTGTTTCTTCTTCTTTTTTTCAAGGCTAATCAATAAATCTTTTTTGTCTTGTGGAGTTTTCTTGAGTTATAGTGACAATATTCTCTCACATACATACATGTCATGTAAATCCAGATTCGTACATCATGCCATGGTTTGTGTCTTCAATAGAGTGTTTGTTTTGTTTTGTTTGAATCAGCTCTTGCTTTTGTTTGTGTTATATTGAGATCGAACTATCTCTTGGCTACTTTCTCAATTAGCAGACACAAGCCTGCAAACCAGATTGATGTATATAATAGATAGATGAAGAGAGGAGTCAAAAGGGTTTACTCTGCAAAGAAGGAAGATTCATCGAACATATTCAAACCCAAAGAGTATTTACATATATACAACAAAAGCCTGCAACTATTAGGAACCTCCTCTTCTTCATCTTCATCTTCTCACTCTCTCTCTCTCTTTATGTTACAAAGGTAAAACATGGATCAATTCCCAACGGAAATAGATCTCTCTCCTAAACCGAGTGGAGAACGTGAACGTTGGCGCCTCATGATCTCGCCAAGGACCCTCCTCATCTCCGGCTGCTGCAGCGACGGCTGCTTTATCTTCTCGAATTCTCTCTTTATCTTTACCACTTGGCTATGTTTTGGACTATCCCCGTTTCCAGAATTGGTCTTGTTCTCCATCTCCACACAAACCCGAGACAAAAAAAGGCACCGAAACAAAGAACCTGTTGAGGACACGAGTTGTGTGTGAAGGACGTAGAAGCGAAGTCAGGTTGGTACGCAACGCAGAACTAATGGGTTTTTGTGATTTGAGATATTATTGCAGAGAGACGAACGAGTCTTTCTTTATCTCTATGTCTCTGTTTATAAACAAACGTGAAGAAAGAGAGAAGGGACGGGTGTTTTCGGTGAGATGTGGTTACGTGTCAGAAACGCTGAAAGACTAGTGACGACTCTCCTACGTATTTCTATAAATTTTGACCTTTTATTTAATAAAATTGATATTTGAAAATCGAGGAAAGAGTCGGTTTTTGAACGTTGGGAGACCAAAAGGCTGCCATGTGGACTCAAGTCGTTGGTCAAATTAGAAGATTCTAGTGGATATCCTTTAATCAGTCGTCAATCTTTTATGCAACGCATTAGACTCGTGTTCCTTTTTTTGGCATTTAAATATAAGAAGCTTACACGTTTTGTTCTGTTTATTCATATTGAATCTTGTTGTCTCTTGGACAAATTATCCAAAACCGAACAATCAAACCAAACTGAACTAAATTAAAAGGTATCAAACCAAACCAACATAAATATCTGAATAGATTTTACACTCATATATTCGGAAAAAAAAAACAGAATCAAACTGAAATCGAACAAATATTCAAAATATCCGAGAATCGGACGGATATTCAAACCTGATTTATACGGATATTTTGGATATTTTGTGTTTTTAAAATATTTTTAAATGTCGATTTTGAATATTTTGGATATTTTCGGATATGATGATTCTATTACCATCAACGCCATTATAGTCTTCTTTAACTATGGTTGTGTGTTCCTTTAATGCAATGGTTAGTCTCTGAGAGAATTAGAGTTAAGTTTGCTAGTTAAGAGTATCATAAGTGCAGCAGAGCTAAGATAGTCGACCACATCCGCAATGTTCTCAATGATGGAGATTTCTTGTAATTGGATTTGAAGCTTTACAAGAAATTGGATTCGAAGTTTTACATCTGCAGAAATGAAAGTCACCCAGCTGAAAAGTACTCCATTTAATTGGCTGAACAAAATCTAATAAAAAAAAATATTTGGCCAAACGCAAAATTTATCTGTTTTTGTCACCACTTAAAAACATGTTCACGGGACAAACTTAAGACGCAACTTTGAACTATCTTAGAGACTATGGTCAAATGATAAAGTTGTAACTTGTATATGTGATTAAAATGAAAGATGCCCTTTTAAAATATCTTAGAGATCTATTATATTACGAAATATAAATATCGTAAAGATCAAAATCTTTATATAACAAGTCCCGTTTATTCATTAAAAGGTTATTTGGCTATAAATATTTTGGTCTCTAAGACATCTCAGAAGGCAAATTATCAAATTAATGGAAGAGCTACAAAATAGACATGTCATGGTGCAAAGGTTGGCAAATCAATCAAAGTACCCATGAGTCATTGACTCATCTTTCAAAAGAATACAAAGCGGAAACAACTTTAGAAATGCTTGTAATTTTCTCTAAAAGGTAATATTGAAATAATCAATCATTGAAAGAGAAACAATGATGGAGTTGTTATAAAATGTGGAAGACGCAACGCAATGCATATAAATATAATGCTCGTTCGTAAAAGTGAAAAAAACAGTCGAAATCGATTTCTCTCAAGAAAGGCCTATTTCATATTTGGTCTCTTTAATTTGGGCGGTGGTACTTTCCCCCCTTCCTCAAATTTGCAAATGCGAATTTTCTTTTGTTTGTATAATAAAGAAATGAATTCTATCAAAAGCAGAATCAGACTAAAATTGTTTCATATCCAACAAGTTCTTCAAATTTGCAAATGCGGATTTTCTTTCATTTATATAGTATTTGAAAAGCAAGGGATTGTAAAATCGTAAATAAGCCAGGTCATTTATCAAGACGATGAGTGTTATTTTTTATTTTAGTATCATGGATTTTGGGGATTTTTTATAATACAAATAACATGTTATTTTAGTCAGAGTAATATTACACATAATAGTACTATTTATAGAATGGGAATAACTGACGGAAAATTATATTAATTAATTGCAGTTTTTTACCGGTGTTTTAAGAAATAAAATCCCTTAAATAGTTGTAGCAAATTCACTAAAATAAAAGTATATACATCAAATAATCAACATATGATATCAAATGCATATATTCTTAATTTTTTACTAATTGTTGGAACGTGACTTATAAGAAATAGTAACCTTTTTTTTTAGAAATGTTAAGTTTCAACAAGATGAAATATGATCAAATTAGGCTGGATTTATACATTAGACTTGTTGACATAACCAAATGTCTTTAACTTAATTGGAAAAGTAACTTAAGCAAATCCTACAGATCACAACATCAAATAACTTTTGGAACAAAACTAATATTATATGATGTAGTTCTATGGTGAAATTACGGATTTCGGTTCACAATTTCTTAATAATTTCAAAAAGAAAAAAAAATTGTTGACATACAAGAAAATGATTTGATTTCAGAAATTGTTGTTAAATATATTGGAAGTTAGTACAAAAACTTAGAAACTTGTTTAGTGAGAAAGATCAAACAAAAAAAGAACATTGATATCGAATCCGTATGAATACGACTAATCATAGCAAGAAATAAACTGGGATATCCTAATTAAACCAGTATCAGACAAGTAGACAACATATTATTTCAAGTCAGAGAGGAAGAATTTGACTTTACTCTTTACAAATTTAGAATATTCAAACAAACAAGAAAATCCTCAGGCTGTTCTGTTTCAGACAATTCTCAAAAAGTTTGACTTTTCTGGATCCTAAACACGTGTCTCATGAATCCAATGAGACGAAATATGAACTCTTAACAAATATTATTATCATCATCTTGGAGATTAAATAAACATTGGTGAAGTTACAAAGAGAAAGAGAGAGAAAGAGGTTTAAACATTTTGTTTTTTTTACTCTAAAAGTTCTAAATAACAGTTTTGTGTTTTTCAGTTTTTGTCGTTGGAGTTTCTGTTGATGGACAAAAACTTGCTGAACATCTTCTTAGGCCGGCCAGGGATTGCACAGAAAGCCTTAAACCGAGACGGAGTCCTTCCTCCTCCGTCTTGGTTCATAAACCTCTCCTCTAACTCTTCATCTTCAGCTAGCTTGCTTCTCAGTGTCCCTGAGAGCTTTGATTTAGGAGATTTTAGACCCGAGACGCTCCATTGATCTTCCGCTGCTGCGACGCTTGTGGTCGTGCTGAAAGCTGCTGCATTTGGGTTAGAAGGGTCGATGTTGTGCGCGGCGAGTAGTGCTTTGATGTTGCTTGGAAGTTCGGTCATTTTGACTTCACAGTTGGTAGTAGCAGCAGCGGCTCGTGCCTGCTCGTAGAAGAGGACTTGAACCACCACTCTTAGAGGAAGCATCTCGTTCTGCGCCGCGTGCATACACGCTTCCATCGACAGTTTCTTGCAGTCCAATACTCTGCAAACTCTCTTCCTTTCTGTTTTGTTCAGATTCTTGTGAGCCTGCAAGAACACAACAAGACAAACAATGACTCTGACTCGTTGCCTAAAACTATAAAAAAAATCGCAAGATTATTCGTTTAGTCAACAAGAACTGATACAAGGATAAGAATTGAGAGATTAGTTTAATTACCTTGAGATATATGTCAATGGCTCTGTAGAGATCATCATGATCAAGTCTTGAGAATTCAGGGACACTCTCAGCTAAAGTGACGAACTTTGAGAGAGGTAGATTCACATCACTAGCAATCTGTTGGAGATATACATCCACAAGCTTAGCCACTTTAAGATTTGAGCTATGAGAGGCAGAGGAAGATCTCCTACTCTCTTGGAACTCGAGATCAACATTCTCCGCGGAACGAGACCTTCTTCTTCTATCCATCATTCCCTTTTTACATCTCAGAGGGCTTGTAGGTGGACTAGTCTGCCCTTGAACCATAAACTGTTCCAAGATAGTCACAACAATGTCCACATCGTACAACATTTCGGATTTGTAGGACATTGGTGGTATCAACAAGTCGCTAACCGTTGCTTCTTCTAACTGAAGAGCAACCCTTCTAGCTAACTCCATATTCGAAGACGCTGACGCGTTTAAGATATTGGATGCTTTCAAGAGTTTAAGCAAGAAACTGCAAGAAACCGCGGCTTTCTCAGCAGGAAGCAAGCTTATAATGGATTCCAGCAACAGCCTATGCTTCGATGAAGAATCCATATCCGAATCCGAGTCAGAACCCGCTTTCTTGCCGACTAGTTTCCGGTTTCTTTGTAAAGTAGGAAGCCATTTAGAGGCGTAAACTCGAAGGGCATCACCGATGAGACTCGCAGGTACTTTGCCACCGGACTTGATAGCAATCATAGTCCTCCAATAAAGATCTATCCCCAACTCGGCGATATCTTCAGCCCACCATCCTCTGCTCGAGGCAGCGGCTCTGTTCGAGGACGCGTCGTCGTCCCTAACACGCCTAGAATGGCTATGTGAGAGACAAACTTTGGATGGGTGAGACAAGACCTTAGAGGCTATGGCCTCAATGCACCTACTGGTGATGGCGAGATCTTCGGACCACAAAGGAAATGCCTTTGTGGTCTGAAGCGTGACTATGGAGTCTCTCCATCCATTAAGGATGCAAGAATTGAAGAAGACTTCAAGCTTGTACACCAAGTTACCTTTCTCAACCTCCTCTGACATCTGCAGATACTCTGCTGCACATCTCGCTGCTACGATGTTGTACGCGCTTATCGTTATTGTTATTCCGTAGCAGAACTTGGCGCAGAGCTCAAAGGCCTCAACGCCTCCTGGAAATTCCGGAGGCTGTATTGATCCTGGAGATTCAGAGCACATTCTTTGAAGCCTCATACACTTTGAGAGCAGTGGAAACTGTAGACAAGAAGAAGACCATTAAATAAAGTCTTAAATCTAAAATATATAATTATCTCGAAGAAGAAGAAGAAGAAGAAGAAGAAGAAAGGGTACCTTGTGAAGAAGATATTTGCTTCCTGACACTTCGATTGTGTAATCACTGGAAACTTCAGAAGAAACACATCTGCAAAAAGCAAACAAATTAGCTTTTTACTCAACATTTATTGCCAAAGATTTAATTTACTTCTTATAATATTTACCTTAAATCTTCAGAAGTGTAGAAAGTGTCAGGACGAGATCCAAGTTTCATAAACTTCATGGCTTATCTATTTAGCTTCTTGAAATCTTCAGAAACTAGTCAGCATAATGGCCAAACTCCAAAAGGGTTTCTTCTTCTAAGACTCCAAACCCTGAAGAACAGTTCCTTCCTCAAAAAAATTGACAAATTTTCCTGTCTGCAAATGAGACAAAACAGAGCAAAATTTTGTCTCAGTGTTTTTTTTCTTGGGAGAGAAGAGAAAAAAATAAGATTTTGTTTTTCTCTCAGAATTTGTCATTGTGGTGAGTGATTTAGTTGGATATATAGATAAGTGGAAAAAGGAAAATATGTAAGAAATAAAAGAAAACCCAGAAAAAACTGAGGCCACTACTAAAAAGTTCATGTCCATTCAATCAAATTCCTTGATACCCAATCTGATATGGACATACAAACAAAAAGAATCAAAATCAATGCAATAAAAGAAAAAAAAAGGATAAAGATAGAATTGGATATCCTATCAACACAACATTACACATCACAACCCACCCAAGTTCCATCAATCACAAAAGATAACTAAACACCTTACTCCATGGCTCACACATTATAACAAGAATGTTCTTCGATTCCCATGCATAAACCAAAAAAAATTGTAGAAGAAGAAAAGCTCACTTGGAATTCCATAAAAAAAAAGAAAGATGAATAAAGAACAACACTCTTCTTCACATCATAATCTTGGAGATGTCTTTGTGTGTTTTGAGCTAAGCAAAGCAAATTCCCAGAAAACCCTCTTCACCAATCATTCAAAGGTTAAAGAGCGAAACAAAATAAAGCAGAGCGATCTACTTTTCAACTTTTTTGTTTTTCTTTGTTTATGCAAAATTGGGGTTTTAAAAATTTATATCCAAGGTAGGGACTCTTTTTATGAATACAAAATAATATTATTATTAATTTTCCTAATGTTTTTTCCTGTTGAGTTTTTTTTAGGGTAAGATATGGTGCTTACGCCATTCGCCAGCGTGCAAAGGAGAATCACCAATCCCACGTGCTTCTGCTTATTCCACCTTCTCTCTTCCTCATCATTGCCTCTCTACATGTTTTTTCACTCTTCTTTTTTTATTGTTAAATTTTGCTATCTATCATTTTTTTCACTATTCCTCAACACATTATTTTATTTTATATTTTCACTCGTAGTCAGACTTTTCTCACTATATACAAAAGTTTTATTTGCGCCAATATTTTATAGAGTGTCATCTAGATAAAGAAACATCATCTTAAATCCAAACTAATCATGAAGTCTAAGAAAATTTGGCTTTTCTTATCAATTTAGACTTTGAATATATATCTAATAGGATACACCATGTCCTTTAAATTAGAAATTTCAACCACTAAACTACAAACACTTGGTTAAAAATATCAAATTTGATCTATTGATATGTTGATTTTTCAAAAATAACTATAAGTTTTAGATATATAGATAACTCACAAAAATCAATTCCTTACTTCTTGCCAAAAAAACAACAATCATAGTGTTTTAAGTTTTACGTACGAGATATATATAACTTCATGCCGACAAACATGATAACTAATGGTTTGCATACCCTAGAGGAATAGTAGAAAACTAGAAAGACTTTAATACTATCGCTTGGTATATACGAACAGTGAACATTGTATACCCATATATTTATTAGTGTGGTTATATAACGCATCTATTTTTGAAAATGACATGACATTATAACGAGAGCGTAAATTAACGTAATACTATTGTTGGATAATGAAATCGGATGGTCCACATCGGTTTACGTCCAAGTCATAGTAGGAATTAATTAGCCATTTCCGTTTTTTATTTGTTGCTAAAGACCATTTCCGTTCTCTTACATCTACTAATTTACATTTATGTAATTGTTCTTACCTCTTAAATACATTTGAGATTGTTGACACAATTCATGTAAATACTTTTACATTTTTATATTTAAAATAAAAGATAATTAAATCATTGAAAGAAAGATTGAATTTTTAAGCAGCCATGTTGTCCACACACCTCTTATTATCAAAGGGGTTGTAATATCAAAGTGCGACAATGAAATCGACAATATAGAGCCTCTTTTTCGTATAGTCTTTAATGAGTGTCCCACACTTTATGAAGAGAGACGGGGGAAAATATGCATTTATGATATTATAAGTAAAATAGAGATGTATGCGCATATACATATCATCACGAAGGAAAGGTGAAGGATTGATAATAACATTTGTCTCTTAATTGTCTTTATCACGTCTTTAATATTCAAATACAAAGAAATTTCGAAATGCCGAATTTACCCATCTATGCTATAAAAAAATTATTAGAGAAAAGTGGAAGCCTGCTAATAGCAAATCATTGAAAGTAGATTACTTTTCAAAGAGAGACAAAATGTTAGACTTGATCATCTCTCTATACAAGTAATTACTTTTGACCGAAATAATGCAGATTGCATTTAACCCCCTTCTTTTTGAAGTTGATTAAAGAAACAAATATATCCACATAATGAGAGATAGATTTATGTGAATTCTAGTCAATGCTAAAAGTTAGGGAGCCTAACATTAACTATGTAGTCTAGAGAAATAGATCCTATATTTGATGTTCTGATCACTTTTAACAGTTCAAGTAGAGTTCTCTCAATGTTTCATTTAATTGAAAATATGATACATCTTACATATATAATAATATTATATCACCTCTCCGATTCCTTTGAATCTTATTATATAAAACGGGAATGATATCAAAAAAACTCAGTTAATCATCCAAACAAAATTTTATATTTCATTATTTCTATATTAAAAAAAAAAAGTAATACTATACAATCTCAATCTTAGTAGAAGTCGTAGGTTCGAAGAAAGATATCTATCCCTTTTTTTTAGTTAAGCTTCCCCATCACATAACATTTATGGGATGATTTAAGATCAACAGCATCACACTTTGGTACAATACCTCAACGGGTAAGAAGTCATCGACCGAAAGGAAACAAAAGTCACGAAATGTTTAAAGATTAAAGAGACTTGACCAAGACATTTAACCTAATAGTTTGTACTAATGCTGTTGCATGTTTTTGGAAAGAAAAAAGGGGAAAGATTAAAGACTTACAATACCGTGGAGAGATGATGCAGATGAAGAAGAAGAAGAAGAAGAAGGCTGCTCTTTGTTTTTATTACCAAATGAGGAGAAGTGTGTGTTGAATTGAAGCGGAACTAACAAAGAAGAAGAATATATATAATATAACTGTAGTTTTAGTCTTTGATAGATCCAAAGATATTGATATATATGGTTTTAGTTAAAAGTCATAGAACTTATGATATACAAACAACAATGTCCCATGACTTGTCAGAATCGGTACCTTTAAACTCCCGAACGAGCACCAGTGGTTGAGGGAACACGAATATAAAATCCGTCACGGCTCCGGTCGGTATTGTCTACCAATGAGTGTGACGAGAGACTGTCTTGGATCAATCAGTGGCCACTTAAGGACGAAGGTCATAGGGGGCAGTGGCAGTTCTGTGATTAGAGAGGTTTGATGAAGGGTGTTTTGGGGATTGCATGAGAAGTTCCTGTCCTGATGTCAACTCTACGTGTGAAAGAAGAAGAAGAGATTAAAAAAGTTTTTTGATTTTATTTGATTTTAAATGTTAGTGTAACCCGAGTGGGTGTCCAGCCGACAATGGCTGCTTTTGGTGGTCCCCTCTGGTTGTGGGATCCACTTGTCCCGATTAGAGATCTTACACGATTGGGGCTGAGCTGGATTTTGTACTCCTTGTAATAGATCTTTGCGTTTTTTATTTAATTTGTTTTGGCCAAATTTGCTGTCTTTCTTGTGAAGGAAATGAATGGATAATAACATCTGATGATTTTAATTGGAAGCATTTAAAAAATGAATGAAAATCATAAAATTGATGGTTAATATTTTCTTATAGCTTGATTTTTTTGTTTTTTGTCAACAAAAAAATAAATAAAACTCCTATCTAAGTAAATATTTGACAAATATGTATTTATCTAAGTAAAAGTTTAGTTTTATTTAGTATGAATAGTTGATAATTGTTCTAATTAAATCATAAATTTGGTTTGAGAAACGAATACTCCTTCCATTTTTAGTTGATGTTTTAAAAGTATGGATACAAATTAAAAAAACTTATATAATAATCATTGTAATTTTTCCCATTATTTTTTTTTTAATTTAATAGTTATACTTTGAGTTTTGAGCTTTTGATTAGAAATTATCTTTAATAATGTAAGGGTAAAAGAAGTCATTTCATGTTAATTTTTGCATAAATTTGTAAAAGCATCACTTATTTTGAATAAAAAGTGTAAAACATTAATTAAAAAACGGAAAAAGTATTTGTTTTCGGATTTCTTTTTATATTTTCAAATTACAGTATCACGTTATTTCAATTAAAAAATAACTATTTTCTTTTCACTTTTTTAAACTACAGTATCACGTTGTTTCAATAATAGTGTGTTACTAACCACTTGTTAAATATAACAATAAATTTTGAAAAATATTGCACCATATATTTAAACGTACACATACTTTTGTTTATTTTTTCAGTTTCGCATTAATATATATATTTTCTTCAATTTCATCGGATATTACTTTTTAAAGTATACAATAAAAAAGATATTTCTTTCATTTCAAATTAAGTATCATTTCTGATTTTTTTTCTTTTCCAAAACATGTATCATTTTAGATTTCCAATACCCAATTCATACTCGAAGTACTACAAATAAACATGCATCAAAACTCTGATTTTTTTTTTAAAGTCAAATTTTATGAATGCTGTCAGCGAAACCTTTAAAAACATACCTAGTACATCATCAGTTAACAACCGCAGTTAAATGTTCTAGACGTCTCAAGGAGTGTGTCTTTCGAGCATTCCAAGGGATATCTTTCGAGGACTTAAACATTCAAGTTAGCAGATGAAGAGACTAGTCGGTATGGTATATGTCACAATCCTATTATTTGCAGAACTATTTGTTGAGTGAAATATCTTCTTGGTCGTCGTGAGAAACTTGTCAGAGGTAAACATAATGGCCAGAGATCACCAAATTGGTTCCAAACTCCTGATCCTTTATTCAGATATATGTTATGGGTAGGATCAGATTTCTCCATTTACCTGGTTTAAAATATTTATTTATTTGCCAATTTTTTGGATATATATCTCTCTCTCTCCTCTGTCTCATTTTATATCCAAATCGAAAATGTATTTATAATATTATGGAATGACTGAATGAGTAAGAAATGG
Organism: Alliaria petiolata; assembly: GCA_020283515.1. Classification (NCBI taxonomy): domain Eukaryota; kingdom Viridiplantae; phylum Streptophyta; class Magnoliopsida; order Brassicales; family Brassicaceae; genus Alliaria; species Alliaria petiolata. The sequence continues at coordinate 26,128,842 of JAHZTW010000001.1, forward strand.
AACAACCTGACGGTAAAATCACAAACAGTAAGGATATGTGCATTGCACACTTTAAGAGATTTAATAATATTATTAAAATAATAAATCTTAAGATTAAAGATCGATAAAAAAGTATCTAATATAGGATTTATTTTTGGGCTTTAGACATGTCTGTATAACTAAAGTGTCTTAAAACATTAAACTTATTTAAATTTAATCAAAAAAATAATTTTTAGACATCCACTTTTAAAATGTGCAATACACATGCCCTAACAATGCACGTTCCAATAAATGTGTCAAAATCAGGGCTCTAATAAATCTTAGTTTTTACTTTTTACTCGTTTTTCATCTGTACAGACTATTCTGCCTCCTGTCTCTCTCTCTGAATTACATAAATAGATAGGCATAATTTTTTTGTACATATATGATATATGTAATATCCTCTGTAGCATCTTAACAGTAATCAACTATTCCAAAGTTTACTTTACCTCGTAAGAACTTGAAACTCGTTTTTTTTTACTTTATCTTTCTACGATCAAAGAAACGCAAAAAAAAATGCAAGGTTTGATTTTTGTCTTGCGACATTTCTACAATTGTAGTTTTTGTCTATGCTCATTCATGTCAGAAAACATCAGGCTTAGTTCATCTACTAGAGAAAATCAGCGCACGAGTTATGACCAAGTTGTTTATGAAATCCAGGTTTTGGTCCCTCCTATATGAAACCAAAACCACTATTGAAGACCGAAACATAAGCGAGTCTATTTTTTTTCTAGCAAGGTGTGCATAATGTTAAATATGTTTCATGTACTTTTGATTTGACCAACAATATCATTAACTCACTGAACTAGCACAGTTTTAGGTAGCTTTGTTATTATAGTAAGGTAATTCTCTTTAATGTTCAACATTAATATTACAATAGCCAAAATCGGTCGTATGGTTTCCAACGTACTAAACTGAGTACATCTTAGGGTTGATGGAAACTAGATGCATATTAACAACGACCAATTCAAAGCAGTACTTTGTAACGTTAAGATCTTTCTTTGGACTGATATGACGTTGTATATCCTTAAGTAAGATATGGCCAAGTTTTAGATTTCGTTAGTCTAATTATCTCATTTGGAGACGATAATTAGACTATACCTGCATAGCATTTAGATTTTCTCAATGGGATCTTCTCGGTCACAAGCTCCCATAGTTTTACTCCAAAGCTGTATACGTCAGACCTGCCATTTAAAGAGTAGGAAGGGCATCGTTAGAGATGAATGTTGGAACAACAATAAGCAGAAATATGAGAATATACTTTTCATCAGACCTCATTTGGAAGTACTTTTGGTGCCATCCATTGAGGCTGCAGAACAGATGAAGAGCAATGAAATTCACCACGAGAGGATTGATTTCACAGAATTAACACAATGAGAGGAATTACTTTGATTAGCCTCTTCTGTTTGTTGTTCATTTTGCACCGAAGGCCACACAGAATGAGCATGGCTTCTTTCCAAAACCCTCCCCTTCATTCCCTTTCCATGGCCATGTCTATGCCTTTCTTTACCATCCATTCTTCATATTTTGTGGTAAGTGTCTTAGGGATAACAGAGTAGAGGGCTTCGAAGAAGACTTCTCATCGTTACGTAAGAACACACCAATAGGAGATTGCTTCTGCAGCTGAGAAGCCATAAAGCTTTATATGAGTTTGGCTCACATTTCTTAAACTATAAGAATCCAATCCACAATCATAGCATCTTACTACTACTCATCCTCAATCCCCCAAAACTCTCATGATTCATACAGAGAAGAGAGAAACAATGGAGGGATACACAAAATCTAACCTTTGTGAGGAAATCACAATTCTTTTCATCTTGGAAAGGCCATTTTTTGGGCTAGTGGAAGCCCAAATAGACATGTCCAACAATCATGCGTACTAGGCCCGGACATTCGGTCTAAACCGAGTGAAATCAAACCGACTGAACCGAAATCTAGTGAATTCGGTTTTCATTTGGTTTTGAGCTGCAATCCGATCGACAACTTTTCAAATTTACTTATATTCTCGGTTCAGTTTGGTTCAAAACCTCCGAAAAAATTATATATATATATATATTTTTTTTTTCTTTAAATGTTTTCTAATTTTTCCTAATTAAACCAAACTAATACCAAAATTTCAAATTAATTGAATAACCGAGTTGCACAAAATTTTATGAAAATATGCCGAATTTCTGTTTATAATCGAAAACCAAACTGAAGTTTCGATGCAAAACCAAAATAATTTGTGATGGAAAACCTAGAGTTCCCATCATCTTTTATATATAGTATATATAGTAGATGATGATTTATAATTTGTGAATGTGTTATTTGTTTATTCATTTCAATGATATTTTTTGTTTGTTAAATATGTTATTTATTATTTTTTATACACTAATAATTGATATTTTATTAAATACATAATAGAAGACATAATTTATTGTGAAAGAATAAAAAAGTAAAAATTGACATTGTTTATAATTATGTTTAATCTATTTATTTTTATCATATAAAGTTGGATGCATTTAAATTAGTGATTAACATGATCGCGACATTTGGTAAGTGAATCTGTCAGATTTTGATACGTGTCGCGATTAAAATATACACCCTATGTTCCTTCAAGAATGTTGTTTTAGGTTTTTCACAAATATTAAGAAAGTTTTTAAAAAGACTTTTCTAACCTTGTTTTATTAGTTATTACTTTAGTTTTTTTTAAAAATAATAAATGTTATAAGGGTAAATTAAGTAAAAATGAACAATAACTACACGTAGAAAATTGAAAACATCCTTCTTTTTGAAACAAATTTTTTTATAAAACAACCTTCTTTAAAGAATAGAGGGAGTATTAAATAGGAAAAATTTAAATTTATGAATAGTTAGATTTTAATAAACAAATGAGTGTTAGTATATTATCAATTAAGAAAAGAAAAATCAAAACAAAAGTAAATGAGATTAACTTCTATTTTAGAAAAGATAAGATGAAACACTGATCCTAAAAAAAAAATTAACTTGAATGTTTTTTTTTCTTCAGGTTTTGTGAATAAGATTTTATTTGTCGTTAATTACAATAGATGTTGTATATAATCTAGTGGTTTGGTAAATTGAAGTTATCTATGGTGATCATTTGAAGATTTTTTTATTTTTTAATTCTGTTATTTTTCGTTTTAATTTATTTTGTTATGTTATTTTTAAAATTATAGTGTGTATTAGATTAGCATAGTTTTTTTTTTTATGTATTTCACTATTGTTATAGTAAACTTTGCAAACTTTGTCAATGAGCATTCATAATATATTGGATAAGGTTGTTGATTTTTATAGAGAAGATTGTTGGTTCGAATCCTTTGAAAGCGAAGAAAGAAAAAAATTATTTTGTTTGGTTCGAGCATTTAATGCCAATTAAAACAAAATTTTATAAATTAAATAATATTTGACATGTGTCACCTCTGTAGGTGTTGACGTGGCAGAAGCAGGAGAGAATTCTTTCTCTTTTATATAGTAGATTATTAATTTGAAACATATAACAAAGGGTTCAAATGGTAACATATAAATTTTGCTGAATGTGGAATCTGGCTGAATTTTTGTGTACTTTTCAGCAAAATCTGGCTGAATAACTACGAATTCAAATATTTATAACTGAAAATATTTATAATTTCTGCTTCCAAAACTATGAATACCTTAATTTTGTTACATAAAGAAATTGTTGACATCAGTACTTTATATATAGATGCTGCAAGTTCGAGTTTTAATTAAATCTTTATAGTACTTTTTTTACAGTGGAAGCCACGTGTTTGCGGAAGAGAAAGAGTGCAGAAGTGTGATTCCGTAGCCTTTTCTCAACCAAAAAGACACGACAAAAGCTGTAAGTGGGGGGACTCAGGACTGAGTCAAGCCACAACGCGTGGAGAGAGATGAATGATAGATACTCAAACCCAAAAAAAAAAAATGACAGAACGTTGATACTTTCTTCATTGACTAATTTGCCCTTACCGTAGCTCTCGAGGCCTAAAGACATAATAAGATAATCATCATCATCGTTCACAATACCCAGAAAGCATCTCAATTTCATTTTCTTTTTGTTTATTATAGAGCTCCGAGAAACAGACACAAAACATAATCACAGGAAAAAGCTCTGTTCTTGTTCTCAAATTCTTTAATTCTTTTTAAAAAATTTCCCCTTTTTCGGTCTGTATTCTTTATTTCCTTTACTTATTATATATTCCCCGGTCGAAATCATCGAGCTGTGTTTCTTTATTATTATCTCTTGTGGAATCAATTTCTGAGTTTCTACTTTTAAACTCCGGCGACCGGAAGTCGAAGAAGATGTGGTGGATGATGGGAGAAAACGGTGGTCACTACTGTTCTAAAAAGTCCGATGATTTATGCGGCAATCAGGTTTCTCTTCTTTCTCCTTTTAATCCGCTCTTTAAATTGAACTCACGATTTGTTCTTGAAACAAGATCTTCTTTAGTCAATGGTTCTTGATTTGTAAATGGAACCCATTTCGCTTCCACTCTCGATCTAAACCATAGATCTTACGGGTCTGATCATTCGTTAGGATACGATTCTTGATGAATATTATACTCTTGAATTAGATTGATCTAGCTCACAATTTGAAGTCGAAAGTCTTGGTTTTTGTTTGGTCTTGATCATCGATGATTGTTCATATTTCAAGACAAGAGTGGATTTTAGCTATTGACATTTTTTTTCTTTCTTTTTTGCGTTTTCTTGTGTCGAAAACAGGAATCGGATCGAGGCTTTGGAATCTCTAGTAGACTCTGTTGCATCTTGCGTGGCGTGGACTTGAAATCAATCTTATTCCTCTTAGTAATCGTCCCGATGTGTGTTCTCGGTGTATACATTCACGGCCTCAAGATCTCATACTTCTTGAGACCTTTATGGGAATCACCTCCGAAACCATTCCACGACATACCGCATTATCACCACGAGAACGCTTCAATGGAATCCCTCTGTAAACTCCACGGCTGGGGAATCCGTGAATACCCTCGCCGTGTCTACGACGCGGTTCTCTTCAGTACAGAAGTGGAGCTTCTCACGATACGGTGGAAAGAACTGTACCCTTATGTCACTCAGTTCGTCCTCCTCGAGTCTAACTCGACCTTCACCGGACTACCAAAACCGCTTGTTTTCGCGGGACACAGGGATGAGTTCAAGTTCATCGAGCCAAGATTGACTTACGGCTCGATAGGAGGAAAGTTCAAGAAAGGAGAGAAGAATCCGTTTTACGAAGAGGCGTATCAGAGAGTCGCTTTGGATCAGCTTCTGAGAATCGCTGGTATCACCGATGATGACTTGTTGATTATGTCTGATGTCGATGAGATACCGAGCAGGCACACGATAAACCTTCTCCGTTGGTGCGATGACATACCGAAGATCCTTCACTTGAGGCTCAAGAACTATCTTTACTCGTTTGAGTTCCCTGTCGATGATAAGAGCTGGAGAGCATCGGTTCATAGGTACCAGACGGGTAAAACGAAGTACGCGCATTACAGGCAGTCGGATGAGATCTTGGCTGATTCGGGGTGGCATTGCAGCTTCTGTTTTCGACGGATAAGCGAGTTTGTGTTCAAGATGAAAGCTTACAGCCATTACGATAGAGTGAGGTTCGCGCATTACTTGAACCCGAAAAGGGTTCAGAGAGTTATATGCAGCGGGGAGGATCTTTTCGACATGATCCCGGAGGAGTACACGTTCAAAGACATCATCGGGAAGATGGGTCCGATCCCGCATTCTTATTCCGCGGTTCATCTTCCCGCGTACCTCCTTGAGAACGCGGAGAGGTACAAGTTTCTTCTTCCGGGGAACTGCTTGAGAGACGAGGAATGAAAATGGGTTCTTGTAACTAATATTGATATGACACTACTACTACTACTACTAACTCATGATTATTAATTCTTTGGTGAGTTATTTTTGAAAAGAGTATTCATGGCGAATTTATTGGTCACCTTTGTGTACATATACAATTAATTTTTAGTTTTATCTCTTTGGGGATTTTGTCTAATACAAAGTTTGTTATTTGTGTGGTATAGTCCACGGTATGGCATATGCTTGCACGACGAGCAAGCTAATGAACAAAATGTGAATATTAATCAGACCAGGCGTGGAAATCCCTTAGTATAGTGGTAATCTCTTAGTACATTACATTGGTTGACCAAAAAGTTTATTAATGTTTTTATATCAAAAAGTTTGGAATTTGATTCTCAAAAATGTGATTTATACATATTAATGGAGGCAAACTCGAAATTCTGAAAATTGTCGAACTCGAAATTCTGAAAATGGTCGAAATTGACTTTGGGAGAAGATAAAAATTAAAGTCGAAATTCTGAAAATGGTCGAAATTGACTTTGGGAGAAGATAAAAATTAAGGTCGAAATTCGTCATGTCCAACAAAATTCTGAAAATGCTCAGATTTATCCCCACATAAGCTCGCAACGTGAGTAATTGGAGGTAATCATCTATCTGATTTAGTAGAATTTTTTTTCCATTTTCCTTCTTTGCTATTTAATTTAATTGAACACTAGGTAAGTGGCACTAAATTAGTAGTGGAAAGTAAAGATTTACCGATTTCTCTCCACTACTTAAATTTTTTTTATTGAATATGATAGGCTAAACTTTAAGTTAGAGCTGCTAGTCTTGTTTTTTTTTCTCTTCTTACTTGTCATTGTGTTATTTATCATATTGAAGAATTAATCAGTGTGATACCGAAGAAGTTTTTTCCAAAAAATGATGGGTTGAGTGCTGTGATCCCTACTAAAGTACCAGTTTCGACTGTTCCCTCCCATATTATAAGAGCATGTTGAATGCAAAAATATTTTGAGAGTATTTTAAGAAAAAAAAATATTTAAATAATAAAAAAATCTAAACCAATCAGAAAATGACACACAATAAATGAGTTTATTAAAAGTTAAGAATTGGTTATTAAATAAAAAACTTAAGAATCACTTCTCTCTCTTACTTTATTTTATTTTATTATTATTTTTAGTTAAAAAACTCTCTAAAGAATCTTAGGTCATCTCCATCAGCGTGTTTAAAGAAGATTTCTTAGCAATAAAAAAATATAAAATAAGAAAAAGAGATGAGAGAGAGGAAGAAACGTATCTGAAAGTTCTCCATCAAGATACGTTTCTTAACAGTTTCTTAACAAATGCTTTTTTGTCATTGGTCCATTTGATTTTTATTTAAAGTTTAATTAAATTATAAAATTATATTAATTAAATATACTTAAGATACGACACTTAACGTTTTAACTGATGGAGATGCTCTTACATTGAATATGATCTAAAGCTTATGATGAATCCCTCAAACTTTGATATTTAATGACGTGAACCTCCAAACTTATTTTTAATTGCCAATTCCACATCATCTGAAATTAAAAAGTTTAAATAGCTAATTCGTGTTTAAGATAAATAAAAATTACCCACTCGATGCGTTGCTTGATCGAGTTTTTTTCGTTTTATTTAGGGTCGAGTTTTGTATCGGATGGGTAATCCCTATTCATTCTAAATGCGATTTAGCTGGATTGATCGCGATTTAAGCTTCTTAATTTCAGATGTGTAATTGGCAAGCGAAAATAAGTTTAGGGGTTCACAACATTAAATGTCAAAATTTGGGGGGATTTGTCATGAGTTTCAGAATTAGGAGGCAAACAAGCGAAACTGATACTTTAACGGAGATCACAGATAGTGAACCCAAAAATGATTGGTCTTGTTATTCACTGTTAGCACAGTGAGGCCCGACTTCAACTGTGGGCAATGCACGAGCTTCGAGGTTCTCTATTCCAAAGTATAAAGTATTATACTCCATATATAATCTCCTTCTCGCCCGTTTGCTCGGACGGTCTATCCGAATGCTTTGTGCTTGTCAAGAAAGCATATGGTCAATAGTGCCGCATGCGCATAAAAAGTCCAAAGAATATTTGGTGCTCATGAGACGTTTTAATGCTTTGAAGTAAGAAATCGAAGTACTATACTCCATAATCCCCTTCTCGCTAGTAAACTTTTGATGGACTTAATACATATTATACTTACATGCTTTAAATAAGTTCTCGAGCATGACTAAGCCAATAGAAAATCCATACGTCTGATGAATGTTTGTAAAAGCATTTTCATTGATATTCCAACAATCACATATTCACATGTATAGACAAAACTAAACACATTCTTTTTCGTATTGAATGCATACACGTAATAGCGATTTTTGTTTTGGTAAAACGTAATAGCGAATTTGACAGTTGATTGTTCATTATATGAAATCATAGACCTCTTATAGATGTAACAAAGGAGAAAATCACAACTTAAACAAATTTGATATATATATATATATATATAGAAAACCAACCCCTTCATAACTAGAACTAGACTAGATGTAATTTTAGTTTTATTATTTTGCTTCCATTAATATTTAGTCTATTCGGAATTCGACTTTCCGAAGTGAATGTGACTTATCAATTGAAAGACGAACAGAATCAGAATAAATATATCTACTCAACTTTCGGTATGGTGGTGGTAGAAAAGAGAATAAGATTCATATAAATATCATGATAGTAGGAGTAATTAGCCAGATGGAATCATATCAAACACTATTTTAATTTTTAAACCAACATTACACTACAAGATTTATATATATAGACACAACGGAAAGATTGTAATCACTCATCCATACCAAAGAAAACTAAGACAAGTATATATATATAAAGAAAAATGCTTGATACACTTCTCGGAGGGAACGGGCACGGGTACGGCCACAAGGATCACAGAAGCAGCGGCTACGGCTTCAAAGAGCACAAGCAGTTCGTGTCTCATGAGGAGTCAGAAGGAGGCTACTTTGACCGTCAAGCCCGCTACGACCACCACATGAGGCTTCCGGCCAACCACGGCCGTCCACCCATGGCTCACATGCCTGTCTGTGAAGAAGAAGACTCAGACTCAGACGCAGAGGAGTTCTATAAGAGCAGCCAGAGCCACCACAGTACTGTGTTGCCGCACCACGGAAACAACCACCACCAGCAGCCACCTCATATGAGCATGCCCCCACCTCTGATGGCTCAGCTTCACTACAATGTAAGCTCTCTCTATTGGTCTCGCCACCTTACTAATCATGTTATGTTATATATACTTCCAAGGTGTCTAATAAACTATTTTAAAAGTCCTGAAAGTTGATGCTAAATTTTTGTTAAATAAAACTATGGATTATGATTTATATACACATCTAACCATAATAAGTAGTGTAGTGATTTGTGCTAGTGTTGTTGTTACCATGTCACCAATTCAAATCCGCATGTTGTTGATAAGAAAAACACATCCAACCAAAATAATTTTAAATAAACAGTTTAGAATCAAAATTCATGTACAAATGCACCGATTGTCCATCCTATTAAACAGTTTTATTATTATTGTATGGTTCTCGCAAAATTGGTAATTTAGTTAACAATCATTTTGCAGGGGAAAATGGGTAATGGATGGCAGGGGCGGCATGAAGATGCATACCACGGTGCGCACGGGATGCAGCACCACGGTGAGCATGGGATGCAGCACCACGGTGGGCAGGGGAAGTTGCACCACGGTGCGCACGGGATGCCGCAGCACGGTGGGCAAGGGATGCAGCAGCATGGCGCGCACAGGATGAAGCACCAAGATAGGCTTATGGCTCCTCAGGTTCCACCACATCATGTGTACATGAACCCCAGCCACGGCAGTGGTGCCGGCCATGCTGTAGTGATGAAGGCTACGGAGAACTGGCGGCTCAGCAACAGCAGCGGCGGCCACCACAAGGCCGGGTGGGGGAGTAAGGGACTCTGACTGCGCCCAAATACTCAGCCGGTTCAAATAAGAAAGTAATGATTATGTATTCCAAATAATAAATTTATAAGATGTATGTGTGTGATGACCATGTTTCAGTATATATCGTACCAAAACCAAACATGGGACTTTTAACAAAAAAGTGGTCTTGTTTGATGAACTTAAGATTACTAAGGAGTGTTGTTGCTGCTGCTTATGTTAAAATAAAGTGATGTAATTATTATCAGTTGATCGTCCCACGTGGAGGGATTGATTGCACAACAATTAGTTTTAAGAAAATATTATGGTGTAACAAAAACCTTACGATTGCAAGAGTATACTCGAGATGGTGGATATCCAATCTTACCTTGCATTGGGTGGTCCGTCATGGTTACATGATCAAATTCATTCAGAAGTTCGATTTGGATTTTGCGTGTGATTTACGCTTTGATAAAATTTGGTGAATAACAAAAAAAAAAAACTATAATCTACAATCTAACCAATTTCTCTCTATCTCTCTATATATCTCTTTCTAACAAATTGGTTACTTTCTAAATTATAATTTTTCTTTTTTTGGTTATTCACCAGAACAACTCTTCCGCTTTTACCTCCTGTGTTTTTTTTTTAGGTTTTCAATATTTTTGCACTCTTGGTTTTGAACACTTTGTAACTCCTTCAATTAGTTCTTTTAATTACTTCAGACGAATTATATAAAAATAATAAGCTCAAAGTCATGTATACAGGTGCTTAGCCCAAATAGGTTTCTTTACAAACTAAAAGCTATTAACACAAAAATTGGATACTTTTTTTTATGGTAACCAGAATCCAAATAACTTCCCCAATTGCTTCAACCATTCTGGCATCGCGTTAGATGCAGTTGGAGTATCAACATAATAAAATAAAATTGGGTTAGTGATACAGCGACAAGGTTAGATGTGTATATAAATCATTTCCATGGCCAAACCAAAGCTAAATAGCCAAGGAAATGATAGTGATAACGATCACCAAATTTCTCTTAAAAAACAAAATTAAATGGCCACAGAATTAGTGATCAAATTCGTGGTCAGAAATTTTGCTAAGTGTTGAGATGTTTTTGGCCACAAACGTTTCACATTTAAGCACGGATTTTTGTGGTCATGCCAACAATCCAAAAAATTTACAAACTTTTGTCAAAAGTGTTGAAATGTGTTTAGCCATTTTCCATTTAGCAATATTATTTCAATATTTTATCATGATTATTATATTTTCTCAACTAATGAGGAACATTGAAACATTGACTTTTTTTTTTTTGGTTTTTTGCTGAATTGAAATATTGACTTTTTAAAGTCTTCATAAATCGGATGCCCCAAAGACCGACCCAAAACCTTTTGTGGTCCGTGTTAAGAGAGACTCTTCAAACTTTGCAAGCATTAGATGCAATTTCCATCAACATCAACATGATTGAGGAGACCATTCCACAACGGAGATACGCCTTAGATTAAATCATAGCCACACGCATTTTCCTATGTTCTTTACCAAAGTTGCGGTCAAGACACGCCATTGTGATCAATTCTTTAAGCCATATAGTGATCTCGAGGACTCGAATAACCAACAGTAACTATCGTTTACCTTTTTTGTGTGTGTGCATGGGCATATATTATCAACTTATCCTCTAAACCAATTGGCCCACCTCTTCAAAAACAATTATACGTTAAGTTGTTTTTATTCCTTATTGTTGAAGCTAATCACGTATACAAATCTTTTGTTATTGTAAATATTAAACCATTAATTTATCCAATAATAGACATGTGCGTCTATATATTTAATGGTCTAAGAATATTGGCCAAACCTGGAATAATCTAGTCTCGTTATTATTCCAAAAAGGGACATAAAGGGAAAAAGGTATCGGATTCAGCCTAACCGTTACACTTTAATCCTAAAACATGTCTTGTATATGGTATCTCTGATGATTTTAAATGTATCTCGAGCAAACAAGAAAAGAGAAAAAGAAGATTTTTAATTAAAAAAAAAAATGGTACTTGAGACCTTCCTTGAACATAAAACACATTTTTTGACGAAAAATATAACATAAGCAGATATTCATAATTGAATTTGTTTTTAATAATTAGATTTTACATTCTTTATTTGGGTTTATAAACGAGTTTTAACCTAATAATATGCACGGAATTTAGAAAATCTATCTGAAATTTGTTGAAAACACGATTTTTTATATTAAAAAAAATACAAAGAAACAAAGATTTTTTTGAATTATATATATGTTTTTCCCGTCAACTTTTTGACTGATTTTTAGAAATTTATCAGAAATTCATCAAAAATATATATTTAAAATTGAGGAAAAAAAGAATTGCAAACACAAATAATATACAAATTTCTAATGACTTTTCCACTTAATTTCGGACACAAGCTATACAACGAGAACTCAACTTCCGACAATACTTCAACGAAATTTCTAATAAATAACTGACATAGTATAGTTACATATTCATTACGGTTTTTGAATATGGTTTTATTTGTTTGTTTCTATATCAAACTCCGCAATCAATCGAATTTTAGCGTTACGAACAATTTAGATGAAAAAATCTATACATAATTATTTTTGAAAACCCTGAAGCCCCAACCAAGAAATTATTCATACCTAAAAATAAGTAAAAAAAAAAGACAATACGGTTAAGGAGTATTCTCCAAAATTAACTAAGGTTCAAAGACCTTCTCCCAAAATGTAGTTTACCATTTTTGCAAAGTCAAGAACTGAATATAATGAAAAGATTCTTTCAAATTAAGAATACGAACACAGGTCCAAATCTGCAACCTGGTTGGACTCCCAAATTTGGGCTTCTGGTGACAAGACCTATCGGTCTGCAGGTTCGCTTTGGTTCTGTCTGGTTAGAGAATACGGTTGGAACCAACGATGAGTTGGCCAAGTGATTAACCTTCTTGGTTACCGAAAATATAGGGACCTTGAAGGTCACATTTTCGATTCACGTTGGGAGAGGTCTGCTCTCCAAAAAAGAGTTATATTACATGGTTTGGACCTCGTCCTGAAGAATGTGCGGATCTTTGGGACCAGAACCTTCTGATCTAACAAAAAAAATTAGAATACGTTGGTCCGTTATTTTTGAAGGAAAATCTTCGAGACGTCAAATTATGGGGACATGCATGTATTTCCAGAGAAGTCGACCGATCAGTCCATTCCTCATTGCCAACTTTTTGCTTTAAAAAGCCAGGTAGATCGGTCGGTCTCTTCTATTTTGGTTTTGGTAATCTTTCTTTGGACTCTATTTTTGATTTATTTACTCCGATCCAAAGACGTGTTTCCGACGAGAACAACATCACTAATAAAAAAATTCTCTATAGCCATGAAAACTTTCGTGACTAAGACCAAAATACCGTGACTATATGGTCTTATAGCTACGAAATGTCACGAAAAAAATCGTGTGTATATGATCGTGACAAATATATTTCGTGTGTTTTCGTGACTATATAGTCATGATTTAGCTACTGGTAATTCGTGACAAAAATTATCACGAAATAGTCCTGCAATATTACGTGTCTTATAAATATTGTTACGAAAATGGTGTGACTATAACGTGGTAAAATTAGACATGGTATTTCTAGTGATTAAATCGTGGTTTTTTAAAAAAAATAACAAAAGAAATAAATAAAACTATTTTGTTATATAAAAAAAAACAATGCAAAATTAAATCTATAAAAGCCACGATTTCTTGCGGTCGACATTTTTTTAAATAATATTATATATTAATCATCCCAAACCGGGAAATAACCAAGGTTTACAAAATTAAAATCGGTTCAAAGCAACAAACCGGGAACAACACCAAGAAAACCTAATACATAATCGGCGACTTCGAAAACTTTTTCCGGCATCAGCGAGTCGCCATCCTCAAGCTCCAATCCGACTTTAAATCCAGTTTCCGGCATCTGCGATTATCCGTCTTAGAGCTTCAATCCGATTTTAAATGTAGTTTTTGGTAAGCCCGATCCGGTGCTTGGTAGAGCTTCCTCGGCGGCGGATTTCAGAGACAACGTATCTTGGCAAAGGAAGCTTTGACGGCTAATCTCCGGCTTGAACTCCTCCTAGATCGATGCTTCCGCCCTCAAAGCGGTGGAGAGAGAACTAGAGAAGACCATAGATGACGAGACTTGTACAGATCTGGTCATGAACAAGACAAGAGTCCTCCGCCGCTGCTCCACGCCTCTCCTCCGTCTTTTTTCAAAACGCAAACCAGAGGAACGAGACGAAGGGGAGAAAGAATATATCAGAGGAAGAACAAGAGAAGACATCGTTGATCGACAGCGACGGTGGCTTTAGAGCATCAGCGAAGGAGGCGCAAAAGAGAAGCGTTGAATCTGATGCGGTCCGAAGAAGACGATGAGGGAGAATAAAAAGAGGAAGGAGACAAAGAGGAAAGAAGAAGCAGAGGAAGGAAACGGAGAGGAGGAGGAGAAGAAGAAGAAGAAGAAGAAGAAGAGGAAGGAGAAGACCAGATTAATTTACTGTCGAAGAAAGAAGGAGAAGAAAAAAAAGAAGGGAAAGATTTGTATCCGTTAGATTTAGTTTCATCGGCGGTTATTAATAAAAGTAAAATGTAATCATCATCTATATGGATTAACCAATAAGAAAACACCTTTTTATCTGCAATTTTTTTTTAAAAAAAATATTATGTTTTTTGTGAAATATTTATGATCTTAATTATTATTTGCAGAGCCATTTGATAAAATATCTCGCTCATAATTAGTTTCATTAGTAAAAATATTATAATTTGGTTTTATAGTTTTGGAATTAGTTTTTTTTATGTTTGACTAGTAAGTTTAAGAGTTCAAATTCATAATTTAGTGTTTCAGATTTATGTTTTAGGGGTTGAAAAAAAAAAGATTTAAGTTTTAAGATTTAGGATATTGGATTTAGGATTTGGAATTTGGGGTTAGGATTTGCAAATGATTAGATTTGAATATTTTTGAAATCTTTTATAAGTGTTGCATTTTTTATATATAAAGGTTTAGATATAAGGGTTTGGAGTAGTTTTTAAAAGGTTTAGTTAATTATGATTTAATCTTTATGTTTAAGAATTTAAAGTTTAAGGTTTAAAGTTTATGGTTTATGGTTTGAGTTTAGGGTTTAGGGTTTGCATTTAGAGTTTAGGGTTTAGAGTTTAAGATTTAAAATATGATTTGTATTTGAAACTTTTGAAATTTGTTATCACTGAATATGTTGATTCTATACAAGTTTGGACAAAGATAAGCTAAGTAATGACAAAAAAAAGATATGATTTTTTATAAGTGTTTTTTTTATATAAGAGGTTAGATATAAGGGTTTGAAGTACTTTTTTAAAAGTTTTGGTTAATTATGATTTAATGTTTATGTTTACGAATTTAAAGTTTAAGGTTTAAATTTTATGATTTACTGTTTATGATTTGAGTTTAGGGTTTAGGGTTTGCATTTTGAGTTTAGGGTTTAGAGTTTAAGATTTAGAATATGATTTATATTTGAAACTTTCGAAATTTGTTATCACTATTGGAGAATATGTTGATTTTATACAAGCTTGAACAAAGATAAGTTAAGTAATGACAAAAAAATGTATGATTTTTTATAAGTGTTGCATTTTTGTATTTAAAGGTTTAGATATAAGGGTTTGTAGTAGTTTTTTAAAAGGTTTGGTTAATTATGATTTACTGTTTATGTTTAAGAATTTAAAGTTTAAGGTTTAAAGTTTATGATTTACGGTTTATGGTTTGAGTTTAGGGTTTAGGGTTTGGATAGCCACGGTATTTTCGTGGCTAAACCGTGACAAACTTGCCACGAAAAAGTCACAGTTTCTTGCGTGACTAAATATTCGAATATATTCATCCCAACTCTCTGGTTGACGAGACGTTTTCGGTGCATAACCCATGGTCGACAACTATTTTTACATAATCACGGTTTGTTCGTGGCTAAACTGTGACAAATTTGCCATGATTTAGTCACTAAGTATATTTGTGACTAAATTGTCACGAAATGTTTGTGGCTAAATCGTGGCTACTAGAGTCACGACATATTTGTGACTGATTCGTGAATATTTTTGCCACGAAAATGTCACAAAAGTCACGTTTTTCTTCTTTTCATTTTCGTGACTTTTACGTGGCTACTCTAAAAAAAGTTACGAAATGAGTGTGACATTATCGTGGCTATAGCCAGTTTTTTTACTAGTGCATGTAACCTAAAAACAACTCGATGAACAACTAAAAGACCCTAACACGTTTTGGCTCGTTAAAAAAAATCAAAACGAAGGTTAAAATGTGTAAAAATGCAACACATCCCAATTTATGCTTCCATCAATATTCAGTCTATTCAGAATTCGAATTTCCCACGTGAATTGGACTTATCAAATAAAAAGACGATATAAATCAGAACAATTATGTCTACTCAACTTTTGGCATGGTGGTGGTAGAAAAGAGAATAAGATTCAGATAATAGTAATACCATACTATTCTGAGTAATTACCACAGGGAATCATATCAAAGACTATATATCTTAAATGAACACTACACCACACTACAAGATTTGTTTATAAATAGAAACACCAGAAAGGTTTTATTAACTTATCCATATCAAAGAAAACTAAGACAAGTATATATATATAAAGAAAAATGCTTGATACACATATCGGAGGGTACGGGCACGGGTACGGCCACAAGGATCACAGAAGCAGCGGCTACGGCTATGATGAAGATGACTCAGACGTGGAGGAGTTCTATGAGAGTCGCCGCAGCCACCACACTACTGTGTTGCCGCACCACAGCAACAACCACCGCCACCAGCCACAGCCGAACCACAACGTAAGCTATCTCTTTTGGTGTCACGATCTTACTAATATATCATGTTATGTTTTTTTATATATTCTTCCAAGGTGTTCTCTTTTTTTCTTTTTTTGTCATCGTGTGCCAGTGGCCAATTTTAACCTTTCACTAGGGGACTACCTACAGATTTCGAGGTTCGTTGGTAATATAGCAGAAAAGGTGGTGACACCACTTGAAGTAGCAGCAAAGATGGTGGTGCGACCAGTGCACAACTTGCTCTTCTCGTCTCCCAAGGTGTTCTTTAAACCCATTCTTTTAATAACATGCATTTTGATAGTTGTGAATCGTGATGACGCAGTGACGGCACTAGTACAAACCATTAGACTACATTTCTTTGTGGTGTCGTCAACATCGATGCTAAGATTTTGTTAGATAAAAAGGAAGATTCTTATCTATACATTTTGGGATCTGATATGAAAAGATAAGTCATGTGCAAATGCACATACTGTCCATCCTATAAATTAAAAATAAGTCTCTAGTTTTTCCTTTGGCGAGGCCGGCCCTAAGCATAGCCATATGAAACATTAATCTTCCCAAATTTTAAAGAGTATATACATACTATATGGCCCCCAAATCGTAAAAGAAAATTAATTTTATTAAAATTTGTATTAAACTGTATATGACCCCATAAATCGCAGGGTCGGCCCCGGCCATTAGTAATTTGGCTAATGATAATTTTGCAGGGAGAGACGGGGAATGGATGGCAGGGACGGCATGAAGAGGCATACTATGGCCGGCACGGGATGAAGCCCCACGGTGGACACGGGATGCAGCACCACGGTGGGCACGGGATGAAGCCCCACGGTGGACACGGGATGCAGCACCACGGTGGGCAAATGATGAAGCACCAAGACAGATTTATGGCTCCTCAGGTTCCACCACATCATGAGTACATGAACCCCAACTATGGCAGTGGCAGTGGCCGTGCGGTAATGATGCAGACTTCGGAGAGCTGGCGGGTCAGCAACAGCAACGGCGGGCACTACTAGGGCGGATAGGGAATTAAAGGACTCTGGCCGTACCCGAAAGACTCTAATGATTAATATGTATCCTAAATAATACTTTTATAAGATGTATGTGTGTGATGAACATCTTTCCTGTATCGTACCAAAACCAAACATGGGACTTTTAACAACAAAAAAAGTGTTCTTGTTTGATGAACTTATGTTGCTGCTTGTGTTGAATAAATGTAAGTATTATCAGTTACGTTGATTGCCCAAAGGAAGCTTGATCAAAAACTTCTTTAAAGGTTCGTACGTGTAGATACCAAAGAAAAAGGTTTGGCTTACGTGGAAAAGTTTGCAACTCCCTCAAACAAAGGAATAGTCATCCGAGAAGACTCCCTCTCATCAGGTCAATCATTTTGTCAATTTTCTAGAAAAAGGCCTCTTCCCATGAAAGTGCCGTTTCTCCAAACACGACTCGCTCAGTTGCTAGCATCCACGACTCTCTTCAGATTGGTTCAGGAGCAAAGCTAAGGCTCTGATCATGGTTCTGAGTCAAACTCTGAGTTCACTTCTGATTTTGACGAGACTATTCGAGTTAGGGCTGGAGACCTTTTAAAACTCTAAACCTTTATTTTTTATGGATACTTTTTGTTGGAATATTATAGAGCTTAGTGTTAAAATAAATCGGAGTAGTTTTAAGAAGTGGAAGAGGCATAATAGCCTAATTTTTTGGAGTTCAGTTGAGACTCATGTCTAACTGGAGAGAGCTCAGGCTGTTTTTGACAAAGCTTTTCCGGGCTGGTCTTTTGCTCTTAACTATGAATTTTCACCCTTGGGTAAGATTTAGTTACTTAAGCATCAAAGTGTATCAGTGTCCATCATCTCTAAGTTTTCTCACCAAACGATCCCTTGTACTGTGAAGTTACATGGATCAAGTGCAGCTAGATAAAAAAAAAAAAAAAATTATATACATATTCTGATTCGAAAAAATATATATACCTCAACTTACCAAATTTTACTTTTTCAAAACCATTACAAAACTAATTGAACTAAATATCATCATCATTCGACATTTATATCTGACTATTCAACACAGATATGTGTCTAATTTTTCGACATAATTTTTTTTATATAATCTTGTAAGTAGCGGCCACATAAAAAAAGGGACAGCCTTATAGGTTTATCACTTATCTAAGCGTTTTATAAGATTTTATGGTATATATATGGTAGTTTTAATGTAATTCTAGTATTTAGAGTCTTCTCAAAATCAGTGTTCATGAGAACGACCTCAAAAGATCAACCTTAGAGCATATATAAGCATGCGTCTGATATCCATCCAGGGAAGAGAGTAGCACATCTCAAAAGAACAGCAAATAAGTTGGAGGTCCATCCTGCACAATGTCGACGAAAGAGTGCCGACCACAAAGCTTCTTTGACGTGTTCGACCTAAACCAAAACTCTTAAAAGCTGCAGTTTTCTTTTTTTGACTAGAGTTTTCCCAAAACAGACCTAATTAAGAACTAAGCCTATATATAAATACATGTTTTTACACAATTTAGGAAGAGAACTTCCATGGATTTTGATATTTGTTTCTTATTTTCGTTTTAGAGTTTCAACAGGGAGATCTCACCTCTATAGTTCCAATAGAGAAGATTTATGAAACCCTCTTGCTTCTATTTTTTTAAATAAAATATATTTTTTCTAATTAATGCTTGCTTACTTGCAATGCTTATTTTTTTAAATAAAATATATAGTTAGATTTAAGGGATTCAATGAGTTTCATGTTTCGATATTGATATGATGATTTTCGAGGGATATTTTTAGAGTCGTTGTCTCGGTTTGTTCATTAATGTTGACCGCACATGTTGTGATCTGATCTTAGATTTATTTACATTCCCAAAGCTTGCTAATTGTCTGAATTGAACTACCCAAAGGCTTCTGTGTTAAGAGAGACTCTTCATATACTTTGCAAGCGTTAGATGAAATTTACATCAACATGATTGAAGAGACAATTCGACAACGGAGATAGGCCTTAGATTTAATGCATTTTTTCCTATGTTCTTTACTAAAGTTGCGGTCAAGACACGCCATTTTTGATCTACTATAAAAGGCATCTAGTGCCTCGAATAACCAACAGTATCATTTACCATTGTTTGTTTGTACATTGGCATACCTTATCAACTATCCTCCAATCCAATTGGCCCACCTCTTCAGAAAAGTTTAATGTGTAGTTTTTTTTATTCCTTATTGTTGAAGCTAATCACGGTACCAATCTTTTGTTATTGTAAATAGTAAACGATTAAAAACCCTTTAGCAAAAAAAAAAAAAAAAAATAGTAAACGATTAATTTATCCGACAATAGACATGTGCGTCTCTATATATAATATATATTTAATGGTCTAAGAATATTGGCCAAATCTGGAATAATTTAATCTCTATATTTATTCCAAAAGGGACATAAAGGGAAAAAGGAATCGGATTCAGCCTAACCGTACGTTACACTTTAATCGTAAAAC
This sequence comes from Alliaria petiolata, assembly GCA_020283515.1. Classification (NCBI taxonomy): domain Eukaryota; kingdom Viridiplantae; phylum Streptophyta; class Magnoliopsida; order Brassicales; family Brassicaceae; genus Alliaria; species Alliaria petiolata. Next base: position 26,148,945 of record JAHZTW010000001.1, read on the forward strand.
ATGTCTTGTATATGGTACCCTCTGATGATTTTAAATGCAACATGAAGAGAGAAAACATTATTTTTAATAAATAAAAAATATAGTACTTGAGACCTTCGTTTGTTTGTTTGTTTGTTTTTTATATGCTTAAGACCTTCGTTAAACATAAAACTCATCATCATCATCACCATCACCATGCCATCATCATCATCATCATCACATCACCATCATCACCTTGTCATCATCGTCACCTTCACAGTAATTCGATGGCTGAGAGAGCCTGAGAAACCAAATCAAGTTATGGAGTACGAAGACTCGAGAGACCTGATGGAAGTGTCATAACATTCAAATCATATATATGAAGAAGGTGAATAGCGTGCGTGTATATATTCCTATTTTTACTGGTCCAAGAATATTAGCTAAAGTTACAATAATCTAACTCTTTATATTTATATTTAGCCAAAATATGAAAATAGCCAAACTAACTAATCTAAAATGAAAGCCCTTTTTATATTAAAAAAAAAAAACTAATCTAAAATTTGTAAGATTTCCAAAACTATTTTGCTACATGCATGCAAAAGTTAAACAAAAACATTCAGACTTTATGCATGGCGGATAGACTTTTAAAATCTACCAAAAACGTCCAGACTTTACGTAATTCTACCAAAGATCGTGGACTAACTATATAAATATATTTTGATACGCTTTTAAAATCTGTCAAAAATGTGCAGACTATGCAAGTCTGTTATGTAGACTAAATATAACTTTGCAAAGTTTACCAAAAACACTCATACTTTTCATGCTAAATATGTATCTACTGGATAGAATTTTAAAGTCTGCATTCAAAAACTCTGTCAAAAACAAAAGTTTGTCATTTTGCCAGACAGTTGTTATGTGTCTTATTCTTTCATACTTCATCATGTGTGATTTATTATTTTAGTACAAATTTTATTAGTTTGCTAAAAATAGTGAAATTCAGGAAACAAGTGGTATCTTTGATAAAACTGGTGACGATGAAGAAAAAAGTGATACTCTTGGTAGAGTTGGGAAAGATAGATGAAGTTAACAAAAAAAAGATTCTTGATGAAGGTGGTGAGTCTGGTGACCGTGAGAACAAAAAATATGGTATGGTGAATGAATGTGGTGAAGATAAGACAGGAAAAATTAGTACAACACTATATGGATTTGTAACAAAGAACTTAATTTTGTGAAAGAAAAAAAGAAAAAAAAAACAGTTTTATCATCTTCTCCGTAGTATTAAGCTTCAGAGATTCTTCTTTCAAACCCTAGTTAATTTTGGAGAAGATTCCTCAAACTTATTGTTTAGTACAATGATGCCTTTTTTTTTTTTTTTTAATATATTCTTTGGTATATATGAGCAGGGACGTCTCAAACTATATAGACCGTGTTCAGAATATTAATATTAATGGAAAGTATATTAATATAGTAAATAAGTTTTTAGAAAAATTTGGGACCTGATATAAAAATTTTTAAGAAAATTTTTAAAACTATTTTGCTACATGCAAAAGTTACAAATTTTGGTAACTTAAAATTTGTAAGATTTCCAAAACTATTTTGCTACATGCAAAAGTTAAACAAAAACATTCAGACTTTATGCCTGTCGGATAGACTTTTAAAATTTGTAAGATTTCCAAAACAATTTTGCTACATGCAAAAGTTACAAATGATGCCTTTTTTCTTTTGTTTTATATATTCTTAAGTATATATGAGTAGCTTCTCGGTTGGGTTTCAGGTTTTCGAAGAGAATTATGTATTCATTTTTCATCTAAATTGTTGGTAACGCTAAAATTTGACTGATTACGGAGTTTGATATTGAAACAACCAAAAAAAAAAACCAAAATCAAAAACCGTATTAAATTTAACTAGACTATATTTTTTTAAATTTTTTTTTTTTTTATGCTTCCATCAATGTTCAGTCTTTCGGAATTCGAATTTCCTACATGAATTGGACTTATCAATTAAAAAGACGATAGAATTCAGAAAAATATTATGTCTACTCAACTTTTGGCATGGTGGTGGTACTAAAGAGAATACGATTCAGATAATACCATGCTATTACGAAAAATTACCAGAGGGAATCATATAAAAAACACTATCTTAAATGAACACTACACCACACTACAAGATTTGTTTATAAATAGAAACACCAGAAAGGTTTTATTAACTTATCCATATCAAAGAAAACTAAGACAAGTATATAATAAGAAAAATGCTTGATACACTTCTCGGAGGGTTCGGCCGCAAGGATCACAGAAGCACCGGCTACCGCTATGATGAAGATGACTCAGACGTGGAGGAGTTCTATGAGAGTCGCCGCAGCTACCACAGCAACAACCGCGCTCAGCCTAACCACAACGTAAGCTATCTCTTTTTGGTGTCACGACCTTACTAATCATGTTATATTTTGCTATTATTTTTATTTTATTTTTGTCATGGTGTGCTAGTGGCCGATTTTAACCTTTCACTAGAGGACTACACAGGTTTCGAGGTTCGTTGGTGATGTGGCAGAAACGGTGGTGACACCACTTGAAATAGCAGCGAAGATGATGGTGAACCCAGTGCATAACTTGCTCTTCTCTTCTCCCAAGGTGTTCTTAAACCCATTTTTCTTAATAACATGCATTTTTCAGCGTTGTGCATAGTGATGGCACTAGTACAAACCATTAGACAACATTCCTTTGCGATGCTAAGATTTTGTTAAATAATAATGAGGATAAATTCTTATCTATATATTTTGGGATCTGATATGATATGAAAAGTCATGTGTAAATGCACCTATATATATCCATCCTATATAAAAAAAAATTCTATAAGTTTTGTATGTTGCCATTGGTAATTTGGCTAATGATAATTTTGCTGGGAGAGAAGGGAAATGGAAGGCAGCGGCGGCATGAAGATGGATCCTATGGCAGGATGCAGCACCACAGTGGGCAAAGGATGCAGCACCACGGTGGGCACGGGATGCAGCACTACAATGGGCACGAGATGCAGCACCACGGTGGGGGCAAGATGAATAACCAAGACAGACTTATGGCTCCTCAGGTTCAACCACATCATGACTACATGAACCCCAGCTATGGCAGTGGCAGTGGCCGTGCAGTAATGATGCAGGCTTCGGAGAGCTGGCAGGTCACTACTAAGGCGGATAGGGGATTCTGACTGTACCCCAAAGACTCCGCCGGTTCAAAAAGAAAGTAACGATTATGTACCCTAAATAATACTTTTATAAGATGTATGTGTGTATGATGAACATCTCTTTCCTGTATCGTACCAAAACCAAACATGGGTCTTTTAACAAAAAAAAGTGTTCTTGTTTGATGTACTTAATTATGAACTTATAAATAAAAGTGATGTGAGTATTATCAGTTACGTTGATTGTCCCATGCACGTGGAGGGATTGATTACCCAAAATTTAGTTTATAAGAAATATTATTGCGTAACAAAAACCTAACGATTGCAAGTTATGTAATACACGTTTTTAGCGCCCATAAATATCTTTTTTTTTGTTTATTGAAAATATATATCTTTCTTTTAAAAGCTTTTAACACAAGAACTGGACAACTTTTTTCCTTACACCATCACATTTGTTTTGAGATGATCGTGTCGATCTAGCTGACTAGCTAGTTAGACACTTTTTACGTACAACATTAATGATAACCAAAATCCAAATGATATAACTTCCCCAATTGCTTCAAGCATCCTTGCATCACCATCAACAAGAGTTTACAGTTGTTAGACAAAATCTTACAATATTGATAATGCATACATTAAAATCAAACATATGAGAAAATGATAAGAAACATTTCCACTTATGAAACTTGAAAATTAGCTAAGATGGAGATTAGCCGACGATTACAACGCAACCACGATAACCACAATCACGAGAGAGGAGATGAAGATCTTGAGAGGAAACTCTAGAAACTCCCAAAATGGTGGTTCGTAGCCTTGATAACTAGCTTTTTCACAGGTTAACAAAACCTAAAGCTTGTCTATGTCATTGTAATACTTCAGGATATCAATCCAACCTTGGGGTGAAAGATATTAAAAATACAAGAGATTGATGAAGCTAAGCAAAATTCGGTTTAATTGGGTAAGAATTCTAAAAACAATTGCTTGCGGTATTTAAACAGACACGAAAACAATTTTACAAATCCCACAGAAGGGTTATACTACTACTAGATGACTCCTAAACAATAAAAC
>JAHZTW010000001.1:26153227-26390818 GCA_020283515.1 Alliaria petiolata
GTGCTCTTGTTTGATGTACTTAATTATGAACTTATAAATAAAAGTGATGTGAGTATTATCAGTTACGTTGATTGTCCCATGCACGTGGAGGGATTGATTGCCCAAAATTTAGTTTATAAGAAATATTATTGCGTAACAAAAACCTAACGATTGCAAGTTATGTAATACAGGTTTTTAGCGCCCATAAATATCTTTTTTTTTTATATAAATTGAAAATATATATCTTTCTTTTAAAAGCTTTTAACACAAGAACTGGACAACTTTTTTCCTTACACCATCACATTTGTTTTGAGATGATCGTGTCGATCTAGCTGACTAGCTAGTTAGACACTTTTTACGTACAACATTAATGATAACCAAAATCCAAATGATATAACTTCCCCAATTGCTTCAAGCATCCTTGCATCACCATCAACAAGAGTTTACAGTTGTTAGACAAAATCTTACAATATTGATAATGCATACATTAAAATCAAACATATGAGAAAATGATAAGAAACAATTACACTTATGAAACTTGAAAATTAGCTAAGATGGAGATTAGCCGACGATTACAACGCAACCACGATAACCACAATCACGAGGGAGGAGATGAAGATCTTGAGAGGAAACTCTAGAAACTCCCAAAATGGTGGTTCGTAGCCTCCATAACCGCGACGACCCCTATTTTTTTTGTTCTATACCATAGTCCATTGCATCTCTTAGACTTTTTACGTTGGTTTAATTGGTACTCTTCGTGTCTTTTGAGAGGGGTTATCTATCTCAAACCCTGAAAATTCTGAGTTCAAAGCGGAAAATTTGCTACCGAAAACATTCCTTTCAACTTCACTAGTCAATGAATTTAAAAATATAATATAGAGTGTTACCAAAGCAGGAAGAAAACTAATTAATATTGGGATAGTGCTGACATTTTGAAACGCAACAGGAATAATTGCAGCAGGTGCAACAAGAACATTGGCAGTAGGAGTTGCAAGTTCTTCCTCTACACATAGCAAAGCTGAAATAAGCGTAACTACTTCATGATCAGCTACAACGATGCTTGAGGTGTTGTAAGCTACTTTCGCAGAAGTATCAATGGTAGCAAAAGCCATAGGAGTATTATGCGATCCAATGGAGCTAGCAATAGGTGCATTAACAGCTTCAGTGCAACTACTTCTTCACAACATCAACATCATTAACAACAATGAAGGCAGGGACTAGCACATGTTCGTCGGAACTTAATGTTGGAAACAAGATCCATCAGGTTTTTCTTTTGTAAGAATTCATGTATACAAATGTTTAGCCCCAATATATCTTTCTTTGCAAACTAAAAGCTATTAACACAAGAATTGGACATTTAGAAAAAAAAAAAGAAAAAAAAAAAAAGAAGAAGTGGACACTTTTTTACTTACAAGTTTGTATTTTGAGATGATCGAATTAATTGGATACTTTTTACTTACAACATTAATTATTAATGGTAACCAGAATTCAAATAAACCCCCCTGGCATGGCGTTCGTCTCATGGAAATATGGAATGCAGTTATATATATATATATATATATATTTTTTTTTTGGGTTAAAATGCAGTTGGGATATCAACGGAATAAAATAAAATTAGAAATGATACATTTTCTTTTCAATAACATGCAACATGTAATGTAATATGTGGGTTTGAAACTTTGAATTCGATTAGTGACGCAACGATAATACTAACACAAACTATTACATTATGCTTACACTTTTTTCATATATGTATATGTTGATTGTAATTGTGTTGACTGCTAATAATATAGGCTAATTCGTTTTTTTTTAAGTAATAAAACATATAAAAATACCAGACAATTCAACTCGAGGTATGACTAATTTGTCGACAGCAAAATAATTTTCTTAGTGCAAAAATAGCTATTTTTGGCCAAACCAAGCTAAAATGGCCAAGGAAATTAATGGTAGTGATAAAGATCACCAAATTTCTCCAAAAAAATAATAATAATATTTCAGTGGTTAAAATCGTGGCCATGCAACATGTTTGAACTTTTCAGAAATTTTGCTAAGTGTTAAGATGTCTTTGGACACAAAATTTCCATACCAACAATCCAAAAAATGTACAAACTTTTCCACTTAGCAAATACTAATTTCGTAGCCACATCTTTACCCCAATTATTTTTTCTTTCTCATTCATAGCTTATATCCTATAATAATCTCACCAGATGATGATGTAGAATATAACAATCATGCAAGATAAAATTATGAAAAATAATAAAATATATATGCAAATAGTTGGTGGCATTGAAACGCTGTAACAATATCTCAACTAATGAAAATTTCGCAAATGAATGATGGTTTAGTAGTAATATAAAAGGATTGATTTTTTTTTTTTTTCATAGGTTCAAACATCATTTAGAACGGAAAATTATTTTTTAAATCGTAATACGTAAAAGCTGATTCTGAATTTAAAAAAAAAACTAATAAAGATTAAAGAATATTAAATCAATGACTTTTAAAAGTTTTCGTAAATCGGATGCCCCAAAGACCGACCCAAAACCTTTCGTGGTCCGTGTTAAGAGAGACTTTTCAAAATTTGCAAGCATTAGATGCAATTTTCATCAACATGATTGAAGAGACCATTCCACAACAGAGACATGCCTTGGATTGAAACATAGTCACATGCATTTTCCTATGTTCTTTTATTAAAGTTGCGGTCAAGACTCGCCAATTTTGATCAATTATTAAGGGCATCTAGTGCCTCGAATAACCAACAGTAACTATCGTTTACCATTTTTTGTTTGTTGATGGGCATATATACCGTATCAACTATACTCTAAACCCATTGGCCCACCTCTTCAAAGAAATTTATATTATATGTTAAGTTGTTATTATTCCTTATTGTTGAAGCTAATCACGTGTACCAATGTTTAATACTACCTCCGTTTCAAAATACGTGTCATTTTGACACTTTTTTCTTGTTACAAAAAAAATATCATTATCGTTGGATTTTAATACAACTTTTAACAAAACATTTCCTTTTTAACCTCAACTTAAATTGATCAGATATTAAAAATTAAAATAGAAAAGTGTAATTATCTAAACAGTTTAAGGATATAAAAAAACTTTAACCTCTTTTCTTAATATGTATTTTAACACTTATTTTGAAACGGAAGAAGTATATTATTTAATTATTCAAAAATATTGGCCAAACATGGAATAATCTAATAATATATTGTTCAAATTTTCCATATTTATGCTTTTATTGAATATTAAACCATAAAGTTATGCAACAAAAGACATGTGCGTCTGTCTATATATTTAATGGTGCAAAAACATTAATTGGCCTTAACATAGATTAATATATTTCCTCCAGAAGGGACATAAAGGGGGAACAAGGTATCGGATTCAGCCTAATCCTACTTTGATCCTAAAACATGTCTTATATATGGTACCTCTGATGATTTCAAATGTATCTCGAGCAACAAGAAGAAAGCAAACAAAGACTTTTAATAGAAAAAATGGTACTCGAGACATTCCTTACGCATAAAACTCACCATCACCATCACTATCATCATGAACATCACAGAAACTCGATGGTTGAGAAACCGAATCATCAAGTTATGGAGTACGAAGACTTGAGTGACGTGATGAAGGCGTCATTACATTCACATCATATGAGGAAGGTGAAAAGCGAGAGGAAGGCCAAAGTTGAGGATATTGACAAAGCAGCAGAGAAGTTCATCAATCTAAAGCACAAGAATTTCAGCAAGACCACCACCATCTAGTTTCTTCCCTGAAACTTAGTAACTGTTTCTTTTCGGAGAGCTTAAAGATTCTCTAGTATATGTGAATATATATCATAATTACCACTAGAGAGATTATGTATATAGTGTATGTATGTGATTGTGTCCTAATTATCGCATCTACTTTTATTTTGGTTGTGTTTGTGTAACAAGAACCGGTGTACTAGATAAGGATGATCATGTGGGTTTGACAACATACCAAATATCCACGGTAAAATCTATATAGTAGAATAGAGTCTCTTCTTATGATGCCACGTCATTAGCACATCTCTTAAAATTATGACACATCATTCACTTAGTTTGTTAATTTTAAATTTTTTTACTTAATTTATCATATTTAATATTATTTTACTCTTTAATGCTCATAATAATTAACATTCATTAAAATAATAAAAATAGAATTTGAAAAATCATTTCTTTATTAAACAAAAGTAGCTTATATATATTGATCTCAAGAAACTCTAATTTAATAATTTTAGGTTTATCACATCTATTTATATACATCTATTTATATAGTTTATCAAACATTTACTTAAAAAAATTAAAATATTACTAATAATATCATTAATTTGTATGTTTTTCTTCAGATTATTAAAAAAATAGTATACTTTCATTTAAATTGTTGGATAAATACGGATAGAAAACAAGAAAAAGTTAATAATAGTCGGAATTATATTAAGTTTTGCCAAATCCCAAAAAAACTTTTCATATCCAACATCAGTTCAAATTGTCAAAATATTAAAACATTAAATTATTATGACAATACTAATTTATTACTAAACTTTCTAATCTAAAATAACAAGATCTATTATCCCACTAATTTGAAGAGTTTATAATGTTCAATCCATTAAAAGATCAATATGTTGTTTATAGTTCAATATGTTGTGTTTTTTAGAAGAGAAAGAGAGAGATAGAGAGAGAGTATAAGTGAATCGTGAAAATACATCAAGCATTTATGAAAGGAGATCAATATTGTGTGTAATGTATTTCAAAAATTTTACACGTTTATGTAAAAAGATTAATGTCGTATAAATAAACATTCGACTCAAATTTAAAAAGAGAGAAATGTATATACCATATATAATATAGTTTTTTTAAGATCCAAAGTTAACAAGTGAGAACAAGATAAGATATGCGACTATCTAATTTTTTTTTTTGAATATGAATATTAAAAACTTGATATGTTAATGATTAAAAATGTTGATATTTTATATTGATAAAGTTTTTTATAGTATAATATATGTAAAACAATTTGTAAAAGATCAATATGTTGTTTATAGTTCAATATGTTATGTTTTTGAGAGAGAGATAGAGAGATTATGAGTGAATATTAAAAATACATCAAACATTAAAAGACAAGAGATCAATATTGTCTTTAATGTGTTTCGAAAACTCTTATACATTTATGAAAAAAGATTAATTTCATATGGCTCAAATTTTAAAAATGAGAAATGTAAGTATGATATTTAATATTTTTTCCTAGTTCTAAAATTAACAAGTGGGACTAAGATTAGATATTGAGATTATATAAATTTTGTTTATGAATTTGAATATTCAAGATCTGTTAATAAATAAATAAATTGATATTTTATATTGTTGAAATGTTTTACATAAGGCGATATGTAAAATTCTGCGCGGAGCGCGGATTATAAGAATGCACGGTTTTGTATCCACGTGAAAACAGGTTTTAATACAACAAAAACTAAAAAAAAAACATAAAACCATATCTTATAATTAAATTAATATTTATATTAAAAATATATATGTAAAAATCAAAAACTAAATAAATCACCACCATTCAAGTTTTTTTTGTAAAACTAATATAAAAAAAAAAATCGAAAACCAAAAATCGAAATTTCAAAATAAAACTACAAAATCAAAAACTAGAAACCAAAACTAAAAACCACTCAAAATAAAATAATAACACTTGTGAGAAACGTTTCTAAAAGAAAGAAGAGACGTTTCTCTTTCTTTCTCTTCTATTTTTTTTTATTATTATTTATTTTTTTTCGACAAACAATTTTTATTAATTTCATAGAGTGATTACAAAAACATTATACAGAATTACTGGAGCATAATTATTACATACGCAGATGTATGTGCCATATACTGAAAAAAAAATACAGCAAAAGAGAGTTTGACGATGCTTTCCGAAGAGTAGTCTTCTCGCTAACCGATCAGTAGATCTGTTATTGTCCAACTTCATATTTGATCTTTCTCTGAGGCGATTTGAATGCAGCATCTTATGGCTGGACTTTCTTTTTGCAAACCACATCTTTAAACCTTATGTGTCCAAAATATAATTCTGAAAAGTAGATACAATGATACCAAAACTTCCGTACCAAGATCTTTCTGAGATATCGTGTCTGCGTAACTTTGTTTTCCTCCCAAGTTGATTTCACAAAGGCCATATTCCTTCAAGTGGGAGTCCTCCCTTTTCTATTTCTATCCACGATCTTTCCAAAAGTGTTCGCTAGTTCTGGAACCGTCGCGAGAGAACATGCCAATCGCCGTTTCAATTGATGTTGGATCATCAATCTTTTCACCGATTTAGATTTAAAGGAAAATAAAAAACTAAAACTAGAGAAAAACATGAGCCGCCGGCGAGTGCCGACGGCCCTTAAAAAAACAGCCGGAAGAGAAAGAGGCCAAGGAGGAGACGGTTGCTCTGTGATCGCCTTTCTAATCGCCTCTTTTGAGAGAACAATCGCAAAACAACGAAATCTGAGACGTCTATTTTTTTTTTATTATTAATTTTTTTTTAACACTGAAAAAATAGAAGTGTTCTTAGACCATTGCTAGTCTTACACCAAGTTATATTAAATCTCTTTTTGTGTAACTAGGTGCGTGCCCGCGCAAATGCGCGAGCTATTGCTTTTCTATTATATTACATATTCTATGATGATGTTGATCTCAAAATTTATTTTAAATTTTTTGATTTAATTTGTTATAAACAATCTGTAAACATTTTTGTCTTACTAAATTTTCAAGAACATATAGTATATAAGCGAGCAGCACCAAGCAAACTCTACAAATACGTTTTTCTATGTTTACGTCGGAAAGCCTCGTGATCGTAACTTTTCTCATCTCGAATAAGTGGATTACGGTGTGTTTCCATGACTATGTCTCCTAGAAATGGCTTTGGAGAAAAGTTTCCCAGAGAATTCCCGTTGGTAAGTAACAGTTTTTCTATTTCAACCAAGTCATAATTTCTGAGTTGACCATTGGAAAGCGTCAAAGCTGCAAATGTGCGGGCATAAGGCTTTATTTCATTTTTGTTACAAACATATTTATTTAAAATAATATGTAGATGGTGAATTAATAATTATAATAATCGTGTCCCTAAAAATTAAATTATTTATATAATAATAAGTGTGCTTATAAAAATTGAATTAACTATATAATAAGTTAAACTAATCAATATGGTGTCTATAATTAACAAACCATTTTATTAATTAAAAACATATATTGGCTGTGTTCAATCTAACTTACAGTTTCCCTCTATGATCGCCCAAAAGCGTAGTACACAAACCACTGGTGCAATTTTTATCTTGTTGTATACATCGTAGAATCATTTCACAAGAGATCCACGAACCATACTCGGCGCAACAACATCCATTTTATAACAATACAAAGTAGATAATTAAGGCAAGTAGCCATATGGAGATGATTTGAAATATTTTATGATTCTTTTGAGAAACAATTTCAAGCAAATAATGAGCATCACTAAGTTCGAACCGGACGTAGCTAAGATCTTCCTCATAAGCATAACTGTTTACAGTTTTCTTCTCTAACTTTATTCATTTTTTTTCCAATCATTCTTTATCTTCTCCAAAATCTTCATCTTATTTGTCAACATTTTCGTCTTATCCGTCTTCTTATTCTTCTTCTGGTTTTTATTTTTTTCGTCGTTTTTTTCCCCGCAAATGTGCGGGCGTAAGGTTTTACTACATTTTTCGTTACAAATTTTTTTATTTAAAATAATATATAGATGGTGAATTAATAATTATAATAATCATGTTCCTAAAAGTTAAATTATTTATATAATAATAAGCGTGCTCGTAAAAACTGAATTAACTATATAATAAGTTAAACTAATCAAAATGTTACAAAAACATAAACCTAAAACATAACGAAAAAGTTAATTGTTTTAACCAAACTTAAAAGTAATCAAAGAATCGATTAGAAGGATTAGTATGATACATAACCACAATCATTCTTCAACCATTTAAAACAACACCGCCTCAAGCAAACCTGCAAACCATTTTATTAATTAAAAACATACATTGCATGTGTTCAATGGTGTTAAACACGTATCCTACGATAATGCTCTAATGGAAGTTGTAATAAACAAACTTTAAACACTTTTAAAAAACAATGCTAGAAATTTGAACACATGATCGAATGAACCAACTGTTTAGTAAGGTAGTAACAATTTGTAGACACATGCAAGAATTTGAACAAACGACACAATATTGTGACTAAATAAACGAACCAAAGTTATAATATCCAAGTAACGAAGAGAAAATACATGCAGAAACAATATAGTATAGATTTCATTAAGAAGAGCGTAAACAATATCTATTGATAGTTAACCAACTCATAAATATCAATTTATTTAGGTTTCGAAAAAACTTCCTCGTAAACAACATTCAACGTCTTCCGTTGCAGTTTATTGTCTTTATCCATTACCAAGATCTTCAACCCTTACCTCGTAAGGGTTGGGTTGTTTACGAAAATATTTGGAGAAACGAAACGAAAATCCGGGGTATAAGAACATTTTCTCCAACCTTGTCACCCGTAATGAATTTACTTTCGATAACATAATTAGCCAGCTAGGTTATAAGCAATCTCGTTCCATTGCACAAACCATTCTTAGGGTCAATGTTTCGGAGAAGCATTATTGGTGTTCCAACTTTCACACGTATCTCATGGTTTGGCAATCCAGTCAACTTCACTGAATTAAGAAACTCATAAGTATAAATCATATTACCAGGTACACCTTCGACTTTTGGCTCCGATGAAAGGGACGGTACTTCGGATGTCTCGTTACTATCAATATCTCGATCAGTTGTATCAATACTATCACAACTTAGATAGGTTCTTTCATCACCTGATATATGCAAAACAATCAGTATTAAACACGCTATAAACCAAGTATTGACGGTCGCAACTAAAAAACTCGATGGTTGAGAAACCGAATCATCAAGTTATGGAGTACGAAGACTTGAGTGACGTGATGAAGGCGTCATTACATTCACATCATATGAGGAAGGTGAAAAGCGAGAGGAAGGCCAAAGTTGAGGATATTGACAAAGCAGCAGAGAAGTTCATCAATCTAAAGCACAAGAATTTCAGCAAGACCACCACCATCTAGTTTCTTCCCTGAAACTTAGTAACTGTTTCTTTTCGGAGAGCTTAAAGATTCTCTAGTATATGTGAATATATATATCATAATTACCACTAGAGATTCTGTATATAGTGTATGTATGTGATTGTGTCCTAATTATCGCATCTACTTTTATTTTGGTTGTGTTAATTTGTGTAACAAGAACCGGTTTACTTGATAACGATGATCACTGTAAAGTTATATTATCGTAAAATTTCCTTACTTTTCTGAAAGACGTACGTACGACATTTTCGAATTATGACACAAACTTAAAAAAAAAATCATTCATAAACTAACAAACTTTTTAAAATTAATCATGTTTTCTGACGATCGGCTACAATCATCCCTGGAGGATTTGGAATCCACTGAGCTCCGTACACCAGATTGATAACGGGCCTAGGAACTAGTAGTGGGCCCAATTATTTATAACCCAATAAATATCCAAAACCCACAAAATCGTGGTGATTGTGTAAATGTGTCACACTCTAACCAAACAATTTCATCCACGCAACAAAGAATAGCCTCAAGTTTCTGCAAACATAGCAGTAGTATCTATCTGAATCTAAGCCAAGCAACCATATCAAAATATGGCCGATGTTGATGTAAGCTCATGAAATAGCTCAGCTTCGGATCAATTTAATGATTTGATGTAAGAATTGAGACTAATCAAAAAGTATGTATAGTTAAGTCTCTTTTTGTGTATTTCCGAGATCCCATCAAAGAAAAAAATGGCCGATGTTGTAGTGATCTCTACCACCATTGTTCGACCCGAGAGCTACGAAGATGGATCGGATCGGGTTAAGATTCATCTCAGTCCATGGGATCTCTTGCTTCTTCGATCCGACTACACACAAAGAGGTCTTCTATACCCTCAACCCGGCCCGGAAACCCATATAATCTCTCGACTGAAGTCCTCTCTTTCCGTCGCTCTGAAGATTTTTTACCCGTTCGCGGGTCGTCTAGCCAAGATCGAGAACGAAGACGAAACGGCGTCGTTTTTCATCGACTGCGATGGTTCAGGTGTCAAATTCGTCCATGCTTCGGCCATGAATGTCTCGGTGAGTGATGTTTTGGAACCGGCCGATGGTATCGTCCCCGGTTTCTTGACTGGGTTTTTTCCGGCGAACGGAGTCAAAAGCTTTGAAGGGATCTCGGAATCATTGGTCGCGTTTCAAGTAACGGAGTTGAAAGATGGAGTTTTCATCGGGTATGGTTGTAACCATATGGTTGCAGACGGATCTTCGTTCTGGAGTTTCTTCAAGGCTTGGGCGGAGATTTGCTCGACCGGATCTCACCGGGGAAATTTCCCTCCTTTGCTTCTCCCTGGGTGGTTTCTCGGCGGGATTGATTTCCCGATTCGAATTCCGGTCTCAGAGACGGTGTTTGCACCGGTTCGGAATGTTTCTTCGTCTTTACCCGATTTGCAAGACAAGGTTTTTCGATTCACGAGGGGAAACATCTCCGAGCTTAAAGCGAAAGCCAATGGCGAGGTTGATTCAGATGATCGGAAAATCTCGTCGCTTCAAGCCGTTTTGGCGCATTTGTGGCGATCGATAATCAGAAACCGTGGTCTGAATCCGGAAGAAGTGATTTATAGCGTGTTATTGATGGATATGAGACGACGGTTGAACCCTCCGCTCGAGAAAGAGTGTTTCGGAAACGTGGTCGGATTCGCGACGGCGACGACAACCGCCGGAGAAATGCTTGACAATGGGCTGGGTTGGGCTGCTTTGCAAATAAACAAAAGTGTGGGGTCACAAACGAATGAAGAAATCAGAGTGTTCGCTGAGAATTGGGTGCAGAAACCGAAAGTGCATTTGGCTAGGAAGAGTAATTCTATTGCAGTTTCCAGCTCTCCTTGGTTTAATGTGTATGGAAATGATTTCGGTTGGGGTAAACCGATCGCGGTTCGAGATGGACCGGGAAATACCAGCTATGGTAAACTCGTTGTGTACCCGGGGATTGAACAAGGAGAAATCGAGATTCAGACGTGTTTATCGGCTCACGTTTTGGAAAAACTGTCGTCTGATGCAGAGTTTTTAATGTATGCATGTGTTGGATAAGTATAAATGTATAATTATCGAAATCGTTAATTGTTTTTTATATAAAGAAATAAAACATATGCATGGTTGTTAAATGTTGTTGATAAAGAGTAATTCTGTTTTTGTTTCTCTGTTTATGTAAATTAATAATAATCTAACATATATATTAAACAGAAAACATTAGACGCCAAAATTGCTGAGGATTTTTCTCCACTTTTTTATTTTTTAAAACTAATAAAATTTATATTACACTACATTAATTGCAACTCAACTTATCTACATTCCCAAACACTATTATGGGTCTGAATGGTGTATGAGGAATTGTGGAATGGTGAGGAATATGGCTGAATATCTTTGACATGTTACCAGTTGACTGCAATTGTAAAATTATGAAGAATTGTGGAAGCACACTAAATGACAAAACATAGGTATTATATAATAATCAATTGTGGAATTACACTAAATGACACTAATTATAAGACATATAAAAATACCAGACTATTCAACTCGAGGAGGTATGACTAATTTGTTGACAGGAAAATAGTTTTCGTAGTGGAAAATAGCTATTTTGTGGCCAAACCAAATCTAAAATGGCCAAGGAAATGGTAGTGATAACGATCCCCAAATTTCTCTAAAAAATAAAATAAATGGCCACAAAATTTTAGTGGCTAAATTCGTGGCTATGCAACATTTTTGAACTTTTTTAGAAATTTTGCTAAGTGTTAAAATGTCTTTGGCCACAGAATTTTCACATTTAGCCACGGAATTTTGTGGCCATACCAACAATCCAAAAAATTTATAAACTTTTCTAAGTGATGAAATATGTTTGGCCATAGAATTTTTACCATTTAGCAATAAATATTTCGTAGCCACCTATTTACCCCCATTCTTTTTCCTTTCTCATGCATAGCTTACATCCTAAAATATCTCCATGATGTAGAATATAACAATCATGCATGATAAAATTATGAAAAGTAATAAAATACATATGCAAATAGTTGGTGGCATTGAAATGCTGTAACAATGTCTCAATTAATGAGGATTACCAAAAGGAAAGGAACGGTGGTCTAGTTGTAGTATAAAAATGTTGGTTTTATTTGGTCTGGGTTTAAATTAAAACTCTTTTGATACAAAAAATTATTATTTTAATCGAAATATCTCAAACTTATTTTAAGTTTTATATTATTTTAATGTATTTTTTTAAATAATAATAACCGTAATTATTAGATCTTCGAAATATCTCAAATTATTATTAAAAATTATGAGCCGAAAATCTGAGATTCTTATGGTTTTCAAAAAAAAAAAACCAATCCGAAACACACAAAAACATAACTACGGTACATAATGTATTTTTTTCTAAAAGGATTAGTAATTAAGGAGTTATTGAAGCATTGACTTTTTAAAGTCTTCATAAATCGGATGCCCCGGTCTCACCCAAAACCTTTCGTGGTTCATTAGATGCAATTTCCATCGACCATTCCACAACACTGACAACAGAGACATGCCTTAGATGAAACATAGCCACATAAATGTAAAAAAATAATAATAACATAGCCACATGCATTTTCCTATGTTCTTTTACTAAAGTTGCGGTACACGCCAATTTTGATAAATTATTTAAGCCATATAGTGAACTCGAATAACTAACAGTAACTATCGTTTATCATTTTTGTGCATGGGTATATATTCTATACCTAATTAACTATACTCTAAACCCATTGGGCCACCTCTTCAAAGAAATTTATATGTTAAGTTGTTTTTATTCCTTATTGTGTAAGCTAATCACGTGTACCAATCTTTTGTTATTGTTAAACCATAAAGCTATGCAAAAACAGACATGTGCGTCTGTATATATAATTGTTCAAGAGTATTGGCCAAACCTGGAATAATCTAATACTAATATATTGTTCAAATTTTCCATATTAACACTACAAGAGAGACCAAAATCTGACGGCCGTTTACATCAGAAATCCGTCAGAAACGACTGTTTTCGATGGATTTTCAACCAAATTAGTTCATCGGTTACAGCTGGTCAGAAATTCTATTTTGGTCGGAAATTCGTCGAAATTTTCGACGGATTAAAGTCGTCGGTAATTCGTAAGAAGTTTCCGACGGATTACCGAGGAAAATATACCGATAGATTTTCGACGGATAATAATGGAACCCTTGGATGGATTATGCTCTTTGTTGGCGCGTTGGATAGATCAGATAGATTGGATAGATTGGATAGATGGTGGATCGATGAGACCGTCAAGAGATGCGGAAGTCTCTTGGTATTCTCCACTCCACGGAACCGAAGAAGTAACCCTTAACCACGGATCTTAGGAGGTTTGCTGCGTTTGAAAGTAACCCTTGCCAAACTCAACGAAATGTTCAAGATGAACAAAGATATTTCTCTCAAAAGAAGAAGATAAAAAGTTGGATATTTTATTAGAATGAATCTTACAAATACTTATAGAATTCGTAACACGGAAAAAGAAAAGAGAAATAAAGTTTTGTAGATTTCCTAAACATAGAAAATAAAAATAGAAAACTAAAATTAAAACTAAGTAGAATAACCCTTGAACTCCAAAGTGGCTCCTCATATGTGACTCTTGAAGTCATTTTCGTCACCCACCTTTGACCACAAAATAAAGTGATTATTTTGGGCTGTCTTGGACTTAAATTAAGTTCAAAAGAGGCTGGTCTTGGTAGCTAACATCCCCAAACGAATTATGCATCTTTTCCTGTCCAGAGTTGCTTGAATTAAGCCCGCTAAATGCATCTCCAAATTGCTCGGCTTGGATAATCTGATTTCTAGAGTGGACACGAGTTGGTCTAGAGACTCGGTCATCAGGACGGAGTTCCCTTCGTAGATTATTTCCGGATAGTGTTGGATCAAAGCGGAACACGGCTGTGTCGGACTGAACACGTTCGCGGCCAATGCTGGTATCTCCTCGATGAACCTCACTTGTACCATCCATGTCCTGCTCTGGTACATGCTGCTTGTCATCATCCGAACCATCCGAAGATGTTTGGCTCGGTGCTCTGCCACGGAATCTATCAGGTAAATTTGTTTTAAAATAATAATTAAAAACGAAATAAAAGAAATTGTTTAGAACAAACAAACTACTTTTTAAACAAATGTGGAAACGAAGCTTCCATTATTTCTTTCATCTGGTGTACCTCGTCACGAGTCGATTCGTGTGCAGACTCCAACTATTCATGCTTCTTCCCCATTTTTTGACAATCGCATCACAGTCTTCAACTTCTTGGCTAAGCCTTTCGATCTCTTTTTGATATTGTGCTGAAGGGTGACAATAACCCGAAGAAGAAGAATCATCTCCATCGAATCTCGGAAGTGGGCCTAACCCTACGGTTCGACCCTTTACTTTCCGAGTTTCCTAAATAAAATTATTAAGATATTAAATAATAAAAATTTAAAAAGAAAAAATAATTATAGTAAAAAAAACGTACCAAGAGAACAATGTCGCTGATCTCATCTCGGGTTAGCTCGTTCGAGGACGTCGAGCCATCAGGATTTTCTTGGGAGAGTTAGGTCAAGCGATCGAACTTTTTTTTCTTGCATTTCTCCACAACCTCCCGAACACCGATGTCTTGGACTTCTCCGGTTTTTTTGTTGGTGTGCCTCGCCTCCATAACTTCAAGGTAATCGGGAACGACTCCACCCGCTTCTATCGTCTTTGTAAAATAAAATAATATAAGGTAAACTATAATGAATAAGTAAATTCTGAAAAATATAAATTTACTTACCATTTCAGCCACTTGACGTAAGGTCGATTTTGCGTCCCCGTTGTGAACATAAACGCCATTTCCTTCTCGCTCACTCTTCCGGTTCTTCGAATTTTTTTTGGATTGTATCTTTGTGGCAGGCCGACTCTAATACTCGCAAAAACCGTTCCAGACATCCTTCGGCGGATCTTTTTGCTCGATGAACTTTTGCTTCCACTCGTTCATGTGTCTCGCGTATTGGATGGCGGTGAACTTGTCGAACTCATCGAGAACGGTTCTTGTTCTCCGCCAGTCCCAAGTGAACTCTTACTGTAAAAACAAATTATGTAAGATATAATTCAATAAAAAATTTGTCTAAAAATTTGAAAATCTTTAAAAGATGCTTACGGCGAAAGATCGATGCCACAAATCTTTAACGACACGCGGCATCGATGAGTAGGTTTCATACGAGTGGTGCAACATGGTATAAAACATCCGCATTATGGTCTTGTTGATTTCAAGCGTCAAGCCAAACTTGGAAAAATTGTAGATTAAAAACGTTTAGAAACAAATTTAAATTTAAAAAAAATTTAAAGGCCAAGAAATATAAAAAAATTTAAACAAGAAATTACCATGTCCCATCTTCGCAATCCGGGTCGAGTTTGATGCACTGCTTCCGGTTCGGCTGCCTTACAAGTTCTTCGATCGAAATCCGACTGCGAGTAGCGGATTCCTGGGATTCGGAATATCAGAAGAAGATCCGCTACGTGTCGAACGACGAGAACGAGAGCGGCCACGAGAGTCTTGCTGCGGCAGGAGTTCTCTGTACATTCGAAAAATATAAACATTAGCATTATAAATTTTTTTTTTAAAAACTATAATTTGAAATTTGAAATTATCATTAAATTTTTTTAAAACTTTAAAATTACATTTAAAAAAAAAATCTCCTCCATAATATATAATTACAATTTTATTTTGTTTTAAATTATAGAAATTTGTTTATTATGAAATATAATTTTAAAATATAAGAAAAAAAATATTTGTGAAAATACAAATATAAACTAGAAACAAAAAAATCAAGTATACAATTAAAATTATATTTGATACACAATATTTATTTAAAACCTTAAATCTAAAAACCCTAATTTCAAACACCCTAAAATCCGATTCACATCTAAAAATCATAATTTCTAACCTTCTAACATCACGTAACATATAACAATCTCATTTCAATCCTAAATTCTAACCCCCTAACACTATTTACACAAAAAAATCTAAAAAAAACTTCAAAATCATAGGAGTAAAAAAGACTTACGAGTTATCCATGTTATTTAGTTGAATAATCAACTATAATCGGTGGTTTTCGGAGAGAATCCGGCGGTTTTTGGAGAGACTCAGTGGAGGTTCGCGGAGGAAGAGAGAGAAGAGAAGAAGAAGAAATGGGGAAAGGAAAGGGTTTTCTGTTTATACCATTATTTGTTGCATGCATTTTTATTGGTTAGTCAACGCATTACACCGATCGTTGAACTTTATCCGTCGAAAATCCGTCGGAAATTTTCGATGGATTTCCGACAAACAATACATTACCGACGAATTTCCGACGGATTTAGGGTATATTTAGGGTTTAGTTTTTCAAACATGCAAAATTTGTTATTTAATCAATACTAAACATGTTGCATTCACAAAATATGTTCATTCTTGGAACAATTCGGTTTTCTAATTATTTTAAAATTTTCACAACAGCAAACATATAATTTTCCAAAATATTTATATTACTATATACTAACACTTATACTAACTCCTTAACCATATTTCAAAATTTTGTCTAAACACCAATAAATATATATTAGATTAAATTTAGATAAGATTGCACAATTGTTATACATTAGATAAATTTATTATATGACTTAAACAAAATTAGAGTTAAAATTTCATACCCTAAACCACATTTTAAAAGATGCCGTCGGAAACATTTTAAATTTCATACCCTAAACCAAATTCATACCTTTTTTTTGTCACAAGTCTTTTGATTTCATTACTTAAAACGGATCGGTTACAACTAAGGAGGGAATTGAACATCCTCTAAAAACATCACAATAAAACTCTAAAACATTAAAAGATAAAGCAGATTCATCTTCGGAGAAGACTGACAGCAGATTTGAAACAAGTTTCAAAAGCGTCGAAAACGCTTTAAAGATGACACCTTTAACGTCATACCTTAAACAAAATATTTTAAAAGATTTCCGACAGATTTGTCCGAATACTTATAAAACGCGTTGTAAACAATCAAACCACCACGTTTTTCGTCTGTGCTTCAATTAGAATGCATCTGTGTTATCTTGACAAGAAGGGCATGCTAACCTTCCACGCGTTGTCCATCCAGATAACATGGCATATGCCGGAAAATCGCTAATAGTCCACAGAAGTACCAACCGCATGACAAAGTTATGCTGACAAGAAACATCAAACGCCTCAACACCATGCTCCCATAACATTTGCAGCTCATAAATCAATGGTTGGAGAAACACATCAAGTGATCTCTTGGATGCTCTGGTCCAGGAACGAGAATGCTAAGGAACAAGAACTCTCGTCTCATGCACAAAGTTGGCGGTAAATTGTAAGGTGTAACAATTACCGGCCACAACGAATATTGTCTCCCATACTTTTCAAAAGGGTTGAAACCATCAGTACATAATCCAAGGTATACGTTCCTCGCCTCATACGCAAAACTCGGATACACAGATTGAAAATGTTTACATGCTCTCGCATCTGAGGGATGAGAAATTTTTCCATCTGTTGTGGTATGTTCTGCATGCCATCTCATTGGCCCCGCCGTGTGCTCTGATTGATATAACCTCTTCAATCTCTCAGTTAATGGCAAATACCACATTCGTTTGTGTGGGACTGGAACTCTTCCTCTTGTTTCCTTATACCGAGGTTTCCGACAAAATCGACATGTCGAACGGTTTTCATCCTCTCTCCAGTAGATCATACAGTTGTCGATGCACACATCGATCATCTGATAGGGCAATCCAAGGCCACCAAAAAGTTTTTGTATCGCATAGTATGATTCAGGTGCAAAATTATCTTCAGGCAAAATATCTGTCACAAAATCTGTGATTGCATCCACACACTCCTCACTCAAATTGAAATCCGTCTTTATACCCATCATCCTAGTTACAGCTGATAAAGGGGAATGTCCCTTTCTATAGCCATCATGTAACGGATGTTTAGCGGCGTCTAACATATTAAAGAACCTCTGAGCTTCTAAGTTAGGTACTCTAATTCCATACTCAGCAATTGATGGTATACTTTCACGAAACGCATCATTCACAATCTGAACATGACCTACAGTTTCTACTTGATCCGTTCTAGGTTCCTCTAAACTATCTCCAACAAATTGTTCACTAGTACTAGCAATATCCACCATTGTATCATTTTCTCCATAATAATAGCAAATCTTGTAACCCACCACAAATACATTACAATACAGGTGTGACCATACTTCGCTTATTACGATGAATCTACGATTCCGACACTTTATACAAGGACAAAAAATTTTACCGATTTTTTTTGCTTTCGGCTGCATAGTCGCGAATCCCATAAATTCTTGTAAACCTTCTTTGTACTCTTCCGTGATAAGACATGTTACCGGAATTTGATGAGCCTTATCCATCCATGATCAAAAATAATTATAAAGATCTGAAGAAGACATTTTTCAATATTTTAGAAGAGATAAGTTTTTTCTTTGTTATTTGTTCTAGTGAATGAGGAAAGGTAGACTTGCATTTATAAGAAAACTAGGTAATTATCCGCATTACGCTGCGGGTTATTTTTTCATACTTTAAATATTTTTAGATGATTAGTTGCTTTTTTGTCAGTTTACACGAAAAATACGAATTTAATAATAAAAAGATATAATATAATTATTTTATTAAAAATTGACTATGTTGGATGTAGTACTACATTTTTGATATGATCAGATTAGTGTTATATAATGATATAAGATGTTGAAAAAAGATTATCGTTTAAACATAATAGTATATAAAATCAGAGTGTGACTATGTCTTTTAGTTAAGTTGCGTCTCTTTCCAACTCTTCTAAGTATAATTTGCTTATAAACCTTGCTAAAAAAATTTGAATGTTTTTTTTTCAAGTTTTGTAGTTTTAATGTCACTTTCTCCTAAAACCTCACAAAAATATGACATGTTATCTATTTATATTTGAATTTGTTTACATTTTTTTTTCCACTGCATATTCTCCAAAATTCTATTGTTTCCTAATGAACATAATTTTAGTTGTTCTCCTCACTACTTTTTTTCGAATGTCGCCTTTCTTTATCAGTCTCTGTATCTCTGTATGGTCATTGGCATAAATATCTTTTGATCCTTCATGGTATCATATTCGTCTTAATGGCTATGTAAATATGTAATTTGTCTGTTTTAGTGAGCTTGGATAGCTTGGCTCACCTCGTCTCAGTTCTGGCTGATCTACTCCACACCCTTTTTATAATACATATGCTTCTTTCATTTCATGTCTCTCTTGCTTTTAAAATGACAGTGAATCTTACGTCATATTTAGCCATTCATTTTTTTTTAATCTTTTGGTATGAATTCCAGCCGATGTCGCCCAACCTCCACTTTTTTCCACAAATCTCCGAGTTCTGCTATTTGCGTCCTTTCACTTGAATTCATTGTCATTGTACAAAGTAATACCGTTTTAGGAAAAATTGGCCTTCTTACATCATACTGTTTACATAGAAAATATTCTTTTGATGATGAATCAATGATTCCATAAAAGTAATATGAAAGTGACACTAAAACAAAGCCAAGAGTTTCTCTAAACCAAAATAAAACAGAAAGTAACAACAAAGCCATAAGAAAAATACGATCAAAGGATCTGTATAACAACATAATTTCTAGCCTCGTCAAACGGTGGTGCTTCATACATGCTTTCCAGAGGAGTGGCTCGTGCATCACGTTCTTCCAGAAGCAATATATGGTAGCAAAATCCTGTGTATGCTGGTGAAAGTAGAAATAGGGCTTACTTAAAGTTAAAGGAAGCTAAAAAAGAACGCAACGGATAACAACAGTGTTGAAGACGAATATAGCCTTACATTTGAAGATACCTTAGTGTCCTTGAAATTAGTTGAATAAAAGACTTACATTTTGGGATGATCTAGCGTTAGTCCAGCAGCGTGCATGAAACCGAGGCTAATCAGCTAACTACTTGCATCCACTTAGTCCCAAAACAAACAGCATCTTGCTTTTATGGCAATTAAAGAGCAAATACAAAGATACAAAATTTATTCGAAAAAAACCAAAACTCAAAAATCATTACTTTTATACTATTTTTCTTTATACCTGTCTCCTTGCTCACTTCGTTCTGTGAAATCAAGATTCCACCGAGTAACTCTCTGCATAACCACCAGTAGCAAAAGCTCTCAAAAGATTCAAAGTAGCTGCAGATTGACAATTAGCTCTGATCATCCTCTGTGGCTCAGGAATCGATTTCGAATAATTTGTGAATTGAGTAAGAAGAGTAGCAACGTTTGAATGTATATATATATATATATTAAATGTTTTAGATGAATTTTGACTTTTCATTTTCAATAGATACATCCTAAAGTTACGAATACTTTGAACTTAGACTTTTTTAAATTTAATGAAGACAACACTAATATGTCTTGGGAGTTTACTAAAATTTTAATTTTTCAATAATGTTGTTGCCTGAACCCTTTTTCAATAATGTTATCTGGATGTAACCCTCTCCGACAATCCAGAAAAGCACTGCAAGACCAACAAAATTGGATAAGAAACCAAGGAAATTTAAAGTAATAAAATATACCCCTGGGGATGAGAGGAGAACTGCAAATGAATTCATAACAACGTATATTGTTACAGAAACAAAGATGACACCTTTAACGTCAATCATCATCCAAGTGAAGCTCAGTGAAACTGGTATGGTTGCAACACTCTGTAACTCGGCAATTTCACTCCGTTTCTCTCCTGAAACGAATCTGATCTCGGTTTCGCAAATTGACCTACAGTTCTCCCAACCTTAATTAATAAAATAAAAAAATAAAACTCAAAATCTCAATAGGGGTTTTTAGCTTAATAATCATATTGAGATACAAAATTAAAGATATAGTCATATCAATTTTTTAATGAAGCACGTAACCATGCCAAATATATGTAGACCAGAACTACCCCTACAATGCAATGACAAGAAAATGGGATCCAAGGGGCCCATGGTTCGTTAATATTTTCCATAGAATTTTTTTTTCTAAAATAATATTTATTTTTTAATTAATTGAAAATTTTAAACTTAATTACCTAGCTAAAAAACGATATTATCTATGTTATAAGGACCATCATAATTATACTATATTATTCTTATCATATCATATAATAGAGTTTTAATACAAGGATTAAATGTTTGATGATTTTCAAATTTTAGAACAAAACGAAAATTGAATTCTATACTATATATAGAAAATAATATAATGGTATAATGGTCGCTACTATTTTGTTATACATAGAATAGTATTTATATTTAAGAAAAAAATGAGATTATAAATATGAACATATCGTCCTATATAAAATGGAATATAATATAGGAAGGAAAGGGAACGAGGGAGGAAAGGAAGAAGAGTGGAGGAAAGATTGGTTTTGTATAAAACACACAAAAAAATATTTTTATATTTCTTCTAGTAAATAGTATAGTACATGAAGAGATTCTATTCTATGAATGTTTATATAGTACGGCGATTTTTAATAACAATACTACTTACTATGTGAAAAATACATTTTTCGTTTTTGAAAAGGTAAATTATGTTAGACTCGGAAAAAAAAAATTGTTTTTTTTTAGCATAATGAGATTTAATCAATTGATAATCTGCAATTAATAATAGAAAGAAGATGAAAGAGGGGAGAAGTGAGAAGGAAGACATTGGAGTGGGATAGAGGGAGAGATGTTGCTTAGGTAATCGTCCTCTTGAAAATTGAGATGCAGCCTAGTAGCTCCATCATCTGCATCACACTTGAAAATTGAGATGCAGCTAGTAGCTCTAACTGCTTATCCTCTAATGCAGGTTTCAGATTCTCTATCCAACAAAGTGTGAGATAACTATTAACCCGTTTCCTCCCACAAGACTCATATCCAGTCTGAAATAGTATATCATGTAATCCAAACTCATCCATGTTGCACAAAGGTAAAATTGGACATTATTTGAACATTATGTTACCTCAATTAACTTCAACAAAGTTAATCGTATCCTACATATCAATTACTATACATTATCACCAAACAATACATAGGTTATGCCAATTTGGTGATTCCAGCCTACCACTATTAAAAACCCGACCTACATAAATTTACTTACCTAAAGTAACTGTTTCTAACAAAAAACCCATCTATACTACATAGTGAAAATAGAATCACAACATCGTATTCACCCACTATACTGCACACATAAAACAGAATTGCTCCACACCGCTTACATGAGAAAGAACACACGTGTCCACCATTTGAGAACTCTAATCTACTTTTCACGCAACCATCACATCCCTATGACCTATAACCGATTTCTCTTCCATCTAGTAGGGACTCTTTCGGTATTAATACAGTTTATTTACAGAATATCGTAACACTTGTTTTACTATGGTTATAAATTAAAATAACGAGTTCAATATGTACATTGAGCCAAAATTCCCATCTCAATAACCTCCAAATCAATAAAAATCCAAAATTTCTCAAAACTGAAAGCGTACCTTAACGACAGGGACTTGGCCTCTGAACATCAAAACATCACCCATCTAGAGAAGAATGTTGTTAGCGTTGAATTCTTTGAAGCTCTCTGCACAATCTCCTCCTTGTAACGGGAAAGCTTCACCCATTGCGGCTTGACCTGACCTCTGCTCGAGCAATCTAGCTTCTCCTGGAAAAGGGATCGGAGGAAAAGCCTCGATCGTGTCGAGCACATCTACAGATCAGCTAAATCAGGATACTTCGGCTTCTAAAGCACCTTATTCGTCCACCAGCTCTCCGGTGCCCATTTCGATTTACCCACATTAACCGCGGCGGTCTTCGTCGCCGCATGAGTCGTCACCACCAATGAAGCTGGTGGTTTTGGATCGATTTGCATGGTGGCGATCTAGAGGGAGATATGTCTTGGGACGGCGGAGGAGAAGCTTATTTGACGGTGGCTGTATATCGACGATTTGATCGATTGTAGATTAGGAAACCATGGCACATAAAATATACGAACTTAAGGTTTTCAGATTCGGCGACACAAATGGAGACATGATAATCACTAACAGGTAAATATTTGATGGGAGGGAAGATCGATTGTAAAAATCGAAGGAGGAGGGTGGGGAAGAAAGAGATGAAGTGCTTTGTGTTTTGATTGGTTTTTGTGTGTTTTATGTAAAAATATGATGTGTAAAAACTTAAACATATCTGTAAATTTAAAATGTTCTAATTGATTCTTCTAATTGATTCTTCAACTTTTTTTATTTATTGACATGGCAGCACCAGAACAGCTGAAAAAGCTGAGGTGTCAAGCCATGAAGAGTCTTTTGTCTTATTATAGTGTTAATTGTTGCATATTTTTGACAGAATTTCCATAGATTTCCGACGGATCTCCGGCATAATTCCAACGGCTAAGTAACGGCTAAAATATTCAAACGGCTAAGAAATCTATCGGAATTCCGACCGTCTGTTCCTTTGTCACAATATGGTAATAATTCCGTCGAAAATAACCAACATATATTTTACATCGAAAATCCGTCGGAAATTTCTTACGAATTTTCGACGGTATGTTCCTTTATCACAATATAATCGCAATTCCGTCGGAACTTCCGTCAAAAATTATTCTGTTTCTTGTAGTAGTGTAATGCTTTTATTAAATATTAAACCATAAAGTTATACAACAAAATACATGTGCGTCTATATATTTCACGGTGCAAAAACATTAATTGGCCTAACATAGATTAATCATTAATCTATATTTCCTCCGGAAGGGACATAAATTAAGAGGGAAAAAGGTATCGGATTCAGCCTAATCCTTAGACTTTGATCCTAAAACATGTCTTATATATTGTACCTCTGATGATTTCAAATGTATCTCGAGCAACAAAAAGAAAGCAACCAAGGACTTTTAATAGAAAAATGGTACTCGAGACCTTCCTCAACTCATCATCACCATCACTAGTTATCGCATCTACTTTTATTTTGGCTCTGTAACAAAAACCGGCACGTGAACTTGATAACGACGATCATGTGGGTTTGACCAAATCCAATATAAAGAAATTATCATATAACCTTTCATTAGTTTTCCGAACGAAACTCGTTCCGACGAACGTTTGACTCTTTGCTCCAGGTGGTATAAACTGATCGCTGCTCGAGCTGGACCACTATATCTCAATGGGCTTAAATGGGCTGAGTCGAA
Source organism: Alliaria petiolata (assembly GCA_020283515.1). NCBI lineage: Eukaryota > Viridiplantae > Streptophyta > Magnoliopsida > Brassicales > Brassicaceae > Alliaria > Alliaria petiolata. The sequence goes on from JAHZTW010000001.1 coordinate 26,177,588, forward strand.
ACGGAGCGGGTCCATCCATTTTTAACATCTATACTTGTGAACTTCTCAGGCCCTTGTTTGTTTTATCATCTGTCATCTCCATCCAAATGAATCATTCACATGGTCCATTCAGATGGTTCATCCAAAATGATGTTCTTTTCAGTTTTGGTCATTCATCTGAATGATTCATCTGGATGGAGATGTGTTTATTTCATTAGTTAGTTTCAAATTTGAATGGACCATTTGAATGATTTTAATAAAAAATAATTAAAATGTCATTACTTTCTAATGCCATTTGAATGGACCATCTAATAATTTTTTTTATATTTTAACTTTATTATTTTGATCTTAACTATAACTAATTTTCAATCTAAAATATATTACATCTAAATATTCAAATTATTATTTTTAATATTTATTAATCACGTTTTTCCTCGATTTTGACGGTTTTAGCGGAAAAACGCAATTTTTGCGATTTTGGCATGAAAACACGATTTCTCGGTTATTGCAGAAAAACATAATTTCTAGATTTTGGCAGGAAAACGCGATTTCACAGTTTTAACGGAAAACGTGAATTTACGGTTTTGACGGAAAAACACGATTTCACAGTTTTAACGAGAAAACACGATTTTGCGTGAAAACTTGATTTCTCGGTTATTGCGAAAAACGTAATTTTTTGAGTTTTGGCGGGAAAACGTGATTTTGCGGTTTTGGCGGAAAACATGATTTTGCGGTTTTGACGAAAAACGTGATTTCACGGTTTTTGCGGAAAAACGTGATTTTGCGGTTATGTCGGAAAATGCGATTTTGTGGATTTGGCAGGAAAACTCGATTTTCGATTATTGCGGAAAACGTAATTTTTGGATTTTGGCGAGAAAACGTGATTTTGCGGTTTTGGCGGGAAAACGTGATTTTGCGGTTTTTGCGAAAAAAACGCGATTTTGCGGTTTTGACGAAAAAATGTGATTTCTGGGTTCTTGCGGGAAAACCTAATTTCACGATTTTGACAGAAAAACGCGATTTCGCGGTTTTGACGGAAAAACTCAATTTTTCAGTTTTTGCGCATTTGGCGGAAAAACGCGTTTTTTTGCGAATTTGGCTGGAAAACGCGTTTTTGCGGTTTTAGCAGAAAAAATTGATTTCACAGTTTTTTTATTTTTGTGGGAAAATAGGATTTTTTTTGTTTTTTAAGATAATTATATTTTTTATCTGCATAAGGGTATTTTAGACATTTGTTATTTTGGAATGGATCATCTCCATCCAGATGATCCAATTTGGTCCATCCAGATGAATTTAGAAAATTAGTCTAAATTTTATAAAATCATCTAGATGGATCATCTGGATGAAGATGATCCCATTTTGTTTTTGATGTTGTTGTTTTATTCGCTTTCCCAAACGTATTTGATTTGACAAAGAAAGGGTACACTGAATGAAAGCTCCGTAAAAGCCAGAAAAGATTAATAACGGGCCAAAGAACTCCTAATGGGCCCCAATTATTTATAACCCAATAAATTTCTAAGACAGCCCATCTTTTGTAGTCGACGTCTACGTGGCACGGTTTTTGTATCCACGTGAAAACACAAGTTCTACAAAAGTAATTGGTATGCTGTTGCAATTAGTGACTTGATTTAGACTAACCAAAAGTATTCATGTAGTTGGTATCAGTGATTTGATTTAATCAAAAAGTATAGTTGGTATCACTGCCATCAATGATTTAGTTTAAGACTGTCTTAATCATCTCCTCCGGAAAAGAGAACTACTAGAAAAAAAATGGCCGAGGCTGTAGTGATCTCTGAGACCATTGTTCGACCCGAGAGCTACGAAGATGGATCGGATCGGGTTAAGATCCATCTCACTCCATTCGATCTCTTGCTTCTTCGATCCAACTACACACAAAGAGGTCTTCTCTATCCTCAACCCGACCCGGAAACCCATATAATCTCTCGACTCAAATCCTCCCTTTCCGTGGCTTTGAAGATTTTTTACCCGTTCGCTGGTCGTCTGGTCAAGATCGAGAACGGGGACGAAACGGCGTCGTTTTTCATCGATTGCGATGGTTCAGGTGTCAAATTTGTCCATGCTTCGGCCATGGATGTCTCGGTGAGTGATGTTTTAGAGCCAGCCGGTGGCATTGTTCCCGGTTTCTTGAGTGGGTTTTTCCCGGCGAGCGGAGTTAAAAGCTTCGAAGGGATCTCGGAATCGTTGATCGCGTTTCAGGTAACGGAGCTGCGAGATGGAGTTTTCATCGGGTATGGTTATAACCATATGGTTGCAGACGGAACTTCGTTCTGGAGTTTCTTCAACACTTGGTCGCAGATTTGCTCAACCGGGTCTGACCGGGAAAATTTCCCTCCTTTGCCTCTCCGTGGGTGGTTTTTCGGCGGGATTGATTTCCCGATTCGAATTCCGGTCTCAGAGACGGTTCTATCACCGGTTCGGGATGTTTCTTCGTCGTTACCCGATTTGCAAGACAAGGTTTTTCGATTCACGAGGAGAAACATCTCCGAGCTTAAAGCGAGAGCCAACGGCGAGGTTGATTCAGATGATCGGAGAATCTCGTCGCTTCAAGCGATTTTGGCGCATTTGTGGCGATCCATAATCAGAAACAGTGATCTGAATCCGGAAGAAGTGATTTACTGCGACTTATTGATGGATATGAGACGAAGGTTGAACCCTCCGGTGGAGAAAGAGTGTTTTGGAAACGTGCTCGGGTTAGCGACGGCGACGACAACCGCCGGAGAAATGCTTAACGGCGGGCTGGGTTGGGCTGCTTTGCAAATAAACAAAAGTGTGGGGTCACAAACGAATGAAGAATACAGAGTGTTCGCTGAGAATTGGGCGAAGAAACCGAAAGTGTTTGGGAATTGTTTTGCTAGGCGTAAGTCTATAAATGTTGGTAGCTCTCCTTGGTTTAATGTGTATGGAAATGATTTCGGTTGGGGTAAACCGATCGCGGTTCGAGCTGGACTGGGAAATACCAGCGATGGTAGACTCATTGCTTACCCGGGAATTGAAGAAGGAAACATCGAGATTCAGGCGACTTTATCCTCTCTTGTTTGGGAAAAATTGTCGTTTGATGCAGAGTTTTTAAAGCATGTATATGTTGGATAAACTATCGAAATCACATTTATTTTGTTTGTTTATTTAATAAATTAGGAATAGAACAAAAAATTATTATAAGTGAAAATACATAAAACAAAAAATGATGATAAAAATACGTAAATATTCAGTAAAAAAAAAATTGAAGTAAATTTCTTGAACTATATTCTGGAGATAAAGTTAGATCTCTACCAATAATAACGGCATTGTTTATCATTCTAACCGATGAATCAAAATCGATTTCCGATAAAATAAATGAATATAACAATTCGTTTTATAAAGAATCAAATGATTCTTTTTATGTGCTTTTCAAAAGACATAAGTGAAAAGAAGAAATTTTTGATAATTGAAAAGACGCAACCACAAATGACATTTCTTGAATTAAAATTGGAATTTATAAAAAAATACGAATAACAATTTTGAAAAGACACAACTTATTGAAAGGCAATTGGCATTTATTCAGATTGTTATTATAGATAGAGGGAGCTATACAAATACTCAAAACTAAGAGACTTAGATAATGCGATATTATCCTCAAAATTAAAACACACAAACGTTTGATCAATGGATTGCGCAATAATGTAAACTAAAGAATATTTCTAAGCAAAAACAAACTAAATGCTGACTCCGAACCAAGCATATTAGGCCTAATCTTCGAGGATATCAAAACAAACAAAAAATAAAATAATGAATATCGAGAGCGAGTTTGGATAAGGAAAATAATAAAGTCGAGTAAAGCAATATGATCGTTTGACGATCAAAACCAAAATCGTAAATGAAGTTAAGTAACACAAAATTTTATAATCAAAGAGAGCGAAGCAGAACATACCAAAAAAAATTGATCAATCATCAGCGACTACAGTCGAAACAATAAAAAATAAAAAATGAGAGGGAGAGAAGCCATTTTTGAGAATTGATATAGGATAAAAAATTCACATTTTCTTTCTATTAATGAAATGGAACAAGCGCAAGCAAAAAGTACAAAGAAAATAGACAATGCTTAAGAAGGGTATCAATTGAGAAAGGATAAAACGTTTGGTTTAGTAGAAATAGTTAATAAGAATAAATGACACATGTTGGATTAATGGAAGGATTAACTACAATCGTTGGATTATAATTATTTTTTCTTAAACAAAAAATCTATCAATAACATTGTTAACAAACCGCTGGATGCAAACCAAAAACCATGTGTAGTCTTGTAGACCAACTTTCCACATATTTGAAAGATTTCTGAAGTAAGACCGATAATTCATACTAATAGAAAGTTAAAAATTTAAGTTTACTCAATAAAAAAAATACAAAAATAAGAAAATTTATGTGAAAAATCTCTTTCAAAAACTAAAGACAAACCTTGTAAAAGTTATCTGTGACGTGTTCTAACTTATCTTGTAGATATAACTTTACAATAATAAAAATAATTGAAAGGACATGAATCATTATCAAATGACCTTTTTTATGTGGTTTTGTAATATAAATAATCTTCAAAAGACATAAGTGAAAAGAAGTAATTTTTGATAATTGAAAAGACGCAACTACAAATAATATTTATTTTGCTGAGTCGATGCAGAATTTCGGCTAAAATTTGATTATTTTGCTGATTAACTTCTACAACAATAGGTGAACCTCGAAGAAAAAAAAAAAAGAATTGAAGCAAATTCCTTGGACTATATTCTGGAGATAAAGTTACATATCTAGCAATAATAACGGCATTGTTTATCATTTTTACCGATTCCCGATAAAATAAATGAATATAACATTTCGTTTTATAAAGAATCAACTGATCCTTTTTATGTGCTTTTCAAAAGACATAAGTGAAAAGAAGCAATTTTTAATAATTGAAAAGACGCAACCACAAATGACATTTCTTGAATTAAAATTAGAATTTATAAAAAAATACGAATAACAATTTTGAAAAGACACAACTTATTGAAAGGCAATTGGCATTTATTCAGATTGTTATTATAGATAGATAAATAAAACGTATGTATGGATGCCAAAATCCATACCTAAGTTTTTGTGTTTAATGAAATGGGATTTACGGGTTAGGTGTGAATCTCAGATGTCAATGAGACTCGAATTGACGTATTAGATTTGTATTAGTGAATCCAATTGATGAATTGAATACAAATATCGCATATGAGATGTGCGAAGCAAAACTGAAGAGTGTACAAAAGGCTTACTTGTAGATCAATTAAAACAGTAGAGCTCTTTTCCTCAAATCAGAATTTACTTGTAGATCAATTAAACAAACAATCTTTAAACATTTGTATACATCACAAGCCACTGGATGCAGAAGTGATTTAACGGATACATGATTGTAACATTCATCTCTTTTTTTTTTGTTTATTCGATGGAAGATTTTGTTGGGGGTTAAAGAAGACTACATTAACATATACAGGACTCTATTATATGTAAATGCAAGACAAACTGAATCAGTCGGTGTCTCAGTCTTGGCTAACTTAAGAAAACTCTTCCTATTAAATGGTGGTCGCTGTTGAATTAGAGGAGCCTTGAACTTGTAATGATTTGAAATAATCATTCTCTGCGTTAGCCATTCTACTCTGGAACATGGTCCATTCCTTTTTGCATCTGTCCCTCACCTGCAAAAACCAGACAACAACAAAAAAGGAACACATTGAAGTCGCTTGTTTCACAAGTTACGCGTCTTTCTTTGCTCACAACACACAATTCTAATAACACGTGAGAGAGCTTAAAGAAACTTAGTAACCGGAATCTAAATCACAGGAATTTCAGCAAGTGGATGACCACCACCATCTAGTTTCTTCCCTGAAACTTAGTAACTGTTTCTTTCCGGAGAGCTTAAAGATTCTCTAGTATATGTGAATATATATCATAATTACCACTAGAGATTCTGTATATAGTGTATGTATGTGATTGTGTCCTAATTATCGCATCTACTTTTATTTTGGTTGTGTTAATTTGTGTAACAAGAACCGGTGTACTAGATAACGATGATCACTGTAAAGTTATATTATCGTAAAACTCACCATCACCATCACTATCATCATGAACATCACAGAAACTCGATGGTTGAGAAACCGAATCATCAAGTTATGGAGTACGAAGACTTGAGTGACGTGATGAAGGCGTCATTACATTCACATCATATGAGGAAGGTGAAAAGCGAGAGGAAGGCCAAAGTTGAGGATATTGACAAAGCAGCAGAGAAGTTCATCAATCTAAAGCACAAGAATTTCAGCAAGACCACCACCATCTAGTTTCTTCCCTGAAACTTAGTAACTGTTTCTTTTCGGAGAGCTTAAAGATTCTCTAGTATATGTGAATATATATCATAATTACCACTAGAGAGATTATGTATATAGTGTATGTATGTGATTGTGTCCTAATTATCGCATCTACTTTTATTTTGGTTGTGTTTGTGTAACAAGAACCGGTGTACTAGATAAGGATGATCATGTGGGTTTGACAACATACCAAATATCCACGGTAAAATATATATAGTAGAATAGAGTCTCTTCTTATGATACCACGTCATTAGCACATCTCTTAAAATTATGACACATCATTCACTTAGTTTGTTAATTTTAAATTTTTTTACTTAATTTATCATATTTAATATTATTTTACTCTTTAATGCTCATAATAATTAACATTCATTAAAATAATAAAAATAGAATTTGAAAAATCATTTCTTTATTAAACAAAAGTAGCTTATATATATTGATCTCAAGAAACTCTAATTTAATAATTTTAGGTTTATCACATCTATTTATATACATCTATTTATATAGTTTATCAAACATTTACTTAAAAAAATTAAAATATTACTAATAATATCATTAATTTGTATGTTTTTCTTCAGATTATTAAAAAAATAGTATACTTTCATTTAAATTGTTGGATAAATACGGATAGAAAACAAGAAAAAGTTAATAATAGTCGGAATTATATTAAGTTTTGCCAAATCCCAAAAAAACTTTTCATATCCAACATCAGTTCAAATTGTCAAAATATTAAAACATTAAATTATTATGACAATACTAATTTATTACTAAACTTTCTAATCTAAAATAACAAGATCTATTATCCCACTAATTTGAAGAGTTTATAATGTTCAATCCATTAAAAGATCAATATGTTGTTTATAGTTCAATATGTTGTGTTTTTAAGAAGAGAAAGAGAGAGATAGAGAGAGAGTATAAGTGAATCGTGAAAATACATCAAGCATTTATGAAAGGAGATCAATATTGTGTGTAATGTATTTCAAAAATTTTACACGTTTATGTAAAAAGATTAATGTCGTATAAATAAACATTCGACTCAAATTTAAAAAAAGAGAAATGTATATACCATATATAATATAGTTTTTTTAAGATCCAAAGTTAACAAGTGAGAACAAGATAAGATATGCGACTATCTAATTTTTTTTTTTTGAATATGAATATTAAAAACTTGATATGTTAATGATTAAAAATGTTGATATTTTATATTGATAAAGTTTTTTATAGTATAATATATGTAAAACAATTTGTAAAAGATCAATATGTTGTTTATAGTTCAATATGTTATGTTTTTGAGAGAGAGATAGAGAGATTATGAGTGAATATTAAAAATACATCAAACATTAAAAGACAAGAGATCAATATTGTCTTTAATGTGTTTCGAAAACTCTTATACATTTATGAAAAAAGATTAATTTCATATGGCTCAAATTTTAAAAATGAGAAATGTAAGTATGATATTTAATATTTTTTCCTAGTTCTAAAATTAACAAGTGGGACTAAGATTAGATATTGAGATTATATAAATTTTGTTTATGAATTTGAATATTCAAGATCTGTTAATAAATAAATAAATTGATATTATATATTGTTGAAATGTTTTACATAAGGCGATATGTAAAATTCTGCGCGGAGCGCGGATTATAAGAATGCACGGTTTTGTATCCACGTGAAAACAGGTTTTAATACAACAAAAACTAAAAAAAAAACATAAAACCATATCTTATAATTAAATTAATATTTATATTAAAAATATATATGTAAAAATCAAAAACTAAATAAATCACCACCATTCAAGTTTTTTTTGTAAAACTAATATAAAAAAAAAAATCGAAAACCAAAAATCGAAATTTCAAAATAAAACTACAAAATCAAAAACTAGAAACCAAAACTAAAAACCACTCAAAAATAAAATAATAACACTTGTGAGAAACGTTTCTAAAAGAAAGAAGAGACGTTTCTCTTTCTTTCTCTTCTATTTTTTTTTTATTATTATTTTTTTTTTTTCGACAAACAATTTTCATTAATTTCATAGAGTGATTACAAAAACATTATACAGAATTACTGGAGCATAATTATTACATACGCAGATGTATGTGCCATATACTGAAAAAAAATACAGCAAAAGAGAGTTTGACGATGCTTTCCGAAGAGTAGTCTTCTTGCTAACCGATCAGTAGATCTGTTATTGTCCAACTTCATATTTGATCTTTCTCTGAGGCGATTTGAATGCAGCATCTTATGGCTGGACTTTCTTTTTGCAAACCACATCTTTAAACCTTATGTGTCCAAAATATAATTCTGAAAAGTAGATACAATGATACCAAAACTTCCGTACCAAGATCTTTCTGAGATATCGTGTCTGCGTAACTTTGTTTTCCTCCCAAGTTGATTTCACAAAGGCCATATTCCTTCAAGTGGGAGTCCTCCCTTTTCTATTTCTATCCACGATCTTTCCAAAAGTGTTCGCTAGTTCTGGAACCGTCGCGAGAGAACATGCCAATCGCCGTTTCAATTGATGTTGGATCATCAATCTTTTCACCGATTTAGATTTAAAGGAAAATAAAAAACTAAAACTAGAGAAAAACATGAGCCGCCGGCGAGTGCCGCCGGCGAGTGCCGACGGCCCTTAAAAAAACAGCCGGAAGAGAAAGAGGCCAAGGAGGAGACGGTTGCTCTGTGATCGCCTTTCTAATCGCCTCTTTTGAGAGAACAATCGCAAAACAACGAAATCTGAGACGTCTATTTTTTTTTTATTATTAATTTTTTTTTTTTAACACTGAAAAAATAGAAGTGTTCTTAGACCATTGCTAGTCTTACACCAAGTTATATTAAATCTCTTTTTGTGTAACTAGGTGCGTGCCCGCGCAAATGCGCGAGCTATTGCTTTTCTATTATATTACATATTCTATGATGATGTTGATCTCAAAATTTATTTTAAATTTTTTGATTTAATTTGTTATAAACAATCTGTAAACATTTTTGTCTTACTAAATTTTCAAGAACATATAGTATATAAGCGAGCAGCACCAAGCAAACTCTACAAATACGTTTTTCTATGTTTACGTCGGAAAGCCTCGTGATCGTAACTTTTCTCATCTCTCGAATAAGTGGATTACGGTGTGTTTCCATGACTATGTCTCCTAGAAACGGCTTTGGAGAAAAGTTTCCCAGAGAATTCCCGTTGGTAAGTAACAGTTTTTCTATTTCAACCAAGTCATAATTTCTGAGTTGACCATTGGAAAGCGTCAAAGCTGCAAATGTGCGGGCATAAGGCTTTATTTCATTTTTGTTACAAACATATTTATTTAAAATAATATGTAGATGGTGAATTAATAATTATAATAATCGTGTCCCTAAAAATTAAATTATTTATATAATAATAAGTGTGCTTATAAAAATTGAATTAACTATATAATAAGTTAAACTAATCAATATGGTGTCTATAATTAACAAACCATTTTATTAATTAAAAACATATATTGGCTGTGTTCAATCTAACTTACAGTTTCCCTCTATGATCGCCCAAAAGCGTAGTACACAAACCACTGGTGCAATTTTTATCTTGTTGTATACATCGTAGAATCATTTCACAAGAGATCCACGAACCATACTCGGCGCAACAACATCCATTTTATAACAATACAAAGTAGATAATTAAGGCAAGTAGCCATATGGAGATGATTTGAAATATTTTATGATTCTTTTGAGAAACAATTTCAAGAAAATAATGAGCATCACTAAGTTCGAACCGGACGTAGATAAGATCTTCCTCATAAGCATAACTGTTTACAGTTTTCTTCTCTAACTTTATTCATTTTTTTTCCAATCATTCTTTATCTTCTCCAAAATCTTCATCTTATTTGTCAACATTTTCGTCTTATCCGTCTTCTTATTCTTCTTCTGGTTTTTATTTTTTTCGTCGTTTTTTTCCCCGCAAATGTGCGGGCGTAAGGTTTTACTACATTTTTCGTTACAAATTTTTTTATTTAAAATAATATATAGATGGTGAATTAATAATTATAATAATCATGTTCCTAAAAGTTAAATTATTTATATAATAATAAGCGTGCTCGTAAAAACTGAATTAACTATATAATAAGTTAAACTAATCAAAATGTTACAAAAACATAAACCTAAAACATAACGAAAAAGTTAATTGTTTTAACCAAACTTAAAAGTAATCAAAGAATCGATTAGAAGGATTAGTATGATACATAACCACAATCATTCTTCAACCATTTAAAACAACACCGCCTCAAGCAAACCTGCAAACCATTTTATTAATTAAAAACATACATTGCATGTGTTCAATGGTGTTAAACACGTATCCTACGATAATGCTCTAATGGAAGTTGTAATAAACAAACTTTAAACACTTTTAAAAAACAATGCTAGAAATTTGAACACATGATCGAATGAACCAACTGTTTAGTAAGGTAGTAACAATTTGTAGACACATGCAAGAATTTGAACAAACGACACAATATTGTGACTAAATAAACGAACCAAAGTTATAATATCCAAGTAACGAAGAGAAAATACATGCAGAAACAATATAGTATAGATTTCATTAAGAAGAGCGTAAACAATATCTATTGATAGTTAACCAACTCATAAATATCAATTTATTTAGGTTTCGAAAAAAATTCCTCGTAAACAACATTCAACGTCTTCCGTTGCAGTTTATTGTCTTTATCCATTACCAAGATCTTCAACCCTTACCTCGTAAGGGTTGGGTTGTTTACGAAAATATTTGGAGAAACGAAACGAAAATCCGGGGTATAAGAACATTTTCTCCAACCTTGTCACCCGTAATGAATTTACTTTCGATAACATAATTAGCCAGCTAGGTTATAAGCAATCTCGTTCCATTGCACAAACCATTCTTAGGGTCAATGTTTCGGAGAAGCATTATTGGTGTTCCAACTTTCACACGTATCTCATGGTTTGGCAATCCAGTCAACTTCACTGAATTAAGAAACTCATAAGTATAAATCATATTACCAGGTACACCTTCGACTTTTGGCTCCGATGAAAGGGACGGTACTTCGGATGTCTCGTTACTATCAATATCCCGATCAGTTGTATCAATACTATCACAACTTAGATAGGTTCTTTCATCACCTGATATATGCAAAACAATCGGTATTAAACACGCTATAAACCAAGTATTGACGGTCGCAACTAAAAACCCGAATTGAAAAAATAATTCAATAAAATTACTTGGTAGCTGCGATAACATGTAGTTATTTACGACCTCGACATCATCGTTCCTTGGACTTAAAATCGCTATTTCTTGGAAAAACTTTGGATCTGTTTTCCCTGCATACAATCGTCCATAAACCTTAGTAACGATTGTTTTAATTGGATCTCCATCATCCATGATCAACATATCTTCAGGAATGTCAACCTCGGATTCTCCTAGACTGTTTCCATTTATCTTCCCGTCACCAATATCTAATATCCATCTCAAAAATTCTGCTAGCTCATGTATCTCCTTACTACTATCTCCTTGTATGAGCCAAAGAGGTGACAAATTTAAAGTTGCCATGACAACTTCTACCCTCCCAACATTAGGTATAACCGACAAGATTTGCCTAAAATCTCCACCAACTTCTACCCTCCCAACATTAGGTATAGCACATTTTACGACATCGCGTAGCGTTCTATCTAGAGTTTCGAAGCAATCTCTGTTCGTCATCAATGCCTCATCCCATATTATCAACTTGGTCTTCCTAACCTATTCCGCTAGATTAGAATCAGTCTTCATGCAACACGTCGTAAACTTGTTGACCACAATAGGTACTCCAAACCTAGAATGAGCGGTTCTTCCTCCTTGTAATAACAACGCGGCGATGCCATTCGACAAAATGTTAAGAAAAATAAGTCTTTTTGAACGTAGAGCAGCACCAAGCAAACTTCAGAGATACGTTTTTCCAGTACCACCATAACCATACACAAAGAACATCCCTCCACTATCNAGAGATACGTTTTTCCAGTACCACCATAACCATACACAAAGAACATCCCTCCACTATCTTGATGCACATCGGTCAATATTTTATCATAAATTCCTATCAGTTCATCCGTTATAGTTGCGAACAACTCGTCATGTTTACCTCGTAAAACCTCGTGATCATAACCTCGTAGAAATCTGCAAGGATCGGATTACAAATCGACGTCGGAACAATATAGATATATTATAATTAGTTCATGATCATTTTAGGCCCAAAAAAAAAACGAAATATATAAAAGCCATTAATCTAAACAAAATGTCCAAAAAGATCACAGAAGTATACACATTTACAAACTCCAAGAGTACTACTTGCAACTTTCGAGAACTAATCGCCTATGGAATCACGACAGGCCATCATCCAGTCGAGTTCTCTTCATCACATCGCAACCTAAAACCATCAAATTCGCATTTTAAATAAATCAAGAACTACTCCAAACTACCCACATCATCGTGGAGAGATTTTCTACCTAAGAACTCTGCTAACAGTAGTGAGAGGTGCAGTGTGTTTTGACGATATCAAGACCGTCAACGGTGTTATATATCTGATGGATAGCATGCGAGAGATCGATGGATAGCATTCGAGAGAAGATGAGCCATTCGCATGCAATGAATAATTGACCGAATATATTTCCCTACGAAGATGAGGACGGAGGACATAAGGTATTTATATACACATAGACCGACATAGACATGCTCTATAAATACTAATCAAAATTTCCAGTTTTACCGTAAAAATTATATTCGGATAATTATAAAATTCTTAATATTCTTATTTGTATTCGAATCAAAATGTCAATAAATACACATATTTTTCGGTAATAATTTACACACCCACGAAACTGTACACATCAGCTAATTTATAAATTTAAATAAGAGTCACATATATGAATAACATGCATATATTGCAATAGACCGGCTACCAAACATAAAAACGAAATCCTACTCATGCAATCCAACATCAAATTAACTCTTTGCGAGGCATCAGTTTTTCAAAATTGTCGTTAAACATCCATAAAGACTGAAAAGTGACCATTATAATTAAGCCAGCTTCAAAAAGAAACCGATTTATTAGAACACATATGAATATTCAAGATTCAAGAAAAGAATTCGAATAAAAAAAAAATCTCACATCTAGGGTAAGCAGAACTATTTGCGTGTCGTGCAATCAACCGGTACGGATTATCGTAACTCGCATCCGCCGAACTTCAGGAAGCTCAGGGTTCAGCAGAATCTGAGTACAATTGTACATAGTCATAGCCCTCCAATGATCACGCAGCTTAAAGATTCTAGCAAACCTTACAACACAAATGTTTACTTTATGCCTACTCCGTGACAAAGAATTCACGATCTCCAAAGCAATATCATTGCGCATGAGCAATTGCAAATGAACATCACTGTGCAAAATTAAACGAACTCTAAATACAATGTTGCAATTGCAAAAATATAAAACCAAAATACAAAGGAGAAAAATTATTACGATTCATTACGAAGTTCAAGATACACCTCTCCCCATTCTTGATCAAACGTCTGACTACGATGCGTAAAAGTTTCAACTACCGCAATATGACCAATCAGATCTACCAAACACGAATTTACTAATCAAATTCAGAACGATTTAAAAGAACACACACAAAAAGGATATAAAATACGAAGCGAGTATAGCAAATATACCAACACAAAAGGTAGGATCGCGAAAATCAACATGAACATCACCAAACTCATCGAAACCAAAACAATTATCACCAGTAATGGATGAAATTTTAACAAAAGAAGTCGATGAGTTCCACAAGACTTTAAAATCATGCATGGTCGGTCTTAAATCGCCAGTTGCAGGTATAAGCCCAAACCCATCTAAAACCACCGAATCACCCTCTTCGACCTCAGAAGCTAAAGGATAGATAAACTCTCTCGGTAAAGAAGAGTGAATCTTATCACCTGTAAACTTGAACCGGACGTAGCTAAGATCTTCCTGATAAGCATAACTGTTTACAGATTTTTTCTCTAACTTTATTCCTTTTCTTCCAATTATTCTTTCTCTTCTCCAAAATCTTCATCTTCTTTTTCAACATTTTTGTCTTATCCGTCTTCTTATTCTTCTTCTAGTTTTTATATTTTTGTCGTCGTATTTTTCCTCGTATATTTCAAATTATTCTTCTTCTTTCTTCCTTTTATTATTCTTATTAGTCTTCTTCTTCTTCTTCCTTGTTCATTAAGTTCTTCATCATCTTTCTTCATATTTCTTTTTTCTTTCTTTCTTTCTTATTCTTCCTTCTTCCTCTTCTTATTCTTATTAGTCTTCTTCTTTTTATTCTTTTTTCATTAAGTTCTTCATCATCTTTCTTCATATTTCTTCTTTCTTTCTTCTCCTTCTCTCTTCTACTCTCTTCTATTCTTATTCTTCTTAATTTCTTTTTGTTTCCTTCTTCATCTTCATCTTCTCCTACTTTGTCATCTTCATATTCCGGTCTTTGTCCCCGTATTTTTCAATTTCTTCTTATAAGTTTCATTTTCTTCTTCCTCTTCTTCTCTATCTTTCATTTTTTTTATTCTTCTTCATCATTTCTTTCTTTTCTTCATCTTCTTCGACTTCTACTTCTCTTTCTTTATCGTATATGTCTTCTCTGATTTTTTTTTTCTTTTTGGAGTATTTCTTCATCTAATTCTTCTGATTTTTCTTCTTGATCTCATATTCATCTTCCGTGGACATGATTAGTTTAAAAATCGTAGCATTTTCTTCTCTAACTTTATTTTAAGCGCATAGACAAAACAACTTATTTAAACTGTATGTCATCCAATTTTGAAAATAAAACTACAATAAACATAAAATTATTATATTGACTACGTTATACTATCATATATAAATAAAATGTTATTTTTTTATTATTCTTGATTCAAAATATTTTAAAATAACACTGTCGTAAAATATTATTCTTCTTAGTCTTTTCCTTCTTCTTCTTTATCGTCTTATGGAAATAAAATTGTAATAGTTTAGTATTATAGTTTGTTGTTAGTTTAGATTCTATATTGCGACGTCTTATGGAAATAAAATTTTAATAGTTTAGTATTATAGTTTGTTGTTAGTTTAGATCCTATATTTTCGAAAATATTGCAACTATCTTTGAATTGAACCAATATATTTTCTCTGTTAATAGTTAGAAGAATTTTTTTGCTCTTGCTTTTGCTCGTGGTCAAAGACTCAAAATAATAACATTTAAACTCTAAGTCTTTGGATTTGCTTGATTCTGGACCAAATGAGTGTTGTTGATACATAAGTCTTTTTTAAGGAATTCTTTGTCATGGAACAAAGCTTTATTATCTAATATCAATGAGAACAATGAAGCAATGCATTTGTTAAAAAGGATGTGTTGGCTTAAGAAATAAATAAATACTTATAAAGCACTAAAAAAAAAGCAATGTATTTAAATTACACTTAAGTTACCAAAAAGCATAGTCAATCAAAACTGCTAGAAGAGAAAGTGAGATTATTCCAAGCTTTAAAAGCTTTGCAAACTCTGTGTTCCATTGTCGATGCATGATTATTACTTTCTCCTCATCCCCATGATCCCATCATGCTGCTTTTCTCCCGTACCTCCTCGTTTTCCACACACAATGTATTAATCTGCTACTGACAAAGTCTTATTGTCACTTGTGCCTTTGTGATGTAAAACTCATAGGTCTCTCTCTCTCTCCACAGGCATTTTCTGCTTCTCCTTCCGAAACTTTTTGATCATCTCGGTTGAGGAGCTTGTAGGCACCATTGTAACAGGTTATGGTTCGTTCATCTCCAGCGTGGTGGCAACATAAAATACAGTCTCGCCGGTTGTTTCTGGGGATGAACAATGATCCTGAGTGGTTTGGTTTGAGTTGTTGTAACTTAAATAGAGTCAACTTGGCGCTTGTCTTTGTATAAAATGAGAGTAATTGGAGCTTCTTGGTTGAAGACACAAAGATGAATATATTCTCTCGTAAATGACTCATCATTATCAACTTTTCGGGATCGTCATCAATCCCAAACTCTTTAGAGAACTCATTGATCATGTCAAATGAGGTTCTTCTTCTGCGAGTGGTTTTCCTACCGAAATTAACAGTTACATGAGAACTTCAAGAACTAAACAAAGGTTGATCTGAACCATTTTACAGTGCATATAGAAACTGAAACGTTTTGCCACATCACAATAAGCACAAAAAACAGTACAATTTCTTTCAATGGACTCAACTAATCCAGAAAACACTTGGAACACAAAGTTTGCAAAGCTTTTAAAGCTCACGTTTGCTACAAAAGGAAAAAGTGGCAAATATAGAGTATTGAGAAGCACAAACCTGCTGCAAAGGAAATGTTTGAAGGCGTTCTTTGATGAGTGGACCTTGATAACCGCCACTGATGGAATTAACGAAGACCACAAGAGGAACCTCCGGCATGAAATAGATGTCTTACAGAAGAGGAGGCGAACCGAGTAATAACTCTTTGGCGAATCTCTACCTTAGAGACCTATATGCTTGCGAGGTAGACCGATTGGTAAACAAAAATATCTAATTCTGGATTTAGAGTTCCATGTCT
Organism: Alliaria petiolata; assembly: GCA_020283515.1. NCBI lineage: Eukaryota > Viridiplantae > Streptophyta > Magnoliopsida > Brassicales > Brassicaceae > Alliaria > Alliaria petiolata. Next base: position 26,194,506 of record JAHZTW010000001.1, read on the forward strand.
ACAAAGAAAAAAAATGCAAACACCCATTATAAGTTTAAACGACATTAACATAACTTTTCTTGGATTGCAAGTAAACCGTCTAAAACTTATAACTTCAGGTTCTTCTGTTATAAACAATCAATCTTAAACTCTAGTCCAATAAGGAAATACCAATTTGTGATAAAGGTAATTCTATAGAAAGAAATCCACGGTTTGATTACGATGGTTTTAAAGCCTTTTGATGTGTTTTCAAATCAGAAGCACATTAATGTATACACTTATACGCAAATCAATATGCTTGAGAAGACAACCTCTAGAGTTCCATCTTCTAGCTACTTAAGCTTAAATTGTCCCCAGGGCGTTCACGGGATTTGGAAACAGAAACAAACGTCTAAAAACCTACGAATTTGAAAGAATTTACCCAAGGCTTGAAAACTATAAATCAACAAATTTTCTTTGTATAATGAAAATAATCTACAGTGAGTAAGCAACACCAAAAAATCACAAAAGATCACAAATCAATTGAAAATACTAATATGCATGTAATAGAAGAAAGTCAACTATGCCATTTTGTACAACTCAAAGTTCTTTGATATCGATAAGCAAATTACACAACGGAAAAAACAGAACATATAGTTATGTGTCACTAAAACTATTACATATATCTACAAAACTCTACTACCTAAGAAATTGTTTTATCAACGTTGTTTCCTCCGTTCGATGGCCTCACAGCTCCTCTAATGATCCCTAAAACCAATTTTATGAATAGTCGTGAAATCGATCTTTGCAGACAGTGAAGAACTACCTTAATGCACAAAAGCGCTTGTTTTGAGTCCAAAAACTACAAATTTTCATCCACCAGATCAATGAGTCTCCCTCTTCTCGCAAGCTTACGCGGCCACGACATGAGTTTCGCACGTTGTATGATCTCAGATGCGGATCTTATTACTTCCAGCAGACATCGTTTTGTGATTACTCTTTGGGGCGTAACACGATAGGGTCGGCTATTTTGGATCGGAATCGATCGAGGAAAGCACTTGTGGCACGGGCCTTGGTCATGACGCAATCGGCACACCTTGTAGAACTCAATTTCGGTCTTCTTTGATGATTTCATCCTTTTGTTTTTCTCTTACATCGAGTTCCTCTTCTGACATGGAAGAACGAAATAGTTTGCAGACGACAGAATAACATGGATTGTATAATCAAAGAAGACCAAAATAGTTTAAACGAATTGTATAACACATAGCCAGTCATCAAGAAAATAGTCACATATGAATCGAATTTGCTTGCTTACTAACAAATCTAGAAAGCTGACAGAATAATATGGATCTAAATTCATAAAACGAATTGGATCATTCATATCCCTAAATTGAAGATATTACCTTGATATTGTTAAACTGTTTGTAAAAAGGCTCTCGATGTCCTACAAACAAAAACAACAACAAAAACAAAAAAGTTAGGGTTAATATGTTTGAATCAAAACACATCACCAAACATTAAATTTTTTAAAAATATCAATACGAAAAACGTAAAATCATACCAAAATATATGTAAAGGAGCAAAAAAGAATAACGTCAATACAACATGAAGATTAGTATTATCATATTTTTACTAAAGCAAACACATCAAAACGAAAAGATAATTAAGCCTACCAATTTTTTGTTTTGGTTTTGATGGCTAGTTCGTTCGCTCTGTTTGACCATATTTTCTCACGATCTAAAAAAGAAAATTATATCAAATTCAAAGAAAACAAACAAATAACAACAAAAACCAAGATCATGTCCATGAACTAATCTAAACCTAAAAACGATAAAAAAAAAAACCCAAGATTTGGATGAACTAATCTGAATGTAGAAAATAATATAAAAAATGGCAGAGATATTATACTATTTATACAAATAGAGATTTAGGGTTAACACCGTCGTTTTAATAATTATTATTTTTTTTATAATCCGATAAATATAGATACTATTTTATCTTCATAAACGAAATGTAAATTATACTTTTCAGATTAACCTAAATCTGATAAACATAGATACGATTTTATCTTCATAAACAAAATAGAATTATTTTTTCCGGGTTAATTCAAATCAGAATATATACACTTTTAGATACAGTCACAAATTTTCCTTTTTTCAACATATTTTATATGTTTTTCTATATATTTGAATTTTGTTTGAAGAAAATTATAGTGATAAAAAATCCACTATGATTTTGTCAATAATTATAGTTAACAAAAATCATATCGGCACGATATCTTTCTCAATTAAAGATATTTTTGGAGATTTATAACGTACTAATTTGATTAGTTAATTTACTTTCTAATGAATTTTTAAAAATTTATATGCATCAATATATACATGCTCCACTTAGTTCGTATTAATAATGATTTAGTTTTAGGATTTGCGATGATAATATTTGGGAACCAAAATTATCATCAATATCTCTTATAAAATAAATCCGGTTTAAAGTTATTTTATATGAATAGTTCTATTTTATTTAGAGACTTTTATATTTGAAATAAAAAAATATTTGGTAGATGATATTTATTACGTGTAGATATTATTGTAGAATTAATATAGAAAACAAACGACAAAAATCAGAATGATCAATTAATATAATAAAAATGCTATCCGTTTTAAAAATAATAATAATAGAAATGCTACAATACACAAATATACATAAGCAATTGTAAATATACACTAAAAGAATAATAGAAAATTGGAAATAACGAATAGAATCTTTGTCAAAAGTGATTTTGCTTTTCTTTGTCGGTTACGATAATTAGACCAAAGCAAAAGCAAACCGGGAACTGAAAAACCGGCAAAGACGACCAACTAAATCCAGCGTCGAGGATCTGAGACTGAAATAAGAGAGAGACTTAGCCAACACCGGGGTTAAGAGAACGGAACATTGCGGTCCACTGTCGACTCCAATATTCATCGATCTGGTGCCCCGACTCCAGTCAACGATCCCAAAGCAAACAATAATCTGTGGAAACAAATAATTGTACAAACATAAGCTTCTGAAAGGGGATAAAAAACATAGCTTTCACGACAGTGGACAGACTGCTTCTTTCGTATGCGCATAATATTCATCATAGTCTAAACAAAATATCTTATAGATAAAGAAAAAGAGTCATATATATTCGAGGGATTTAAAGAGAGGACAAATAAGAAATTAGTTAAAGTGTATCAGAGTTCTTTAGCGACAATTTGTTTCCAGTTATCAATATTTTTCCTTCCAAAATGATCAGCTAACCGACGACCATAAAAAACAGTTCAAAAGATTTTTGACATTACCAAATGCAAATCACAGATTGGTGACATAGATATAGTTTAAAGCTCCATTAGTTATCTCTAACATGCACAATGAATCAAGAAAGAATACACACTTATTAGCTGCAAAAGTAATCCTCGTGAAAGGAGGTACTATCTGGTGTCAAATAATGAACCACTTGCAACCCAAGAATCTGTTACTAACTTTCTATTGAAACAACTAGCTATAACTCACAACTTTTTTAAGTAAACAAACTTAACATGTCATAGTCGCTGGATTTCCAATAAATGCTCTAGAGTTTTCCATTGGATTGAGGACGTGAGACGACGGTTTCTTGGCAGCAGAGCTGCTCCAATTAGTCCTGCAAGTTTTTTTATTCAAGAAAAAGGTTTGGTTTAAATTTTTCAGTCATAATGAATCAGAATCATGTTTTGTTATTCTTTAATTGAAAACACGAAAAAGTTTCAAACCTTGCAAGCAAAATGAGCCAGACTTGATCATTCATAGACACGTATATGAGCTTAAACGTAAACACCTTCTCTAATTATCCTCTTCATCTTTTTGCTATCCACCGGCATACGAATTACAAAAACAAAGATGTACACGTTTCAACGTGCCACACCAAACTTACAAATTTCCCCTCTAATAAGCAAACAGAAACCAGATCTACAGTAAAAAAATTCAGAACAAAAATCAAAGATAAAAGGAAAGCGGAAAAATAAGAAAGAAGATTTTGATATTCATCTACACGTCTTGGGGTTGTGTTAATCTCGAAGAAAAGGCCAACTTAACGATTCCTTCTGAAGAAGATCCATAAAATGGATAAAAAAGTGGATCGGCGATTCTTTTCTTCACCATGTCTCGATTCCTTTATACTGGTATTTTAAAAACACACAATAAATTAGGTATAAAATTTATAAACCATATTTCTAAAACTAAAACAGCACAAAAGATTACTAACCAGGATTGCGAATATATAGACGTATCTTCTCAACATATATAAGGTACCATATATTCAGGATCAAACCATAGCATTAAGCATCTGAGTCTAGCTGAACAATGAGAAGGAACAAAGAGGAAAGCAAAAAAAAGCTTTTACCAAATCGATTTTCAAGGGATTGTCAAGGCATTTCCTCGCTAGCTTCTTGACCCACGTAGGCATAGTTGCTGAGAAAAGCATGCTTCGTCGCCTCTGTGGGAGATTTTCAAGAATTGCTTCCAGGGCCTCATCAAACCCAACAGCGCATCTGATCAGCTTCGTCAAGTACCAAATACTCAACTTCACCCAATAAGAGACTAATTCCTTAGAACAAATCAATGATCCTTCCAGAATTTTCAAACAACAACAATAACACCACGACACAAACAGTGCGCAGATAAGGCGCATACTCCTTAATCTCGTTCTCCACTTGCTTAGCAAGTTCCCGGGCAAGGAGAAGGAATTTAGGAAGACGACCAGACATCCTGCTCAATAAGAGAAAACTAAACAATTAGAAAATCCAATGGAAAGGACAATGTAAACAAAGGGAACGTAAAGTAAAAAAAAAACAACCTGGGAGCAGAGTAGTCTCGAGCTTGTTTAGTCAGCCTACCTAAAAAGAATTCTTAAACCAGAATAGAGAATCCAAGTATATACTACACTAATCACCTTCTTACTGCGTTCGACCCTTTTTCTCGCCCGTTTGAAGAGCTTCTCTTCAATAATCTAAAAAGAACAAAAAAACTGTAATCACAAGCCTATATTCACAAACACAACAATCGAAAACAACAAAAAAACAAAATAAACAATAAGCCGTAAAACAACATAACAGCACAATAAATCAAAGCTCCCAATATAATACAAACCACGAGTAGACGTTATATCAAAACAATATTTAGAAGATGAACCATCACGACGGCGAGCAGACATATTATGTAACTCAAGTAAACAAATTTAACCTAAACACGTCTCGGGTATTTATAGAATATACAACCGTCATGGTGATGTTAGACCATCAAACTCCTTCTGTTCATCTCTTCAATATTATCCCTCTTAGATTTATCGTCCTTGAAGATCACAAATATGAATCCCCTCGAGAAACACTGCAAAAATACAAATCCAAAGAAAACAAATTAATAGCAACAAAGAAACGAACATCTCTCATATACAAAACACATGAAACTCATAATAATAAAAAAATACAGGAAAAAAAAACTATCGGCTAAACCCTAGAGTAACGAAAAAATAAACATATAACCTAATCAATATGAGAGGGAGACACAAGTATTTATAGGAGAAGTTATTTAGGTTTAGGCGTTTATATTCCTTTTTTCATCTACGATAATTCTTGAGACCATAGAATATTTGTTTTTAATTTAATATACGTAAAAAAGGAATATTTACTTTTTAATTATTAAGATAGTCATAATTATGCAACCGATAATCACGAAATAGTAATTATACTTTTTGATGTATAGTAATTATCCTTATGCGTTAATTATTTCCCAGATAGATAAATATGTGATGCATCGCATTATTTAATACCGCATTAACAAATTAAGGAAACCAATAATTAAACACGACACAATTAATAAGGCTAACTAAATTACGAAATTATACACCCTGCCTTTTGTATTCGTTAATGGCAAAAGCGCAATTCAGTTTTTAACTTTCATTTTTAGCCAAATTCACTTCGCAAATAATAGTATAGATTAGGCCATGAGTATATCAAAATTTATAATTAAATTTTAATAGTCAATGAAAAAAAAATTAAAAAAATTGGAATATTCAAAATAAATAAATATATTTATATATTTATATTATTGAAATATTTAGAAATCAAAATAAATCAAACGGAGTTAAATTTTGATTACGTCCGGCCGGACATGTTGTGTCCTAGGTTCGCTTCCCACTTTGAANCGATCCGACTACACACAAAGAGGTCTTCTCTACCCTCAACCCGACCCGGAAACCCATATAATCTCTCGACTGAAGTCCTCTCTTTCCGTCGCTCTAAATATTTTTTACCCGTTCGCTGGTCGTCTTGCAAAGATCGAGAACGAAGACGAAACAGCGTCGTTTTACATCGACTGCGATGGTTCAGGTGTCAAGTTCGTCCATGCTTCGGCCATGAATGTCTCTGTGAGTGATGTTCTAGAACCGGCCGATGGTATTGTCCCCGGTTTCTTGACCGGGTTTTTCCCGGCGAACGGAGTCAAAAGCTTTGAAGGGACCTCGGAATCACTGATCGCGTTTCAAGTGACGGAGTTGAAAGATGGAGTTTTCTTCGGGTATGGTTGTAACCATATGGTTGCAGACGGAACCGCGTTCTGGAGTTTCTTCAACACTTGGTCGGAGATTTGCAATACCGGGTCTGACCGGGGAAAGTTTCCCTCCTTTGCCTCTCCGTGGGTGGTTTCTCGGCGGGATTGATTACCCGATTCGAATTCCGGTCTCAGAGACGGTGCTATCACCGGTTCGGGATGTTTCTTCGTCGTTACCCGATTTACAAGACAAAGTTTTTCGATTCACGAGGGGAAACATCTGCGAGCTTAAAGCGAGAGCCAACGGCGAGGTTGATTCAGATGATCGGAGAATCTCGTCGCTTCAAGCGATTTTGGCGCATATGTGGCGATCGATAATCAGAAACAGTGGTCTGAATCCGGAAGAAGTGATTTACTGTGACTTATTGATGGATATGAGACGGAGGTTGAACCCTCCGCTCGAGAAAGAGTGTTTCGGAAACGTGGTCGGATTCGCGACGGCGACGACAACCGCGGGAGAAATGCTTAACAATGGACTGGGTTGGGCTGCTTTGCAAATTAACAAAAGTGTGGGGTCGCAAACGAATGAAGAATTCAGACTGTTCGCTGAGAATTGGGTGAAGAAACCGAAAGTGCTAAATCATATTGCTAAGCGTAATTCTATCCTTGTTGCTAGCTCTCCTTGGTTTAATGTGTATGGAAATGATTTCGGTTGGGGTAAACCGATCGCGGTTCGAGGTGGACCGGGAAATACCAGCTATGGTAAACTCGTTGTGTACCCGGGGATTCAGACGTCTTTGTCGTCTTACGTTTTCGAAAAATTGTCGTCTGATGCCGAGTTTTCGAAGCATTTATGTGTTGTTGTATAAGTAAAAATTATCGAAATCAAATGTAATTTGTTTTTAAAATAAAGAAAAAAACATATGTATGCCAAAATCCGAAACGAAATCATAATTAAAATCTAAAAGCAAAAGGTAATGGCAATGCTAAGAGCATGAACAATGATAAATCTCATGTGAGGTTTTTAGCAATTTTTTATTGTAAATTTAATCTAAAAATTTCTAATTTATTTGTTTTTCTTAATGGTAAAATTTTTGATGAGGTTCTTAATAAAAAAAAAATTTGATTTTTTTTTTTATTTTATGAAAAGTTTGTTTGATTTATTGAAACATAATTTTTTTTCCATAAAAAAAAATACCGATCCACTCTTCTTCAGACACGTGTCACTAAGATACATATCTTAAACATGATTTAAAGTTCTTTTTTAAGATCCAATTTTCTGATTAAAGCTCAATTTTTATTTATTTCTGGGCTTTAATTACTTAAGAACCTAAGGTAAGATACACCATTGTTCATGCTCTAATGCATTAAATCTTGATCCAGCCAAAAATGTACAGATTCATGATTTTGACTGTATCAAGAAACTCAGCACCATCTTAAAAACACTAGTGCTCTTTTCCTCAATCCAGAATTTACTCGTAGATCAATTAAACTCACAATCTTTAAACATTTTTATACATCGCAAGCCACTGGATGCAGAAGTGTTTTAATGGATACAAGATTGTGACATTCATGATAGATTTTGGAGGAAATCTTAGTAGTAGAATAGTTTCTCTCATCTTTAATTGTTTATTCATTAGCCAATAGATTTATTTATACAAAGTCTTAACTTGTCTAGTAACATATTTAATAATAGTAAATCTTTCTATTTAACAATAAAAGAATATGCACAAATGTTAACTTTACTAATAACAATAAGGAAATATGTTCACGTCGATTTCGTCATCGAGAGATCTCCTAATAACATGTATGAGATTGGACAAATCATCAGGTCATCTTCACGGTGTTTATACCCGACCGTCGGGTCATCAATGGCGTTATACCTCGCCATAAGGTCATAGATTTGGTAGAAAATATACTATGATCGTAGTGTTGTGCATCTCCATTGTCTCGTCATCATGTCACCATGTGAACTGAACAAACCCATCAATAGATTCATGTTCATAGTTCACAACAACATCATCATCACCGCCATATCAGTATATATACGTTGGAGTCATCATCTTCGTGGCTACATCGAATTCGTAGTTGATGAATAACCACATGAAAGAATATTTTTTTTTAAAACAAAACTTAGAGAAATCAATAGATAAAAGATAAAAAAAAAAAGATAAAAAGATAGATCCGTAGCGGTAGGTTGTCAAAAATTGAACAAAGCTTTTTGCATGTGGCTATTGCTCTAAAAATAACAAAACTCAAACCCATAGAAATTGGATCTTAGCTCTGATACCATGATAGATTTTGGAAGAAACCTTAGTAGTAGAATAGTTTCTCTAATCTTTATTCATTAGTCAATAGGCTTATTTATACAAAATCTTAACTTGTCTAGCAAGCTGTTTACATATTTAATAATAGTAAATCTTTCTATTTAACAACTTTCCTAATAACAATAAGGAAATATATTCACGTCGATTTCGTCATCTCAAGATCTCCTAATAATTCATCTTTCTTTTTTTTGTTTATTCGATAGAAGAATTTGTTGGGGGTTAAAGAAGAGATGGAGTATCCACTACATTAACATATACAGACTCTATATGTAAAATGCAAGACAAACTGAATTTCTTCCTATTAAATGGTGGTCGCTGTTGAATTGGAGGAGCCTTCAACTTGTAAGGATTTGAAATAATCCTTCTCTGCGTTAGACCATCTCCAATGTAAAACTCCATTTTTTACTCCAAAATGGAGTTGAGTTTTGCTCCAATGTATAATTCTATTTTTTTACTCCAAAAAAGAATATTCTAAATAGATTCTATTTCTATTTTATTACTGATATCTTTTACTTCTAAAATTTACAAATTAACCTTATTTATTTTTTTTTCTTACAAAACTTTTATACTCTGGAACATGGTCCGTTCCTTTTTGCATCTGTCTCTCACCTGCAAAAGCCACACAAAAAACGCAATTTAAATCGCTTGTTGCACAAGTTAATGCGTCTTTGCTCACAACACACAAATTCTCATAGCACGTGAGAGAGCTTTAAAGAAGGTTTGTTACCTCTTGCCATGGCGCTTTCCCGTCTGTTGCCTTGGATCTTTTAGGATCTTTTTGGGAAAGTATTTTGATAATTAATATATGTTAATTACTAAAAAAATCAGTAAATTTTTATTACATGTTCGAAATCTTTATATATACTAATGAAAAAAATGTCTAATTTTAATAAATGTCAGAAATTCAAATAGTATCTTTCACTTTTCTATTATTTCTTATGTTACATTTCTAACTTGTGAGCGTATTTTGTTATAATAAAACCAATAGCCATAACTCACTAATTTAGTTTTCTTCTAATGTAAAAATAAGATAATTAAGATTTCTTAACTTCATTTAAGAAGTTCCAAAACAAAATGTCAATTCTGTTTAATCGATGCCTTGAAGGATTTTTCCAAACAAGATAACTAAAACCAAATAACTAAAACCAAGTAAACATGTGCTTTTGGGTGACAAAGAAAACAAGCTGCAAATGTTCTTTTCGTACCTCAACACATCTTCTGAGTGCAAAATCAAGTCCCCAACCGTGAACCAAATCATTCTGTTAGCAATTTAGGTAAGGCATATAAATAAGACAGACAAAAAAGAGATATTTAGGGAAGGGAATGGAATATGAATGAAAAAAATAGATGATTGAGTAAGGAACCAGACCGTTATAAATATTTTAACCCGTCCGTTTAAGAACATATTAGTAACTGTCTTCTTAAACTGTTTCTAGTAAATAAATATGTGCCATCACCAATATCTAGTTTCAGCAAGTGGATGACCGCCACCATCTAGTTTATTAGTAACTGTTTCTTTTCGGAGAGCTTAGAGATTCTCTGGTATATGGGAGAATTGTATGGGTGAAGAAACCTAAAGTCTATGGAGAATTCTATAATTGTTGGTAGCTCTCCCTGGTTTAATGTGTATGGAAATGATTTCGGTTGGGGTAAACCGATCGCGGTTCGAGCTGGACCGGGACAAACTCATCCCACTCAGTTACCCGGTCGTCATAGTGAAACATGAGGATAGTGAAGTTCTCGGAAAACTGTTGAGAAGACGATAATTAACCAACCTTCTTGACACAAGCATCGATATTTTATTTCTGATTAATACCGACTGTAAACGTCACGAGGTATCTTGGTTGGCTGGTCAAATCCTGAAGAAGCAAAAAATGCAAAAAAAACATACCATATTTGATCAGGATTTATTATTTGAGAAACTACAATAGATAGGATTACTTAATATCATATTTAAGTTTGACCTTTTATCTTTAACACTGTATATTTAGAAAAGTCTTTAATGTTCTTATCTTTTTCAAGTTATTACCAAAAGTGTTTTTTTCTCTCTCTCTTCTTATTATTGACGACGGAGGACGATGTTAGGATGACGTGACGATGACAATGCACGGATGGCGGTTTAAGATGGAGACGATGATGGTGGGGGCGACGATGATGATACGACAACGACGACGGTGATGGATGACGGTGGTGACGATAACGGCAACGGTAGTACGACAACGATAACAGTGTTAACGACGATGGTAGCGATATCACTGGTGCTGGATGTTGATGGTAACGCCATTAACAGTAACGCCGGTGGTAGTGACAGTGATGTCGGCAATGCTGGTGATGGTGAAGATAACAAAAGAAGAAGAAGAAGAAATATAATGTTAACCGATAACAAGTTCGCTAACTGGGTTATCGGTTTAATTTGGCATAAATTTGTCAAGTTAACATAATTAGCTAATCAATAACTTATATTTTATGTGATATGATACTTAAATTAATTAACACGATAAATTTTCATGGATAACTTGTTTAACATGTAATTTACATTGATAATTGGTTTTACATGTATGTTAGATAACTGATTAAATATGTGTGTTTCACAATATGTATTTTCTATGAAATGATAACAAAATTAACATGATATTTTTTCATAAATAACTGGTTTAACATATAGTTTACATGGTTAACTGTTTTAACATGTATGATGGATAACTGAATTAACATGTATTTTTTCACAATATGTTAACATGTGTATCATGTTAACTACAAAATAATAGTGTAACTGTGCATTATTTTAATTTTCGAAGAACAATATTTTCGTGTGTGAACAGTGTTAACGGCGAAAAGTGAACAGTATTGTCAGAAACTAACGACGCCAACATAGTTTCATGCCAATGACATTTTAAGTAATTATGCTAAAAGGATAAGGGCTTTTAAGGATTAAATTTTGTTTCTCTCTCCTACTTACCTAAATTTGATTTATTTTTTCTCATGTACTTAATTAATTGGTCAACCAATGATATACACTAAAATCACTCTTATTTTGTATATCAAAACTGTATCGCAGCTTTAAAAAAATGGTTTTCTGATATTAAAAAATGGATGACAAATAAAAAATATTAAAAAAAATATTTAAGAACATACCTCAGGCGGTAACCCCCATTATCTGCGCAAATAGAAGTCTGATTCAACCGCAATCATACCCGGCGAGTCCACTTGATAGAATATGATGTCAGCTGATTCCATTCAAATATGAAAATTAGGTTAATTCTTAATCTACTAATATTAATTGCAAATCTGGGCTTTTTGACATCTTTGAACCAGGGTTAGATTCTCACAATATGATAAATTCTCTTCTTATAATTGTATATTAGATTTTGGATGCGCGGATTATATTTTTTGATTCTATATAAAATTTTAAATCAACATTTTAATCGACTTTGAAGATGGCTGACAATTTTTTTTTAATCTCATTTTATCTATGAGGGCGAAGATAATATTTTTTTTAAAAACAATCAAATGTTTAGTTATTTTTTTTAGACAAAGTATATTTATGGATGTAAAAGTTTGAGAAGTATTGACCGTTTTATTTTTGGGATAAAGGATTAGATAGTTTATTAAATTTTTAGTCTGCCATGAGGACATGAAGCAATTTTTTATTTGTTTTCGTTTTTATGTTTTATATTTTGTATGAAAAATATATTTGTGTAATATTTGAGAAGTGTTGATAATTAATTTAGTCTTTTCTTGGTTAGTTTTTTTGTATGAAAAAATATATTTGTGTAAGGTTTGAGATATGTTAATAATTTTAAGTAAATATTATAACCCGCCAGTTATAATTTTTTTTTCTTCTAAAATTTGAAGTCGAGATTTTAATCTGCTATGAGGATGGCCGACAATTTTTTTTCTCATATCATTTCATCTATGAGGGTGGAGGTAATATTTTTTTAAAGATCAAATGTTTAGTTCTTTTTTTTAGGCAAAATATATTTGTGGACGGGAAAGTTTGAGATGTAATGACAGTTTTATTTTTGGTATAAATGTAATATATATTTTACTAAATTTTTAATCCGCCATGAGAACGGGAAACAATTTTTTATTTGTTTTCATTTTTATGTTTTTATATTATTATTTTGTATGAAAAAATAGATTTGTGTAGTATTTGAGATGTGTTGATAATTTTAAGTATCGATTCTAACCCATCTGTAATAAACTTTTTGTAAGAAAAAATATATTTGTGTAAGGTTTGAGAAGTGTTAATAATTTTAAGTATAGATTCTAATTCATCTGTTATAATTTTTTTTTAACTAGCCAACCATTATTAGTTTCTAACTCGCTCTTAAAATATTCTAACCAGACCGTTATAAATATTTTAACCCGTCCGATAAAGAACATATTTATAAGAAATTATCAAGTTTGGCCGATATTGATTGATTTTTTTTCTTCTAATTATTTGGATATATTTCCAAAAATCTCGTACCAAATATTAATTTAATTATGAATTTGTATATTTTTAAAAATACAAATTTGATTTTATCTATTATGCTTTTATATTTTCTTTTCGTAAGTTTATTCTTTTTATTTTTAAATATCTAATAAATGCTAATAAATGCTAATAATTTGCTAATCGTATATCATTTATTGTGTAATGGAGTGTAATTCAAAATATTAGGCTAACTAACAAATTAAATTTATATTCAATATATTATTGGGAACCTTGTTCCATAATTCTAGTGATAGAATATTAACAAAATCTTTCAGTATCACAATATCAAAAAAATTTGGTTAATAAACTAAACCAAATAATCATATGTATCAGAGTACATTAAACTTACAATGGTCTTTTATGTTTTGACATAAAGGAATAAGACGAAAATACTCTTAATGAATTCATTAAATTGTATAAAGAATGCAATTTCATATTTTGTAAATACCATAGTAGGTAAAAGTTATTTTTAAGTGTGCTTCTCTTTTAATAGTATAGATGACCCGGTAAATATAATTTATGGCCTCGCCACTGATCATACCCAGTGGCATCTTTCACTTCAGCACCATGAGGATTCGAAGGAACCCATATATGCAGCAAACTCAGAAATGAAACATGAAAACATGGACGGTGCAATATGTATTTAGTACCATTAATCAAGAAAACACTAAACATCACATAAACTCGATGGTTGAAAAACCGAATCAAGTTATGGATTACGAAGACTTGAGTGACGTCGTGATGAAGGTGCCATCACATTCACATCATATGCAGTGGCGGAGGCTAGTTAGAGGAAGGGGGTCAACTGATCCCAGTGAATTTTAATTTACTATAATATTTTTTCACAATTTATAGTGTTGACCCCGGTAAAACTTTTCTATTGACACCTATATAATTGAATCTTATTTTATTCAAATTAAAAAACATTTGCTAGACATTTTAAATTTAACTCATATCTACATTGAAAAATAAGTATATGTATTCGTATCCGGTTTTATGTTTAAGAAATTATTGATTTTTAATAACCAAAATTTTAAAAATTGTAGACTTGTCTTCTACATTATTGTAATTTTTTTGAAAAACTATTATAGCTTTTTATTTAATATTTCAAAAATATTAAAACAATTATCAATTCTCCAACATGTTAAGTACGCAATAACACAAATAATTATAGTATGTTAACTACAAATCATTGTTGACAAAATAATACAAATCATTTTTATATTTGTTAACTATTAATTTTAAAGTATATATGACGATAATAATGTTTAAAAACTATATAGTGTATATCATATATTATGTTTTATAGTGTTATTTTTACATTTAATATTTTATATAATATTGACCTTAGTGAAAAACAATTCTAGAGGAAGGTAAAAAGCGAGAGGAAGGCCAGAGTTGAGGATATTGATAAAGCAGCAGAGAAGTTCATCAATCTAAAGCACAAGAATTTCAGCAAGACCACCACCATCTAGTTTCTTCCCTGAAACTTAGTAACTGTTTCTTTTCGGAGAGCTTAAAGATTCTCTAGTATATGTGAATATATATATCATAATTACCACTAGAGATTCTGTATATAGTGTATGTATGTGATTGTGTCCTAATTATCGCATCTACTTTTATTTTGGTTGTGTAACAAGAACCGGTTTACTAGTAGATAACAATGAAAAGTTATTCTCGTAACCTTTTCATTCATTACTTTTCCGAACGAAACTCGTTCCGACGAACGTTTGACATTGACATTTTGGAATTACTACACACACTTAAAAAACAAAAATCTCATTCATAAACTAACAAACTTTTGTTGCGAAAAAAAAAAAAAAAAAAAAACTAACAACTTTTAAAAGTTCATCATATTTTCCGAGGTCCATTAAATCAAAACGATTTCCATTTAAAAACCACAGCTAATTAAAAAAAAAAGATAACGGGCCTCGGAACTGGTAGTGGGCCCAATTATTTGTAACCCAATAAATATCCAAACCCACAAAATCGTGGTGATTGTGTAAATGTGTAACACTCTAACCAAACAATTTCATCCACACAACAAAGAATAGCCTAAAGTTTCTGTTAGCTCAGCTTCTGATCAATTTAATGATTTGATGTAAGAGTTGAGACTAATCAAAAAGTATGGTCGATGCTGTAGTGATCTCTACCACCATTGTTCGACCCGAGAGCTACGAAGATGGATCGAATCGGGTTAAGATCCATCTCACTCCATCGGATCTCTTGCTTCTTCGATCCGACTACACACAAAGAGGTCTTCTCTACCCTCAGCCCGACCCGGAAACCCATATAATCTCTCGACTGAAATCCTCTCTTACCGTCGCACTGAAGATTTTTTACCCGTTCGCGGGTCGTCTAGCCAAGATCGAGAACGAAGACGAAACGGCGTCGTTTTTCATCGACTGCGATGGTTCAGGTGTCAAGCTCGTCCATGCTTCGGCCATGAATGTCTCGGTGAGTGATGTTTTAGAACCGGCCGATGGTATCGTCCCCGGTTTCTTGAGCGGCTTTTTTCCGGCCAACGGAGTCAAAAGCTTTGAAGGGACCTCGGAATCACTGATCGTGTTTCAAGTGACGGAGTTGAAAGATGGAGTTTTCATCGGGTATGGTTATAACCATATGGTTGCAGACGGATCTTCGTTCTGGAGTTTCTTCAACACTTGGTCGGAGATTTGCTCGACCGGATCTCACCGGGAAAATTTCCCTCCTTTGCCTCTCCGTGGGTGGTTTCTCGGCGGGATTGATTACCCGATTCGAATTCCGGTCTCGGAGACGGTGCTGTCACCGACTCGGGCTGTTTCTTCGTCGTTACCCGATTTACAAGACAAGGTTTTTCGATTCACGAGGAGAAACATCTACGAGCTTAAAGCGAAAGCCAACGGCGAGGTTGATTCAGATGATCGGAGAATCTCGTCGCTTCAAGCGATTTTGGCGCATATGTGGCGATCGATAATCAGAAACAGTGATCTGAATCCGGAAGAAGTGATTTACTGCGACTTACTGATGGATATGAGACGGAGGTTGAACCCTCCGCTAGAGAAAGAGTGTTTCGGAAACGTGGTCGGGTTAGCGACGGCGACGACAACCGCCGGAGAAATGCTTAGCAATGGGCTGGGTTGGGCTGCTTTGCAAATTAACAAAAGTGTGGGGTCGCAAACGAATGAAGAATACAGAGTGTTCGCTGAGAATTGGGTGAAGAAACCGAAAGTGCTAAATCATATTGCTAAGCGTAATTCTATAATTGTTGCTAGCTCTCCTTGGTTTAATGTGTACGGAAATGATTTCGGTTGGGGTAAACCGATCGCGGTTCGAGGTGGACCGGGAAATACCAGCTACGGTAAACTCGTTGTTTTCCCGGGAATTGTACAAGGAAACATCGAGTTTCAGACGTCTTTGTCGTCTCACGTTTTCGAAAAATTGTCGTCTGATGCCGAGTTTTTGAAGCATGTATGTATAAATTATCGAAATCAAATGTAATTTGTTTTTAAAATAAAGAAATAAAACATATGTATAATGTATGGATGCCAAAATCCGAAACGAAATCATAATTAAAATCTAAAAGCAAAAGGTAATGGTGATGCTAATGCTTTAAATCTTGATCCAGCCACTAATGTCTAATGACTCTAATCCATGTAATACAATAAATGCCAACTAAATTAATATATATATATATATATATATATGGTATTTACGCACACAAAAAATAATAGAAATGCATATTCTTTCTCAAAAAAAAAAAAAAATTAGAAATGCATATATTGGCATGTATATATCAACAAACATAGGTTATGTTTCAAACACTACTATGCAAATAAAGAAAATGATTGGGGGTCACAAAAGGATGAAACTTTCAAAAAAAATTTGCTGAAAACAACAAAATTGTCCAATTGGTTTTGGCAGCAACTCTCTCTAGTTGTCCACTAGCTCCCCCTGGTTCATGTCTACCGGTTGAGATAAACCGATCACTGCTCGAGCTGGACCACCATATCTCAATGGACCATAACAGATTTCATATTAAACGGGATGGGCCTAAATGGGCCGGATCAAAACGGAGCTTGCCCGTCCATTTTAACATCCAGACTCGTGAACTTCTCTGCTGCTTCGCTTTCCCAGACGTATTTGATCTGGCAAAAAAATGGGAAACCAAAAATGTCGTACGGAATGATTAATGAATGTATGAAATTTAGTCTCCGCCGTGGCGGGTTCGAGGCTGCGATCGGCTATAATCCCCTGGTGGATTTGGAATTCCACGGAGCTCCATAAACTTCACACAAGATTTATAACAGGCCCAGGAACTGCTAATAGGCCCCATTATTTATAACCCAATAAATATCCAAGACAGCCAATCTTTTGTAGTCAACGTCTACGTGGCACGGTTTTGTACCCACGTGAATACACACGTTCTCACTGCCATTGCCATTAATGATTTGATTTAAGACTAATTAAAAACTAAAAAGTATAGTTGCCAGGTACCATTGACTTTAATGATTTAGTTTTAAGACTAATCAGAAAGTATGTAGTTAGTGTAAATCATCTCCTCCGAAAAAGAAAACGACAAGAAAAAATGGCCGATGTTGTAGTGATCTCTGAGACCATAGTTCGACCCGAGAGCTACGAAGATGGATCGGATCGGGTTAAGATCCATCTCAGTCCATGGGATCTCTTGCTTCTTCGATCCGACTACGCACAAAGAGGTCTTCTCTATCCTCAACCCGACCCGGAAACCCATATAATCTCTCGACTGAAGTCCTCTCTTTCTGTCGCTCTGAAGATTTTTTACCCGTTCGCGGGTCGTCTAGCCAAGATCGAGAACGAAGATGAAACGGCGTCGTTTTACATCGACTGCGATGGTTCAGGTGTCAAATTCGTCCATGCTTCGGCTTTGAATGTCTCGGTGAGTGATGTTCTAGAACCGGCTGGTGGTATTGTCCCCGGTTTCTTGACCGGGTTTTTCCCGGCGACCGGAGTCAAAAGCTTTGAAGGGATCTCGGAGTCATTGATCGCGTTTCAAGTGACGGAGTTGAAAGATGGAGTTTTCATCGGGTATGGTTGTAACCATATGGTTGCAGACGGAACTTCGTTCTGGAGTTTCTTCAACACTTGGTCGCAGATTTGCTCTACCGGATCTCACCGGGGAAATTTCCCTCCTTTACCTCTCCGTGGGTGGTTTCTCGGCGGGATTGATTACCCGATTCGAATTCCGGTCTCGGAGACGGTACTATCACCGGTTTCTTCGTCGTTACCCGATTTGCAAGACAAGGTTTTTCGATTCACGAGGAGAAACATCTCCGAGCTTAAAGCGAGAGCCAACGGCGAGGTTGATTCAGATGATCGGAAGATCTCGTCGCTTCAAGCGATTGTGGCGCACATGTGGCGATCGATAATCAGAAACAGTGATCTGAATCCGGAAGAAGTGATTCATGGCGAGTTATTGATGGATATGAGACGAAGGTTGAACCCTCCGCTCGAGAAAGAGTGTTTTGGAAACGTGGCCGGATTAGCGACGGCGACGACAACCGCCGGAGAATTGCTTAACAACAGGCTGGGTTGGGCTGCTTTGCAAATAAACAAAAGTCTGGGGTCAGAAACGAATGAAGGATTCAGAGTGTTCGCTGAGGATTGGGTGAAGAAACCGAAACTGTATGAAAATGGTTTTGCTGTGCGTAATTCTATACTTCTTGGTAGCTCTCCCTGGTTTAATGTGTATGGAAATGATTTCGGTTGGGGTAAACCGATCGCGGTTCGAGCTGGACCGGGAAATCTCAGCGATGGTAGACTCATTGCTTACCCGGGAATTGAAGAAGGAAACATCGAGATTCAGGCGTCTTTATCGTCTCACGTTTTGGAAAAATTGTCGACTGATGCAGAGTTTTTAAAGCATGTTTGTGTTGGATAAGTAAAATTATCCAAATCACATGTAATTTGATTTTTTTAAATAAAGAAATAAAACATATGTATGGATGCCAAAATCCATACCTAAGTTTTTGTGTTTAATGAAATGGGGAATTAAGGGTTAGATTCTCTATGTGAATCTCAGATGTAAATGAGACTTGAATTGACGAATTAGATTTGTATTAGTGAATCCAACTCGATACAAAGATATCAAATGAGATGTGTGTTTATATGTAAAGCGAGCTTGAAGAGTGTGCAAAAGGCTTACTTGTAGATCAAATTAAACAGTAGTGCTCTTTTCCTCGATCCAGAATTTACTTGTAGATTGTGACTGGATGCAGAAGTGCTTTAATGGATACAAGATTGTGACATTCATCTTTTTTTATTTATTATTCGATGGAAGATTTTGTCAGGGGGTTAAAGAAGAGATGAGAGTATCCACTACCTTAACATATACAGACCTCTATATGTAAAATGCAAGACAAACTGAATCTGACAGCGTCTCGGTCTTGGCTAACTTAAACAAACTCTTCCTATTAAATGGTGGTCGATGTTGAATTGGAGGAGCCTTCAACTTGTAAGGATTTGAAATAATCCTTCTCTGCGTTAGCCATTCTACTTTGGAACATGGTCCATTCCTTTTTGCATCTGTCCCTCACCTGCAAAACCACACAACAAACAATTGAAGTCGCTTGTCGCACAAGTTATGTGTCCTTTGCTCACAACACAAAATTCTCGTAACAAGTGAGAGAGCTTAAAAGAAGGTTTGGTACCCCTTGCCATGGCGCTTTCCCGTCTGTTGCCTCACCCTACAGCAAGCAAAAGAGAATCGGAGTTTGAGCGAAGAAGTTTAATGCCAGATGATCAAAGAAGAGGAAAAAAAAATGGGACATATAGAGAGTTTACTTGGTTGCCAAGGGAAGGGACAGTTTGATGAACGACCCACTGAGAATCTACTACTCCTATCTTCTCATGTGCAGGCTGCATTTCGATGTAAGAAAATACGCAGTTTCGTCATACAACAAACGAGATAGCTAAAACCAAGTAAACCTGTGCTTTTGGGTGACAAAAAAAAATAAACAAGCTGTGCAAGTGTTCCTTTCGTACCTCAACACATCTTCTGAGTGCAAAATCAAGTCCCCAACCGTGAACCAAATCATTCTGTTAGCAGTTTAGGTAAGGCATATAAGTAAAGACTGACAAAAAAGAAAGATTTAGGGAAGGGAAGGGAAGGGAAGATGAGTGAGGTGAATGGACAAATAGATGATGAAGCATGGAACCTGGATCATGTGCCACACGCATCGCCAGGCGTCTCTTGAAAATACAGGAGCCATGATCTCGACGAATCTGGATTTTGTCAATGACCCAAAAATTCTAAACTGGTTAGATACTATTAATAGGAAAAATTAACTCATATAACATGAAGTAATAAAAGGTTTCTACATACGCAGCACATGGAGGGAGATGAGGATCTGAGCACCATCCAGGTTTTTCTTCTGTTATCCTGATAAGATTCAAGCCCGGAAATTTGTAAAGATCACATAATGCAGAAAACTAAACATGGCCAGAAGCTGAGAGAATTTTTGTCCATCATACTTGTGAACTTCAAGATCTCCTCTTCTCTTTGTCATCTGCCATGTCAACCCCTTGTTTGGTTCCAAGCCAGGTTGGGAAATCTCCAGGCCATGCTTCTTCACCAGCTTTATGTACCTAGAAAAAAGATAATCAAGATGATCACAAAAGATCAAATGAAATGAAAGGAAACTGTCTTTTCAAATGAAAACAAGAAAAGGGGAGAGAATTCTCGTGAAGGTTAATAAGAACTTACTCTTCTGCATTAAAATGCTCGACCCCAAGGTCTTCATCCCAGATGAATATATAATCATATCGTGCTACAATATCAGGGTGCAAAAACCTCTTTGCATACCACCTAACATATTTTCAATTGCCAAGAGAGTCAATTAGTCATAAACATCACCAGAGTATTCTCTACCATACAGAATTAAAAAGAGTTTGATTAGCTGTTGATACCATTTTGTCTGCTTCCGCACACTAATGTGAATAGCGGTCTTCGACCATTCAAACTCATCCCACTCAGTTACTCGGCCGTCATAATGGAACAGGAGAATAGTGAAGTTCTCGGAGAACTGTTGAAAAGACGATAAATCATGTATGGCGTTCTATTAAAAGACAAAACAACAAACAAAGGGAATGAAACTAACCTTCTTGACACAAGCATCGATATTTGCTTTCTGATTAATACCGACCGTAAACGTCACGAGGTATCTTGGTTGGCTGGTCAAATCCTGAAGAAGCAAAAAAGGCAAAAAAACATACCATATCTGATCAGGATTTATTATTTTTTGTATATCAAGACTGAATCGCAGCTAAAAAAGACTGGTTTTCTGATTTTAAAAAATTGATGACAATGTAAAAAAAAATGGTTTAAGAACATACCTCATGCGGTAACCCCCATAATCTGCGCAAATAGAAGTCTGATTCAGCAGCAACCATACCCGGTGGCAATCTTTCAGCACCAC
Organism: Alliaria petiolata; assembly: GCA_020283515.1. NCBI lineage: Eukaryota > Viridiplantae > Streptophyta > Magnoliopsida > Brassicales > Brassicaceae > Alliaria > Alliaria petiolata. The sequence continues at coordinate 26,216,246 of JAHZTW010000001.1, forward strand.
GAGGATTCGAAGGAACCCATATCTGCAGCAAACTCAGAAATGAAACATGAAAACATGGACGGTGCAAAATGTATTTAGTACCATTAATCAAGAAAACACAGAACGAAAAGGTTAACAAACACATATTCTTAGTATATAGCTTCCTTCATGTTTGATAAGGTGTAATCTAAATGACTAAACAATGTAAAACCACAAAGAAGTTATCTGTTAATTTGGTAGCCTCAATTAATACATTAACAAGTATCCTATCTTTTTTTGAAGTCCAAAACCAAACAGACATAAGGATCCTCAAAACTTATCTTATATCATTGGGAAGAACTTAGAGTTTAAGTCCTCCGTTCTTGAAGATGAATCTCAGTTGCATATTAGAGTATGAAAGGGTGTGTGTACTGTGGTCTGTGTAGAAACTTGTCTAAATAATGTAAAACATTCCAAGTCATAAATAAAGGAGTGGAAGCGTGCCTTTGATTTGTCGATTGGACCGGATGAGCTGCTATCGTTACTCATTGATGATGACCAAGCTTTATGACTATCTGGAGTTGCAATTGCCGAACCCTTTTCCTCTATATACGAGAGATCGTTTGAAAGAAGAAAGTTTGTTGGGAGACTCACCTGGAATATGAGAACAAAATCTTACTAAGATAAACAAGAGAAAAAAAAAAAAAAACTAATAAAACACAGAAACAGAAAGATAAAAGGTTGATTCTACAACCTTAGTGATTGATAATGATGGAAAAGATATTCCAATCAGAAAGCCGAAAGTTACTCCGAAAAATGCTGCTGCAATGATCTTCATTCCATCTTTTGATTTCCTACTAATTGAACTGAAATAACAAGAACAAATCTGATTTAAGTTTCTCTGCACCTCTTGAAAGACCAACCAAATTAGTGAGTAACCTTCAAAACTTATGAAAAATAATTTATCAGAGACGAGATCCTGACCTGCGTGAAAAGATTCCCATATCTTCTCGAAACTTGTGACTGTAGTTTCACAGCAAAAAATGTGCAGCATTCAATAAAGGAGCTAGTCACACTCACTGGGTTTTCTCTCTACTCAAAAACTCAAGGCCTCCTGACAGTGAAGAAGCCAGGAACCTGCTAATGGTTAACACAGTGAGTCGTGATCTAGAGCAGCACAATGAAGTTTTTTTCAGAAGAAGACACACATGACCAAACATACTAGGATTCTCCTTTTTAAATGGCCAATCTGGTCATCAACCACACTTTTTTAAAAGATTCTTTGTCAAAAAAGGTAAGTCATTGTCGTAGAACCTACAGATGAATACAATACAGTGCTTCTAGACCAACCATGAGGAAAAAATAAAATAAAATAAAAAGCTTCAATACCAAACTATTGACCAAGCCTCCTAGTATGAGAATATAAATCTATTAAAAAGTCAAAAACACAAGTTTACTTCCATTAGATCATTCCACTCCTAAGATCACAGTTGCAAGCAAAATGCTATCAACAAGCAAGAAATCATGTGCTTCCCCTTTGACAAAAGCAAGAACAAACGATATTTACTAGGAACAATCACAGAACATGAAATTTACAAAGTCGTCTTACAAAAAAAAAAAAAACAGAACACTTTCCTTAGATTGCAAGACAAATAAAAACAATTAAACTCGGGATTAAGACAGCTCAATTTCCGCTGAATCACCATTGATTAAACAACACTAGCCGTAAATGTTGAAATCAACCAAAGCAGCCATAAAACTAATAATACTAAGAGCCGTGTTTCAACATCAAGAGAAGAAGCAAACAGTACCGAAATGAGAATTCCGCAAAACCAATAGGCCAAATTCCTCAAATAATCCAAAATTTCCACGATAGAACACGGAATTTTCCTAGAAACAAAAACAACGCATCACATTAAAAAAATCGAGACGAACCTGGAGGATGAATCAAATTCAAAACGAGATCCCGAGAACCAGTGAAGCACGAGAAAAAATCGCTTCTCGAAAATTCCCAAAACACGCACACACGCAGAAACCAACGAAAGAGGTGTAAAAACCCCGTGATCGCCTTTCGTCCAGAGACAACAAACCCAGAGAACGCCAAAAAAAACGCGAGAGAAGGAGAAATCGCGTTTTGGAATCAAAAGGAGTGATATAAAACTTTCTCGAAACCCCTTTATCGTTTTCGTTCGACCTTCCCTGAAGAAAATTCAAAGCAGCGTAGGTTTTTGTGGTTTGGTGACCCAAACGAATTTTCGTCTGGCGTTTATTTAGGTGCAGCAGAAGAAACCGAATAGGCTCAAAAGCTCAAAAGCTGATTAATGTTTTATTTTTTTTAAATATTTTAAATTAAAATGGTGGAATTTAATTTCGAAACCCCAAAAACGACACAGTTTTTTTCGAAGAAGTGTCTCGATTTGATTGGCTTAACTCAAATGCGCGTAAAAGTAAAGGACGACAATTAAAATTCATAAATCATAAAGGACCGACACGGCACGCATATCCGTACTTGCAACATCTCTAGCGATGATGCCAATTTAAAATTTGTTGTATCCCTTTTACAAATACTGTTTGATATATATATGTAAAATGTGAATGAAAACAAATCTACGTAATTCAGATTTTCAAAATAAAAAAGATGTGAATTACAAGAAAAGCTTAGCTTGTTGTGCGATATCTTTCCGAAAATCACGCAAGGATTTTACCACTTTAGAAGATGGGATTTTGCTAGAAGAAAGCAACAAAAAGAAGATATTGTTGAAAAATGAAATTATTATTACTACTAACCTTAAAGAGTTGTATGATAATTGGTTGAACAAAAAAAAACTTTGTTTTGCATAACTTTGTATAAATAGAGTTTGGAATGTATGAGATTGCTATATTTTGTGGGATTTAAAAGTCTGATGAAGTTTGACTATGTATTGCTATTTGCTAATAGGTTTACCAAACTATAATAAATGTTAGATTTCTCACCAAACTGGAGAGTCCACTTTCTTTAATATGAGAGGTCCCCAATTTTCGTTAATCGTTACTTGTTTTCTCTTACGTTATTTATTATAATCCCAAATAGTAGAGAAGTTTTAAAAGATGGGGTTACAAAATAAATTTGAGATAAGAAATGAGACATATCGAAAAACACAACGTTTTCAAAGATAAAATTTCAATATTGAGTTCAAAATGTAATATTTTTAGCTGTAAGTAAAAGTGAATTAAACTCTTAAATTAATACAATTTCACCTAAACTTTTAACTCGATATCTACCTGTTGGAAGAAACAAGAAAAAATATGCACAACTGTATGTCAGACTTATTAAAAGTTCAAAAAAAATTGTATGTCAGACTTTTCAATATTTATAACTTTCAGGGAAAAAGACTTTATATGAAAAAAGAAAAATAATAATAATAATATTGGTGTGTTCTTGATATTTGTAAAAAGTTAAATGTTTCACTTGATATTTGTAAAAAGTTTATATGTTCAATTGTTCATTTTGTATTCAAATACGAAACACAACAGAAACAGAAAGAAATAAAATTTACACATTCGAGATTTATAGATTGCGTTTGGTAAAATAAATTCAAATGTTGTTTCTGGTTGTATTTTTTTTTTTTTTGTTTGCAAGAAATTTCAGACTAGGTATTATGAGCCAAGGATAAGAACGGATTTAAATCTCAACCGGTGGTTATGATTATATTTTGATAAACAATTTTGTTCAAGTCTACGTTACAAAGTCTACATGTATATTGCTCTCACAAGAATAGAGCTATATATTTACGTTACAAAGTCTTTTACCTATGTAGACATGACTCTTTGGTGTTATGTACATATTAAGTCGTTATTACACATTGATCAACATATCACAAAAATAGACTATACAAGCATCACCACAGACATAGGCAAAGCAAAATACTCGAGGCTAAGGAATTCACAAGACAAAGAGAGAAGGAAATGAAATCTATGCTTCATTGGCTTCAGATACTGTTGCGGTGAAGGGAGGGAACCATAGCTCTACACGAGTACCACCAGCTCCTACGGCTGCATCGGGGATGCGAGGTGATATAACTCTGATCACGCATCCGTAACTCTCCAGGATCTCTCGGGCTACCGTTAAACCCGCCACAAAGTTCCATGTCATGTTGTCTTCAACCATGTTTTCCGACAAGAGTTCTGCTCCAAATGGTGTTAGCGAATGCATCTGCGTCTGCATTGACATAACAGTTTTAATGTTAAGAAGAAATTGGGTGAGTTTTTCCCACCCCTTGTAAAGTGCTAAAGCCTCACACATAAAAGCAGGATTTAAAGAGCAGAAGAAGATGAGTTTGGTCTCGTTTACCATATAGCGCATATCAGGACCATCGTCATCAATCACTACCAGACTGCCGCCAGCAGGAGCTCTGGTCGACAAAACTTCAACTTTACCCCCAACATGAGTGCGCAACAGTGCACCTTCAATGAGGTTGCTCAGAGCCTGCCTCAAAGCAGGTTCTTCAACAGCAACTTGTAGAGAAGCTGAGTTTTCACCTAGCTCCACTACTCTTTTCTGAGTAAGGGCAAGTGGTCTCACAGTCTCGACCATATCTAAAAGCACGTTAGAAATGTCGCATGGTCTTCCTGACATAAATGAAAGAGATAAGCCTTCCCCAACGCTTTTTGTTTCAAGTTGAGTTTTGAAGCAAGTCGTTAAGTCAATGGCTCGGGAGCTTATACCTTATGCTGTGTGTTTGAACGGGTGCAAGGGACAGAGGTGGCATAGGCATTTCTGAATCATCTGATCCAGAACTCAGGGAAAGGCGTGTGCTTGGGATTTTTGACCCATCAATAGGGTCTTTTTGTTCATAGTCATCTGAATACGTTGATCTCCTTGTTTCATTATGTGTTTTGTTTATTTTCTTCAGGGCTTCCTCGTTGTGGCGCACTATATTAGCCTGAAAATGAAATGCTTAGGAACAGACTTCAAAAAAATCATCTGTTTAAGAAACTCCCATGCTCAACGCATCTAAGACAGATTTATGAAGACATCTCAAAAAAAGAGTACCAAAAGAGACAAAGTAAGAGAAGGTGGAACCTTTGTCAAGTGAACTGCATCCTGAAGTTCTTGAAGGGTGTCTCTTATTTGTTCGCCTTGAACTATTAAGTCTTCGACAATATCATGTGAAATCTACAAGGTACAAAAACCTAAGTCAGTCTCACGATGCAAGACTCAGGGACATTCAAACTTCCAGCCAAATGTTAGAGCAAGGACCTGGTTTCTTTTCGTGTGAGTTGAAAGCATTTTACTTAACGTCCTAATGGTAGACAGCGGACCACGGATCTGCCGAAAAGCAAGGAAGAAAAAACATGATATAAAACTAAAGGAGACGTTAACATAAGATCTATGTGTGCTAAGCTAATAAGTGTGTGCCTCGTACCTGCTCCACTAGCTTACTCATCCTCACATTGTTTTGCCAAGATGACTGTTGAAGCAGCATTGTTTTCTAAACATAACCATAAAAACAAAAGAACAGTAAGGATTAAATATAAAGCCAAACACACGCAATGCAAACAAAAGACGTACAAGCAACAGCATAAGCCCAAAGGAAGAGGACAGGATATAGGAACAACCTGATCCATGACATATGCCATAGCGAGAGTCCGCGAAATATTAATGGCATATGATCTCTGCTCTGCAGTGAACACCTTAACAGACGGAAGCTTAACTTTTGGTGGTTTCGCATCAGCTGAACCAGGCAAAGCATAAGCTTCCTCAGGAGAAGGAAAATGCTTTAAACCGCGCGGTTTTTCCTCCTCCTCCCTCTCCTTCTCCTCCTCGGCTTCTACTGGTAACTCAGCAACCAAGAAACCAACAACAAATGGATGTTTCACCATTGGAAACACTGCAGCTCTATGTTTACTCACAACTTCAACCTATCATAAATGAAATAAAGATAAGCAAACTCGAGTTTTACGCAAATTTGCAGATAAGGACGAAGAACAAACACATACTTGTTGACTGGAAAGTAATGCCTCAGCCGCTCGCAAACCGGCGGGGATGCCAAAGTTTCCGACTAATATCACAACGTCTCCGGCATTAACACTTGGGTAGCAAGTGACACGACGCAGCTCCAAACGATCCATCACGTAGCTACCAGCTGGTCTTACATATACCTGAATCAAAAATCAACAGCAAAAACAAAACCCCAAATTAATTTTGAGAACACTTTTTTTTTTCTCCGGCGAAAAAATGGATAAACAAGGACAGAGACGCACCGAGAGGACTGCGTTTGGGTCCACGATTCTACGAAAGAGATCTAATTGCTCGAGGCAAAGACGCTGGAAATCAGGGCTTGGCAAGATGATCTTCGTCTTGCGATGGTCTTTTTCAATCATCTGTGTGAACTCCACCGGAGTCGTTGAAGCTCCACGAATCGCAGAAGCGATAGCGGAGGCTGACGCCACCATTGTCTCTCCTCCGCCGACGCCGCCAACGGAATCTGAGGCTCCATCGGATGCAGTGTGGTTCACGTAACGAACACCGCGTGCGGGGAGGGTAAATATAGAAGAAGAAGGCGACGAAGAGGAGGACGCATTGAGCAGCTTAAGCGAGGAATTGGAAGGTCTAGGGTTTGGAATACAAGTACAAAAGATTAAATTAGGGTTCGATGAGAGAAGGGTCTGAGAAGCGATTGCAGAAAGAAGCATCACTACGGAAGACGACAGTCGGAGTTACTTGTGGCTGAGACTGAAACTCCACGAGGAAGGAAGACGATGATGATATTACGATTACCATATTTCCACACAAAACGACTAACTCTAAAACGGCGTCGTGAGCAGGTGGATATTTTTTTGGTTAACAAAAACAAACTGAAATCAAACTGAACCAAACCGGAATTGAATCAAACTGAAAAGAAACCAAACTAAATTACAAATAAACCATAAACCAAGTTGTCATTTGACTCATTTCAGATGAATTGTTTTTTTTTAGTAGATTATTTTATTGATATCTTCTAATTTTATTGGTTAAACTGATTTTAAAAGAAATTTGTGCGAAATTGTTAATATTTGGTCACTTTAAATGTCTTAAAAGGGAAAATTTTAGGGGTGGTAAAAAACCGAACCGAAACGAACCAATCGAACCTAAACCAACCCAACCAAATCAAAGTCTATATCAAAATATTTCGGTTAGAGTTTTTATCAATTTGAATGGTTCAGTTCGATTCGGTTCTGAAAACTAATATGTTTATTATTTAATTGATAATATTAATGATATTAAATTAATATTAATGATTTATTTCTTATAATTTTGTTTCCATGATTTTTTTTACGAGTTATATGTAAGTTATTGCGTTTATATTTTTATATTTTTCGTCTTTCTAATATTAATGATCAATATTGATTGGGTTTTGTTTTGTGTTTTTAAAATTAATTAATGTCAATCAAACTAAAACCAAATCAACTCGAACTAAACCGAACCGAACACAAATCAAACCAAATTAACTTTGGTTGAGTTGAGTTAAAATTTTAAGAGAACCAAATTAATCGAATCAAACTGAACCGAACCAAGCCCAAAATTGAACTGAAATGCCCACTCCTAGCAAGAATACACGAGACTACATAAACTATGCGATTAGTTTTTGGCGTCGGTTAAAAATCTCGGTTATATATAAATTTTTTTTTAACTATATACAACTGTGCATAAGTATCTTATTATATAAAGCTTAATGTTTCAAATTTGCTAATTAAAATGATCGTGACACGTGTTAAACTATATCGATTAAATTTTGACACTATCGACTAGATTTTGTTTGAGAATGTAAAATTTCTATTTATATTTTTCACAACAAAATAAATATTTATTTTATTATACCAAAATCATATCTGAAAATAGTAATAAATTTAATTACAAAAAAATAAATAAATTTTAGACTTCTTTTTAATTTTATTTTTTTACAAGTAATCGAATTTTATTTTTAAATAATATTTTACCAGTTCTCTGATGTTTTATAATTTAACGTGGAGTTTGACTTAAAACTAAATATATTTGGTTTAATTAAACGGATAATCGGTTTACAATATCAAGTTAGGTTTCCTTTTTTGTTAGAGCACACACACACTCTCTATAAATACGAGAGAGTCCATCGTGTCTACACGCAAAACAAAAATTGCTCTCCCACCAAAAAAGCCTCTTTAGATAATTTGTTCTCTCTGTTGTGAAATTAAGAAAACGAGGATGGTGAAACGCGGTGGCACTAAGAGGAAGATTCCGATGGTGAAGATCGGTAAGAAAGAATCACTAGCGACTGCTTTTACCAAACGGAGTTATGGTCTTCACAGCAAAGCATCGCAGCTATGTCTCCTTTCCGGCGCACAGATAGCCGTTTTAGCGACTCCTCCTTCTTCGCAGTCCAACGCCTCCTTCTACTCCTTCGGCCACTCTTCCCTCGACGCCGTCGTCTCCGCTTTTCTCTCGAGAAATCGTCTTGTTCCTGTTCGTGAAGAGATGAGGGAGGAGGACGTTGGGATATGCTTGGCCCGCAAGGAGTTAGGGTTACGGTCGTGGTGGGAGGACGATGCTCTGATAATGAAAATTGATGTTCCTAAAACAACAATCTCTAGTTCAATTGCAGAAGATCTAGAACGAAGAAAAGATTTTCAAACATTGATGAACAACTGTCAAATTGTCAATTACAGAGAAAATAACAAGATGAAGAAGATGAACTTTACCACAATTTTTCTGGTTGAATGTTTGATTTCTCTCCCTTCTCTTCTTTAAACACCGTCGGCTTCTTTTCTTCTAATCCCAGCCGTTGGTTTCTTCTTTTAATCTCAGCCCTACACGTAATCACTTCATACTCTAATTTCCTATAACATGCTCTCGCCAGATCGGAGAATCCCAAGGAATTGACGGAGGCTATCAACTCCATGTCGTCTCTGTTGGCAAAATTTAAGGAGTTGCGTAAGGGAGAATCGTTCTGTAAGAGAAACGACAACGAGAAGAGCGAGCCGGATCAAACCCTAATTCCTCAATCCGATTCTCCAATCACTGATGAAATCGTTGCATTCTCACCTTCCGAGTAGAGTCAGATACTTGCGATTCGTGACAACAAGGACATGGCTTTGGATCAAGAGATGGATGTTGATCAATTAATAGATTTCGAGGCTTTTGATACTGAAGCACTTGATGCTTGGCTTTTGGAGAGTGGTCAGATGGTTCCTGGTGATTTCTTGACGAATCCGTATCTCATCCCTGATATGGCGCCTCAGAATAGAGATTTGGATCAAGATAATCGAAGTTTCTCTGATTTGTTCAACACCATTGCTGCACTTTGAAAGAAGATAACTAACACGGTTTATTATCCACTAGTAACTTCCCTGAGACATGTCTTAAACCCACGACTATTATATATGTGGGGATTGGTTCTGTTTGTTTCTTATTGATTGTAATGAAGGGGTCCTGTTTGGCCTTGATCAGTTTGAGATTGATTGAACTCAAACGGTTCATCTTTGGTTTGGATTAATGGTAACATTTTGAATTCTGTGTTATTATGTTTTGCATTTGTTAGTTTTCAATTCCAAAAATCATGTCTATTTTATGAATCTACTACTCGGAGATAAAAAAGGAAACATCATTAACCAATTTATGGCTGATTCTCTGATCTTGTATTAAATTTGGTAGCTAGCAAAAAAAAAAAGGTTTCATTAATGAGTATTACAACAAAAGCAGGTGAAATTTCGATTCTTTTCATAGTATAACAAAATCTGGTCAAGAAAATCCATTTGAGCTGTGTTACAGATTGTAAATCAATTTGGCTTTTACAAAGACGTTCTTGAAGATAAGCAACATTTTATGTGTTGTGTGAAGATACAACTTTCTACAACACTCAATGGACAACCAATTGGTACAAAGGTGGCATCAAGAGGGCCCAATTCGATTTCAGCTGCGATCCTCAAAGTATGTCAGAATCCTTTGCATGTTTTTCTTTCAGACCAATCAAATTTACCTTGTCCTCAGATGTTTAAACAGTCATATGAATGCAAGTCAGTCATATAGAAGCACCGGCTTCTTGCAAGAAAGTGGATTCAAATAATCAAATGTACGGACAATTCTCACTGATATATGTCTTACTTTGAACTCCTAAATGAATCATATAGAGCGCCCATATCAACATTGCCTCCTGAGAGTACAATCCCTATGTTCTTGCAATCTTTCCAACAAGGATTGATACGGAAACTGTTTGATAAAACTGCTGCTAGCCCATTGGCACCACTTGGTTCTACAGAGATTTTCAGTATCTCGTAGCACATTCTCGTTGCTTCGATTATTTCCCCATCTTCCAAAATCACCACATCATCTTTACCAAATCTCTCACTACCGGCATGATCGAACAAAAAAACTTTCTATTAGATGTAATGATACCATTTCATAAACATGATTCCTGTACAAGTAAGAATTTGATTTACCATATTAAATATCTTAGAGAAGCTCGAAGGCCATCGGCTATGGTATTGGTCACAGGTAAAGTGAAGATTCTACCAGCAACCTTAGACTGAGCTGCATCATCAGCTCTGTTGGGTTCAGCGGCTATAATCCGGATGCTCGGCTTAATCGATTTGGCAGCAAGGGCCACGCCAGAGATCAAACCAAACCGCCCCCGCTTATCGGCACAATTATAAGGTCTATCTCTTGGATCTGCTCTAGCAGTTCCAATGCAATTGTGCCCTGACCACTATCCAAAGAATAATAACCCAAACTTTTAGTTGGATCGGCACATAACAATAATGCTCCGCAAATACCAAAATAACTAGCTGATAAATGAAAATTTTATAAATAATTTTATTAAAAATAATTTTAAAATTGTTTAATGTAAAAATACATTAATCAGTTTTATATATATGTGAATAATATAATTTAATATTTCAACTTTTTTACATAATATTTTTAACTTGTTTTTAAGTTTAAATATTTATATTATTTGGTTAATTTATATGATTTTATTAACAAATCATATAAACAAAAAATATTTATAAATATGGATATCTATTAAAATCACACATATCGAAATATTTTTTATTGTAACCTAAATTATAGTTTTAATTTGTTATAATTTTTTAAAAAATTAAAATCACATATATCGAAGTCTTTTTTATTGTAAACATATTTTTTACCTAATCAAAAAAAAGTATTGTGTATAAATTATATTTCTTTAAATAATAGTTTTTTAACTATTTGTTATTCATTTTTAAGAAATGTATTTGTGTAATATGATGTATATCATAAATCATCATATAACCTAAAATTCGATTTTAAATAATTCAAAAACTAAAATATAATTTTCTTGTTATATTAAAAGTAATAAATGGATAAAGACATATAATGTAATTAATCTAATCAAAAAAAGAAATTTGTATTAAAATAATGGAAGAATAAGTGTGGTGGTGACACATCAGCAAAATGGCACCACTGTAAATATTTCAAAAAATAAGTTTACTCTCTAAAAATATTTCTCAATTAATATATAGGGGATATGTTTCCTTAAAGACATTACATAATCATTATGTCTCTCAATATGTTTCCGTAAAGTCATTACATAATCAAAGGTGGGTCTCGTCAAAATCTTGAAATTGAGTTTTTTTCGCAATAACCAAAAATTGAGTTTATCCTTCAAAACCGTGAAATCGTGTTTTTCCGCCAAATCGGCAAAAACGCGTTTTTCCGCCAAAACCCAAAAATTACGTTTTCCCGCAATAATCGAAAAATCAAGTGTTCCCGGCAAATCCGCAAAATCGCGTTTTTTTGTCAAAACCGAAAATCGTGCTTTTCCTTCAAAACCGCAAAATCACGTTTTTCCGCAAAAACTTAGAAATCACGTTTTTCGTCAAAACCGCAAAATTGCGTTTTTTCGTCAAAACCGCAAAATAGCGTTTTTCCGTCAAAACCGCAAATTCACGTTTTCCCGCCAAAACCACAGAAATCAAGGGAAAACGTGATTAATAAATATTAAAAATAATAATTTGAATATTTAGATGTAAATATATTTTAGATTAAAGATAAGTTATAGTTAAGATCAAAATAATAAAGTTAAAATAAATAAAAAATGATTAGATAAAAGTAAGAGTATTTTAGTCATTTTTTATTAAAACCATTCAAATGATCCATTCAGATTTGAATCCAAGGAATAAAACAAATACATCTCCATCCAGATGAATCATTCAGATGAATGACCAAAACTGAAACGAACATCATCTAGATGAACTATCAGATGGCAGATGATGATACAGGGCCATAGTCAAGAAAAGAAAAACAATCGTAGCGAGACCTTAATAGGCCTTGGGCCATTACTTTAAAGCCCAAGTTGAAAAAGTCAATGCTCAGATATATATACATTTAATACAAATTATATGGCCCAAGTCAACTGAATCACCATTAATGGATAAAGAAAATTACTTTTAAGTTGGGCTTATTCTTCCATTAATGGCCCAAGTCAACTGAATCACCATTAAAGTTGTTGATAAAGAGAGAGGTAAATCTTGGCCCCCCACTCGCAACGTTGCTTACATCATTGGAAATAATGGATACTTGAAACAAGTGGATATTGGCGAATCTAGAGACAAGTGGTGTTGCCCACTTGTGTGCTCTTATGTTCCAAGCTCAGTGCAAATTCTAGGCAGCCCCTAATCTATTCATTTGTGTTGTTCTATTTATTTACTGTTTTTCTTTTCCCGTCTTGGACTATTGATTTGTATCTCGACAAATGCTGCTTTCTCGACATAGCCTACTGTACATTTTTTCCTTGAAAGCTTTCTTTATTAGCTGAAAAGAAAAGAGCATCGCTGCTCTTCTTTAACCCCTTATATATATATATATATATATACATATGTTATACTGTCATGATTTGTCCTGTAGATATTATTTATCTGTGTTTGGTTGGTGGTTGTGCCAAGAGCTCTCTATTTATGCCCCAACATCACATGGTTATACCCCACCGAGAGGAGCCAGAATGCAAGCAAGGCGAAGACGGCATTTAACAGACAGGATTAGAAGAGCTGATTCATTTGATGTACAGAGAGTGCTTAGAGACGGTTTATTGGTCGTGCGGAAGCTTGAGAACGTGGCTATTGGACCCAACAACCGGCCTAAACTTGCCCTTGTAATTACAGACCCAGGAGATGTGAAATGTTTAACCATCACTTTTCTCACCCAAAACACTCGTGCTTATTAATTGTAAACCTTAAGCATGTGTGACCGAAGCTATATCCCAATGTGGGTTTTGAAAAGAAATTGTCGTTTAGTTTTTCACTTGGTGAGCTCCCAACTTTCATATATTTTGCATCATATATGTCCCACGAAGAAAAGGAGAAACAGAGATTGACTAGAGGCAGAATCGACGAGTGTCAATTTGTATGTGTAACATTTTTCAAGGTCGTGCAATGTATATAGCTCAAGAGAGGTTTGGGTTTGAATCTGGAAGAGATGGGGACCTTTTTTTTGGGTAAAATTATAAGGAAAAAAATGATAACATTTTGTAATTGACAAGAACGATCAAATAAAAGGAAAGCAGATTTTGGTTCTAATCCGTAAGGATCAAGTCTAAAGCTTGTGATAAACGGACGAGTGTTGTTCCAGAGCCACTGCTTTCTAACAAAAGGTAATCAAGCCCGTTTTTCCATAGAGAAGAGCGTGCAAACCCCATCCAATACAAAACCAGCAGTACCTTCTGGGAACACGGCTTGATCAAGAGCTATATGACCCTACAACAACAAAAACCAATCAGACAAAGACATCCCCACACAGCTCTATTTGTTCGAGATAGGGAATCGGTGGTCATCAAGAAAGATGGGGAAAAGAAGAGCCAAATATCCCACCTGCAAAACTCGGTTGAAACATTCTTTTTCTTGGGCAGAAGGTTCACTAAAAAGTAGTGTTGTCGTGATATTTGTGGTTCCATCGACGTATTGAGCTCCACTATCAAGCAAGAATAGTTTTTGAGGGTCTACACGACTGCAGCTCTCTGGCTCTGGTTTATAATGTATAATAGCCTCATTTGTACCGGAACCTGCAGGAAAAATTTGAGGAAAGGAATGCACCTCAGTCACTAAATGTATATCGACTCTGTATCGAGAAGCAAGCACCAGCACCAAGGATAACAATACCCATACCACTTATTGTAGCGAAGCTTGTATCCATAAACCCATCTTGCACTGAACGGAACTCAAGGAGCCTGTGAGCGACATCTACCTCTGTTAGGTTCGCATTCTTGTGCACTTCTTCTTCCAGCCAAGCCCAGAAATGAGCTAGAGCAGCAGCAAAATTTCTTCAGCCAAAAGATTTTTTATCATTAGAAAGTACAAAAAGGACCCATAATTTACAATTAAAAAAACTTGAAACCTCTAAGGGAAAGATGGTATTGCAACGTGTCCCTTTACCTCAAGTGAGAGTTCTTCATCCCCTGTAGCTCGGCATCATTTTTAATGGCCTTATCCTTGGTGACAACAGCGGTACCAGCACTTGCAGTAAATCCTGATGAAGATCCATAGCAGGAGCGCTCTGGGTATGTAGAGCATGTAGCGACAGGAGCAACATCAGAACCGGCCATGAAGATCCATAGCAAGAGCGGCAAGAGCAGCAGCAGCAGCAATCTCACCATCTCCCCCATCGCCATTCAATTCTTCCAAGGCTTGGTCTTCATCCCCGCTGGAGGAATCACTACTGCTTTCATCTCCTCTTTCAGTGTGGACATTTTTGTAGTGTATTAGGTAGAAGCTGCTATACATTGGAGATTCGTAAATTCTTCTAACTAGTCTACTCCTTAAATTCTCATTATCGCTTGCTTTCGAAACGAACACTTGCAACTATGTATCTAATTGGAATTTCTCCCGCCATTCTATTAACCTCACCGTCAACATCCCATTCAATTAGGTCGACATTATGCAAACTCTCAAACCCTTCGCCGCCAGTGGTAGGTTCTGTCGAAATTGGCAATTCTTCAGCTATGACGAAGATGCTCCTGATAGATTCATAGTCTAACCATGAATTCATTTGAGTTTTCAAAGCTCTCTTGGATTTTTGGATCTGAGAAAAAGCAAAAAAAAAAAAGAAAGAATAAAGAAACATTGCTAGCGCGGCTGTAAGACAAAGATTCTCTCAGATTTTTGAAAGAAAACCCGTACCTGTATGATCCAGATATTGAAGATTTCTAGCCATCGCAGAAAAACCTAGAAAACAACCACAAAGAAATTCCGTTTACTAGCTCAAACGCCCTACGATTAGTTGCGATTGAATCCGAAACTCTCAAATTCGTGAAGAACAAAAAAAAAGAGATAACCACAAAGAACGACGATTACCTCAAATGCCCTAGCGCTTCGATCCGAAACTCCCGAAAACCTAAAATGCCCTAGCGCTTCGATCCGAAACTCCCGAAAACTTGTCTCTGTCGATCCTCTCACAGCTCTCGTTTCGTTAGAAGAAAAGAAGGAGATGGAGAGAAGAAGAGTTTAAGTAAGACCCAAGATTTCAAAGACTCTCTCTCCCGCGGCAATTAAAACGGCATCATGACCCGCGAAGATAAAACGGCATGACGTCGAATCTAATAAAAGCAAAACGGTAGGTAGTCGATACTTTTGAGTATTTCAAACACAGTTCCCGCTAAGCCTCAAGCTCCCTCAATCCAATAATCAACCTAGAAGCTAACACAAGGTTTGACCACTATATCTTCAAATTTCACATCTCCACCACGCTAGGTGATATTTTTTTTAGAGAATTTCTCAAATTTGAACAGAGAACCCTTGATTAGTTTACGGATTGACAATCAAAAAGATAAGCGATGGATGTTTGTTATAGCTCATAGGTTACTATCTGAGTTGTTATCACTCTCAACAGCTTTGGAGCTTC
Source organism: Alliaria petiolata (assembly GCA_020283515.1). Classification (NCBI taxonomy): domain Eukaryota; kingdom Viridiplantae; phylum Streptophyta; class Magnoliopsida; order Brassicales; family Brassicaceae; genus Alliaria; species Alliaria petiolata. The sequence continues at coordinate 26,232,066 of JAHZTW010000001.1, forward strand.
TTTCCGTTTATGGGGTTTGCAGAGACGTAGAAGAAGAGAAAGAGCTTGTCTTGCCCAACAAAATAAGGTACAAGACTCTTCTATATACATGAGAAAGAAAGGCTAAGCCAAAACAGGGTTGAGATATTTGTTCAAGTGTCCTCTACGATTGTATTCATGGATGTGATTCCAAGTTTCTTTAGCAGAGATTCAACTGCTCATCATTCACACGTTTCAGAGTCTATTGATTCTTCTCACCATTCATGGGAAAGATCAAGACTCTGATCAGAGAGCTCCTCCTCGAGACTCAATCAAGAAATCTTCAAGTGTAGCAAGTGACTGTAATCGCTGACCCAGCGAAGCAATAGTTCCCTGGCACTCTGCAAATTTCGAGGCAGCAACTGCTAATTCCTTCTCCTGTAATTGCCACATTGTCACGAAAGAGTTTTAAAACAAATGAAGCGAGCTTTATTGCCTTATGCATTGTGTTTTGATAAATGATTTTTAAGGACGTTTCTAAGTTCAGGGTTCTAAATCGGTTTCTGTATATGTTCATGGAAAGTATTATGTAATATTGCATATGGATGACAAGAGAGTCCTACCTGCTTCAGCTTATAGTCGTCATCAAAAGCTTTCACATGGTTAGGCTCATGCTCTGCTTCTTGATGATGCTCAAATTCGTGTTTTACTTTTGAGATTTCATCTTGCAGTTCTTCGCACTTTGAAATGTGTTTTGCTGATAAAGCACATTCCTTTTCTGTACTTTCTTCCAAAGTTTCGATTTTCAAGATCAAAGATTCCGCTTCTGTTTCGACATCTCTGAGTCTTGATTCAACCGCTTCTGTTTTCGCGTTTGCAGCTTTTACACCATCCTCAGCCGCTTCTTTTGCATCCTTTGTTAAACGCAGCAGCGTTTGAAGCTCTGTTAACTTTCTCCCTGTTTCCTTTAGCCGACTTTGCGATGTCTCAAGCTGCTTCTTTGTCCCATTTAAGCATATGGTCAGTTCCAGCTTTTCTGCTCTTATAGTCTCTAGTTCTGACAGATTCACCTGTGCTCTGTTTAGCTGTTTTTGAAGATCCTGAATCTGCTTTCCAGATTCACCCAACAACACTCTAGATCCTGGGTTTCTGCTCTTGTAGTCTCTAGTTCTGACAGAGTCACTTGTGCTTTGTTTAGCTGTCTTTGAAGATCCTGAATTTGCTTCCCCGATTCACCCAACGACAACTCTAGATCCTGGTTTTCTGGTTCTAGCTTCTTCAACTCGGATAACTTCCCCTCTGTCTCCATTACTCGACTCTGCCATGCCTCAATTTGCTCTCTGGATCCATGCAAGGCCATCTCCAATTGCAGTTTCTCTACCTCTACCATCTCTACTTTTACCTCTAATTCACAAATTCGGTGAAGTGAGGTTTCAAGTTCATGTTTTAGTTGGCTTGATCGTACATCAGGTTTCCCTAATCCCTTGTTACTCTCTGAATGTTTTCTTCCCTGTTCAGAATTCGGCGGCAGAGCAAGCGAGCTTTTCCATCTCGAGAAAATCGTCCATCAAACCTATGTCTACTGAAGGAGCCATTGACGTTTTCCCAATGACCTTTTCAGAGGAACTCTGCATCTCATTGTCACTAAACGAAACTCTCTCCGAGTTCATTGGATCGCTTAACCATGACTCTCAGTTTCAGGCATTCCGCTTCAATTTTACTCAACTTTTGAATTCCGCGCTCTCTGCATCGCCGGTTTTAGCATGCATGTTCACAAGTGCACAAACTATGGCAGCATCCTTCACACAGCCGGTTTTCGATACATAAGCCGTGAACCGTTTGTCCCAATTGTGAACATCCTTGAATCATGGAAGCTCTGATGATACTCAAAAACGTTACTTTATCAGGAGAGATACCCGAAGCAAGCATTGCTTCCTCTGCATCGCCGTTCTGACTATACTCTGTGATGATGGAATTCCAAGAAACCAAGTTTCTCTTAGGCATTTCATCGAACACCTCGGGGTTCTCAGGTCTTCGCATTTCCCGTACACAGCAATGAGACTTGTAGCCAAGATCACATTAAAATCAACTTTAGATTGACAATACGGATCAAAGCCTATTTCTTGAAGAAGCCCATGAAACCATTTCCCAGCCGCAATGTCTTGACATCTACCACAAGCAACCAGAAGATCCACCACGATTGTCTCATTTGGCTTCACACCATTACTCTGCATCTCCCTAAACGCTTGAATCGCATAACCAACCCGATTGTTATTCACAAACCCAGAAATCAAACTTCCCCAAGCAACAACGTTCCACTTTGGGATATCCTCAAAAGCCCTCAAACCACAATCCACTTCTCCACAACACATATACATATAAAGCAAGCAAGTAGAAACATATACATATTCACTTCAAACCCCGGTTTTCACAACGAGTCCATGAACACAACTCCCGAATTGGATAGTCTCGGGAGACGTAGTGCAGAAATCTATGAGACGGTTTAGAGGAATGACGTTTCTGATAACTGAGGATTTGATCATCAAACCATGGAGTTGATTCAGTTCCACCATGGATCTGCAATTCTCCAGTTGGGAGAGGACCGGTGTGTAGTGCTTCTTCATCCGTGTTCTCTCATATTGTTATCAAGACATTCAAAGACATGACTCCTTATTCTGGAAACTTATCAAAGTTTATACCTTCATGAATCGGGTGAAGAAGATTTACCAAATTATAGAGAGTGAATGAATGAAACAACCGAACCGGGTCACAATCCTAGAGTCAGTTTTGCAAAGTTTAAATAGATACGGGTTTATTTTTCATTTTGAAAGAGTTTTAGTTTAAATTTGCAATTTCCCCAAGAAAATATTAATAAGGAAACTTATCAAAAGTTTATACCTTTGTGAAGATTTTCCACAAGTCCAGAGAGTCAGTTTTGCAAAGTTTAAATAGTTACAGGTTTATTTTATATTTTAAAAGAGTTGTAGTTTACATTTGCAATTTCCCCAAGAAAATATTAATAACCATAAATAGATTAGAAACGTAATGTTGATTATATCTCTGATTTGCATTTTATCTTGGTGTTGCAGACAAGTTTTGTTTCAAATGCATCAAACAATGGATCAAAGTAGTTTCCAGCAAGGTCTCTAAGCAGTTGTCCTTGGTGAAATGTCCTCTCTGTAAGGTCTGCTTCCTGGAAACGCTCTTTTCTGCGTAAAACACCTTCAAGCACTTGTTTACCGGAATGACCATATCAATTTGCAGACAGATAACATCTAAAAAAACTGATATAATAATACCCTTATCAGTAGAGTAAAATGTGTTATATTAATGAGTCCATAAAGAAAGTTAAAGTTTTCTTCATCTTCATCTTTTTGTGGCCTTAACCAGGTTTCCCGGCTGATGTATTTGACGTTCCACGGTTTTGGAAAATGAAAAAAGGTACTCCAGCCAAATCGGTGGTTTGAAGCCTGGTTGAGAAGGGAGCTTCAAGCTCTGATGCAGGTAGGTACGCTCGCAATCCCTTTCATGGATCTCTCTTTCTTTGCGCTGTTATCCTCTTGTCCAGTTGTTCACAAGAATCATTTCCTTTTTGCTTTCATTTTTCTTTCTCTTCGGTAGGAGGAAGATCTGAAAATAGTCAAATTAAAATTAAAATTAAAATTAAAATTAAAATTAAAATTAAAATTAAAATATATTTACTACGAGTAATTCGATTTTTTTTCTTTCATTTTTTTGTTTTCAATTTATTTTTACGAATTTTAAAATATTTTATTAAAAACCTCGCTGATCCTAATCTATTAATAATAACAATCTGAATAAATGTCAATTGCACTTGAATAAGTTGCATCTTTTCATTATTGTTATTTGTGTCTTTCTGTAAAGCTAAACTTTAATTTAATAAATACTTAATATGGTTACGTCTTTTCATTTATTTGAGTAGTGTCTTTTCATTATACATTAGGTGTTTTTTTCATTTATAACCGCTTATTTTATGAAAAATTGCATCTTTTAATATTCATGTCCTTTTAACTCTATAGAAAGACACAAAAATTCTAAGGATCTTCATTATTTGTTTTAGATGTGTTTAACAAAAAAGTTTATTAAACTAAAATGAGTAGTGGCATGAAGCAATGAAAGAAATATTACTTTGTACTGCACCAAATCAATTGCGTAATTTTTTTTCTTCATATTGTTAATTTAAGAGTCCATTTAAATTATGAAATTTATATTGGATATTGCAAAGACTAATCATGCAAAAGATCTTTGATATTCATGCACTTAGAGATTTGAAAAACATGTTCCCGGTAAGATTCAATTAACTTTACAATCCAAAGTTCTAAAAAACCAAAATCAAAAAATTATAAAGGTAATATATATTAATAATTAGAAATGTTCATAAATGCCTATTATAACAAACTGAATAAGTGTTATTAGTGGTTGCGTCTTTTCGTTATAATTTGTTTCATAATCGTTATAAAAGTTTGTGTCTTTTCATTATATATACTTTTCGTTTTAACCGGTTATTTAATGAAAATTATATCTTTTAATATTTATATCTTTTCAACTCTATAAAAAGACACAAAAAATTATGAAGATCTTCATTTTTTTTTCTGATGCATGTTTAGCAAAACTGGTTATTAGACTAAAATAAGGAGTGGCTTGAGGTAATGAAAAAAAATTACATTGGATTGCACCAAATTAATTATGTAATTTATTTTGTCATATTATTAATTCACTGCAAAGTTAGAAATCCATGAAAATTATAAAATTCAGAGTGCTTATTGAAAAGACTTATGCAAATGATATTTCATTTTTCTACATTTTAGGAATTCGACAAACTTGTTCCCGGTAAGATTCAATGAACTATACTCTCCAAAGTTCTAAAAAAACAAAAACAAAAATCAAAGCTTTATAAAGGTAATATATATTAATAATAGCAAATTTATTAGAGTTTGTGTCATTTCATTATTCATTAGGTTTATTTTCGTTTATAACCGCTTATTTTATAAAAAATTGAATCTTTTAATATTTATGTATGTTCAATTCTATAAAAAGACATAAGAAATTTATGAAAATCTTCATTATTTATTTTTAAATTCATATTTAGCAAAACTGTTTAATAGACTAAAATGAGGAGTAACATAAGGCAATGAAAAAAATATTACATTGGGCACATAGGTGGATTTCCATTTCTTTATCGTCATTTTTTGTTCAATACACTTTCACGTATAATTATTTTTAATATTTTATAACATCTTTTGAATAACTTTGATTTTGTAATTTTGATTTTGTAATTTTACATTTATAATCATAATAATTCTATAAAATATTTTAAAGTTGATATATACTCCCTCTGTTTTTTTTGTTAATTGTCATTCTAGGTTATTTCATACATATTAAGAAAACAACTAATTTTTCTATTTTACCCATTAATTAATACACTATTTTATTTGATATAATCAATTAATAAGTTTAAAAAGTAGGGTTAAAACTGGAAAATCTGTCATAAATCTGCATTGAAATCCGAAAACGATATTTATTTGTAAACAAAAAAACAAGTTTAGAACGACATTTAAAAAAACGCAGGGAGTATATGACAAATAAACTTTAGAGATAAAAATATTTATTAAAAATGAGTTTCCGTGCGAATGCGCGGATTCTATACCTAGTTTAGTATAGTAATATACTTACAAATTTAGCTTGGAATTAGTGAAAAAAAAATATTATTTTTTGCCAACCTTTCCTTTTCTTATCTCCATTGGAGAGTTCTTAGAAAAGAATCTTAACATAAAAAAATGAAAAAAAAATCAAAAAACAGAGAGAGAAGAGATGAGTTCTTAAAATTTTCTAAAATCTCTTATCTAAGAACTGATTCTAACCATCCAAGAACTCTTTTTGAACATTTGTCATTTTTTAATTACTTTTCTTTATTTTAAATATTAAATTTTAATTATATATATTAAATAATATTAAAATATTATATTAAATGGTTTAAGATATTTTTTTCAGAGATCGACCAATGTGGATGCTATAATGTTTTTAGTCTTTCTATATGATTTCTTCTTCACATTTGGCACCTTTTTTTGTTTGTATCTCTAACTCTATTATTTTTTTCTTATAGGTTAAAGTCCCCGTGACTGAGTTGAAAGCTTTGTCACTTCCCTCTTCACGTCTTCTGCTTTACCAATGAAGTCAATCATATCTTCTTTGTTCGCTCTCTCTTTGCTTTCTTCATTTGCATCGCTATCATCAGCGCAATGCCATTTCCCAGCAATCTTCAACTTCGGTGACTCTAACTCCGACACCGGCGGTCTCTCCGCCGCTTTTGGCCAAGCTGGTCCTCCTCACGGCGCTTCCTTCTTCGGTCAACCCGCCGGGAGGTACTGCGACGGTCGCCTCGTCGTTGATTTCATAGGTAATAATAATAATACTCTTTTTCCTTAGTCACGCGTTTGCGTTTTGCGTTTGCGTTTTTGGCTGATTTGTCTCCTTTTTTGACACAGCGGAGAGACTGGGATTGCCATATCTAAGTGCGTTTCTAGACTCGGTTGGTTCAAACTTCAGCCATGGCGCTAACTTTGCGACGGCCGGATCTCCGATCAGAGCTCTTAACTCCACTCTTCGTCAGAGCGGATTCAGCCCGTTTTCACTTGATGTTCAGTTTGTTCAATTCTCCAATTTCCACAACAGGTCCCAAACAGTTCGCAGTCGCGGTACGACTTTTCTCACTCACTCACTTCCATCTATGAGATAACAGATTTGGCTGATATGTCAGATGAATAGTGAAATAACGAAATACTCGAATAGTAGAAATGTTTTAGTTTTATTTTGTTATATTTTTCTAACACATTGGTATCGGTAGTATGTAAAAATAGCGTTGTTTTCGCGTTTCGAAAAGATGAATGTATTAAAGTGCTATATATCATTCATGAGAACGTCAAATGTCACAGGTGGAATCTACACAACGATCCTCCCTGAAGCTGACAACTTCTCTCAGGCGTTGTACACTTTTGACATCGGTCAGAACGATCTCACCGCTGCTTACTTCGCCAATAAAACAGTAGAACAAGTTGGAACCGACGATGTTCCTGAGATCATCAGCCAGTTCAAGACTGCTGTCACGGTCGGCCTCTCTGTTTCATACTCTGTTCCAACGAATGCTTTTGTTTAAAAGGGAATAATCATCATAAATGTGGTTTTTTTTTTGTTTTTTGTGACAGAATATTTACAAACAAGGAGGGAGATACTTATGGATTCACAACACAGGACCCATCGGTTGTTTACCGTATGTGATTGAATGGTTTCCGATTAAAGCATCAGACTTTGATTCACACGGATGTGCCTCTCCCTTGAACCACTTGGCTCAGCAATTCAATCACGCCTTGAAACAAGCCGTGATTGAGCTCAGAAGTTCCTTGTCTGAAGCCGCCATTAGTTACTTAGATGTCTACTCTGCCAAATATGAGCTGTTTGTCCACGCACAGGGTCACGGGTTCAAGAGATCGTTGGTTTCATGTTGTGGTCATGGAGGGAAATACAACTACAACAAGCACATTGGGTGTGGGATGAAGGTGACTGTGAAAGGCAAAGAGATTTACATTGGGAAGCCGTGCGACGAGCCTGACAAGGCGGTCGTGTGGGACGGTGTGCACTTCACGCAGGCTGCTAACAAATTCATCTTCGATAAGATCGCAGCCGGTTTGAGCATGGCATGTCACAGGCAGTGACAAGAACAAGAAGAAGAAAGAAGCTTTTCTTTTTATGAGTTTGTTTCAAAGGAAACAAGTTTGTTCAAAAACTGAGACTCTTGTGTATTGGCTGTCCCTGATATGAACATTTTGAGAATGCAATAAGATTTTTGGTGAGATAGGTTCATTGTTATCATCAACAGGAATCTACATGATCATAAGTCTCCAAAGGATATGAAACATCATAGGAACAAGGATATGTACACGAGAAGGCAGTAACTGTTTTCACCATTTGTAGTGGTTGAGATCAATAATCACCACTGTGATATCATCCCTACTACCTCTACTCACGCCCAGGTCCACGAGCTCTTTGCAAGCCGCCTTGGCCCAGGAAGACTTCAACGCCGTGATCGTCGGTGACATTGGAGGTGGGCTCCCGGTTTCACGGCGGGGAGATTCATTCTCTGATTGGTGGCAACTGATGGGTTTTGCACATTTGGGAGATTGAACTGCTGGCAACAGCTCTTCTCGTTGCTTGACAAGCGAAACTCGCCGGAGTTTCGAGGATGGGCTCACACTGACAAGTCCCTGGGTCAAGTTCTCGTCCTCGCTCTCTCTAGGCGTCTTTCTCTGAGCTAGCAACACGGTTTCAACTGCTTCTTGATTACTAACCACATCCCAAAGCCCGTCAGAAGCTAAGACAAGAAACTCCATATCTTCTTCCAATTCGAGTATCCTTGTGTCGGGTTCAGCAACTATCCATTTCTTTAGGTGTGCATCTCCAATGCTTCTGGAAACCGCGAGTGTTCCATAAACGCGCCAGGCCCCTCGATGGAAGTCGACATAACCTCCCTAAAGATGCATATGTCAAGGGAAGTAATCAAAAGCTACTAATCAACAACAAAAATATGAAAAATTTCTTCACGACCTTACCTGATTCTCTATTCTTTGGCGTTCGTCATCCCTTCCTAATCTATTATCAGCGGTAAGAGCCTCAGCAACTCCTCCTCCACGGGACAGGACAGCTCTACAATCTTCCAAATTCGAGACAATGATCTCCTGGTTTTGTATCAGAGCTGTAACACAGCAGGTCCCACTCCCTACACCCTGCATTTGTTGTACCAGTAAGCTCAAGTAGATTTGTAATCTTACAAGCAACTCTCTACTCATTGGCAAGTTCGAGGATTGTTTGTCTTTAAGATGGAAATTGCTTTACCTCTTGTAAGAAATCACGATCTGTCCTCAAGTAAGCAGCTCTAAAGGCTTCTTCTTTCTCCCCTTTCTCCTTGCAATTCTTCACCATCTCAAGAACATGTTTGTGCAGATTCTCAGCTACAGAGTCTGCAGCTTTCGCACCTCCATGACCATCATAAACTCCAAAGAAACTCTACAAAATCAATCCCCCACCAAAACCCATCAACCACAAACCACAATAAGATTCCAAAAACAAGGAATCGATCGACATACCTTGTTTGAGCTTCCGGGGGAACAAGGAGCGATCCTGTGAGTGTCTTCCATGAACTTCTTCTTGCCCTTTCTGGAGAAAACACCGAAACCGTTGCCTCCGAAGCTTACGGCGTCGTTTAGGTGGGGTGAGTCTCTGAATCTGAGATCATCAGCTTGATGACGCTTGTGCAGGACACTGGGGAGCAATGGGGGAACTATCGGTCTCTTAAAAGGCGACAGCTTTGGGACCAGTGACGGTGAAGAATTCGAGGGTGCTTCCTTGCTCACTCTATTTTCCATTTTTTTCTCCTGAGAGTACTGTGAACGGAGAAAGTAAATGGTAAAGTACAGACGCTTAACGGGTTTTGGCTCAGTTAAAAACTAAGAAAGTTCATTTTCATACGTTTCAAATGGCGAAACTGAAATTTGGAGAAAGAAAACAAAAAAAAAAGATAGGATACGTATATGGATTGTATAAGTTCGTAACCGAATTCTTAATATACGTATTCAATGGCGAATTCAGATTTCTTTCCTATTAATCATTAAATATACTAGGTTGTGAACCTGGACAGTTCCTTTGTATATTTCTGGGATGGAAGCTTGGTTTGCTGCTCATTGAAACGCATTCAGTGTAAGAAAATTTTTTCGGTTGAATAAATTTTGCATTCAATTAAAAAAAAATAAACGAATAATTTCGCACGCGAAAATTTGTTTTGTTTGAAAATTTTGCATTCAACTTAAAAAAACGAATAATTTCGTGCAATAATTTGTTTTGTTTCAAAAGCATTCATTGTAAAAACCCTTTTTCTCGTTGAATAAATTTTGCATTTAATTAAAAAATGAATAATTTTGCGCGAAATTTTATTTGAAAAACATTCATTGTAAAAAGTGAAAACCGTTTTTTGTTGAATAAATTTTGCATTGAATTAAAAAAAAACAAATAATTAAGCGCAAAAATTTGTATTGTTTAAAAACATTCATTGTAAAAACCATTTTTCTGATTGAATAAATTTTGTATTCAACTAAAAAGACAAAGAATTTCCCGCGAATGTTTGAAAAGCATTCATTGTAAAAACCGTTTTTCTCGTTGAATAATTTCACGCGAACAAATTGGTTTGTTTGAAAAATATTTATTGTAAAAAGTAAAAACTGTTTTTTGTTGATAAAATTTGAATTCAATTAAAAATGAATAGTTAAGCGCGAAAATTTGTTTTACTTGAAAAGCATTCATTGTAAAAACCATTTTTCTGGTTGAATAAATTTGCATTCAATTAAAAATATACAAATTCGCGCGAAAACTTGTTTTGAATAACATAATTTATGTATTTACAATGCATATTAAAATATTAAACATTACAAAATAATTATCAATATAAAAATCTGAGATAAAATATTTTATTAAATGAAACTATCATTTACTCACAATAACTTTTACAATAACTCCAAGCCAATAGATTGTGTCCTACTTAGGCCCCGGTTGGTAAGGATTGTGATTGTAAGCTATGGTTGTAAGTTTTTGCCGGTAGAGATTTTGGTTGTAATTAAAATTGTGACTGTTATTTTAAAAAACTTTGAAAATCTTATTGCTTAACAAAAACTGTAGAAATTGTGAGTGTTATTGTTAAATAAACTCAACAATAAAAAATGTAATCCATCGAATTTTTTGTCATAAATAATTGGGTAGTTTACTAAAATAGTCTTTAAATGTTTAATTTTCACTCAAATAGCCTTGAAATTATTTAATTACTAGAATAGTCTTTCGGAGTTTTTAAACCCGATTCTACCTTCTTCTTTTTTTTGACAAAAAAATGTAATTATGAAACTGCTATTACTATTATTTGTCACATAAGTAACAAAAAATCTACCAAATTACGAAAGTCTACCGGCTTAATTACAGTAGACTTAAAAATATTTTGTAGATTTTTTTATGTTCGTAGATTTAGTAAACGAACGGTAGATTTAGTACAAATTCGTAAACTTAATTGGTAGATTTCTTTTTGCGAGGCGGTATAGATGTTATGGAATGGTAGAATTTTTATTAGATTGGTAGATTTAATGTTAATGATGACAGATTTATATTTGTCTCATATACTTAAAACCCAAAATGTTGAATTTTTAAGTAGATTTATTATTAGATTTGTAGATTTTTTTTTTCTTAATTGGTAGATTAATTTTGGATTTGTAAACTTATTATTTATGATGGTAGATTTATATGAAAATGTGTTTGGTGTGATGGTAGATTTATGTTGTTTGATGGTAGCTTTATTTTGGCGTAGTAGATTTATTATTAATGATGGCAGAGTTATTGACGGAGAATTGTCTGTAGGTTCCTCAGAGAAATGATTGTAAATTTATTCGTAGTGTTGGTAGATTTGTTAAACATCGGTGGATTTACTAATAATGATGGTAAATTTATACAATCTATTGTAATTACTCAAATAGTGTTCAATTGGTAGATTTATTGATACATGTTGCGGTAGAGTTTTATGTTCAATACAGTAGACTTATTTTATCTAAGATGGGTAAAATATGATTTTGTCCATTTAAAAAGGAAGATTATTTTAAAAATAAATCTACACCAATGATGTAATATTTTTATACTGCAAATAACTCTACCAAAACATTAAAAAAATTTCAAAAAGTCTACCGTAATTCTAAACGCAAACACTGATTGCAAACGCTGGTCGCAAACACCGATTACAAACCTAGTCACAAACGTTGATTGCAAACATTATTTTTAAGTATTTTTCTTTTTATAATTTTTATTATATATTTTTAAAATTATTAAAATATTATTTATTTTTTAAATAAATTATTAAATTAGACATAAAGGCAATTTAGTAGATTAAACAAAGTCTTTTCATATGTGCTCTAAAATCTTCATAAAAAAAATTATTCTAGTAATATAAATACATTCCAAGATTATTCTAGGTTATATTCTCTAAATAATTTGTTTCAAAATTTATATATATATATGAGAAACAAACCCATAATTTTACTCTTTTATTCAAAAAATTTATGCCTTCATTTGTTTTAAAGAAAAACTGATGAACAAGGTCTAAAATTTAATCAAGTATAATGGGGATAAATAGATCTTAAAATAACAGAAAAAATATTTAGTTGTTAATTCATCAAATTTTTCTATGTGCTAAAACAGCAACAATTTGAAAGAGAAATTCAAATTCTTTGGAGAAGAAGAAAGAAAAGAAAAAAAAAATTATTTTGTGTTTAAAGTCAAAGAAACACTTTTTAAGTGACCATAAAGAGAGTTTAGAAAAAAAATGAAAGCAACGTGTAAAAACGTAGAAAAAAGCTGTAAAGATTTTAAAAATTAATAAAATCACAAAAGCCTCATTGGTAAAACAGTAACTGTAAAGACTTTAAAATGATTAAGGTCCTGTTTGATTCTCTATCTCAAATAGACATCTAGATGATTCATTTTCATGATCCATCCAAATGATTCATCCAGATGATGTTTGTTTATTTTCGGTTATTTTGGTTGTTCATCTGAATGACTCATCCGAATATAAATGTGTTTGTTTGTTTAGTTTACATATCCATCCAAATGATTTTGATTAAAAAAATGACTAAAATGCTCATACTTTCATTTGATCATATTTTTAATCTAATCTTAATCATATTAATTTTAATTCTTGATCTAAAATATATTTCTTAACCAAATTATTCTCAAATTATTATTTTTGACATTTATAAATTTTTATTTTCATAAAATATACATTTTTTATAAGAATCAAAACATGAAGCACCAACATATCAATACAAAACATGAACTCCAAAAATTATAATATCAATACAAAACATGAACTCCAAAAATTACAATATTAATTTCAAAATTTAAGGAAACCCAGACCATCAATTCAGATTTTGTTGTTGTAGAAGTTGTAATCGGATCAAAGCAAAAGAAACTCAGAGACGCAATGATGAGCAAACTTCAAATCCTAAACCAAAACCATCAATTCGATGAAATTGTTTCCAAGGTCTCCAATCTCAACCTTGGATCCATCAACGATGGTGATGCTCCCAACTCCACCAAGGACGAGATTCTTCAACGCCTCGGAGCCAGTAGGGCCACAATTGAGCAAACAGATGCTCGCATCTTCCAGAGCATATGAGAAAAAGGGATACCTGAGTTGACAATCGTACTTTGTTTTAGACTCTGATATTGTTGGTTTTTCTTCAACCTCGTCTTTTTCAAGCTGGTTCTTCAGCTACGCTGAGGCAAAGAGCGAGAGAGCAATCCGAGAGAGCATCCGCCGGAAGATGGCGTCGGAGAGAGCGTGAGAGAAATTGGCTTCGAGAGTGAAGATGAGAGTCGACAATTTTCAATTAGGTTTAGATTTTCATTTGTAATTTTTGGTTTTAGATAAGGCTATTTTTGTCATTTATTGTTTTGAGATGGATCATCTTCATCCAGCTAAACCGAATTGGTTGATCAAGATGAGTTTAAAAATTTTGCCTAAAAAATTAAAACTCATCTAGATAAATTATCTGGATAATTTTTAGTTTTGTTACAAAACAAACAAAACTCACATCTTCATCCAGATGGATCATCTGAATCATCTGAATGGAGAAATAAAAAACCCCCAAGTCTTCACAGTCTCATCTCCAATGGAGGCCTTAATCCCTTTGGTTTTGGAGATTTAAAGTCAAATGTACGACAAGACATCTTTCTAATACTTCGTATATATTAAGCAAATAAAATTACGAATCTATTAAAATTTAAAAAAAAAAATTGTGCCTTTTAAATCAATTTTTCACGTTAGTTCTTTTCTTTGATCGTTCAAAATTCACACTACATGTTTCCAAACGCTGACTAAACAAAACATTCATAAATTATCTAATTAAAAGTACATGATACACAAATCTGATTTTCCAAACAAGTTGTGAGCATCAAAATCAGTAAAAGAAATCATCTTTCTTGTTTTGAGAAATCCTCAAATAAATTATTAATACAACCATAAAAATTGATAGGTGTTGATAATACCAAAAAATTGTACTTTTAATATGATGGCTATAATAATTCAATATTGTTTATTTGAGCTGGTATAATTTTATTTATTAAGATCCAATAAATATGTTTAAATGAACATTTTTATTAAAAAAACATTTAAATCCGTAAAATTTAAGCCCGTTTTAACATTTTTAATTAAGAGCAAAACTTGGATGAGTAGGTTATTGACTTCAAAAATATGGAGTACGGTTCTGATCAGCCAACGTCTAAAACTCTTCACATGATAAAGGAAGGAGGTTTTAGTTTTAGGATTCTACCATCACCATTTATGTTATTAATTTTACAGTTTTTACTAATCGAAAAGTAATTTTGCAAAAAATACAAACACAAACTTTCAATTTATGTTCCAAAGGGCTTTACAAAACATTCTACAAGAAAACACCACCAACAACAACATTTCTTTTCATATGGTAAAATCATAATCCAAAGGAAGCAGCGAAATGGAGTAATCAGAAACCTGAGAAGATTCCAAGTAACCTCCTCCACTAACGTAATTAAACAAGAGATCATGCTGCTGATGCGGTGGTGTCCTGTCTCCTTCCCGGTGCGCCACGTCAACATCAACAACAAGAGCCTTGGTCCGTTTTTGCATATTCATCAACACGTTGTGCCACGTGTTAACCCTCGATTGGACCTTTCCGTGAACACCAACGTTCATCTCCGTCAAGTCCTCGCTTCTCACGGCGATCACTTCCTCCGGTTTAGCACCGTCGAGGATCCAGATAAGACAAGAACAGAACCCTTTCGAGATCTCCGAGTCGCTGTACGCTCTAAACCTCATCCTCCCAAACTCGTCGATCTTGATCTCTAACCAAACCTGAGTCGTGCATCCCGTGACTCGGTTCGCCGGAACACGAGCCGACTCGTCGAGTGGAGCTAGAGCCGATGCGTAGTTTAAGAGACGTTTGACTCGGTCGATCGGCTCGGTTAAAGACCGGAACTCGGAGACGAGGAAACGGAGCTTGTCGGCTGAGGTTGTTGTTCCTAAAGGAGCTTCGACGGAAACCGTCGCGAAAGAAACAGGGAACTCGTGGCTTAAGGGGTTTGGATTCGATTTCGAACCGAAATTGTGATTGATGTTGGAATCACGCATGCATCTAATAATTTTAGGAGAGAATCTGGAAGAAAAATTAGGGTTAGGGAAAGATTTCACCGTAGGTCTGAAGGTAGAAATCAATGGAGGAGAAGCAAGGGATTGCAACGACGATGAAGTGTTCATGATCCGTTACAAGGGAAAATGAAAAAAATGGTAGCAAAAGGTAGAAGAAGACGAGAAGGGAGAGAGAGAGAGATATTTAAGGATGATCAGAGGAAAGCTCCTTGAACTACGCGACGGAGAGAGGATGGAGATTAGAAAAGTAAAAAGCTTTTTCTAACACGCGCCAAAACTATTGTTCTGTTATTTTTTATTTGTCTATTTGGTTTCTAAACGTGCTAAAATGATTTTAAAATGATTCACTATTTTATGCTTCGTTTCTATTTTTTTGTTGGTCAATAATTGAGCTTCGATTCTTTAACTTGATTTTTGTATTTTTGTTTTACATTTACCTAAAGAATTTTCAAAAAAAAACTTTTTTTTTTCCACAAACTTATGTATTACACTATTACTTAATGAGAACGTGCCAATACAAACTTTTTTATCACCCTGAAATGAAACAGTAAAGAAAACTTTTTTATACAGTTAGCAAAGGAATTTGTGTGATGATTAAATCAATTAAAAAAATTATGCTATTTAATAAAATGTGATGTTGAAAATATTCATAATTCATAATTAGTTATAATGTAAAGATGGAGAAAATGATGAATTTTTTTTTTTGCATGTTTTGATTTTTTGTTTCCCTCCCTTTCTTGTAGAGATGATGAAAACAAAGATTTTTTTTTTTTTTTATCCAGCTTCATTCAAAACCAGAGAATAGAATTACAGAGTCAAAGATTACAAAAACAGAACTAAAATGCTCGCAAAAGAAAATAACATAATCAACTCCAAATTAAATTATGGAGTTAAACCGGTATTCTAAGTGATATATAAAAATGAAACCGTATATTGATGTAATGTTTTTCCTTAAATAAATTATTGTGGGGGTTAATGAAAATGAAAATAATTGTATCCATTTTATAATTTTACTCTGGAAACGATATCAATTAATAAAAAAAAAACGATATCAATTAAAAATTAATTGTTGTCTTATTGGACAGTCGTTGCTTAGTGGTCCAAATTAATTACAAAAATCTAGCTTTTTGCGCATTACTTTTCCTCCATTTTTTTCTCTGGTTCCAAGTCCAACGTACAGTAATTATTTCACCAACTCGAGTTATTATTAGATCCTCAGTGAAAAACAAAAGAGGTTGGATTAGAATGGTAATCAAAAACTTTACCATAAAACTTTTAATAAGACTTATACCGTTTTAATAGTTACCAATCACAAAAGCTGTACAGAAAGCGTTACCAACAATATTACATTCAGCTTTTTTGTACCCGCTTTTGTTTACATTTTTTTTTTTCTTTAAAGGTTAGTGCATGCAGTTAACTAGTCAAGATAAGTAGTAATGGATGATTTTGACTTAATTTGCTTTTTTTTTTACTTAATTTGCTTATAAAATAGATATGGCGGCAAGAAAATATCACTTTGAATTTTTGTACCAATCATATCTTTTTGGAATTTTCAATAACCAACTTGCATCACTTTATTTACTTATCTAGTCCAAAGCATATGCAATATACTTGGATGCTTAAGTAAAAGTAAAACTCCAAGTCAGTTGGAGTTTTGAACATTGGTTAAAAGGATTTAACTAGTTAATAATATGGTACAATATAGTGAGCTAAAATACTAATGATCTTGATAGTAATATAGGTTAATCCAACTCGTTAAAAAGATATATACACTTTGGTTTGGTTACGACATATGTTATCATTTCGTTTAGAAAAACATTAGATCGGAGATTTGAATACTCTAAATAAAGATGATAGCATCACCTTATTTTTTTCAACTTGATTATAAACAAGGGACAAAGACAAAGACACATACTTACTTTTTTTTTTTTTTGTTTTTTTTTTTACCCTTTTCAAAACCATGTTACACCGAAATTTGTTAATTAATGTTCAAGGACTATAGAGATGATTTATACTGCAAGAAAATATATGTATATTATATATACAAAACGCTGGTTATTACAATGATATATTTTTGTATATTAATACAATGATCCAAAGATTGGGCGGGTGTGTGAGTTCAGTCAGTGATACAAACACGACCAAGTCAACACAAAAACCAATTTCAAAGAGAGCGGCTATTATTTCGAGTTTACAAAATAGATTGCAAAACAAAATACGACATGTTTTCGATTCATTTGATGTTAACTGGAGAAGATATTATTACGAGTTTAGAAAATAGATTGCAAAGCAAAATACGAAATGTTTTTGATTCATTTGATGTTAAATGGAGAAGATATATACGATGGACGATATATGAGGCCGCCTAGTGATCAATCTAAATGCACGTGCATCGCTTTCTCTTTCAACCTACCTACCTCTATTTTCCCAATAAACTTTTAATTTCTCTTAGAATTAAATATGATTTTTGAGGAAAATCATCGAAAGCATATTCGATTCGACTAGTGATTCTTTCTTTATAGCCCCATAATGTCGGAAAGAGACTTGAGAAATCATATTTAAAATTTTTAAGTAGTTTTCCTTTCGTCATAGCTTACGGTTACACTCGAGTGTCTTGACCAAAAACAGTTTTTTTAAGAGTATTTTTGTTCTCTAATTCTTTATTTCCATTATATATCTTAAACAATTAGTCTTCTATATTTTCCATTATAAAATGTACAGGGATATCACTTAAAATAGTAGACAGGCACAAAGAAGACTCCGTTTTGTATATTAATAAAATCCAAAAAAAAACATTAATCATTTAACTATTTACATTAAAATATAATTTTCCGATTCTAAAATAACAAATTGGGGGAGGGTTATTGGGAGATAGATTTATAAAATTTTGATTGATTTTAAGAGTTGATAGATTTGTTAAATTTGTTAAAAAATTTTGTTAGATTTGAAAAGAGATTGTGTATTTAGAAAATCTATCAAAATAGTTTTATTCTAATGACTTTGAGAATCTAAGCTATATAGATAGTATTTTGAAAGTCTTGATAAATCTTGTTTTATGAGTTAAAATGTTTAAAATACTTGTCCCAATAACACAAAATTTTAATAGAATCATAAAATCTTTAAAAACCAAACTTTTTAATAACAAAGGATTTTGGATAGAATTTTAAAATCTTTAAACCAATAACAATGGATTCTATTAGGATTTTAAAAATTTATAAACCAATAATGATGGAATTTCAAAAAATTTAAAATTCTTTAAAATCCATCTCCCATAATCCCCAAGATTTGGAGAAGAGATCATAAATTCCTTTTGCATTTATAGACCTTTAAACTTCATTACACAGCTTTTTTATTATTTTTTTAATAAATGATTCTTAATTATAGATGATTTTGTAGCAATCTCATACAATTTCCCCTAGCGACTTTCCATACGGTGATATCACCAGAGACCTCGAGGGCTTTGTCGAGTTTGCCGGCGAGAGCCAAGATAAGCGTGGTCTTACCGGAAGAAGGGGGACCCAACAAGAGGGTCATCCTGGAGGGCTTGATGGAGCCAGAAATGTCTTTGAGGATAGTGAGCTGAGCTTTCTTGGCAAACTGAATCCCAATCATGCCCAGAGCAGACTCCGCCATGTTCCTCACCACGTTAAGAAGAGTGGGGAGAGATCTGCTACCGGCGTAGCAGTCGGCTTTGATGGTGAGGTTTACATGCCTCTGAGAGCTTCTTCATTTTCGGAGAGAAAAAGAGAGAGGGAGATTATGAATGTTTTAGAGCGAGAAATATTTGATAGCAATTAGCAAGTGTTTAAAATTATAGAATGTATATTTTTTGTATAGAATGTATATTTTTCATATTAATAAATTCTTCATTTTTTGTATTTGATAGCAATTAGCAAGTGTTTAATTCTTTATTTTTTTGTATAGAATGTATATTTTTGTTTAAAATTAATAAATTTATTAATATTCTGTAAATGAAAACTCTTTACGATTTGCTTATGAAATATAATATACCAATCATTTTTATAAACACTATTTATAAAAATGTGAAAGAGAACCATGAAACATCTTCTTTATATAAAAGGGATAGCTTTCCTGCCCTCTCAGTTATGCCACCTCAGCGAAAATAATCAGGGAAATAATCCTCCAATGAAAACATAACAAATTGTCACATCCTCCTCCTCAAAAAAAAAAAACCTACCAATTAAAACATAACAAATTCACACCTCACCTTCGTCCATAAATAACAAATACCTCAATCATAATATCAAATCCAAAATCTTCACCAGCCCATTAACATACAAGAAAGAATAGACTGAAACCCAATCAAAAAGCCCAAACCGCATCATACAACTACCCAATCCTAAAGCCCAGTAAGAAATCCACATCATGGACTCATCTTCTCCACGGTCTCGCTTCTTACACCTCCGACTCACCATAAACCAAGGCTACCGTTACAAACACCAGAAATTAAATTCCAATTAACAACAACCAAAAACGCAATAAATAAATAAACCAACTTAATGAACCATCAGAACGACTGGAACTCCAAAAGGCATCCAGATCCAAAACCTAGATTATAAATAATACACAGCTCAATGAGCTCAATCACAACTGATTAAACAAAATCCCAGGAAAAAATGAGAGATACCCAAAGTCTAGCCTACTCTTTCTCATACGATGAAAGACCCTTCGATACACCCACCCCCAGCAAAATTCATCTCATTATCAGAAGGAAACATACACAAGAAAGCGATGTTTTAATAAAAATTCCGTTCAGAACAGATGCAAAGGATCCAACGACTGCAACTTTAAGAAGAAACATCGAATTCACAGTTACAGATCCAACGCCTGTAACAACGGATCCAACGCCTACAACGCCAGCTGAATACTTTCTCGGCTTCGTCAACGCAGTAGCAATATCAATAGAAAGTGAAAGAGGTACGGCTGTTGATTTCTACTTCACAGTTACAGATTACAATTTGCAGGTGACAATCATGATCGACACAGACGTTCTCATAGGACCTTTAGACACTGAGAAGAGGCCACCAACTCATGAATAGGAAACCGAGAAATGCACAATATGTCTACAAACATTCAAAGGAGGAGACGATATCAACAAATTAACGTGTAATCACATATACCAAATGAATGTATTATCACTTGGATGTACACAAAAATGAACTGTCCAATCTGTACGGCAAGTGATCTTTAAAACATCGAGATGGAGCATACACATAGAAAAACCATGTCGTATAATCGACTATTTGTAAAGAGCAGCACTCTTACACGTTCATCTAATATAGCTACATGAATGGTTAAATTAAAAAAAACCACCTTCTATCATTGAAAGTTTCTAAATCAGCATGGAAATAAACAAAAGTTTCAGAAGAGAACAATATCCTGGAAAATTGATCTAACCTGAACAGATCTTATAGGCAACTCTTTAACAGAAAGCCTTTTGCAGTGTTCCTTCACCAGTCTCTTTGAGTCGTACTCTCTGATCTTCTTGCGAACGAAGCTACAAAAACAAGACGAGAAAAATGGATAAATCTCACAGATCCAGCTCAGTGAAACACACAATCGAACATGAAAAAACATTGGAATTACTAGAAACAAGTCCCCCCTCAATAATGTAGCTGTTCACACACACACACAAAAAAAAAAATCAAATAGTAGAGCTCCTATAATGTCTCTGATGAGGATTTCTATCACTACAATCACATAAAAAAACATGGGAATTACGTCTCAAGGTGCCAATTACTACTGTTATATTTTCCCCATTCATCCATATTCTCAAACATTCTTTCCTTTATACTCTAATATAGATAGAGTTCCACATGGCATCATCTTCAGGAATCAAGGATTAGAGCTGCTAACCATCGAAGGGAAAACCATGTTTTGTATCAATACAACAATATGATGTTATTCAATGAGGTTGCTCAAGTGAGAGCTACGAACTATCACAACAAACTTCCAGACAATCATCAAACAGAGTTCAACCCTCAAGCCTAAGCATTTAAACAAGTGTAAGATTCTTACACAATTGATTTTTACACATACGATATACTCTTTTCACATTCCTCTCCTTAATAGGATTCCACATTTCAACTCCAAATTAATATTATGGAGGGAAGCCAACAAGTTATATCCTCAGGGAAGAAACAAATCTTGGACACATGCTTCATCGTCTTTTCTTTGGGATAAAAAAATAAAACATGTGGAAACCAAAAATTACAGGATATGGGTAAAAAATTACAGGATGGAGAAAACAATAGCTAATTATTATTTCTAAAAATTGGGTATTTCATAATAACTTATTTTAAAAAAGAGAGAAGATACAACTCAGTTTTTAACGTATCCAAGGATTTTCAAACACATTTAAAATAAAAAAAAATTAGAAAACACAAAAAATATACACAGGATAACAAAAGTTATAAACAACTAATGAAACGCAACAAATTAAAATCATAAAAATTATATTTGCATATTTATGTTTAATTCTTCATGCAAACAATATTCAAATAAACTAAATTCCCAAGTTAACCCCACCATATATTTTCTTTGGCTACATTCAACCGACACAATTGTTTTATATTTTTCTAAAATCATATTTATTACCTATTATTAAGTAGATATATTGCACACCAAATATGTAAAAGTGTCTCTTATAATATAATCACGGTATCCACATATTAAAGTATATAAGCTCTTGAGGATTGAAAAGAAATAGTTTGGTCGTAGACAAAAACAAGGTACAAGCAATAAAACTCAAAGAAAAAAATGAAAAGAAAGTGGAAGGAACCTACAAATTATGGCCCAAAGGAGACATATAGAAGATGTAGATGAGGATGAAAAGAAGTGAGAAGAAGAAGAAACAAATCAGGTTTTACACCAACAAAACGATCGGGTTTAGATGAGGATGAAAAGAAGTGAATCAAAAGTAATAGAAGGTTAACGATGGTTGAGAGGACGGAGAAGGAGATGGATAAAGTTAAAGCATATAACCTTCTCACGGTAAGAAATAGCAATTGTAAAAAAAAAGGAGAATTCATAGAGTTGACCATTTCTATTTTATCAAGTTAGCATTTAAAGTTTTGTTCAAATTTCTGGTTACGAAATGCAATAAAAACAAAATGGCAAAACTAAATAAAATCTTACTGATTGGACTTGATTCAACTTTCTATTACAACATAATAAAACCAATTACTAACAATTATCACAACAAAATTTACATAAAACATAATTTAAAAAATAATAAAATAAACCGTATTGTAAGTTTTTAACAAAAAAAAAAAGAAGCAGCTGACAAATAGCATAAAAAATAGACAATTCATAATACTTAATATATTTTCTACCAAAATTTTTTTAATAATAATACTTAATGTACAATAATATCTCTCCCAAATGCCTTACAATTTAAAAATAATATCTTAAACATTCATAACATTACATTCAAATAACTAAATATTTTGCAACTCAAAAAATTACACTTCAAATTTAAATTTAAAACTAATCAATATAAGTACAACCCACGCGTAGCGTGGGTCAAACCCTAGTAATTTATAAAATAAAACATAACTCAACTTAATATTTTATAAAATAAAACTACAAAAGGCATTAAATATATAAATAGCAAGGCAAACATCATACATTAAAAAAAAACTAGAAATCAGAACAATATCAACATAAGTTTCGTTCATAAAATAAATAAAAAATAAGCAAAACAAATGAAAAAATAGAGCAAAAAATAAAGTAAATATATTTTGAATACATTTGGTCAAAAAAAAAAACATCATACATAACAAAAACCCAGCTAGACTAAAAGACAATTATCATTAAAAAGAATATAATAGCTAGAGTAAGATGAATTTTAAAAAAATATGATCCCTAAAACTATAAATAAAAAAATGCAGATCAAATAAATTATGCAGTTCATGCATAATAAATACAAATCAATTATAATACATAATAAATATAAATCAAGTAAATAACTATTTTTTATTAAATAGTGTAATATTTTTTTTAAATAGATCTGCAAATATTTAGGTGTTTTTCTTCTTATTCTTATCTATACATATCAATAATTTAATACTAGTAATAATATATCTGTAAATTACTTATTATTTTATTTATTTTTTTATCCTACAAATAAAAAGGCTGAATGGAAAACAAATGCAAAACTATCTGCACTGCATTTATTCTGCATTTGGATTTTGGACTGTGTATTCAAAACCATAGAGTATGGGCTAAGACATTTGCCTTTTCTGGTTTTTCCAATAAAGGTAAGCACCGCTCTAATCACTTATATAAAGGGTGTTGGCTATGTTTTCGGTCAGTTTTCTTTGACGGCATATACTAATTCCTTTAAATGGTGAAATATAAAAACAAAATTGTGAAATCGTGAAATGAAAAACAAAAACTCTTGCTTTAAAAATATATCGTTTCTTAGTTTGTAATTAAGGTTTACAAACCACAACGTATTCTACAAAAAAAAAACAAAAAAAAAAGAGAAATCAGCAAAATAATTAATATACTAATTATGGTGGTTGTACAGAAATGAAAGAAACCGATAATAAAGAAAAGTGAATATTTATTTAAGATTACCATTTGTATAACTAGGAGAAGATCTGCGCGTTGTGCAGATTTGTGATATTTTAACTGTTTTAAATTTATAATCTATTTCAATGTATTTGTTAGTAAAGGTTTGTCTGTAAATATTATTTTGTAAGTTGTTTCTCAACGTGCAATGAATCTGAATAACATTTTTACATATCCACGGATGATTCAGGTGAAAAAAGATCAACACTGGAAAGCAGCAATTATGATACAGTCGAGGGAGAAAGTATTGGTCAACCAAAATTTGAATTTCACTCCAATGCAACATGAAAACGATGATTCTATTGTTCAAGCTGATTCATTGCACGTTGAAAAATTGGATTAGACACTGAAGATGGAAATTCTGATATCGAATTATCTAGTGATGAATCTGAATAACATTTTTACATTTTATTATCTATTTATTTTATATTTTTGGTTTTTTCTGAGGATTGAAATTATACTCTTATTTAGTTTTTTTATTTAGGGATGATTTTAATGTTGTCACAAAGTGGTAACAACCATGTCACAATCTATGACCAAACTCAGAGGTCACTAAAACAGTAACTAATTGTGACGATATACTTACAAAATATTTGTAACTGTGAGTGACTTAAGTTTAGTCACAAAAATCGTATAATTTAGTTACTAAATTTGGTCGCAAATTCGTAATAATAATTGTGACTATATATTTTGTAACAAATACGCCACGATTAGAGACAAAAATTTGTTACATTCAATTTGGTCACAATATTATGACAAAATGTTAACACTTTTATGACTAAATAATTTCGTCACGGTTTCGTATGTAAATCGTTACAATATTGTTACAAAACAATTAGTCACAATTTTTTTGTAACAATATTCAGTTTTTTTTGTAGTGACCCAATTTTATTACTACCATCATATGGTGTTTGGATCCTCGGCTATCACAGATTCGAATGCAATATCAACAATAGCTGCTCAGCAGGAGGAACATATTCTGGTTCCCCTAGGGATGTTCTTTGTTGCTTCTCTCTTATCTATTATCATATCCAATCGGTATTCTCTTCCTTTTTTTTTATTATTGTCCTTATTCACATTATTGTAGAAGATCTTTTTGAACTTTTAAGAGCTGATTTTGGCATTGTTTGTCTGCTAAAAATAGATTCATTTCTTTGTGTGTTTTTGTGACCATTCGAACAGAAAATTATGCATTGTTTGCTTTTGTGAAATCTTTCTAGATTAATGACTCACTACTTCTTTTCCTATTCCATCGAACCTCAAACCGCCACCACCATTGCAATCTGGATTCTACTCTCTGGGACCTTCTTTCTGAGCATCCCTGCATGGATATGGAACATAACATACTTGATCTGCTTGTGAAGCCAATACAAAGGGATCGTATTTTAAAAAAAAAATATTAGACATGAATTCGATCTAAACAAAACAAAGTTTATTGATGAAGTTGGAGGAATTTATCCCGATAAAGGAATTCAAAAAGGCATATTCGATATGTTTAAAGTTTATTTTCCTTCTTTTTTTTAATGTAAGTTATTATAATCTGTAATGTGTTTTTTTTTAATCTACTTAAGAGCTAATGAAGAATAAATTAAAATTTAAGTTGATCTTTGCAGTTTAACAAATTGGGGAGGCTTACAAAAAAAAAAATACTAGACATCAATTCGATCTAAACAAAGTTTATTGATAAAATTGGAGGAATTCATTCCCATAAAGGAATTCAAGAAAGCATGATCGATATGTTTAAAGTTTATTTTTTCCCCCCTTTTTAAATGTAAGTTATTATAACCTGTAATTTTTTTTTATCTGCTTAAGAGCTAATGTAAATTTTTTTTCCTGCTTAAGAGCTAATGAAAATAAATTAAAATTTAAGTTGATCTTTACAGTTTAACAAATTGGGGAGGCTTACAGAAAAAAATATCTGTTGCCTTAAAGCTACGAACTCAATACCTCCACCTATTCAGGCACACGCCATATCCGGTAGGCTAATGCAACCATTATTTTATACCCAGCTGAGTTAGTAAATTTATTTAACAATTAGATATCTATATCAATTAGAAATCAGACAGCTCAGCACACACAAACTCTCTCTCTCTATCAGACGGACATCGAGAGCTTTTTTTTCGGCTCTACAGGATCCTTCTCGATTCTTCTTCTGGATCTCTGTCAGCAGATCGACGAATCAGAGCGAGAAGAAAGTAACAGAGAGTAGAAGCCTGTTCGAGTTTAAGAGTGTGCCTTTGGCTCTGAATGGCAATGCGTTTCAGGTGCGACTACGATTTGAGTGTGGGAACGGCGAGATTTGGAAGCGATGCGATTTGATGTAACTGTGAATGAAGATAAGATTAGAGTGTGGTGTGATTAGCTAATATTTTTGAATAGCAATACGATTAATGTGTGATGCGATTATCCTATAAATAATATAAGTATTATTAATTTTCATAAACATAAATAATAATAAAAAACAAGTGCTAAAATACGGAATTCACCGTTTTCCCGTCAAAAAAGTAAAATCATATTTTCCGCAAAAATGAGTTTTATCGTTTTTCAGCCAAAAGCGGAAAATCCCGATTTCCCGGTAAAAATAAAAAATTCTGTTTTTCAGTCAAAAATTTCATTTTCTCGCCAAAAATACAAAATTCCGTTTTCCGCCAAAACGTGAAGTCTTGTTTTTGGCGGGAAATGGGAAAAATGCGTTTTGTGGAAGACGACCGGAGATGGAAGATTCCGTCTCGACGATTCCTAGAATCCATCAAGTTTTGTCAAATTCGTTGCTCGATGGTCGAGTCGCTAACGGATTCAATCCTCACTCGAGTGCTCATTTCTTCGGTGTTTACGACGGTCATGGTGGTTCTCAGGTAAAATCAATTCGGTTCGATTCTAAGTCATTAGTGTTTTGATCGGGAATTGATTAGTAAACTGCGGAATCTTGGATTTAGATCTGATTTCTTTTCTTTTGATCGGTTATTGTGTGAAGGTGGCGAATTATTGCCGTGAGAGAATGCATTTGACTTTGACGGAGGAGATACCCTATGCAATACTTTTATGACTGTAATTTGGTCTAGGCAAGTATTGTTTCCCACGCTTAATGGATCGAATATGTTGTTTCTGCTTTGGAAAGGTCAAGTATTTTTCTCGTTCTCTTACTGGACCCATTAACGTGTCAAATTTCCTTTCTAGTTTTCATGTCTTCTATTGTTTACATCTATGGTGTCAAATGAACCTGATCTTACCCAGTGACAGGAAACAGCTGTTTCTCAAAAAAAATAATACGTTTGTGTGCTTATGTTTAGTGAGACGTTTTCACTTGACCTGATTTCTTAGTCCTGCACTTATGGTGTAGTGGTTCCAGCACGAGATTTCGTTGATTTGTCTGTTCTGTTACTCGGCCCTTGCTCGTTTCTTATGAGATCCTGATTTTAGTCATGATGAATAGTTTATTAGTTCAACTATAATCTTCCTGACAAAGGGGAAACATATGTAAAACTCCATTGGGGAAAACTGCTTTCAGATACATTTCTGCTTGATTTTGTCTGTTTATCTTCAAAAGTATGCAAGCTAAAAGATATGTCCTCTTTCAGGTTGCTGTCAAAGGGAAATTGGTTCATTCAATAAAAAAGCTGCAAGATACTTGTCTGGATTATAAGGTATTGTAGAGCTCAGTACTGCTTATTATACTTTATTAAACATGTATGTATCTGACATTGAAGAATAACAGAGGAAAAGAATTGAATAGCTTTCTGAATGAATATTGACAGAGGTAATTACATGACTATATAGCAAGGTAGACGTATCTACTTTCCTAAGGAAGGAGAATCGTAATAACTATACATTTAGAATACAAAGGAAAGTGAATAACTCTATTGCGTGATGAGCAAAACTCATGAGATACGATAGACATATAGCATAGATTAATTGGCGGGTCTTACTCTTCTCTCAACATATAGTGCTAGGCCAAAAGCTGGTAATGGTGTTATTGCTAATGGAGAAGCTTCGGGTTCTAAGAAGCCTAACGCCGCTCGCGTTATTCCGTCGATCACAAAGTAAGTAATGGAGAAGCTTCGGGTTCTTAACATATTGTAGGTATTATCTCAGTTTCTATGAATGAGTCTAAGTAGTAATTTGCGGAATGGCAGAATTATTTCAATCATATAATATAGTCCGTTCTTCCATAACTTGTTCTTATGGGCGCTGGATAAAGAAGGATATATCAGTTTCTTTTCCAGGTTTACATATGCCGTAGATGTGATGCCTTTTCCTTCAGTCTGACCCTGAGTGATACGTTGTGAGCTTAGGGTCCTTCCTGTTAGCCAACATATTGTTTCTTGTTGGTTCCTTTGCGTCTTTGAGTTCTCAGTATGTGTTTTCCTCTTCTCTTGTTGTCTTTCTTTTACCTTAATGGTCAACCCATTGGTGTTCAAAGTAAATAAGGGTCAGTCCACCCAGCTGAAGAATCATTGATTTTACTGCTTTGGTGTCCAGTCCTTGATACGAACGACTGGAAGACTAATGCTATATACATCTTTCAGAATGTAATTAATTTAATATCACGAGTTGCCAAAATGTTATTAATTTTTATTATACCGCCTTAAATTTTTATTCTGCCGTCCTAAATGTAATAGAACAACTTAGCCGCTTTATTGTTTTGCCAAATTTTTCCCCACTCATTGAAAAGACCTAAAAAAGTGTCATAAATATTTAGCCATCTCCCCCACTTCCTATCAAAACCGTTCTGTCGTCACTTTCCTTTTATTAGAGCGATTGGTTTCTCTTATTTCTGAAGTCTTATTGAAAGGTATTTTTACATAATTCTGGATTTTTATCATCTCTGTTTTCGTGAATCTGTTTCCGATGAAATTGCTCTCTTTAATTCGCATTGTTACACTCTGAGATAGTGATTTTCATGTGTTTTAAATGTAGATATGGAAGAGCCATATTCGAATTGTTATTTTCATAGATTTGTAACTCAAACTTTCGGTAATAAATCTGAACTTTATAATGCTTTAGGATTTAGATCAAATGCTTGTGGTCGGTTTTGATTAGTAGTTTACTTTAGGAATCCTATGTGCGCCTTAGTTACAAGTTGATGAGTTTCTTTTCAGTTCTGGTACCTTAGTGATTTGTTTCTCTATCTTAGTGTTTCGCTGTCTTTTGTGTTTGTTAATACGAGTAATGATGGGTTCCAATTTTGTCTTTCTACTATTCTTTCTGTTGTAGTTTGGTACATTTATAGGTTTTGCATCTTCTAAAAACGTTGAATTCTGTTTTTGAAAACATTGGTTTGAAAGTGTTCTCTGGTTTAAAACTCATGATTTAGCTACACTGATCTGTAGCTTTGTTATTTTTATTATGATTAGTGTTATTACTATTGTTTTTGGTCTTTGATTCTAGGCGGTTTCTGATGTTGCTGGGTCTTCTAAACAAGGCCATATCTTTGGACTTGGAGCATTAAGTGAGGATTTACCTTCTATTGATGCTTCTCCAAGTCAACCACAACCATCTGAAGAAGTGGAGATGATAACAAATCGCATCCAAGAGTTGGAAGCTGAACTGAAACAAAGCCTTGAAGAAAATTTGGAAATTGCAAAAAGAGTTGAAGCTATGGAAAAAATGATAAGAGTCTTTTGCAAGTGCACCAAGACCGTGAAGAAAATCTGAAGAATGTTGCAGGCTTTAGTAAGTGTATCACACCGTCCATGTATAAATATTAGTTTCTTTTTATTTGTAGTAATATTAGTTTCCTAACACCACCGTTCACGTCCATGTTTAGTTTTTATTTTGTTTAAATTATGTTTGTGTATTAACTTTGTTTTGGATTTGGATGTTGGTTTGCTAAGTAATATTATGGATTGTTTATTATACTTCATTTTAGTGTTTATTGTGTAATTATTTATTTATTTTAAAAGTTTGAGTACAATTAATAAAAAATATTTAGTAACTGTTTATGATTAAATTTAATGGTGTTTTGACATTTTTAATTTTGTCACAATTTCTGACAAATTCAGTAAGAAAAATTGTCACTAATATAAACCAAACGGTGATAATTATGTGATTATAAAGTTACTAATTATGATGGATTTGTGACATTATTGTGGTTGTAAATTCTAACAGATTGGTAACCTAAATTTAGTAATAATTTGTAACATAATAATTTGATAGTTTTTGTCACAATTTGTGACTTAATTGTGACTGTATTGTCTGTCATGAATTGTGTTATTTTCTGACTATAATTTAGTCACAAATTGTGACGTGATCTGCGACATTATTGTGGTCATAATTTCTAACGTATAAGTGACGTAAATATAGTAATAATTCGTGACAAATATATGGCAATTTTTAGTCATAATTTATGACTTAGTGCTGACAGTATTTTTCGTCATGAATTGTGTCGATTTTGTGACTTTTTAAATATCGTCACAAGTAGTAACGGATTGTTACTATTGTTAGACGTCACAAAATGTTGTGACGTTTTTTGTGACTGAAATGGATTTGTGACGATTTTATTGTTACTCTTCATAATTTGTGATATTTTCGTCATAATATAAAATTTGTGACGTAATATTTATATATTGTGACATAAAAAACTGTAACAATATTCTTTTTTTTTTTGTAGTGGGTATTCGGTAAATTCTAAAATGAAATTCGATAAGCAACAAATTGAACCAATCCGAGAAGCAACAAAATGAAACTTTAAATACCAATCCGAGAAGCAACACACCAGTTATGCATATCACTCATCTTCATCAACACAAATTGATTCGAAAGAAGGGAGATCTTCTTTACCATTGTACTTTTCATTCTCCTCTACATTATGTCAGATAAAAATCAAAGTTAGTACAAAGTTTTGAAGTTGTAGTTGTAGACTTGTAGTACTTTAAAAGAATAATTTTTTACCATTTTTATATGCTTCAAAGCCTCTTAACCAATTGCGACTGCAGATCAAAGTTTGCACATTTTTCGGAAGAAGTCGGCTTCTGTACTTGACTGAGATCTAAAGATGAAAGATAATTCTGAAGCAACTGTTCTTATAGGAATGTTGTTCATGAGTATTACTGGATATTGTTCTATAATCGACTTATATTCTTTTTGGTCGTTCGTAGATATGTCTTAAGGAAATAAGAGAGAGTTTTGGTAAAATATCGATTTGAAATTTAGTGACTAATAGTATAGATCCATATATTAATCAATTAAATAACAATATCTTATGGTTTTCAGACTTTGTAATATTTTTTAGCTTATTATTTTTAACTTCGAAAAGACATATATATAAAAAAAATATTTTTTCGTTTAGTTCTTCCTTTTTTTTTCTAAACTAAAAACACTCGAGAGCTAGAAGATTAATATTTATTTGTTTAAGAAAATATCAGAATTGATGGAATTTGGGTAATTCATTACTTTGAATTTATATAGCAACTCATTAAGTTCTCGCAAAACCGGTTTAAAAAAAAAAAACTCATTAAGTTCTCACATTTTCTGTTCTACTAATCTTTTCTTTTTCTTTTGTTCATGGAAGGCCGGCGCCTCGCCCACGGATCTGCACCGCCGTTGACCGCCGTGGAGAGATTCTTATACGGCCAAAAGAATGATGCCTTATGTTCTAAGAAACAAGAGTGTACTAGAGAGTAGAGACCGATCGATCGTGAAGACGAAAATGCCGATTGAGATTAGAAACGATAACAAAGAGAAACATGACGTTTGCTCCGAGGATGGATAAACACTTTTGGTGTTTTTATTCTTGTAATTGTGTATCTTTACAAGAAATAATGGTTTCTTAAGTTAGTTGCTCAAATGAATTTACTATATAAGGTTACATGAAATGATGTTAATTGTGGGAAAACATTAATTGTTAGGTTGACTAAACATTAATTCTTTCTTTTACAAATTAGATATTCAATAACAAATCTAATCCATAATATAATTGCTTGGAGAAAGTATGAGGGGATGTATTGCAATTTCCGCATTCTAACACTCCTTTTTCCGGTTATCAGAAAGTTGAACCGGGAATCAATAAGTAAAATAAAAATCCATATCCAAGATACACTCACTACCGGTCAAGCGAATAACGACTTAAAAAAAGAAATATATAATTTTATTTCCTGAAATTGATACGTATATAAATGGCACAATTGTATTTCGTAAATAAAAATATTTATATATCTCCATCTACTGAAAATCAACTTCACAAGAAATCCTTCGGCAGATTCGATTGCATTTGCAGGTAACGTCTGCTCATTAATCTTTTTCTCTCTCGATTAGTTTAAACCTCAATGGAAATTTCCGAGGAAGATGATGTTTGAATCAGTCAACTCGTAAACCTTTGTTTCCAGTAATTTTCCGAAATTGGGCTTTCCTGTTAATTTATCATTTCTCGCCGGAAAAATCTCTCATCAGAGTTTCCTTGTAACTCACGGAGATGCTATAGTCCTCCTTGAAAGCGACTGTTTGATATATTTATTAGTTTAATTATGCAATCAATGTGAAATTTACCGATTCATACTTGTTTTAAACAATGTGAAAGGAGAAGACTTTGATGGAAAAAAACAGAAACAAAAAACTGAGATTTGTCGAAAAAGTCTTAGTCTTCCCGATTGATCTCTGAAAACCCACCAGAAATCAAAGTCAATAAGCTCTCGTATATATATATATTCGTGTGTGGATCATTCATAAAGAAGGGTACTTTTTTCTTGTGTTATCTGAAATCGACATATATGCTTGAAGCGTTGTTGCAGGCGATTGTGTTGTTCATCTTGTTCTGGGTTGGGTTGTCTGTGATGGGAGGAAGCAGCTCAAAAGACTCGACCAGAGGCGGAAGCGGTCGGAGGTATTCTCGTAGCGTGTCTGGGAGCTCGTCTGCTTCTTCTTGGGCACAGTACGGAGACCAGAACAGCTTCTATCACACACCAAACCATCCATCTGCGAGTCCTGCCCCCTCCTACAATCCTGGATTGCAAACTCAGAAGAATCTTGAGCGGAAGTACTCACGGATTGCTGATAACTACCGCTCCATCGATGAGGTTTGAATCACAGAAGTTCATCACTTCTTTTTGTCTAGTTTTTGAGCATTTGGTGTGTGAGTTTCTTCTCTCTATTGTTGTTTTGCTTGATTTCATTTCTCTTTAACAGGTTACAGCTGCGCTTTCACACGCCGGTTTGGAGTCCTCGAATCTGATTGTTGGTATTGATGTCACGAAGAGCAACGAGTGGACAGGTTAGAGAAGTTATTATCATCTCTACGTATAGCCAATGTTTGAGTCTAGGTTTGAGTAAATGATGCTCTGATGTGAAAGCTGACTCGGGTGATTTTGATTCAGGGGCGAGATCATTCGGTAGGAAGAGCCTGCATTACATTGGAACGGCTCCAAACCCTTACCAGCAAGCTATTTCCATCATCGGAAAAACTTTGTCGGTTTTTGATGAAGATAACTTGATCCCATGTTATGGATTCGGAGATGGTAATAAACCATAAAGTCTCGGTCTTTTTTTCATCTAACTGTTAAGCTTGTTGTTTACTCTGTGATTATAGATTTTTAAGATTGGTTTCTTCGGTTTTGGCCATGCAGCTACAACACATGATCAGGATGTCTTTAGTTTCAATCCCAATGATACATTCTGTAACGGGTTTGAAGAAGTCCTCATGTGTTACAGAGAGATCGTTCCCCAGCTCCGCCTTGCAGGTTGAGTGATGAGATCAAGAAACCGTTTTCTCTACCGCCTGTGTTCGTACTCTTGCTCCACTTCTCCTTGATATTTTTTTGCCGGTTATGTAACAGGTCCGACATCTTTTGCGCCCATCATCGAAAGGGCCATGACAATTGTGGAAGAAAGTGGCGGTCAGTACCATGTTCTTCTCATAATCGCTGATGGACAGGTAAAGAACGCTATATTTGACTTCAGTAATGAACATTCTCAGACAGTTATATAGTTACCGTTTTGAGCTTTTTCTTGTGTTAGGTGACAAGAAGTGTTGATACAGAGAATGGGGCAGTCAGTCCACAAGAGCAGCAGACCATTGACGCCATTGTTAGAGCAAGGTAAATGAAAAAAAACCGTCTCTTCGAGTAAAATCAATCCGGTTCCATTCTGTTGATCTCTGCTTTGTTTCTAACTTGTTGATGGATTCCGTTGCAGTGAGTATCCTCTGTCGATAGTTCTTGTTGGCGTTGGAGATGGCCCCTGGGACACCATGAGACAGTTTGATGACAACATCCCCGCTCGTGCCTTCGACAATTTCCAGGTAATAATATCACCAAATAAAGCTTTCAGCAATAGTGTAGATACCCTTTGTCTTGTCCTAGCAAATGAATAAAAATTTAAACCCTTTTCAGTTTGTGAACTTCACGGCTATAATGTCAAAGAACACTGATCCGGCAAGAAAAGAGGCAGAGTTTGCGCTCTCCGCGTTGATGGAGATCCCGTCTCAGTACAAAGCCACCCTTGAGCTAGGATTACTCGGGTGAGTTGCAATTTTCAGATATACGAGCTTTCATCACTGTAATCTCTGCAGCAAGCTATGAACTGGTTTCAATAACCACCAAATCTCTTTCGCAGACGAAGAACCGGAAATTGTCCAAACAAAATTGCGCTTCCACCACCGACTTATGCTACTCAGTCTATGCGCAACAGCCCGAGAACTTCTCGATCAACCAGCTTTCAGAACAGAACACCACAACCATATGAATATGATAGTGGTGTTGCCACTGCACCACTCTCAAATGCTCGTAATGATAGCCAGGTAATTTGCATATAAATGGTGTTACAAAGAAAGAAATCCGCATTGATCGATCATCTTTTCGCGCTAATCACATGTTTTCTTGTTTGATGAACATCAACAGCTTTGCCCTGTATGTCTAGTGATACCAAAGAACATGGCTTTCAATTGTGGTCATCAGGTACATATCCGGTGTAGCTACCTAAGGATCGATCTCACTTCAAACAAAAACGTTAACTTTCCTTTGCTTTTCTTTGTTTTTTTTATCCTCCAGACTTGCTCAGAATGTGGTGAAGACCTCAATGTTTGCCCTATTTGCCGGAGCTCAATCTCGGTTCGTATCAAGCTTTATTAAGATATAAAACTCTCTCAAGAGCTGAAGGAAACAGAGGTGTGATCCGAGCATAGCTCGAGTGAGTTTTCCAACGTCATCTGAACTAGATCTCATCAATGGTGGTGGAGATATGACCAGTGAGTGTCCTATCATTTGTTTCTACTTTGAGCGGGAATAACCGTTGAATGATTGTTCGATCAATCACGGCTTCTTTAAAGGGTTTGTAGATATAATCTTTTTCAGTTTTTGCAATCTCATTGGACATGAAAAACACACAAAGTAGACTCTCTCGTCAGGCGCGAGATGTAAATAAAAGGATCTTTTGCTCTGCTTCGACAGGCTCGTTGTTACAGATTTTGTACATAAGAATTTTACTCTCTCTTCCTTGAAGAGTCTTGTTGAATGTTCAACATGATGTATACCTTTCTTGTCTGAAACCTTATAGTCTTCAACACATGAGCCCAAATTGTCCTGATTCACTACCCTAATTGACATCTTATGGACCAAATAAATGAACTTTCACCGAAAAAATGTTCAAGGAGAGTACAAATTCCACTTCAATGCCTCGTACTAGATTTACTTTTTTCGTATTTGATGCTTTTCAAACTAATACTTTTCCTGTTCACTGTGTAAGAATATAAGATATACTTTCCCCTGAACGCAAGTCTTTTCTTAGTGTTCCATGAATGCGACTTGTTCCTACAACTATAAGCATGGTGGGCTCATGAGAATCAGTCAGATTTACACTCATTATTCATGTGGTTTAAACCAGAGTAATCTAGAGCTTCTCCTTCATCACGAAAAGTATTGCCACTTGCCACAGTGAAGATTTTATAACGGCAAAAAAGATAAAGACATGTTTTCAAAATCTTTGAATAAGATTCCAGTCAGATTGTTCAACAATCTTCTTCAGTTTCAGAGACCCTACTTATGTCTTATCACGCAAACCAAGAGACAAAACATCATCCTTTGTGGTTGGCAAGTCCGAATTCAAGAGTTACCATGAATTTCGGAAGCGACATCTCTGCTCTGAATGAAGACATCATAGTTGAGCGGCTACTTCATAGCCATGATCCAGACGGTCGCTGGATTGATTCCGAAATGCTGCTTCAAGAAGTCGAAACTATCTTGAGCTTCGTTCTTGAAAATGATGTGAGCTCTCCATCAACCGGGCTTCGATTCTTCAGAAACTTGTTTAGATTCTTGCCAATAACAATGCCACTAAAATTTGCAGATTTCTAAGCCGCTTCCGACAGAGAATTGTCTGACCAACATTGAAGTTTTTGAATCAAAGGAAACACTACCATACGCTATCTCCAGAATCTCCATTCAGGTAACAGATATTCCTTTCTACTCAAATCATTTCTTCCTGTAAAATGCATTGAGACTCTTGAGGATGCAGATGCTTTGTCCATGCAAGGGGGAAAATGAGATCCACACAAGAACAATGGTTTTGTTTGATCTTCTGAAAGAATACAGATGGGATGCAAAAGCTGTGTTAGTACTAGGAGCCCTTGCTGCAACATATGGAGGACTATTGCTACCAATTCATCTAGCCTTCATTGATCCCGTTGCAGCATCAATTGCAACACTCAACCAGTTGCCTATTGAGAAAACCAAGTTCAGACCATGGTCAAACTCTCTAAGCTTGGTTGTTAAAGCTATGGTGGACGTAACCAAATGCATCACTGAGTTTGAAAGACTTCCATTTAAACAAGCGAAGCTAGACAACTACATTGTGGGAGAAACCATGTCTCACATCTATTTGGCTACTTACCGAGTTGTCAAAAGTGCACTTGCCTGCCTGCAGCAGGTCCCTTATTTCAAGCAAGTCCAGCAGGTGCATTTTTCCACCTTTGTTCTATCATTCCTACAAAATGAAAAACAAAACACATAAATTATTTCCATCGTATGAGCATTTCAACATTGAGTTTTCTCATGGCTAGGAATTATCTGAAATACTCAGGCAACGGAATCAAGGAGAGCAGCAGCGGAACTTTCTAGTTTGGGATATCAGTTGCGCAACATGCATGCCCGCCTCAACAAGCAAGTAGAAGAATGCAGTTCACAAATAGGTAACTTTCAGATCTTCTGATGTCAAGTTCTAAAGGCACAGCTTCTCTTTAAAAGCAATTCTCATCTCTAATGTTGCTTCTCTGTTGTTTTGTCAGAGGAAGAAATCTACCAAAGGCTTAGAAACATTAACACGGAGACACATCAAGATAACCAGGAGGTACTCCAACTACTTTTTTCTCTACAAGATGATGTGCAACTTCAACAATACTCCAGACAGGTACAAAGAACCATCTTTTTTCTTTTTCGATGTTCCTTCTTTTTTGTTTTTCTTTTCTCTCTCTCTTCTTTTTGATCTTTTGCTTTAAATTACCATCTTCTCATATACATCCCAGCCAAATTAAATAACGATGCGGTGCAGCATTCAGTATGACGATACATAGACAGATTCTTTTACCTTTCATAAGTGAAGACGTTTCATGACCAGTTGCTCCTTGGTGATTTTACCTTGGCAAGATTATTCATTTGATTCAATATTCTTTATCATGGCAGATAGATATAACTGAGCTGAAAGAAAAGGTGATACTGCTGCTATTATCAAAGCCAGAACTCTTACCCATAGAGCCATTTCACTTCCTGCTTCAACAGTTATACGATCATCCGTCCAACACCAACACAGAGCAAAACTATGATATCTTATGGCTTCCAATACCACTGTCCCAAAATTGGACAGAGGAAGAGAAGGAAACCTTCACTTTCTTCTCCAATTCCCTACCGTGGATCTCAGTAAGGCGGCCATGGTTGATGAGCTCCACGGTACTGAATTTTTTAAGAACAGAATGGCCGTATAGAGATGGCGAGACAATGGTGGTGGTGATGGATTCTAGTGGGAAGGTTGTGAACATGAATGCCATGGATATGGTGTTGATCTGGGGTGTTAGGGCATATCCATTTTCAGCTTCCAGAGAAGATGAGCTTTGGGAAGAAGATGGATGGTCCTTGCAGCTCTTGCTTGATGGCATTCATCCTGCATTTGGGACATGGGTACTTAAAATTTCCATTCTTTTGATCAGATTGTGAAATCAATACTTCAAGATTCCTAACTCTTAAGAATCACAGGTGAAAGAAGGGAGAGAAATTTGCATATTCGGAAGCGACGATTCGGATTGGGTGGAGGAGATTACGTCACTATCACGAAAACTTCAAAATCAAGGGTTCAAGTTTGAGATGATTTACCTCAGTAAACGCATAATAACCTCTGCATCAGCCATGGAAGAGAGCTCCATCTTGTTCAGTCCAGCTATACAACAGCTCTTCTGGCTCCGATTAGAAAGCATCAAACGATCTAAGCTCAAGCGAATTGAATCGTCGAAATCCGATCGCGTGCTTGAAGAAGTTACCGAACTACTTGACTTCGACTACGGTAAACACAAGGGTTGGGCCATCATCGGAAAGGGATCAACGGCGGAGACGGAGAGAATCGTCGGGGAGAAGCTGACGGCGAGGATGAGGCGAATCCTGCGGTGGGGAGAGTACGCGTCGGGACTGGGTTTCACGGAGGCGATTAAAATCGCGGAGGAGGAAAAGCCGTGTGACTCTGTTCACACGGTGGTGGTTCCGTTTGAGGAAGGTCCGTCGGCGATGAGAGTTGTCACGTGCGAGAAATGCAAAAGGCCCATGAAGAAGTTTGTCGCCTATCAGTAACTCAAAGCCCAGTTAATTTAACATTACAGGCCCAATAATAACTCAAAGCTCGTTCCAATAAATTAAGAAATTTCAACTCTGCGTACTTTTGTTATTGACGAATAATATGAATTTTGCCATTTCAATACAAATCATTTACTGAGACCAGAACTGGAGATGTACTTACTATTTTGTTGTAATCACAAACTTTGAATCATAATCAAAAACTAGAATGAACAACAAAGCAAAGATTACACTTTGTTCTTCTCCTCAAAACTTGAAGATTCCTTATTCAAAATCCAAATGAGACCATTCGGTTTCTTTCAATTCATTTCCACAAATTTTCAAAACATTCCATGGGGCATGTTTGGATTATTGAGACAAGGCAAACATGTTCAACATAAAAGGTCCCAAAAGATAATAACTATAACCATTTCTTCGTTTTGGATTCAGGACCTTCCTTGAGACTTGTTTTCCCACCATTCCATGAACTTAACTTGAGCAGCCATTGTGTCCAACTTGTAGAGTTGCAGCGTGTGGTTGGCGACTTCTTGCCCAAAGGTCCAACCAAAAACACCTCCTCCTAAGAAGGACAATGCAGCACCTGTCACATAACACAATGGATTCAGTTTTAGTATTTGGTAACATGTTAGCCCCATGAGAAGCGCATAACTAACAGTTTCCAAGCTTTATCAACAAGGGTCATAGAGCCCCTGCGTTTGAAGAAGGAGTGAGGTTTATAAAGATTGAAAAAGTTTTTCACAGTCTTACCATGTGGACTCCTCGAGTATTTCCAGGCAAAAGCAGCAGTAGATACAGCTCCAAGTGCAGCTCCAGTAGCACCAAAATTCGCTGCTTCCCTAGCAGTTTTCAGCTGGAAAGGGATGAAACACAATGTTAGCCAAACTCCCTGAGGACCACAACGTCTATATCTTGGGCAAGAAATTAAACAAGAAATTCAAAGATCCCCCAGAAAAGGGTAAATGATTCTATTAGAGTTTTGGTAGCAACCTCCTTTGATTACTTACGGAACCAAAACACGAAACTTGATACAACTAGATTCCCCAATGCTTATCACATTCTTCCCTACTCTATTTAACTCTGAAACTCAAGCTTCTTCTCTGATCAGTTTCATACATCCAATATCTTAAAGATGAGAGAGTAAAGTTTTATGGCTAAAAAAGATTTATGGAAAACACACCACCACAACATCTCTTCGAACTTCACTGATTCGAATGAGATAAATCTTATTCATGCCTGATAATTTCACAAACTGAGAATCAAAAGTTTTTCTCAATTTTTTTGCTAGTTTATCTGTCAACCCACGAAGATTTACTGCCACTGGGCTCCTTGAGCCCTGTGATTCCTAGATCTAAAGCCAAAATCCTACCATAGTCATCGCTGATTTACCATCACCAGGAGAAAAATTGTTATATCACAAAAGACACAGAACCTCCTAATGGAAATCAAATGAAGAAGAAGTGAATCCGGAGCCATATCCAATGGATTAAACATCAAATCAGAGAGAGGGAGAGAGAGAGAGGGAAATACGGTGGGTCCATGAACGGGATCGGAGGCAATGAAGTCGTCGACGTCGGAGGAAGACCAAGAAGGAAGAGGCGTGTCGCGTTTGGTGAACCTCGTGTAATTTTCCAGGAAAGAGAGCCTCTCGCTCCAGAAACCCTTGAATCCATTCCAATATCCGCCAACAAATGACTCCGAATCTCCCATCTTTCTCACAGATCGAGAAAAATCTCCTTCTGAGTTCCCCTAGAAAATTCTCAGCTTCCAAAGTATTTTAGACCATGCAATTGATTGAATACCGGTTTGGTTAATTATGA
Organism: Alliaria petiolata; assembly: GCA_020283515.1. Lineage (NCBI taxonomy): Eukaryota > Viridiplantae > Streptophyta > Magnoliopsida > Brassicales > Brassicaceae > Alliaria > Alliaria petiolata. The sequence continues at coordinate 26,272,478 of JAHZTW010000001.1, forward strand.
TTGACATTGGTTCGTTGTAGATAAACCGGAATCCACCCTCTATAAAAGAGGATCATCACACGTTATCGTTTATGGACAAACTGTACAATAAACATTTGTGGATCTTTCTAAACTTCTCGAATCTGATCCTTATCACTTGACTCAGCAAATCTTGTGTCTTCAGCAAGAATCGATGAATCTTTCTGAGTATCTTATACTGGTTTAAAGACTTTAATGGATTATCTTGATGGAGCTGAATGCATTGGAATTTGCCTGCAAATGTTATCAAAACAACTGCAACAAAAGCTAAACATGCCAAGATTGTTAAATTTCCAGATTTGAATGAGTTTTACGCAACCATTTGAAGCCAGATCATTATGAAGAAAACTATAGTACATATCCGCCTCTAATGTTTCAGTGTTAAATGCTACTCCACAAAATCAATTTGCAGTAAATTGCTACTCATTCTTCATTTAATAACCCGAGATAGAACAAATCTTTCGATTGTTTTTTTATAGCTAAGACCAAAATGATATGAAATTTTGGATCATGCTCTTCTGAACGACTTTGTTGTTATATTTTTCTTCTTCTAAACTCTAACTTATCAGAGAGAAGCTTCATTCAAAACTAAATTAAGACTCAGATTTACTTCAAACAATAGTATTTTTTTTTAATATAAATCCAATATATAATACATAAGCTAAATAGTTATTTTCCATAATGCCATAGAGTACATCAATTGCAAGTTTGCCACTAAAAAAGTGGGTGCATTAGACCATGATCAACGCAGGATCTTAACTGGGGTTCTTAGCATAATGAGGCATTTAATTAAATGAAAACTAATAAATATGTGAAGAACCGATCCTTAATTAAGGCTTTTAAGAACTGGTTCTTAACTGCCACGTTCTTTTTCTCTCTCCTTCAAACTCCGTCTTCGATTCTTTTGGTGTCTTCTTCTTCCGGTGCTGCTGCTGCGGCGTGGGCGTCGACATCGGGATCGTCGTATTCTCCGGCGACCGCTTCGTCTTCCTCCACGACGAGGATGCACTGGATTGCCACCAAAAACGCCGTCGTTTCATTCCCCAGATGGCGTTCCTTCGCCTTCCTCTTCCGCTCCCCATTTGGCACTTACTCTTCCCTCAAACCCTCACCGCTTCTACTGTAATCCCCTTCCTTCTTCTCCTTTACATAAGCTTCCTTATGCGTGCGTATGTATATGATTTTTGTTATTGAACATGGAGGAAGCTTTTAGATTATGTAATTTTGAAATATTGGACTTAATTTTTTTCCCGAATTTTAATCTCGAGGGCTTTGGTTTTGTGATTGAGGAGTAATGCCCAGATGATAATTCCTGTTCTTATTCTTCTTAGGGCCTTTGATTTTCGGTGTTGTTTCTTTAGAGATTTCAGATGATAATCATTCACTAGAGAAATAGTATAATTTCAAATCATTCACATTATGTACATTGAAAATTTTGATCGAAATTTCAATGATACATTTCAAAATTTTGATTGAAATTCAAAAATTAAATTCTACTTACAATTAAAAAAATTATTAATTTTGTTTGTTAAGAACCCTAGTAGAGGTTTTACTATTGGAGTAGAGGAAACTAATTTATCTTAACAAAGGTTCTTAAAAAAAATTATAATTAAATATTAACTAAGAACTCCATAAAGAGTTTTACCATTGAACATGCTCTTAGTGTTATGCATCATTAGCTATACCTTTTAAACAACGTATGCGCTCCACAAACAATGAATTAAGTATACTATTGGTCCGATTGGTAACCTAAAACGGTATGAGATTTTTAGCGGTAAGCTGGATCTTTTAGCGGTAAACTGAAGTAGATAAATGCTTTTAAAATAGTTAAAAGCTGTAAAAAAGAGTTGTAAACAAAAACGGTACAAAAAACTGAGTGTAATACTGTTGGTAACGCTTTCTGTACAGCTTTTGTGATTGGTAACTATTAAAATGTTATAAGTCTTATAAAAAGCTTTATGGTAAAGTTTTTGGTTACCATTCTAACCCTGTAAATTAGAAATTTGTGCGTGAAATATCTCATCTGTAAGGAAAAAAATAGTGTTCTACTAAAGTATACTACTCAACCACTAATTAAGATGTCGACAAAAAGTATTTGTTAATGACTTATTGTAGATGCTTTTCTTATCAAGTTGCTTCTTTTTATTGGTTTTCAACTGTTTATTGAATTTCTTCTATTTTATCAGACAACTAGAAATACGAGAGATTCCTTTGAGAAAGCCTTGCTGTTGTTTGTCAAAGTCCTTGGAAATAGGTTCTCATTGATAATTGAAAAGCCCTCAGATTCGGAGATTCATTTGGCGATCGGCGGCTATATATGAATACAGCAGGGAAAGGAGGTTTAGGAACGGCAGAGATGGCTGAGGCGCAGTACGTGACTGCGAAGACGTCGGTGTGGTGGGATATCGAGAACTGTCAGGTCCCAAAAGGTCTCGATGCTCATGTAATTGCTCAGAATATTAGTTCGGCGCTTGTGAAGATGAACTATTGTGGTCCGGTCTCAATCTACGCATATGGCGATACGGGTGGTATCCCTCCGACCATCCAGCATGCCCTTAGCTCCACCGGAATCGCTCTCAACCATGTCCCAGCCGGTAAATCCATTGAACACTTTTAACCTAGCAATCTCTCTTGTTACTTAGGGACCAAGATTCTTTTACCTGTTATTGCCATTTCTGTATATCTAAGATCTGCTCATGTGTTTTGTACTGATTTGGTTTGATTTCCATTTTGTTTGCTTCGAGTCTTGATGTTTAATATCATCAGGAGTAAAAGATGCTAGTGATAAGAAGATTCTGGTGGACATGCTGTTTTGGGCGGTGGACAATCCTGCACCTGCGAATTTTATGCTAATATCAGGAGACAGAGACTTCTCAAATGCTCTTCACCAACTGAGGATGAGACGGTACAATATTCTCTTAGCACAGCCTCAAAAAGCTTCAGCGCCGCTGATTCATGCTGCGACGACAGTTTGGCTTTGGACAAGCTTATCAGCTGGAGGAAGCCCTCTCACACGGAACCGAAGCTTACTTGTTTCCAATGCGACAACTGGTTCTCAGAATCAGCAACCTTATTCTCGGAGACTGGGTCCTTCGCCTATTCAACAGGCTGACCCTAGCCATGACGATAATCCTCCTAGACCGGGTCCTTTTCCTGTTCGACAAGCTAACCCTAACCCTAACCCTGACCTTTCTGGGAGTAATGGACAAAGGATCCCAAACCAAGCTCGGAACTATTGTCCCAATGCTGCCAGGCCATGTTCTTGTAATAGGCGGGCGCTTCGTGTTAATGATTTCTTCTTTTTTGTTAATGATTTCTTCGATCATCGCCCAAAGCATATCGCACTACTGATGTTATTCTGCGTCTTTATGTTTCTGGTTTTGATGATCCAGGTAAGCTTTTTGGGTTATTCCGTTTCCATCTTGTTCCTAGTTTTTTTTTTTTAATTTTTGGAGTGTATGTGAATCGCTTACACGTTACGGTTTAACATCTTGTCCCCTTGGTTGTTTCGTTGCCATTTCGTATCATAATGTTGATGTGCTCCGAAACTTTTGAATTTGAATGGTTGCTTGCTTCGACCTTAGATTTTAGACTGTTGTTCGCAATCGTAGTTTAGTTTTTGTAGATTCCAAGTGGCTTTATTAACTAAAATTGCTATAGAATTTGAGGATTTAGCTCTATGATATATGCTTGGCGAGTTGGGTATTTGATCGAATTTATGTGTAATGTGTTTTTATTGTTTAATTGACTTTCTTTAATCTTTTTAATTCCAATTTAGATCCTACAGCATTGAAGATGATTTGCTTGGAGCTGCTGATTATGGAGGGTTTTACGACACAAGATATCTTATCTATGTGACAAAACTAGGAAGATCCAGTGGCCTCGAGTTCTTGATTGGCATGTAATCATGTATTATGCCAGTGACTCTTATCTCAATTTTTACTCGTATCTTGATTCGAAGACTTTTTTATTCTTCTTGAATTGTCAGTTTAGTGGGAGGACAAAGAATAGGCGACGAAACATATGATTTCGTTGCAAAGTAAATAAGAAACTCATTTCAGAAATTGGATGCAAGTGAAACAATTAGAACTTTTTCAAAAAAAACAAAAAAAGTGAAACAACTAGAGCCATCAAAATCTAAAAAGTAACCAAATGTGTTTTTTATGCTGTTATTACTTATTTGTTTGTGTATTTTAACTAATTTGAAAATATACTGATTTCAAAATGTAACATGAGAATTTTAACTAATATTGGTAAATTTGTAGGGGTTTTTTAGCTCTCGGCCAATTATCGAAAACTGAACTGGACTGAACTGAATTGAATTAGGAAGAATCGAACTGAAAGCGATAGTTATAAATATTTGAATCCCGTTTATATAAGAGATTCAATAAAATTCACTATAAAATAAAATATGTATGTAAGTTCATAATATTGAATAACATGTAATTAACGAATGATATATAATTTTAGTGAAGATTTTAAGATGTACATGATTTTGATTAAATTTGCAAATCTATTAAAACTCATAAATCATAAATCATAAGTTTCCCTGAAAAAAAAAAAAAAAAAAAGATGTGAGATTATGAAATCAGTGCATGTGGAGAGTTAGTGAAACAAATGTCCCTAGCCAAAACAAAATGCGATAAAATGTTAGACGAGCCAATCTACGGCTGTAAGTTTATAACACAGTACACGTTAGGTGTATCTTTCCGCACTGGATCTTCTCCCCAATCTACGGCTGTAAGTTTATAACACAGTACACGTTAGGTGTATCTTTCCGCACTGGATCTTCTCCCCGCGACACCAACATCAAAGGGCTTAATCCCGATCTGCGACTCTTCTCTGTTCTGTACGACGCCGAGAAAGCAACGGAAGGAGCTTACGGCGAGAGAAGATTAGCCGAAAAAAATGGTGAAGGTGTTGACCTATTTTGGGATGACATTGGCGGCTTTCGCCTTCTGGCAGTCCATGGACAAAGTTCATGTCTGGATCGCTCTTCATCAAGACGAGAAGGTTTCATTCTCTTCCCGAGTCATCTCTCTCTCTCTCTCTTTTTCCTCGTGTGCAATACTGAAATCGGACTCTTCTTTTCATGATTTTGGCATTCAATTGTATGAATTTCTTCGAGTTGGTGTGACACCGGATTTGGGATTGACGCTAGGCTATCGAATTTCTGGGTTATTAGAAATTGGTTTTTTGTTCGTTTCTCAGTTTGAAGAACCATCTTTCTCGATTTAAAAGGGCAAATTTTTATGTTGATTTGATGATAGAACGCAGTGGAGTCTTGGTTTTGTTCAGTGCAAAGTTCTACATCATTACTAGAGAAGCTTTAGCACTTCCTTTGGCTCAATACTAAGTTATGGAATGTTGGATTTTTGGAGATGAATAGTATATGTGTGCTATATATGTTTCGTTTGAGATTTGGTATCCACTTTGAAAGTCATCATTTTTAGATGTGATGATTAAGAGCCAAGCTTTACTTGTGTTTTGATTTTGTTTACTTTTAATTTGTGATTTCCTTTTGCTGTGAAAGCACAAATAGAGATTGTGATAAGGGATATGAAACAGCTTCACTGCTATGTTCCTCTTGGGTTTAAGTAGTAATCTGATAACAAGAAACCGTAATCTATGTGCAGCAAGAAAGAATGGAGAAGGAAGCGGAGGTAAAGCGGGTTAGAGCAGAGCTGCTACGGAAGGCTAGAGAGGAGGATCCTCTTGCTTGAATCTTCTTCAGTTATGTTTTGGCTCTCTATTCATACTATCAATTCACCACCTCTCCTTTTACATTTTTTTTTCACTGTTATGGACCAAAATGGAGTTTGCATAAAATGTGGGATGATCATGAATAATTGCGACTTTGTTGTTCTTCCGAACTAATGGAATACTACAGGACAAGTATCAGCTTTTTGCTCCTGCTTGTGTGTTCCTCAACCAGATACTGTAATTGTGTATTACATGGAGGAAGTTTTCATGCACAAGTCGAGGTGGTTTCAGATGTTAGATGGCCAAGTTTCCAATGGAATAAACAAGTTTAATTGGGAAGACTTCTTTCAGTTTCGATATTGGTTTTCAGATTTGGGAATGTGTCAATGGCAATTTGCAAGGTCTTCTTTGTTTGGATTTTGGAACAACTGTGTTGGTCCAAAATCCTCAAATGTCATTCCAAATTACTTCTAATAACCCAAGACTTCTCCAAATTAGATATTCCAAGATCCCTTACTCGGCGGCTTTAGAGTCAAATTCCTCCTCTTAATCTTACTTTCATTGTCATTTTTTTATCAACCAAAGTGCAAAGAGGTCTCGTCAAATACTGTCACCAGGAGATTAGTATGCTACAATGACGGCATAGCAAGTGAACATCGAGTGATGCCGAGGCACTTTAACAACAATGACAGTGTATTCGAACCTATGCAAACTCTCCACGTAGAAAACTTATCTTGCAACGCAACATGCTAAATAACATTTATTGTTGGTTAAAAATGAAGAAATCGCTTTAAACAAAAAGGAAAGTGTCAAAGTGATGATATATACTTAAGAGGAAATATTTGACCACTTCTTTAAACTAAAGGAAAAGTTTACTCTTTGGTTTTTCCAGTAAAATGTAATCTGTATATGGTTTGTGCTCCAATATCCGAATATATTGCAGATTATTAAGCTAATTAACCTATTGACAGCAAGAGACCATAAAGAACGAACTAAATTTACATAAAATAATTTTGCTATACAAAAAATGCAATTAATGCTAGTGACAAGATAGATAAAAAAAAAAAAGTCTAAGATGACGACGGTGAAAGCGGATTTAAACTTAGATAGATTTATGCTCTTTAGAGCTTATTGAGATAGAAAGCTAAGGCTTGAAATGAAATAGCTCATTGAGCTTTACTGTGCAAGAAATGTAAAAGAGAAAGAACTGTTTTGTGTTGTCTTCAAGAGCTCATAAAGATCGATTGATATTCATAAAATGGGAAAGAGAGACTGCGTTTTTGCAGCCAAAGTTGCTTACATCAATGCATAACATAACATATTTATATGAATCTAAAGCTTGGTAGAAAACCCTAATTACATAGGCTCATGACATCACATTGGGCTTGATAGCTTTGTCTTGGCTTGTGTTAATAGACGGTACGTTTCTTTGATGTACTAATGTTAGCAGAGACCATTTATAGGGGGAAAAAATCGTATTCATAAATCATAATTCATAAATTAGCCTTAAAGCTCTATGATTTTTTCTTTCTTTAGATCATCTTTTAAAAAAAAACTACTAGTATATGATGAAGTGACAAAAATAACTTCAAAGACCATAAAGATATGTCAAGAAAAATAGAATTTTGGGCAAGTAACTGAGAGAAATAGAGATAGAAAAACAAAATGAAATTTGGTCTTAGCTTTATACAACCTTTTTTTTGTCGCCTTTGTTGTACAACCTTAATGTTGATGAAAAAAGGTTCCTAGTCCTACATTGCATTTGTTTGTACAACAGTAATTTTGTTTTCTAATAAGAAGTTGCCAAAACACTTCAAAACAAAAGTTAGAACTTACAACCAAAATGAGTTTTTATACATAAAAACATCCAAACGAACACAAAAGAAAATAAGAAGAAAAAAAAAGGAAAATGAAGAGAGATGATGACAGAGAAGATGAAAAGACATGGATACAGCTATAGCTATATTTATATAGATCGCCGCCTAAAAGCCGAAAACCATCATTTAATTCACTACTACTGTTTTGTTTTCGTCACCCGAAACGCCGCCGTTTTCGATTCTCTCACCGAAACAACAACAACCATCACTTCCATCCATCCTCTTGTCGGAAGACGAACAAGATACGTCGGTTTCATCACGAGAGTGACAGCTATCTTCCACTGGTTTATCATCCCCGAGGTCAACACCAATGGAGATTGGCTCCGTCAGCAACCGCCCGTCACGCGGCGGCGAGAAAAGAACCGGCATGTACTTCTCCATATCTTCTCCTGGCAGCCTCGACGAGTTCTTGAAGTGTTTCTTCAACGACTCAATTCCCTTTCCCATTAAAAAAAAAACTTTTTTTATTTTAATAAACTTAAAATGTATAATTAACCAAAAATTTGATTATTATTTTTGTTACCTGGATTCGAGCATAAGTGACCTCGCAGATCTTTTTAGACTTGAAGGCTCTCCATTGTTTATGGTGCAAGGCCTTGTAAAGCCTCCACACTGCTTCAGGAGTTGTCATGTTCACAAACCCATATCCCACATTGCATTTGTTGCTTATAAAACAAAAATTCAAAATTTAATTAGCCCATTTCATCATTAATCTACTACTCTTCTAATCAAAATACAAATGGAGAGTTGAAATTATTATTTACCCGAAATCAATGGGAAGGTAGACGAAATCATACGACGACATGGGCGCATTGTTCCCTTCGCTGATTATCTTTTCGTTACAGTCATTGCAATGTGTGTCAAGCATATTCAAAAACAGCTTCTGGCTGTAAACGGAAAAAAAAACCATATTATAAAAAAAAAAAAATTGACTAGTCGATAAATTGTAATCTCCATGGGGCCCTAAAGTATATACAAAAATAGTAAACATAGACACATAAGCTCATCACTATATCCGGAGGGTCTTGTTGACTTTCGTCAAACCCAAAATTTAAAACAGAAACAAAGCATTTCCTCGTTTTTGGACATTTATCGTCCGGGCACATGCCCATCACAATCACAAAGTACAGTATTTATTAACGAAAGAGACGCATATATATATGCTTACGTGTACTTGTTTGGGATGTTTTTGATCATCACGGTGGTACGGCCGTCCCTAGGCTCGGCGGCGGAAATGGCGTCTTCGTTTATGGTGAAGTGACCATCGTCGCTAAGTTTCTTCTTCATATGCTTATCAGACCGTTTCCAATTGCCATTGTTCTTCTGCTGTTGCTCGAATCGTTGGTTATCCACGCTGGACGGCTTCGCCTTTACCGGTCCTCTTCTTCCGAACTGACCCGCCGGAGAGCGATGATAGTGCGGCGGTGACGGTGGTGGTAGCTGAATGTGGTGGTTAAAGAGGGAGCTTTTATTGAAACGTGAAGCGAGGAAGTGATTTCTGTTAAAACCACCGGGACGGCTAAATTGGATAACGATCTGTTTCCCGTCGATATATTTTCCGTTCATTTCACGGAGAGCTAATGCGGCGTCTCTCACGTCGTAAAACTCAACGAATCTCTGTTCTCTCTTGAACGGCGTCTCTCTCAGCTCTTTTACTTCCCCTGCAGATAATATTATTCGACCAATTAAAATTCCGGCAGAAAGGAACATTTGGGTGTAATAAATTACAGATTTTTTTTTAATAAAGTTGGGAGCTTTATTTACCATAAACCTTGAAAATGCGACGGAGGGTTGTGGAACAGACGGATGGTTCCAAATTCATAATCACTAGCGACCCTTGATTGTTCCCTTCGGGAACAGCCGTGAGCTGCGGAAACACGAAATGGGCCCACACGGTTCGTCCGGAGACGAGTCCACGCGCCGCCGTGTGACCACGGCCAAAACGGGCTTGTTCTTGATGCATGTGACGCTCGCGTATCTCCCTCAGCGCTCTTTGCGAGTGTCTCAGATTGTAGAAATGGACGGCCACGATTCCTTCACCTGCCCTCTCCATTTGGACTCCACGGACCTCACCGAACACCTCCAGGTCTCGCCGGATAGATGATTCGCTGACGTCAGCGGGGACAGGAAACAGCACAACGGCTCTTGTCGGGGTGAAAGATGGCGGCGGAAGATGAGGAGGAGGAAGAGCCCCGGCGAAGTTAGGGGGAAAAGGAGGGTAAGACGGAGGCGGAGGAGGAGGAGGAAGAGGGAGATAGATTCGGGTCGGAACAAAGAAGGGAACCGGGTGTAGGTTTGCCGGTAAGAACTCCGGCGCTGATGGGTTAAGGTTTCCCGGGTAACCGGCGACTGACATGGCGGTTTAACGGGAGAAAAGTGAGGAGATTTAACAACTGGTTTTGCCGGTGACCGGTAACGGCTACTTTGTACTGATGGACGCTTGATCTTCTTCAGTGATCGTACTCTCTGCCTCTGTCTCTCTCCTCTTTGTTGTAGGAATAGAGAGGGAGGGAGAGCAAAAGTGGAATTTTTAGTTTTGTTTTATGCTGCAGAGATTTTTATTATTGTTTCCATTTTCTAATTTTTACCAACGAAAGTCAAGGTTCTTTAATCCGATGGTGTACTCACTCACTCGTACTATAATTTACCAGTTTGCCCTTGGAAGATGCCATTGCAATGGAAGATGTAAGGTCTATTGGTGTGGGAGAAACTAGAAAGCGGTTCAAGAGAATTTGGGCTAAAATTGTAAAAATGGTTGGAAAAGATAGTGACACGGTAAAACTGTCACAATTACAGTTCAAAAAGTCCTGTTATATAGTAGGTAATATATTCTGAAGTCTTGAATAATAAAATAAATACTTTGGAGTCTTGAACAAATTATTTATTACAACATCATATTTTATTTATTTTCTTGTTCAAAATTTCTTTATTGACGATGTGATATTAGAAACACGATCTACAATGATTATGCAACAGTAAATATTTTGTTTTTGTTAAATATATTCCTTTAATATATTTTAAATGAAAATCACAGTCTAGTAAATTGGTGGTAATGAATAATGATGATTATCTAGAAAATTGTAATATTTTTTTTTTTTGGTAAAAAGAAAATTAAAATCTTTTTCCTTTATCATATCGTCTTTTGTTATTTTTCATAAATTTTTCATTTTAAACAATCGATTGTTGGGATCGGAGTTTGTATTTTCGGAATGGTTAATTTTGTTTATAGAACTCTGTAGTATAACATTTGAGATCATCAAGGATCTCAAGAGTTTAAAAGAGGGAAAAATATACTTGCATTTGGCGAGAGGTTCAGCCTTCTTCTTCCTTTGGTGCATGTTCTATCTTTGAAGATGAACTCGTCTTTTAACTCTCATAGTCGCTCACTCCATTTCGTCATGCTTATCTTTTTTTTCTCTCTTCTTGTCTTTTTGACCATTGACCTTTCTTCGATCCAGCCTCTCCCACTTTTGAGTTTAGGACAATTTTTATAAAATTATAATCCTTTCATCTTATTGTAAATTGTTAGACCAATAGAAACACGGTTGTGTTTGATGGAGAATAAAAATGAAAATGAAGAACATTGTTTATATCGTTGATTTTGAACGTTATGATTTATTTTTTTAGTTGAGTTATTCAGTATTTAGGTGGAGGTATTGGATGATTGATTTTAAGAGAATATAAATGAATTGAAAAATAATTGATTGATTTTAAAGTTTTTGTTGGAAATTTTTAAAAATTATATCAAAATGACAGCAAAAATGGTAAGAATTGGTTCTTTACCATTTTTAATTCAAATTCTATTAATTTTTTTTTTTAAATAACAATGCTATAGGAAGGGGATTAAAATTGAAGAACACTAGCACTTAATAGAATTAAGAAATCAATAAATTGAATAACACTATAATTTAAAATAATTTAGAAAAATGACTACAAATATCTAATCCAATAACACATGAGTTTAAAAGAATTTGTGAATAACAATAGAATTCAATAGAAAGTTTAATTCCTTCCAATTCTTTAATTGAATACCTCTAATTGTATTGTTTTTTTGTGTGCTGAAAATCTAATTGGATTTTATAAAATAATTTGACATGTGATGTTTAATTATATAAATATTAAATATATAATTATATACGTTTCAACCCCATATTCACTTTTTTAAAAAAAACTAAAAAAAAAACTGCTTTCACGTTTCTGTATGTACATTTCTAATTTCATGCAACTAAATCATCTCTTGGACAGTGTTAGTTTAGATTATTTCGGATTGCTCTCTGATGCCAAGCTGCAAACTCTTCCTTCGAGAGAATATGAATCTCGCTCTAATTGCTTACTGCATTCGTAGTGTTATTGTGATTGAAATGTGCAGAAGCACTCACAATGTCGGTATAGCTTAGTTTTTGATCTCCCAATCAGCACATAATCGAATGTGATTAGGGATAACCACCAACAGTTAATGACTCATTAACCGAGCTTGATAATCAGTTAACCAGACATATTTAAGAACCAATTTTAACGCTATGTGTAACATAATAAGTACTTATCTAAAAACATATTACAAAAATAAATTACTTTTAAATGATTATTAAAAGAACAAATGAACCCTAAAGGAACCTAGATTTTTAAACCTAGAACACAATTTCCAATTAATTGAGTGCCATGATTTATAACAATATAGAATTTGGATTTGGATAAATAGCTCGTATTGTCGTGTTCCCCATTGTCACCGCAAAAGTTCATGGGCCTATTTGTCGTGTCTCTCCCATCTCAACGCAAACTATCTACCAGCCTATATATTCTCTAAGTACAAATTTAGTTTGTAGGAGTTTTTTTTTTTTGTGTAAAGGGATTTAGTTTGTATATTGTAAAACAGCATACCTTTTCACGTAAAAAACAACGAATAAATCGAAGAAAACCGGAGGAATGTTGGGCCGAGTTTAGGCACACTCCAAGAAACATTACATTTGCTTTTTAGCCATTTTAGCCTGCTCTAGCCTTTTTTCCCATATATTTTACTAAAAATTCTACAATCTTCTATATACTAACTATTTTGAGAGAAAAAATATTTTAGAAATAATATGGTATGGATCTAAAGTCCGAAATTATTTTGTTACAAAGAAAAATCTGCAAAAATGTCAAAGAAAATATTTAAGACTATTTATCTACATTTACATAAAAATGTGATTCAATTCTTTTGTTAATAACATATTATTTATTTAACTTTGCCCTGTTAATCTCATAAATCGAAGCTATTAAAATTTCAATTAAACCCAATTAAACTAGATTAATTATCTTAGAGATTTTTTGTTCGGAGTTATCATGCAAAATTATGTAATTGTCTTCACAAGGAAAATAAAATAATAAACACTCTTCAATTCGAATTGATAAATTATGATGATTTGTTCGATTCTCCTGCTTTGAATTTTTGAATCATTCTAGGTATTCAACCTGTTGACAAAAAAGAAGAAGCAGAAGATTAGGATGATTCGGATGTAAAGTGATACATTGACACAATAAAATGTTCTTTGAAATATGCATTACATTTGTAGTATACGTACGTATGCACCAAATAAAATGTGCGTCTTGGTATATGTATAGATGCATCCGCTGCATATATAGTGGGTAGGACCAAAGAGGGACCCTAAGCAAATCCTTGTTTTAAGGAATGTTATTGTTAATGACAATGTTACCTACTTCCTTGTTTTTGGGCTGTCATTTGTTTTGTCATGTTCATGCCATATCCTTCATTTATTTCACTAACAGTGATTAACTGTATCCTATAGGCTATATATAGATGATTACAAGTTTAAGTGAAGTTATAATATCTACTAGTATATATTTTTGAAATTTTCGAAAAAACAAATAAGTTTTTTTGTTGACTTTTTTTTTTTGGGAATAATTGGGTATGATTGGTAACCAATAATTTTTAGCGGTAAGCTGTATCTTTTAGCGGTAAGGTAGAGTGATAAGTGTTTTTAAAATAGTTGAAAAATGTAAGAAAAGAGCTGTAAACAAAGGCTGTATAAAAAAGCTGAGTATAATACTGTTGTTAACGCTTTCCGTACTGCTTTTGTGATTGTAAACTATTAAAATGGTATAAATTGTATCGCAATTTTTTGGTAACGCAATAGTCAGTAAATTATTTACATATTATCTCATTAGAACCAATGTAATAATACATAATAGTCTAAGCCAGATTTTTATTTTATTTTTTATACATGTGTTATTTCTAGGATAATTGAATGTGAATGTTCAAGATCCTTGCATAATAGATGAAGTCATTAAGATACGTTTTTGTGATTTCACTTATGTAGGATCTGTACTTTCGATTTGGAATCGCGCAACTTCTTTTAGTTTAAGTACTATTATTGACAGAAGGAACAAAACAATTAAACAAGGAGGTTTTTAACATCATGCACCAACTTAAATAGTGTTTACATCCATTACAGCTACGAAAAAATTGACTTGGACTTGCGTCAATTACAAAACTTTCTCTGGAATCTTAACGTTACAAGTACTAAATACTGTACATACTACATAATACATATGCTAGCTATAAAGCTAGACCTTGATTGACGATACAAAATGGAAGTTGAAAATTCATGTTTCACAAGTTTTAAATCAGATCACAAGGTAAGAAGGCTTGGGCTAATATGTTCTACGGGACAAAAGGAGAATAGATTTATTGGGCCATGGGCTCAGAGCCCACGCAGTCCATTTTAGCTCTTTCAATCAGTTTGATTTTACGGATCTGTCACTCAACTACTAGCGATTTAGGGTTTTACACAGAACCAGATCCCTACCGTTTTGACTCTCAAATCTTCGACACTCTTCTTCTTCTAGCTCCTTCCCTTTTGCCATTTGAACCGAGCGAGATCTGAAGCGGATCGAATCGCGGAGTGTTAAGGCTCGAAGATGGCGCTGGCTTTCGATGAGTATGGCCGGCCGTTCATCATACTGAGAGAGCAGGATCAGAAGACTCGTCTTAAGGGCATCGATGCTCAGAAGGCAAACATTGCCGCCGGAAAAGCTGTCGCTCGGATCCTCCGCTCCTCTCTCGGTCCAAAGGGCATGGATAAAATGCTTCAGGGACCCGACGGAGACGTCACCATCTGTTAGTTTCTTCAGTTTCGATCTCATCTCTATTTGATTCGAGCTTTTGATGCGAATGCTGCTCTGTTATCTAGGATTCTTGAATTGATAGAAAAATTGTTGTTTGTTGTTTCATCAGCAAACGACGGTGCAACGATCTTGGAGCAAATGGATGTGGACAATCAGATTGCTAAATTGATGGTCGAGCTTTCCAGGAGCCAGGACTATGAGATCGGCGATGGCACAACAGGTGTTGTCGTCCTTGCTGGTGCGCTTCTTGAGCAGGCTGAACGTCAGCTGGATAGAGGGATTCATCCTATTCGCATCGCTGAAGGATACGAAATGGCTTCTAGAGTCGCTGTTGAGCACTTGGAGCGAATCTCTCAGAAGTTTGAGTTTGATGCTAATAACTTCGAGTCACTGGTTCAAACTTGCATGACTACTCTATCCTCAAAGATGTATTTTTTCTTTTACAATTGCTTATCTTACTTCGATATTTAATGGGTTAGCTTGTAGAAACTTGTCTTAACTTTTTTTCTTGCTTTGTGCCGCAGTGTGAATCGATGCAAGCGCAGTTTAGCTGAGATTGCTGTGAAAGCGGTTCTTGCCGTTGCTGATTTAGAGAGGAAAGATGTTAATTTGGATCTGATAAAGGTAGAGGGGAAAGTTGGCGGTAAGCTTGAGGACACCGAGCTTATATATGGTATTTTGGTCGACAAAGACATGAGCCACCCGCAAATGCCGAAGCAAATCGCAGATGCCAACATTGCTATTTTGACTTGTCCCTTTGAGCCACCGAAGCCCAAGACAAAGCATAAGGTGGACATTGACACAGTGGAGAAGTTTGAGACTTTGCGCAAGCAAGAACAGCAGTATTTTGATGAGATGGTGCAAAAGTGCAAGGTAGGTTTTAAGTTTGGAGGGTCTCAGCGTAAATGTATCTTCTTATTTCAAAACAATGCATTTTGTTTTTGTTTTTGTTATTATAGTCCCTATTTCTATTAATTTCAGGATGTTGGTGCTACACTGGTTATTTGTCAATGGGGTTTCGATGATGAGGCAAATCATCTACTGATGCACAGGAATTTACCAGCTGTCAGATGGGTTGGGGGTGTTGAGTTAGAGCTTATCGCCATTGCCACGGGTGAGTTTATAATTCCAAGCAGCAGTTGCTATTGTTCCATCTGTAGTAACCTGCTTTAAACTATAGCTTGTTCGAATGTTTCAATCACTTATCTGGAGCTGGATCCATGTCTCTTTCTTTTGTAGGTGGGAGAATTGTTCCGAGATTCCAGGAGTTGACGCCAGAGAAGTTAGGGAAGGTATGATTACTTTCAGTAGGGGCCAACAAAACGTATTGGCTGTTATATAACATGTTCCCGCATCTTATTGATTTTCGCACTTCATCATGTGTCTAGGCGGGTTTGGTTCGCGAGAAGTCATTTGGCACAACGAAAGAGCGTATGCTGTATATTGATCTCTTATACACATCTAGATGTGTATAAGAGACAGGTGTTGAGTTAGAGCTTATCGCCATTGCCACGGGTGAGTTTATAATTCCAAGCAGCAGTTGCTATTGTTCCATCTGTAGTAACCTGCTCTCTTATACACATCTAGATGTGTATAAGAGACAGCTGTAATAGCTGATGACTTGAGATACGTAATGAAGATACGACTATGCTGGATATTTTAGAATTGATTGGTTGGATAATTTGCTTTGCCATGTGGCAGGTAACAAGATGATGATAGAAGAAACAAAACGAAGTATCCACGATGCTTTGTGCGTGGCGCGAAATCTCATCCGCAGCAATTCAATTGTCTATGGTGGTGGTGCAGCTGAGATCGCCTGCTCACTTGCTGTTGATGCAGCTGCTGATAGGTACCCTGGCGTTGAACAGGTAATCCATATCTCTACTCTATCTCTCTATCTCTCTGGGATAATCACAAGCTGAAGTGCTCAAGACATATTTGTTTCTATATGCAGTATGCAATTAGGGGGTTTGCAGAAGCCTTGGACTCTGTCCCTATGGCTCTTGCAGAGAACAGTGGGTTGCAGCCCATCGAGACACTCTCAGCTGTAAAATCTCAGCAAATTAAGGTAAAGTGATTGATGAGTTTCGTCTTGTCACTACTTAATATTGGCTTGTTACTGTGAAAGGTGGGTTAGTATTAAAACCAATGGATTGTTTTGTTGTTGGAATATTCAGGAGGACATTCCTTTCTACGGTATTGATTGCAACGACGTAGGAACCAACGATATGAGAGAGCAAAACGTGTTTGAAACGCTGATCGGGAAGCAGCAGCAGATCTTACTTGCAACACAAGTGGTTAAGATGATACTCAAGATTGATGACGTTATCTCCCCATCTGAATTCTGATGATGTCTCTCTCAGTTTGTGATACTCCAAACACTTACCATCATGTTTGGCTTGTTTCTTTTTTTTTCCGCAAGCGTATTTATGTAAGAACATACCACAGATAATTTTCCACTGTGGTTAAAAAGTGTGCTGATTTTGATTTATCCAGCTTGGCGTTTTTGTGACATTCCAAGACTTTAATGTATTGATTTAGTGGCTTGAGATTTTGGTCCCTCATGTACAAGTGAAATCATTCAAAGCGAAGAAACATTTATGAGTAAGAAAATAGAAACTGTTAGGAGGTTGTAGATGTACAGGTACTTACATTAATGGAGCTGAGGAAAATCATTGGCTTGTGTAACGTTTTTGCAAGTAAAGATTTTGGTGGGTCGTCTCAAAAAAATTTACTGGCTTGAAAGTCAAATAACGTTCTGTACCATTTGTCTTCTGCCGACAATGTTCATGAATGCGTTTGTTTGTTTGTTTGGTTAAAACCAATTTTGATCATTTGGAACTTAGCAGTGTTGCGCATGAGTGAAAGAAAAAAAACTCTCTGAAAAGTGTATTATAGCTTAAATTAAACTTAGATTGAGATATATTTGAAGTGAAACACTGACTCTTCTGTTTTTTTTTTCTTCTTTTACATAGAAACAAGTTATGATGAACGTGAAGGTTGTGTCCCATTCCGAATTCCAAAAAAAAAAACAAAAACTATCACATGGTTATCACAATTAGTGTATTTATTCAAAAAACTGAAATTAACAAAAACAGAAAGTTCGAAATAATCCTCCACCGACAAAGTTTTAGTCCTACAAGGAGGAAAATTATAGGATTCTCCGATTTTTTGAACTTATTACAATATACATTCGCCACATGATTAATTAGATAGGGAGTAAAAAGGCAACATTTAATGTACATCTTAAGTTACTTTGAAAAACTGCAGCTTCTCATTTGGTTTTTTTTTTCTTTTGTTCATTCTCCTTTATCGCAATAATTGTCCAACGTCGAATTTAATTTCTCCTAGTCTCGGGAACACAAGAGCAAGAGCAAGAGCAAGATCTAGATCTGGTCCAATTAGTGGAGATTCCGTTTTTTAGCTTTGTCAGATTCACAGAAACCAGAGTTGCCTCTCTCACTTATTACAGATCTTGCAGACAAATTAAATGCCATCCCGAAAACTAGATATGCCCATGTTACACTTCAAACCAAGAGAACCATAAGAATATATTCTCTACTAGGTCTTCAACTACAATATATACAATATCATTGTTGTAATCTACAAAATTTACATATCATAGTCTATTGGTTTGTATTAATGTCATTGTTGCATTTGCAAGCAGCATAATGCGACAAAACAATAAACCGCTATTTTACATGTAAAAATTGTTTAACACACGGATGTTAATAATTAAGCTGATGATTTAATTTATTACAATATAGAAAATCAACAATTTTGCAGCACTTGTGCATATCCATCCCCACCACAACATACATTTGGTCCCTACTCCAAAAAGTTTTTAAAGAAACTAATTGGTCCAAAGGGAATCCACACAATACTAACTTTAGTATACACATCAAATCCAACTTACAACTTTAACCCTCCCCATAATAAAACTAAAGGGTGACGAAAAATTGATAAAGGAGGACCAAACACATCCTCTTTTTTTTTTTTTTAATTAGATGCATTATATAACTTAAGTAGATTGATCAGGTTTAACATTGTTTTCCTTTTCTACAATAGAGTGCACCAGCATTGCCTGTGACCGAAGCCACCAACGAGGACGGTCTAGCCGACAGACTCGAAGCCTTGGCATAGCTTGAAGAAGATCTTCCACCCGAAGGCGTAAAAAACGCACCGTTTAGGAACAAGTCACCTTCTGATCTCCAATTCCAATTCTTCCATTTGCTTTGTGGTGCATCTTCGTATTTAGTCACCTTTTATAACAAAATCACATAGTTGTTTTTGTCAGATGGAATTGAATATGTTTTGTAAAAAAAAAACAGTCTCTTAATTAATTACCTCTTTGAAGACATGGTCGTTGGGAGCAAGAAACCTATTGCCTTGGCTGTTTATAGTTGGAGCTGCACTTCCACCAATTGCATACATTTGCCAATGCGTATAATCATTATTCACCACATGAAAATATCCATGCCTACATCTGTCATTTTACAACACCTTAGTTCAAATAATATAAAAATACAGAAAGACAAATTTAGCAAAAGTCTAAAAAGTTATCTTTATTATTTACCTGGGCATTCTCTGAACAAGGCCTGTCTCTTATACACATCTAGATGTGTATAAGAGACAGGTTAGAGATCGTAATGGCCGTTGATCCATGAATCGCGTCGACCAGACCGTCCGCGCAGTTAGACAACGAGCAGTGGTCTACCCACACGTGGGAACCACCGAAAATCGAGACCGCGTCACCGTCAGACGCCGTCCTCCACCCGTAATGCGACGGAGAGTCTCTTACGTAAGCATTGCCTCTCTTCTTGCAGTCGTGGATGTTGAGGCCATGGATAATAATGTTGGTCACGTACTGGACGGTGATGCACGCGCCGCCGGCGATATGGACGTTTGCTCCTCGGCCGTCTATGGTCTTGAACGAGTTCATGATCAGCTCTTCTTTGAGCTTAATGACCATGTCACGTGCGAAGATGATCCAGAGCGGTTCGTCCTGGATCACTGCGTGTCTTAGGGTTCCGGGTTTAGGGTTAACAGCGTCTTTGTCGCTCGGGTCGGTCACAACGTAGATTTTGCCGTCACGGCCGCCGATTGCGTGTTTGCCAAACCCAATGGCGCAATCGGCAAGCCGTTGTCGGTTTTTCTCCCATTTTGGGTCGCATCTCCAACAGTCGTCGATCGGATTTCCTGTCCCACATGAGAGGACGCCTAGATTCCTCCTCGAGGCATTAATCTTCCTGAAAATATATATATATATATTCAACAATGTTAAAAATGCGGATGTTCAATAGTACAAACTTTTAAAATTCGAGAAGATTTAGAGAATTTTTTTATACGCACTCGTTCACTTCTTGAACTACGAGTTCAGGGTCGGAGACATGAGTGGAGGAAGTGAAGGCTGGAGCTAGGACAAGGAGGAGACATGAGAAGAGGGAGGAGAGAGACAAGTGAAGAAGTGTCATTCTCTTTATTGTCTCTCAAGAGGATTTTACTTATTAATGTGTTTATGAGATTTTGAATGTTTTTTGTTTGGTGATGAGATAAAATGGTGAGAAAGGCTTTGGCTTCTTTTATAGGAAAATCTCATCACCTTGATTTCTGGGGTTTTAAATTATGGAGGACCCCACTCTTTAATTTTTATATATCAAGAAGAGAAAAGATTTAAAAACTACCTACGTATTGAATAGGAATATGCATGTAGAGAGAAATTAAAATTAACTTGGTCCATTTTATAATTATTTGATGGGAGCTCTTGTGTGCGTCTTTGTTCCGAGTTATATTGTGTAATAGCATGCCAAAATCTTTAGGTAACCGTTTTTTAATTCACCGGTGTACATTATTTCACCTATGTTTCGAATGGGTTATACTGCGTATACAATGACGCAGACGCAACGAACTAAAAAGAGCTAAGTAAAAAAATACACTGTCGTTTTTGATATGTTCGGCTCCGTACGGAATAATCTAATATAAAACTTATCAAACAGCAATACATAAGCATCCGGTTTATGTAATCAAACCATTTAATTAAAAAAAAAAAGACATTTTCTAGTTCCAAGTTCAATATTTTTTGGTCCATTTCACTGATATTTTAAACGCATATATACACATGTCAAGTGGATAATATAATATGCATATTTGAAGAATAATGTTTTGACAAACAAAGTTGATATGCAATTTGTAACATCCCGATCGCTCCTATCGGCGAGTCACTCATCCTCCGTCGGATTTGTGGGTTCCACCCCTGTTCGACGGTCGGGGCGTTATTTTTCTCGTTGGCCCGACCGACTGATTTACTTGTCCCTGCAATTACCACGTGACCTTCTCCTGTGTTTTGGCTTCACTTACACGGTTCCGCAGAGAACTTCCCGGAAGGTCATAAGCACGCTTAACTCTGGAGTTCTCTTAGGGTAAGTGACCGGAAAAGGTAAGTGCACTTTGATGACATAGTTAGCCAAATCAATCCATTTAAACTTATTCAAATGGGCCGGGCCCGAATCGTTACAATTCTCCCCCACTTAACGGGAATTCGTCCCCGAATTCTGATACCGCCAGTGTGAACCCTAACCCCCAAACCCCAAGACAGTCTCCTGGGACAGAACTAGTTTGACTTCCCTTGGCTCTGATACCACTTGTAACACCCCGACCGCCCCTACCGGCGAGTCACCCATCCCTCCGTCGGGCTCGTGGGCCCCGCCCCTGTCCGACGGTCGGTGCGTTATTTTTTTCGTTGGTCCGACCGACTGATTTACTTGTCCCTGCAATCACACGTGACCTTCTCCCGTGTTTTGGCCTCACTCACACGGTTCCGCAGAGAACTTTCCGGAAGGTCACCCATCCTAGTCCTACTCCAACATAAGCACGCTTAATTCTGGAGTTCTCTTAGGATAAGTGACCGGAAAAGGTAAGTGCACTTTGATGACATAGATAGCCAAATCAATCCATTTAAACTTATTCAAATGGGCCGGGCCCGGATCGTTACACAATTCTTTAATGAAAGGAAACTTTTGTAATAGCATAATAATGCTGAATTTGTTGCAACTTTTTGGCTAAAAATAAGGGACGTGATAGAGAATTAAATTTCAAAAGAAAAATAAAATTATGGATACATAACATGTCTACGTATTGATGTTTAACTTTCTGTAGCTACTGATCTGCTTTTGTTTATCAAAACAAAAAAATTACTGATGCTTTTCCTAAAACAACTTGCCCTTTTGTGATCCTTTAATTATTTAGCTGTGTAATAAAGTGAGCTTTTTAATAAAACAAACACTGTTGAAAAAAAAGAATAATGCTGATAAAGATAAAACCAACTTATCTTGCACCCCATCTTCAGTTGAAAAGCATATGTGTGTTCTTTATAAGTAATAACGACCTGATAATTTTTCATGCATATATATGGTTTGTGACGACTAATATGTAAAATTTAAATGTCATATAAGATATATTATTGTATTGTTTAGTGTGTTAATGCATGATGTTAATATTTTGTTTTGTTTCTTGTTTGATTCGTCAGTTCAATTTCAAGACAGTGGTTGGTTAACTTCATGATAAATACATTGGCAAGCATACAAATGTGTAAGTGTAACTACCACTATATGACGAAAATACAATATATCCGCAATATTAGTTATACTTATATTATATATGGGATTAAATGTCACATGAAAAAATACATAAATCCATCAGATGTTATTATTAACTGTATAAAGTAACATCCGATAAACCTTTTTCTTTTTGGCAACAACTGTAAAACCTTTACGGTCTCTGTTACAGTTAAACGTTCTCCACAAATCTTGCAACGTATGTATGATGTATACTCTTTTGTCATAATATTATTATATTTAAATAACTTCTTTGTTTTTGTCTTTCTTTTTTTTCTTTTCTTTTCTCATTGCGACGTATATATTGTCGGTAATACAGGTTTACTTACCTTTTGGATCACGTGTCTACCATCTTTCATTTCTCTGGTTAAATTTAGAGAAAATTGGAAGCATTTTAACATTATATACTTATGATGTTTAAAAAAAAAAGCATTATATAGCTTTGAAACAAAAAAAAACAACAATCGCTTACATTTGTCGGTCTATTTAATAATCTCTAATTATGTTTTCTGAAATTTCCCATTCCAAATCGAAAACACATTTTTTGTTGAATGATTAGGAGTTATTTAGGAGAACAATGTGTATTAATGGCCCCACCCATTTCCCCACCAATTATTGCTGACTCACAAAATTAACACTATTCATAAATATGAATTAAGTTCTGACAAAAAAAAAGAGTACGAGATCGTAGGACAGACATCGGAGCCGGTTTCAGATCCAATAGTCGGAAACCGATTTTGTGGTTTTGGATTAGAGACATGTTGCTGATGTGGCAAATCACTTAAAGGTCACGTTCGTCCATGTGAGCCTTGTCTGGCCATACCCCCTGCATTCATGGGTCTCATCTCGACCGTTCATTACTAAGATGCCTTCCACCGTCAGCCCTCCGATCTCCGATGCACCGGTCATTCTCGCGCCATCAGTTTTCTAGAAAGCCGTAGTTTAATTGGCTATATGCTCCGAGTTTCTTTTTTTTTTTTTTTTTTGCTTTGTTGGTATTTGGTAAAGCATAATTTTTGGAATGGTGTGATTGATACATTCATGTAATAATATTGTGGAATCATTCCACCTTTTGGGTTACTAATCAAACTTTTTTTTATTTTCAGTTGATTAATAATTTAATATGTACTAGAAAGAGTTATAAAATTTTTCTTCTTCAAAAAAAAAAGTTATAAAATTACAAAGAACGAGAAAAGTATGAGAGATTTGAGATATCACTACTTAAAAGAAAAACCGTTTGAATCAAACGAGAGACCTAGGATTGATTAAAGTGAACTAATTAGAAAAAAAAAATGAATACATTTTTATTCTACCTAGGATATGATTGGTAATTTGCACAATGATGGATTGATTTTGCGTTTCCTATATTTTTTTACCATTCACACTTTTTTAGTAAAATCAAGTTTTTTTTTTTTTAACATCTACCTTATATATATATAAATCAGGAATACATAGTTTTTCTCAACCATAAAGGTGGAGAATTGTAACATGAATACAAATCGTTTAACTCGAAAACTTTTTTTGCTAAAACATCAGCAGCAGTATTGCTTTCTCTGTTGACATGGTCTAACGAATACAATGGTAACTTTGTCATCCACCATCTTATGTCTATTAGAATATTTCCAAGTTCCGTACTTTCCCTTCTCGTGTTGATTAATTGTGTGAATTCCTTATTGTCTCCTTCAAACCAGATTATTCTCCACCCTTGTGTCCAAGCTACTTGCATTACATGTAAGAATCCCATTGCTTCCGCTTGGAATGACGATCTAACCTGTTGTAGTTTTGAATGCCCCGACTTTATATAATGTCCATTATGATCTCGAGCAATCCAACCAACTCCCATATACCCTTTTTCTTGTTTGTAAGAGCAATCGAAGTTACATTTTATCCATCCTTATGGTGGTTTTCTTATTCAGATATTTTTTGATTTCACAAAATTAATTGAATATATATATATATATATATAACTATGAAACAAACCAATATTATACGGATACATTATTTCAAAATTTCAAGTTTTTAAAATGTAATTAACTTTTATCAACTTTTACCAGTCCCAACAACATTCATCAACTTTTATATATATGTTAGATTGGGTAGTTATCTCGATTGCTCTAATCTTGGTATTAATTATCCTTACACAGCAGCCTTAACAACATTGCAGCTCTTATCAGTTATCATGACCAAAACTTCAATGTTTCATAAGAGAACAAAACATATTAATATAAGATTGCCATGTCGTTAGAAAGAATTAGAGGATGGTGTTCTCAAAATTCTCCATATACGGCCAGAACATCAATTATTTGCATACGCCCTTACCAAATCTTTGTATCATTTTCCATTTCACGAAACATCTACCCCACCCCAAAATCTTGAAAGGATTAATTCAAAGTTAATTAAGAGTCTAACCATGGTTAACTTGTTTGTTATACTATGGAATATAGTCTATGGTTAATTCATCTTTCCCCTTAGCTTGTATAAGGACGATTCTGTTCATTCTATATAATATAAATTGAGAAATCCTGTCACCATTTTCTCAACTGATAAAGTCATACCTAATTTACAATTTAAGTGAATTAAACCATAAAAATTACATAGAACTTAATTTATACTGCTGTCCGACCATTATTTTGCTTATTTATCACCCAAACACACAAAGAACTAAAAGAATACAAATGATACAATTGCCTAAATTAAAGGATCTAGCGACACCTTGATACGCTAGCTTATAGACTTTTAATGTCCTTAATAGATTAGCCATTTTAAGAAGTCTAGAATTTGAAATCAATTAGTCATTTCATAAATTAGTTTAGCTTTCACTATTTCCTTGTATTGTCCTCAACTGTGTACGATTAGTCTTACGTCCACGGTCCATATACGTACACGGGAACGCGATGGCTTGGAAAAGCGGACGAAAACAAATATTTAAATACAATAAATTGCATTCTAATTATTGAGAAATACAAATGATTAGACCAATATTCTGTTACTGAATAATAGAATGTTAAGCTCTGTTCATACATTATAGTCGTAGTAACGAACTATATATAAAGACAAACCATTAAATTTATAGTATGGACATTATTTAGGAATAGATAAGAGCCCTGAGGAAAAATGGTGACATAAAAGAGGGAGTCACATGGGCTCTCTGAAGCCATGTGCTGATCATGATGATAGCTTTATATAATCATTGATCTCATATCGCTATTGACATTTGCTACCATGAATTCTTTTTTTTTTTCCTCTCTGAATATTGTAATATTTTGATAAAAAAATAATAATATTAGTGTTGACAAAAGATATGATAAACTTGTAACAGAATTTATAAAAGCATATATTTAAATTTTGTTCTTGTTAGTGTCTAATGACTTGTTAAATTGTTGTTGCCCACTTTGTTAGGTTATCAAAAAGTCAAGCATTTTGATTACTTCTTATCAATATATGATTATATACTACTACTTGATAATCATTACGGGTGTAATTAAGGTGTCCCAAATCCCGACGACCCATTAACTTATAGTACTATACTGCAGAATCTTTTTTAGGAATAATTTTCATAATCATCCTTGCTAATTTTAGTAATTTACACATCACGGGATTGGCCAATTGAATAAAACTTGAGTTTCATCAGTGAGACTTTATAACGAAAATCATGAAATCAAAGGAAGAAAGCTTCATATTCTCCAGGTTTCAGAATGTTATTTCAGTCATGATGCTAAAATTGATTTCTAAGTATTGACCAATAGTAGTGATATTAAATAAAGATGGATGGTATGCGACAATTTAAAAGGAGCAAAGGAAATTTGATTACTCAAAAGTTTACTTAAGGAAATGTCAAACCTCCTAATGATTGGATCATGTGTGTAGGTATGAAAATCAATGCAAAACTATAATCACCCACTCAATGATTAATCTTTGTAATGGTATATGACACTAAATTACTTAGATAAGAATGATGAATATTATCTAACATCATCACACAATCTTTTAACCCTTTACAACGAGTTGTCATAATTGTATGGTAAGTCTGATGATTATACATATTGAAACCAATCTCTATATACAATCAGAAACATAAAATAATAATCGTTAACATCCCTTTTTTATCTGAAAAAAACCCTTTTGAAACATTTCTATATTTCTGACTATTCGTATAGATTGATTTTAACATTTTCATTAAAGAGCGGCTTTTCTTTTTATCTCCCACTACAAAGATTCGTACCCAATCAGACTGGAAATTATATGAAAGATTTAAGACTATCATGTCATCAACTCCTGTCAACTAAAAGAATCAGCCTTTACTTTAAATAACTGGTGACATATGTTGTTTTAAGATTGCGAGGGAACGAAATGGTAGAAGACAAGGTGACTTGCCGAACTTTCCTAGCACAATTAGCAAATGAGGAATCGACTCCTCTCTATTCGGAGTGCAGTGGATAGAATATATGAGAAAGGAATTCAAATTTGGTTTGCTTCATTAAGTTAAAAATTAAGAAGTGTTTGTTCTTTTTGTTTCAAAAACTCAAACAAAAGTAGCATTTGATTTGATGCAAAGACGTTTTTTTTTTTAATTAATTTAACATATAATTAAAAAAAAAGATTGTGAGGGAAACAATATACCCAAATTGAAAAAGAACCTATTAGACCAATAGGAAAGAGAAGCATATGACTCTTTAAGTTATACCCTAAAAAGAAAGTTAAATTCCTAAAATCATAAATTAAATATTAAACCAATCTATTGTGTGGTAGTCCATTTAGTTCAGTGATTGATTAAATGATTCATTACTGCTTTTACAATAAGATGTGGTTTGAGTTTCGATTCTCAGAAAATACGATTTCTCCCGGTTATTGAAGGCAAATCGTATAAAGAAATTTCCAAAACGGTGCAAATAGAGAGCTGTTCGTGGTAGATCCGCATATATATTGTGAATTTTTGTAAATAGTTAAATTGTCCGTTGAAAATTTATATCTTTGTAATTGTGTTCATAATTTGTATAAAAATAATATTTCAGACGATAAAAAAAAACTCAATCTAATGTCAGAAATGCCAATCAAAGACTGGGAAACTAATCAAGGAAACTAATCAAGGAAACTAATCAAGGAGTTTCATTAACAAAAAAAAACTTAGGTTAACTTTAATTGTTAATGTGTATATGAAGTCTGTAGCTTGCATTGTTTAGAATCACGAATCAGTTCTACTGGGCCTGTGATACACCCCTAGAATTTTCAGGTCCATGTACTTGATAGTCCTAACTTGTCAACATCAACTGCAAATTACAAAAAACGCTAAACGCGCCAAAATGTAAACGCTAAAATCAGAAAAGCAGAATATCCAAAGAAACTTTTGTTGTTCCTTCTTGGGTCGTCCAACTAACAAAAGAAACCATAACCATCTTAAAAATGTCATTAACTTCTTGTTACTATGTACAAAACCACTTGCTTCTTTAAACATTAGTCAAGAACAATGGCGATATGAAAAACCTAAAATTAAGAAGATGCTTTTCCAAATCTTTTTTAAGAAAGATCAATACCAACAACTTTCGCTGGTTCCGCTCGTTCCGTCAAGTTATCATCCAGCTTCACCCCGAGCTGCCCTCTGTCCCCGGCCCCGAACGCGTATACCGTCCCGGACTCGGCCATTGCAAATGTATGACTGGTCGAGGACACCGAGTTCGTCAAACTCACATGAACCACTCGCTCTTTCGTATCTTTCAACGACGAAACCAGCTTCGGGGTCAGAGTATTCTCATCCACATCGCCCTGCTAAATCCCGATATCAAGAACATTATCTAAATTCCGAAAACCAAGAAACCAAGAAAACAAGAAAACAAGAAACCAAGAAAACAAGAAAACAAGAAACCACAAACACAAACCTGCCCAAGATTGGCTGAAAAGCCACAGCCAAATGAGTAAACCTGACCATCATCAGACACAACAAAGGTCGCGTAATCTCCAGTGGCGACGTGGACGGCTTTAACATCCTTTAATCCCTCTACGAACTTAGGAGCCAACTCTGGCTCCTCGGTTCCATGACCCAAGCAGCCATACCGGCCCCATCCCCACGTGCAGACTCGCCCGTCTCTCCCAACTACAGCAGCATGCCATAGCCCTGCTGAGACCATAACCGGTTCCATGTTTAAGAGACTAAACTGCTCAATCAAGCGAGGCTGTTTCTCATTGGTGTCAGAACCATGCCCAAGCTTCCCACCCAAACCGCATCCAACAGAGTACACCGACCTACGTAGAAAGCAAGAACATAGCACAATCGTTATAAAGATCGGGTTTAAGAACAGTGGAAGCGTTACAGGGACTCACATGCCAGTGGGTTGATATGCTAGAGCAAGGAGATAGCAAAAGCCAGCAGCAATTTGAACGACCGGGATGTTCTCCAAGGCGCCCAACAGAGGATGAGGCAACATACAGTTAACGTCTGTTCCGTGACAGAGTCTTTCATCCTTTCCCCACGATAATGTATAGACTCTGCCTTCTCTCGACAAAACCGCCGTGAAGTAGTTTCCTATCGCGGCTTGCACCACGAAGATTTCCGTCAAGGACTTGACCCGCTGGGGGGTTGTGATAACCTTAGTTTCTTGGACCTTTAATCCGGCCTCGCTATAACAATCTTTTCCAAAGGCGTAAACTTCACCAGCGTCACTGATTAACATCGTTCTATCAGCGCCGATAGCCGCCTGGATGATCCGAATCCCGTTAAGTGATCTGCAACACAATGTACCTCCGGTTAACTCAACATTTCTGACTATTAGGCCAAACTGAATCATCAGAGATATGAGTTAACCTGACTGGTCGAGGCTGCCAAGTGTCTTCAGTGGTTCCCTGTCCGAGTTGTCCTGAGCCGTTAAATCCGAAAGAGTAAACAACGCCCATTGATGTCACGGCAATGCTATGGCCAGGACCAGCAAGTGCTTGTGATTTCCCCCGCCTGGAACCTAATTCACCAGCTAGCAAGAACTTTAGAACCAGCTTCCACGAGCCTCCGCATCTCCTTTTGATTTCTTGGCGCTCTTCCTCTCCCATACGCTTAAATATCGCTCTCTTCTGGCATATGTCGAGAGCCGCGACTTCCGAGATGGAGAGTTCAAAGTCGGGAGAGAATTTCGCCGGCTTCCTGAAGAACGAACATGTCGCCTGAAGAAGAACAAAAAAACCGGATAAAACCAATCAGAATAGCATTCAACATACATGAAAACTCAGAGAGACCTATCATCGCTTGCCTCGAGTTTCGCGAGGTCCCGAGGACTAAAATCACATGTCGTGAGAACATGAAGGACGATGGAAGGGCAAGAAGCCAAGAAGAATTCTCCAGGAGCAGAATTCCCAAGGCAGTGGCGTTTAAGGCACATGAACGAAGGGAACGGCAACTCCATAGCCGCGATTGGATTCTCAACGATGCTATGGAGTTGTAACGTAGCGGCAGGGCTAGTGCCATTTGATGATGTTGTAGTATCCATTAGGCACTGCTCCAGGTTCTTGCAGAGACCCAAAATGTTCTAAATAACTCACTGAATATCAGCAAAACCATATCATCAAACTAGTGCATTGTTCAGTCCTATGATCTAGAACTCCTTAATAGCCAAACAAAAGAGCTACCTTTGATGCTAAGTAGTGATGAACAACACAGGGCGATGGAATTGGCGAGAGAAACGCTGTTCATGTTTAAGCCAATAAGATCACAAAATAGATCATCATCAAGATCGAAATTCAAGTCCATAAATACGAGATCATTATAGATTCAAAACTGACTAAAAACAAAAACATAAGCAGTGTCTAGTTAGAACAAACCCAGGTCAGAACCAAGCAAGGCCTAAGGAGAATCATGGTTAAAACAATATCAAGCGATCAGTAAAAAAAAAACACAATCATTAAAAATTCTCTGTTCCTGGGGATCGTGATCGTGATCGTCGATCGTGGATCATCAACATATAGAAAGGTTAAAGCAGAAGATGGATCAGAAGAGACCCATGATTACATCGACGGTTCAAGGGAAAAATTACCAGACTTTGAGACTCACAAGTTGGACCAAAAGAGAGAAAAAGAGAGAGAGAGAGATTGTGATTTTGTGTTTGCGGTGGAATTTTCACAGGGAAGAAAAGGAACGGACTTCAATTCATTTTTTCTGTTGTTTCTCTCCTCCGTGAATTTCTATAAAAATTGTTCCTTTTTGGGTTTTTATGGAAACGAAGAAAGGATGGGGTAAGCTTCAATCTTATATGTATCTATCTATATACGTTTTATTATCTAAAGCGATTAAGTGTCAGCGTTCATAGATGGAAATAGAAATACTTACAAGTCCACTTGTATACAAAGCCCAAGTCCATTGTTTCAGATCATTTGCCATTTAACTTTGTGAAAAGAGAAATTTTGATAAAGAAAAATAAAATATTTGCAATACATGTGGAGAATTGTGACTCAATACCCATATCAAATAAGTAATTTAATTTTGTAACTATAACAATTTCTTGCTACGATATTTTTTGTATATTATGTATAATATCAATTTTTTCATTTTCTATATTATCAAATGGTAACAAATCTATACTGTTTTTCATATTCGTATAGTTTGATCGATTTATTTTATAACTTCTAGTCTCTTCGTCTCTTTCGTCAACTCTTATTTTTTCTAATTTATTTCCTTTATATATTTTCCTCTTCCTCCCGCCGCCATCTCTCCGTTCGTCACTTTCGTCCGCTAGATCTCTTTCTCTCTTCCCCCGCAATCTGTTGCCCACTGCCTCTTACCTTCTTCTTGCCGTTGCCGGCGGCCACAGCTGTGTCGCTCTAGTTGACGACTGCCATATTCGCTCTGTCTGCGTCTGGCTTAATCCCTATTTCGATCCCAAATTTGGCATCAAAGATGTATATGTTTTTTTTCACATGTTATACTATTATATTTACACGATATAGAACAAAGAAACTGAATCTATCTTTCTCTATATTTCCAAATGGTAATAAGTCTATATTGTTTTCCATGTTCGTATAGTATAGTTTGATCGATTTGTTTTGTAACCTCTCGTCTCTTCACCTCTGGTTCCTCTGTCTTTGTCGTCGACTCTCGCTCTCTCCATCTTCACCCTATTTGCGTCTAGTTTAATCCCTCTTTCGATCCTAAACTTGGCATCAAATATTTATATACTTTTTTTAACAAGTTATACTATTATATTTACACGGTATAGAACAGACAAACTGAATAAATGAATGACCAAGTAGGGGCATTTTCGTCCAACGAAATAATGATTTGGTTATTTAATTAATTTTCAAATCACTATGGCTATATTCTTTATTTTGTTATCCAATATGAATATTCACCTAAAAGATCCATAGATGTGCAATAGAAATGCATTTTTCCCCCCAAAAAAAATAAAATGGATTAAAATACGTTGAATGATTTTCATTTTATCATTTAATTGTTGCGAATCGCATGATTTTTCTCCCGTACTATGTTATTTTTTAATGTATATATCTAATTTAGGGTTGTCTATTTCAAAACCTGTTTTTTGAATAGATTTAACTGTTCTAAATATATTTTAACGAGCACAAATATGAGATATGAAAATATAAGATAGGGTATCCAAAATATCTATTTGATTAATTTAAAAATTATTAAAATTATTACTAAAATATTTTATACCCTCAAATTTCTCTAATTTATCTTCCCTAAATTATTCGGAATACAAAATTTCAGATTTGACATTTGTTCGAATTATTAAATATTTGGATAGTAACTTTAACGGGAAAATCGTCATTAAAAGCCTGAACTTTCAAAATTCGGTCGTTTTAAGCCTAAATTCTCAAAACGTATATTAAACTACAGACTTGTGAGTTGACTAACCTTTTAATCCCCAAGTTTGGTTGACTCAGCCAAATTAAACTCGTCGTTATCTCGACTAACAGATCAAATAAACGGGGTTTAATCCCGTTTAAAATTGTCGTTAAACCAAAACGACGTCGTTTAAAAAAACAGAAAATCCCCAATTTGAGCTGCCGACCCTAATCCCCAATTTGGGTCGGCAGCTCAAATTGGAGATTTTCTGTTTTTTTAAACGACGTCGCTTTGGTTTAACGACAATTTTAAACGGGATTAAACCTCGTTTATTTGATCTGATAGTCGAGATAACGACGAGTTTAATTTGGCTGAGTCAACCAAACTTGGGGATTAAAAGGTTAGTCAACTCACAAGTCTGTAATTTCATATACGTTTTGAGAGTTTAGGCTTAAAACGATAGAATTTTGAAAGTTCAGACTTTAAATGACGGTTTTTCCGTAACTTTAACTGTTATGTTAATATGTTCATTTATTATTTCACTTAATAAGGCAATTATGTTCAAGTGTTCAATTAATAAGGCAACACATTTATTGAATTTTTCAGTCATCATCATTCAATTAATACAAAACTGACCCCAAGCCCGTTCAAACTAAACCAAAATTTATGATTCTAAGACTTCTTCTCAAAATGGAGCGCAAATCCAGTTTGAATACTAAACATGGAACACTCTTAAGATTTTCTCCAATAGGGTTACTTGTCATTGCAAATCTTGATGAACAATACCGTTTTTCGTAAATCCATGATTAATGCAAAACCAAATATTCATGTCTAGTTAAGTCTTTATCTATTGAGATATTTGTTTAGTTAAATGATATCTAAAAGTGTTCTCGTAATTTTTACATTAAAAGTATACAATATTCAATATATTTGACAAGATTTCGTTAAAGAAATTACCATTGCGGCTACAAACATTTAAATTGGAATGGTCCGAATATTGCGATATAAGTCATTTGTTAATGATGTCACATAAACTAAATTAAATATTTTAAAAATAGATATACTGTATTTTTTTTTGAGAAATTGTCTCAAACAGCCATATTTTAAGTTTCCAGTTCAATAATACCTCCCAAAAATTTGTTAATCATTTTTAGCATTATTAGGAAGCTGTTATACGCTGTTACACATATTTAGAATTTAGAAAGGCTTTCCTAAATCAAATTTAAAATACTGTTATATACATTTAGAAAGGTTTTTCCAATTTTAATGAAAATTTAGGATGCCGTTAGACATATTTAGGAAGACTTTCCTAACTTTAATGAAGGCTATTTATGAACAAATGAGCTTATGAAGCTAAATTTGATTAATTAACTTTATTTTGTGCTCTTTAAAATTTTTTTTTTTTTTTTAATAGTTAGTCAATGAATTGGCTAATCGTTTTTGAAGTACCTAATTAATCCTATCAATTTTTTTTGAAAATTACCTTTTTTTTTATTCAACTTGATGATTACTTATTTGATATTCTTAAATGGGTAAATCAGTTTTTTATAATTTAAACAACCATTTAAAAGATTAAGATATGTAGTATAATGGGTTATGTTAATATGGTTGATGTATCACACTACCCAACAAAAAAAAAAAACTGAATAACACATGTTTTTTTTAATAAAAAGGGCAAAAGTGCATGATCGCCTCTAGACTCTTTTTTCGACCTGAATAATATACCAATCATTTTAGGAATTTGTCCAAGAGCATTTTTGAGAGACAATAATGGTTGGTCTCATACCAAATTCGAAAACTATAACGTTATGTTACTTGGCTGCAAGAGATCTCATTATCCTACCTACGATCCTTTGTTTAAAGATTTTTTTTTAATCGTCTGAAATATTATTTTTTCTACAAATTATGAGAATAATTATAAAGAATTTTTTCAACGGACAAATTATATGTTATACAAATATCTACGACAACATGTGAGTCTACCACGAACAATTCTACTTGCACCACGCTGAAAATTTTCTGATAAATTTGTCTCCATTAACCTGCAGAAATCGTAACTTGTGGAAATCAAACCCCTAACCTCTTAGTGTAAAAACATTAATTAATCTTTGTCAACCACGGGATCAATGGTGTTCCACCTGTTTAAAGACTTAGTGCCACGATGCTTATGGCGCAAGTATGGAAACTTAAATTGTTTAGAAATATCAAACGCTTTGTGTGATAAACCCTTTTGGATTGTGTGGCGACTTGTTACATTTTAGCTTTCAAATTGTATTTGAATTTTGATGTACTTTGGCGTATTGTATTTGAATTTGAATTTTGATGTACTTTGGCGTTACAAGTTTGGGATATGTCCCTTATTTTTTCAGTGTTGAGTTCTTTCCCTACGCCCTCCTTTTTTTTTTTTTAATTTCTATTTCTTAGGAAAAAGGAGACTAAGGGTTGGTGATGATCATTTGTACATTTCTTCTCGATTTTGTGGTTCATTAGAAAAGCGCAGAACATAAAAGTTTTTGATAATGTGTTAATCTCCTTCAAATCCACATTGTCATTCTACGCATAAAGCATAAGTTTGCATGCTAGCTAATTCTAGGTTGGAGATCCAATCGAGTGAATTTCTGGTTGAAACATATAACTTGGCAGTTTTGAGAAATATTACACATGATCCAAACATTTTTACGTGTCAGATTAATGGGTTGTGAAACTTATGATCCCATGAGTGGACATGGTCGGATCGTAAGCTTTCGAGAGCATGTTTTTTCATGTGGGCTTCAAAGGATCCCGAAAAAGCTTATTTGTCCTTCATGCAGAATTAGTAGAGACATTGTTATTAGCAATGAAGTATTTGATATCGGCTCCATGACTTGAATGACGTTTGAAATTGATTGTTCATATTTGATCTCTATAATTAACAACTTGATTAGCACATCTTTACGGCGAATTAGATTATTTTAGTTCTTTGAAATCTTTTTACTCTTTATTTTTATTTGTTTTATTATTCGATGTACTAATTTCAATGCTTGCCATGTGAAAGCGATCATTCCATCGGCAATCTCGAATTAATTTCATTTTGAATATCTTGAAAATTGTGGTGTTTTTGATGTAAAAAAAAAAAGATAATTGGCAAAGTATCCTAATTAACTTTTGTAATTTGAAAAATACACTGTTTTAATTTTTTTTTATTACTAAAATTATTGATAAATAAAAAAACTATTTTGACCAGATTTTAATAATACATATTTTTATAAATTAAAATAAAAATCAAAAATTAAATATATGAGAGATATTTAATTAGTAAATCTTAGGATTTTCTTTAAATTATATATTTATATAAATATTTTAATTAGATAAATCTTAAATCAGATAAAAATTAATATTTGAGAAATGTCTATACAAATTTAAAACTAGTTTTAGTAGAATAATCTATAGATAAGTATATAATATATAAAAATCTTATGNGTTTGATATTGATTGTTCATATTTGATCTCTATGGTTTACAACTTGGGTAGCATATCTTTACGGCGAATTAGATTATTTTAGTTCTTTTGAAATTTTTTCACTCTTTATTTTTATTTGTTTTATTATTCGATGTACTAATTTCAATGCGGATTGCCATGTGAAAGCGATAATTCCATCGGCAATCTCGAATTAATTTCATTTTGAATATCTTGATAAATGTGCTGTTTTTGATGTAAAAAAAAACATTTATCTACAATGTTACCGTCACATTTTGTTTCAAATTGATCTTTTTCCATATGGACATTTAGCAAATTTTTCCTTTTATTTTCGGAGACTAATTTAAACACTAGTTAAAATGAAATTTGTAACAACGACATTAAAGGCATAATAAAATTTGAAAGTAAAACTTAGGTAAAGAGGAGAAAACAAACGAAGTGATAAGAAAAAGAGAAGTGGGACATAGAATCTGTGGCTTAAATCTAACCAAAATCTCCAACTCTCTTCTCCTTGGATAAGAGAAGTATCCAGAAGCCTTTCATTTCCCACTGATCCTCCTTCTCTCCTTCTATAATCCCAAAAACTATCTCACAAACTCTCCTCAGATCTCTCTCTCTCAAATCTCCAAGCCCTCCGATCAAATGGCTGCAACAATGGCGACGTCAGCCAAATGCATGTCTCTAAACCCATCTCCACCAAAATCCCTAAACCAAACCAAACCCATCTCCTCAAAACCTTTCATCTCCCTCCCAACCCCACCGAAACCCACCGTCTCCCTCGCCGTCACAAGCACCGCCCTCGCCGGCGCCGTTTTCTCCGCCCTCAGCTACTCCGAACCCGCCTTCGCCGCCCACCAGATCGCTCAGCTCGCGGCGGCCGCGACGGAAGGCAGCGACAACCGCGGCCTAGCTCTTCTCCTTCCCATCGTCCCGGCGATCGGATGGGTGCTCTTCAACATCCTCCAGCCGGCTCTTAACCAGATCAACAAGATGCGCGAGACCAAAGGAGTCGTCGTGGGTCTAGGTATCGGCGGTGGTCTCGCCGCGTCAGGGCTTTTGACTATGCCACCGGAGGCTTCGGCGGTGGCGGAAGCGGCGGCGAAAGGTGGAGACAGCAGGGGACAGCTGTTGTTGTTCGTGGTTGCACCGGCGCTGCTTTGGGTTCTTTACAATATATTGCAGCCTGCTTTGAACCAACTCAACAAAATGAGGTCTGAGTAATAATCTTTATATATTATATTTTGATCATCGTTGGGATTCAAATGTAAAATTAATAATCCTTTGTTTTATGGACAGTTTTATATTTAAATTTTGGACAAATTATCCTTGTTTTACTTTTATCTCGCCTACTATATACTCGATTCTAACTGTAACTAGGTTGCACGTACTCCATAGTTTGTCCCCATATGGTTTTGTTGTTTCAAAATCATCAACAGTCAAAACTAAATACAATGTAACTAATCTATATCAAAACCTAAAGTTCTGTCTAGTGACTATAACCTAAGGATGAAAAACGCCACATTTTATGATACATTTGCATGTTTTCGTCTTATGGTTTATCATTTTCTGTTTGTGCGCTGCTGCATGAGATTAATTATAAAAACCATAAGTTATCTGTGAGAATAAATTGAACTACTTGCAAGTTGGAAATGCATATCTTGGCGGAACACAGATTAATTGAAAATAGAATAAGAATGTGTTGCATCTGAATCATTGTGTGTTTTGCATTTTTTTTGGATCGCAGTACTTCAAATTGCAAACTGGTGGTAATTTTAGTTTGCAGAATAAACCAAAAAACAAAAAAACAAATATCACCGATTACAAAAATGAGTAGGCAAATTTTTCATACACTAATACAGTAATACTTATGAATCTCAACGTATACTACTACATAAATGCGTACGACCCTCTAAAGTTAATGTAACCAGATTCTTGGTACACGTGACCGGAACATAAACATTTGTAATTTTGTACGCTTCCTTGAAACTTTGCTTGATGATACATACGATGAAGTTCAAAGACATTTCTTGTCTATATAAAACCCAACTTTTGTGGGAAATGTAAAAGTTTCGCTACTGAAAGGCACAAAACAACTCACCTGAGAAGCACTTTAAGCATTGAATAATTAATTATGATAAAATCAGATTATCAAACAAAAATGATAACATGTGTGTTTAGATGGACCCGCCTTACCTTTCGTTGGTCACATTGTGTCTTGTGTTTGAGACTGTTAAACTATTCATGGATTGATGTGTGTAACAAACTAAACTGTGTGCAATACCAATAACCACATCCACATGGGTTGGTTTTTCTAAAATATCCGTGAAATACGTTACTTATAATAATAACCTATCAACGTGACATAACGCCTGTTTCTTGGGTTACAAACTACCGATGTAACCGTTGACAATGTGACATGACATACAACAAACTATCGGGGAAGCATTATTATTGGTTAGTTTGGGACTGAATATTTTGGGAGGGTTCTCTGACCCGACCCATAGCTGTACCCATTAAAATAATATCCATTTTAGACAGTTTAATTCTAACTAGTATTGGAATGGATCGTGTATGAGACATGGTATCTCAATAACACATTTGAGTAATTGAAGTTTTGAAAATCATTAAAAAAGTATATATAAAAGTATACTCAAAAATATTTCCAAATTTCCCGAATGATCTGAATTTTCCGTAACGTGTTTGATCGGAATTACATGTTCTTTACACTCAAGCAGAGAGAAGACCCTCGAAGAAAAGCAAAACACATTCAAATGCGCTCCAACGCATTCAACATTTATTCAAATAAATAAATAAATAAAACAGGTTTTCGTGCACGTTAGGGTTTTTAATTTTAAAATAAGGAAACAAGCTTGGGAATATCGGAAGCTAAAGCTTACAAGTCTTACAGAAGATTCAGAACATAAACTTTCAAGAAACCAAACTGCAGAAAGAAGAAAATCTAACTTAAAACACACAAAGTTTCATTCCTTTTTCCTTGAGTCTTTAAGCAGCCCCTTCTTCCGGATCTGGAGGCACCTCTTAATGTTGAATGACTCGAAAACGCTCTCGGGCAATGCAGAGACAACAAAACCCATGAGAGCGTGAGGCCAGTAGGGTGTGCAGCGTGCTTCATAGCCTACAAAACGCAGTGCTGCCTTTGCGTAACCCTCTGGTGATGCCACTAAGAAGGATGCTCTTCTTATCGATGTCATCTTCGTCGCAACATACAACGGAACCTATGGAAACAGCCACCCAGTTAGCCATATGATCAAGAAATCAAAAAGTTATTGAGCAGTGTGACCCATTAAGTTGTTTTGGTGATATTCAACTCCACACTAGGCTATAACAGACATGGAAAATGCCACAAAACAGTTCGAATATAAATTTTGGAATAAGGATTCTACATCCGAAAATGCTTACGTTTAATCATCTAAGGTCACAACACAGATTCCCTAGTTTCCTAGTTTTGACATTCCTCAATGGATAATCAGAAACGAGATCTCAAATCAGAGAAGTATTCAGAAAAGAGACATGTAATGCAAACGTTCCTCATTTGCAAAAACCAGTTAGCTTTAAACTAAAATAAGCTTTGAACAAAAATCATCCACCTTCTAGGTCCACTAAACAAACAGAAACAGAGTCAGAAAACCATGACAAATACAGCATATCGTCTTCTACGGATTCAAGAAACAACGTTTTACACATTATCTTGTCATGATTGTCAGAGAAAAACTTATGTCACTACTTTATTTTTTTCCGAAAGTGGCAAAAGATTATCATTGATAAACCACTAACTAGTATCCTACCTTAACCTATGATCCGGCAGTACCATTTTTAATACTCATTTCTTAATCCTACTTCTGTTCACACTAAGATACACTTGTGACTTGTGAGCAATAGCATTTGTTTAATCCTACTTCTGTTCAATTAAAATCCTACGTTAAGCTATGATCCCTCTGCAGTACCATTTGTTTTGTTCTTACAAAGATAAGATTGGTTTTACTCATAGCTTAATCCTACTTCTGTTCTTACAGATTCACACTTCAAAGCAATACCATCTACTTTCTTAAACAATTACCAAATCTCATTCTCAGAACAAAATCTC
Source organism: Alliaria petiolata (assembly GCA_020283515.1). Classification (NCBI taxonomy): domain Eukaryota; kingdom Viridiplantae; phylum Streptophyta; class Magnoliopsida; order Brassicales; family Brassicaceae; genus Alliaria; species Alliaria petiolata. Next base: position 26,312,150 of record JAHZTW010000001.1, read on the forward strand.
AACCAAAAATCAATCCAAAGACATAACAAAATGAAGCAGCAACAATTAAGGAAAATTCACCTGGCATTGAACATCAATCCCACTCTTCTTGTACTCAACATGGAGGCACCTTGTGAATTGATCCACGTACCTGAGACAGCGAAAAACAAACATGCAAACAAAACAATGTCACTGCTTAAACAACTCGAAGCATCAGGTCAAACAAACAAAAAAAAACGGTCTTGAGTCTGGATTCCTTACGTTTTGGCGCCGGCATAAACAGAGTAGAAAGGATACGAAGGGATAAGAGCCGCAGCACCGGAGCCCATATTGACAATGGCTCCTCGCTTCCTCTGAAGCATAATGGGAAGCACAGCCTGAGTCACTTTCGTGGTTCCTTCAACGTTGATCTTGATCAGGTTCGTGAGCATTTCCTCGTCAACCTCGTGGAAGTACTTAGCGTAAGGGTACGACATCCCGGCGTTGTTGATCAGGATACCGATCTCCAAACCCTCGATCGTCTCCTTGATCCGCTTCACGCCTTCATCGATATCTCCGGAGAAATCCATAATCACGGTCTTGATCTGGATGTTACTGTACTTGGATCTAATCGAATCGGAGACATCGTTGAGCTTGTCGGGGTTGCGAGCGACGAGGACGAGGTTAAGCCCTTTCTGGGCTAGCTGAAAGGCGAAAGCTTTACCGATACCGTCGGTGGGTCCGGTGACGATAGCCCAGGATCCGTATCGGCGGAGGTTCTTGGCGGGTCGGAGGAAGTAGATGTAGAAAGATCTGAGGAGGGAGAAGATGAATTTGAAGATGGAGATGGAGCCGAGTGCGAAGAGGAAGAGGAGCCATGTGGGCTGGGATTTGAAGTAAGTGCAGATCTCCATGAGAAGAAGATCGAGGAAATGGGTTTTCTCACTCGATTTTTTGCTGGGTTTGGAAATGGGGAGAGAAAGTTAGGGTTTTTATATGGAGAGAGAAGAAGAATTGAATACGGCGGAAGAGACGAAGGTGGATAGAAGTAGATGAGCAGAAAACCACCGGAATTAACTACTACTCTCTGTCTCTCACCTTATTTTATTTTTATTTTTAGTTTTTCTTTTGTGTCGTCTTCCTTAAATTTTGGTTCATGTGAATATATGAAAGTTGAAACTTGGCACATCTGATGTTGACAGATCCATTTTACATACCCAAAAGTGACAAAATTCACCAAGTTCACATGGTGACTTGCAATACAAACACAAAGGATTGAAATGGTGAAAACGAAGGAAGCAAGCATGTAGTAAATGTTTAGAACGGGATCTATCAAAGTGTTAAACTAATTCGATTTTCTTTGTTGGATTATTGGTGAGCGTGGTGTATGTGGTTCGACTGCTCGGGTGAATCATATCGGTCAAGAAGTCACCCTTGGCTAATCGACTCAAACACTGACAGATGTAGGGCCGAGAGTAATTAGCCATCCCAGAGAAGGGCAAACCTGGAATCTCGAACATTTTGTACGTTATCGAAGTTTGTTTATTGGGAGAAGAAGAAGATGGAGGAGATACGAGAGAATTATGCTCGACACGATTGTATAACGAATCGTTGGATGACACGTAAGCTTAAAGTTTTTTATAACCAAGATTGGGCCGAGGTTTTTGTTTTCAAAGGCTGTGAAATGGGCTTTGGATATGCGTCGACGTAAACAAGTTTTGTTCGTAAGAATCTAAACAACAATAACATCTGTTTTGTAATGCATTAAAAAACTTAAAAAAATGGTGGAGTTACCCACATTTGTTATCACACCGATCTTGCAAAAGAAACATGGCTTTCACTCTCGAACTCGATTTTTTCTTCTGTGCTAGGATCATGTGTAACCTAATGACGGTTTATCTGGTTGAGCTGTTCCCAACATGCGTGAGGAATTGTTCGACGACGATGCTTAGACAAGCGCTTGTAATGGCATGAGCTTTTTGTCCAATCATTGCTTCGATTGGAAGAAATGTTTTGTCGCTCCCCTTCGCGGTTTTCGGGCTAGCAATGTCGGGTCTGGGTTATTCGCTTTGCTTCTTCCTAAGACCAAAGGGTCAAGTCTTTGTGATACAATGGAAGCACACCAAATCTTGAAGACTAGTCATAGTTGCTAAAATGCATGTAAAAATAGAGTTTTATGTTCTTTTACTGTATAAAATTGTAACTGAAGCGAACCATTTTTAGCAACAAATGAAAATGAATGAGAACATAAATTTTTTATCTTAAGTCTCTATATGAGTCTTGGAAAAGTAAAAGTAAAGTTTTATGTTCTTTGATATGTGTTGGTTTTGTATTAGTTTTAGGCTTTTAGCACTTGTTTTAGTTTTGTTTCATTCATGTTTTGCACATATTTGTATTTCATTTAGTTTTACAAGTGCGTTTTATATAGTTTTTGGGATGTACGTATATCATACATTTAAATAGTCTTTTAAATCTCTTTGGAGAAGAGTTGAGATTTGGCAACAAAGATGTATGAGGAGAAGTCGGAGAAAACTTGTATCTAGGAAAAATCTTAATTTATAAAAAAACCAGAAAACTTTATTGCTTAGCTTAGTTAGTGTTTCTTGTATTCTTAGTGCGTTATCTCATCTCCTTGTGATTTGATTATTAGTACTTTTCGATTACCTTGCACTTTTCTTGTATAAAGTTGTCACGGGAATGAACCATCTTTAATTTTTAGCAAAAAATTAAATGGCCGAGAACATAAAAATCTAATTTAAGTCTTTATATAAAGTCTTGAAGAATATCCATAGTTGCGAAAACGCGTTTTGGAATTCGCTGGTCCTTCTCAAATGCGAAAAAACAAGTTTCAAACCCGATCTGGTCTGCCTTAATATTCGACTTGGTTCACGAAACTTTCTAATCTCATTTCAAATTATGTTTAATAAAATAGTTTATAGATTTTTTACGTTGTACACAGTACACAGTACTTAGTTTACCTAGTTGTTATAAGTTAAAACGTTTTAAAATTTAGAGATGTAATCAAAGATTTGATAGAGAAGTCACACCTCACAAGAACTAAATATCAATTGCATGTTATGAAATTAATTATTAATCAAAGGTGTTGTGTTCAAACTTGAATTAAAGTTTCTGTTTGAACCAAAACAATAAAAGAATTAAAGTTTCTGTAAATTGTGTGCGAGTGTGTGACACACCACTTTAACAAAAGCAAGAGTAGCGAAAGGAGAAAAGGTGAAACCGATGCCTTTAAATTTCCGGAATGAAGAAAAAGAAAAAGCTAATTCGAATATCAAATAAAGAAAGACAAATTCTCTGTGACAAATGCAGAAGTTCGACTTTTTATAGCAAAAGCAAAAAAAAAAATTGGAGTCTTTGCTCACTCTCATCACGCAATTTTCCTTCTTTTCTCGTGACCCATCAAAGCCAAAAGAATTTTATTATTTTTGTATAGATTTATAAAAAGTGAGAGCATCGATGTTCTTGTGATCTTCAAATGGGTCTATGCTCAGCTCAACTGGCTGTAACATGCTTGTTCTTCATAGTAGTTCCTCATGTTCTGTCCCAAGTTGCAGGTACATTTCTGCCCATAACCTGTTTGTTTAAATGCTCCAAAGAGTTCTTTATTCTCGAAAAGTCTGTTTCTTGATGTGTTCGAGAACATGTTTTTGATGTATAAACAAGGTTTGCCTCGAATTCTCCAATTCTAGACTGTTTTTGGTGAAAAATGGTCCATCATGAATGAGTGGTGTGATGAGATTCTCTTGTCGAGTTTTTTTGCTGTAATCTTGATGAATGTCTATATTTTGCAGAGTTTGTAAGTATAGATTGTGGTGGCTCAAGTAACTACACGGACCCGAGAACTGGACTAGGATGGGTTTCAGATTCAGAGATCGTCAAACACGGAAAGCCAGTAACTTTGGCCAGTACCAATGGGAACTCGATGCAATACAGTAAGAGAAGAGATTTTCCAACGGATAACAAGAAATATTGTTACAGGCTCAGCACCAAAGAGAGGAGGAGATACATTGTCAGAACAACATTTCTCTACGGTAGCTTGGCTAGTGAAGAACCCAACCCAAAGTTTCAACTCTACTTAGATGCAACGAAATGGGCTACAGTGATGATTCAGGAGGCCTCTAGGGTTTATGTTGAGGAGTTGATCGTGAGGGCAACTTCAGGTTATGTGGATGTGTGTGTATGCTGTGCTCTCACCGGCTCTCCTTTCATTTCCACTCTCGAGCTTCGCCCGTTGAACCTTTCGATGTATGCCACTGATTACGAGGATAATTTCTTCTTGAAGCTTGCTGCCAGAGTGAATTTCGGTGCTCCAAGCATTGATGCCTTGAGGTAAAACCCTGTTACAACTCTTCTTTCCATTACATCATCCACCACAAGCATTGACAAATGCTGAAAGACTTTCTCTTTTAGGTACCCAGATGATCCATATGACAGAATCTGGGAGTCAGATGTTAATAAACGGCCAAACTTTCTTGTTGATGTGGCTCCTGGAACGATACGAGTCAATACATCAAAGACTATAAATACTTTGACTAGAGAGTATCCGCCTGTAAAAGTCATGCAGACAGCAGTAGTTGGAACACAAGGACTGATCAGCTATAGATTAAATCTCGAAGACTTCCCTGCCAATGCTCGGGCGTATGCTTACTTTGCTGAAATTGAAGACCTTGGTGCTAATGAAACCCGGAAATTTAAGTTGGTGCAACCATACTTTCCTGATTATAGTAATGCAGTGGTGAATATTGCTGAGAATGCCAATGGGAGCTATACTCTCTATGAACCTAGCTACATGAATGTGACTTTCGATTTTGTTTTGTCATTCTCATTTGGGAAGACAAAGGATTCTACACGAGGGCCACTACTAAATGCAATTGAAATCAGCAAGTATCTACAAATATCTGTGAAAACTGATAGGAATGATGGTGAGTATTAGAGGCTACTGCCTTGTTAATTCTTCTCTATATCAAAGTTGTTGAAAGGAGCTTACAGAAGTTTTATAATTCTGCAGTGTCTGTTCTTGATGCAATTCGTGCATTGTCCCCTGATAGCGATTGGGCCAATGAAGGCGGAGACCCTTGTATCCCAGTTCTTTGGTCGTGGGTAAACTGTAGCTCAACGGCACCACCTAGAGTCACGAAAATGTAGGATCTATATAACAAAGTCTTACTTAAGTAATCAGAGTTTGTGAAACTTTATCCTTGAGATGATGCACATTGACCCTGTTGTATGCATCTTACAACAGTGCTCTATCAAGAAAAAATCTGAGAGGTGAGATTCTGCCTGGGATCAATTATATGGAGGCATTGACTGAGTTGTGAGTGTTCGACGCTGCATTAATTATATATTCTTGGATTAGTCTCTCTGTCATTTCTTTGATTTGAGTAAAATTTCTCTTTTATAGGTGGCTGGACGGTAATGGTTTGACTGGAATCCTTCCAGACATGAGCAAACTTGTCAATCTGAAAATCATGTAAGCTTGCCAATCTTGACCAATATCTCCCTTGTCCTTGAAGACACTCGAATACCAGAAAGTTTTACTTTGCGTCGTTTCTTCTACAGGCATCTAGAAAACAACCAACTTAGTGGCTCACTCCCACCATACCTTTCCCATCTGCCTAACCTGCAAGAACTGTATGTAAACACAAAGTTTGTGAAGCGTTTTGGTTGCTTTAGCGATTGACTTATACTGATACCTCGGCTGCAGTTATCCACTCTATACATGGCAGATTTAACAAATGTTATTATTATCTGGCAGGTTTATCGAAAATAACTCTTTCAGAGGAACGATTCCTTCAGCACTGTTAAAGGGGAAAGTTTTGTTCAAGTGAGTATGCTTACACGTACAAGTTGATTTGTTGAACACAAAAGCTCACAGCTTTTCAGCATTTGCACGGAAAGATAGATTTACAGATTTGAGTTCAACATGAGTGTTGGAATTTTTTAGTGTGTATATATGCAGGAAATGAAATTACTATACCAAAGTTTAAAGTTTCCATCTTGTTGATGGAGTTTCCTCTTAACATGTTTTTCTCCAGGTATAATAATAACCCTGAGCTCCAGAACGAGGTACAGCAAAAGCACTTTAAGCTGATACTGGGGATATCAATAGCAGCTATCACAATCCTATTGCTGTTAGTCGGAGGATGTCTTATTTTACTTTTTGCCCGTCGAAAGACAAAAAGCGCTGGTAAAGGTATATATATATAGTCGTTAAATGTTATCAGGTTTCCCCTAAGTGGAGATGGTTGTCTTACTCATGTTTCTTCAGGTGATTCCACGGGGACTAAGAAGAAAGGTTTGTCAGCTTATTCAGCTGTGCGGGGTGGACACTTATTAGATGAAGGTGTAGCATATTTCATACCTCTTCCTGTGCTTGAAGAGGCCACCGAGAATTTTTCAAAGAGAGTTGGAAAAGGAAGCTTTGGGTCTGTCTACTATGGTAGGATGAAAGATGGGAAAGAAATTGCAGTCAAGGTAACGGCAGATCCTTCAAGCTACTTGAACAGACAATTTGTGACTGAGGTATTAACGTACTTCAAATGCTGATTTTGGCTTTCTGGCGCCCCAAAGATTCTTAAGTAGACGATTTAATTGGGACAAACGTGCAGGTTGCTCTATTATCAAGAATTCACCACAGGAACTTGGTCCCTCTGATTGGATATTGCGAAGAAGCAGATCGGCGTCTATTGGTTTACGAATATATGCACAATGGAACCTTGGGAGATCACTTACACGGTGTTTACCAAATTTCACAGATAATTCTCCTGCTTAAGTTTGGCTTTTCATTCTGTGATTTGACTCATGAAATCAATCTCCGACAGGTTCAAGCGACTACAAGCCATTAGACTGGCCAACTCGGCTACAAATTGCACAAGACGCTGCTAAAGGTTTGTAGTAGAAACTCAAGATTATATCTATCTTTAGACTGGCTATAATATGAATCCATTGGACAGACGAAACTTCAGATTTATTACAGGTCTTGAATACTTGCATACTGGCTGCAATCCTAGTATCATTCATAGGGATGTGAAATCAAGCAATATACTCCTGGACATTAACATGAGAGCCAAAGTTTCTGACTTTGGACTCTCCAGACAAACAGAGGAAGACTTGACTCACGTATCCAGTGTCGCAAAAGGGACCGTAGGATACCTTGATCCAGAGTAAGGCCAACAACAGCACAAGCTCACAGAAAAACCAAAGTCTTCCATTTTCATGAACGTTGACTGATACGGCATTGCTTTGACAGGTATTATGCTAGTCAGCAGCTGACTGAGAAGAGCGATGTCTACAGCTTCGGCGTCGTTCTCTTTGAGTTACTCTCTGGAAAGAAACCAGTCTCGGCGGAAGATTTCGGTCCTGAACTGAATATAGTTCATTGGGTAAACACACCTCTATATCTTCTTTCCATTCGAAAGTTGTCACCTTTCACAGATCAACAACGTTACATTTCTTGTTCACCAACAGGCAAGATCACTGATCCGTAAAGGAGACGTATGTGGGATCATAGATCCATGTATCTTAGGCAACGTGAAGATCGAGTCAATCTGGAGAGTGGCAGAGGTCGCGAACCAATGCGTCGAGCAGCGTGGGCATTCCAGGCCAAGGATGCAGGAAGTGATAGTGGCGATACAAGACGCGGTCAGGATCGAGAGAGGAAACGAGAACGGGCTAAAGTCATCTGCTTCTAGCAGCTCAAAGGCGCAATCATCTCGTAAGACCTTGCTCACTAGCTTCCTCGAGATAGAGAGCCCTGACATCTCAAGAAACAGCTTAGCTCCAGCTGCTAGGTAGTAAGTGCGTCCTCTTGGAGGCTCAAGCTCTCATGTTTTATACATTTGAACTTACCATCGTCACATATTATCATATATGAATGTGTGTATGTAATGTACGTAGTGTGTATTTTAATGTATCACACACTTCTCACGTCAACTCTGTAGATGATGTTGTAGTTGATAAAAAAAAAAGGTCACTTTTTTCTTCTTCATTTTTTGTCATTTTGCGATAACTTGACTTGTGGATAAGAGATCGCATACGTAGACGAACCAGAAGCAAGACTGAGGATATGGCTCCAAAAAACTTCAGAATTGGAGAAAAATGTTAAAGACCCCTTTCTTCTTCTTCCTCGTTTCTCATTTGTAGCCTCTCTCTCTTTCTTTCGAATTCAATTCGAATTTTATTTACTTCATCCCAGTCTCGACGAAGAAGAAGAAGCAGAGCGCTAATGGCTTCGAACTCGTTACGTTCTTCGAATTTCTTCGGATCCAATATCATAATTTCATCTCCCACCCCTAAAACCATAACAAAGCCTTCGTTTCCCTTCTCCTCGTTCTCCCGTCGAAAGCACCAGATTACTCGATCGGCTTTGCGAATCGAAGACAACGGAAAACCCATAAACTCACTGCCGTCGCGAGCAGCGTTAGCCGCTATTCTATTCTCATCGATTTCTTCGTCGCCGCGGGCTTTAGCTTTGGACGAACCGGTTGCGGCTACCCAAACCGTCGTTGTTGAAGCTCAAGCAGTGAAGCCGTCGCCGACGGCGTCGTTGTTCGGTGAGAACCAGGCTATTACGGCGCCTAGTCCGAAATCCCAATCATCATCGAGTCTTCCGGACGGATCGCAATGGCGGTACAGCGAGTTTCTAAACGCGGTGAAGAAAGGTCAAGTGGAGAGAGTCAGGTTTAGCAAAGACGGTACCGTTCTTCAGCTTACCGCCGTCGATAACCGCCGTGCCTCCGTCGTCGTCCCCAACGATCCGGATCTTATCGACATCTTAGCCATGAACGGAGTCGATATATCGGTTTCCGAGGGAGAATCCGGTAACGACTTGTTCACTATCATCGGAAACTTGATTTTCCCGATCTTGGCCTTTGGTGGGCTCTTTTTGCTCTTCAGGGGAGCTGGAGGCGGTCCCGGTGGCCCTGGAGGTTTAGGTGGTCCGATGGATTTCGGACGATCGAAATCGAAGTTCCAGGAAGTGCCGGAAACTGGTGTTTCATTCGCAGATGTTGCTGGTGCCGATCAGGCCAAGCTTGAGTTACAGGAAGTTGTGGATTTCTTGAAGAATCCAGATAAGTACACAGCTTTGGGTGCTAAGATTCCTAAAGGGTGTTTGCTAGTTGGACCTCCCGGTACGGGTAAGACCCTCTTGGCAAGAGCGGTGGCTGGAGAAGCAGGTGTGCCCTTCTTCTCATGCGCGGCTTCGGAGTTTGTGGAGCTTTTTGTTGGTGTGGGTGCGTCTAGAGTTAGGGATCTGTTCGAGAAGGCGAAGGCGAAAGCACCTTGCATTGTTTTCATCGACGAGATTGACGCTGTGGGAAGGCAGAGAGGAGCTGGGATGGGAGGAGGAAACGATGAGAGGGAACAGACGATTAATCAGCTGTTGACGGAGATGGATGGGTTTTCCGGCAACTCCGGTGTGATTGTTCTGGCGGCTACGAATAGACCGGATGTTCTCGATTCCGCGCTGTTGAGGCCTGGAAGGTTTGATAGGCAGGTCACTGTGGATAGGCCTGATGTGGCCGGGAGAGTCAAGATTCTTCAGGTTTTGAATAGTTATTTATGAAAGCTTTTTGTGGTTGTCTCTGGAGTAATGTGAATGTGAATGACTCTTAATGGGGGTTTGGTTTTGATTGTAGGTTCATTCTAGGGGGAAGGCACTTGGTAAAGATGTGGACTTTGACAAGGTTGCAAGGAGGACTCCTGGTTTCACTGGTGCTGACTTACAGAACCTGATGAATGAAGCGGCGATTCTTGCGGCCAGGCGTGAGCTTAAGGAGATAAGCAAGGACGAAATCTCCGATGCTCTTGAGAGGATCATTGCTGGACCTGAGAAGAAGAACGCTGTTGTCTCTGATGAGAAGAAGAGACTTGTTGCATACCATGGTTAGCGTTGTTTTTGTGACTATATATGTTGAGACCAGCTTGGATTCTGGTTTTATTCTGACAGCTTCAAGTGAATTTTGAATCTTGCAGAGGCTGGTCATGCTCTAGTCGGTGCTCTTATGCCTGAATACGATCCGGTCGCCAAGATTTCCATCATTCCTCGTGGCCAAGCCGGTGGGCTTACCTTTTTCGCCCCGAGCGAAGAAAGACTCGAGTCTGGATTGTACAGTAGGAGCTACCTCGAGAATCAAATGGCTGTCGCACTTGGCGGAAGGTTAGTTAGTAGTGGCCTCAGACACAAAAGGGTGTTTTTTGATTGTGTTAGAAGCTAAAAACCATCTCTCTCTCTTGTGTCAGGGTTGCAGAGGAGGTGATCTTTGGGGACGAGAATGTGACGACAGGAGCATCAAACGATTTCATGCAGGTGTCTCGTGTGGCTCGTCAGATGATTGAGAGATTTGGGTTCAGCAAAAAGATTGGACAAGTCGCCGTTGGTGGCCCCGGTGGAAACCCCTTTATGGGTCAACAAGTATGAAACTTTGGTCTCTTGGTTTCATCATTAACGTTGTTGGTTTTGGGATTGTTACTCAATATCCATGAAATGTTTTTTTTGTTGCAGATGTCTTCACAGAAAGATTACTCAATGGCAACTGCAGATATCGTAGATTCCGAGGTGCGAGAGCTGGTGGAGAAGGCGTACAAGAGAGCAACGGAGATCATAACAACTCATATTGATATCCTACACAAGCTTGCGCAACTCCTGATCGAGAAAGAAACTGTTGATGGTGAAGAGTTCATGAGCCTCTTTATTGACGGCCAAGCTGAGTTGTATGTTTCTTGATTCAATACCATTAGCTATTATTAATGTATACTAGACCAATACCCGCGCGTATATATATATTTTCTTTTGCACCTATTCTGCTTCTTTAGCTCGTATTCACCTTCCATCCATGAACTTTGAGTCTTACTTATGGATCTAACTATACAGAATGGTGAAGCAAATATCTTAACAACTTGTGAACTTTTTGATATATATGATTTGTGTTCATGTACGGACTTTGATCTATTCTTCAGTATACACAAATACTTTGCAGTGTACAATGTGTTCAGTTTATGAGATGAGCCTCTTGTCATCCAAGATCGAGGCTTCTTTAAGCATTGCAGCCGAGTCTTCGAGCATATTCAGCTTGGCAAGAGCCACGGCCTGTAGGTAAAACGCGGTGGGCCAATCGGGATAGACGCACTGTGCTTGCATCGCGTCTCGGAGTGCTGCATCTGGCTGGTCGCGGAAGAGATGGCACATGCCTCTTCGTGCATAAACAGTGGGAGAGATCATGATCCCTGTTTCTATGAACTGAGTATATTTTTCGATAGCGGATTCGAAATCTTTGTTCCGAAAAGCCGAATCGCCTTGCTGTCTCGTGTTCCACACATCTTTTATCTGTTGAGCCCATTGCTGGAAAGAGAGCTCACAAGTAACCTCGTCGTCTTTGTAATCTGTTGCCTCGAGAATCTGATGTAGCGCTGCGAGGTCCATACGGTGACACGCATCGTAGATTAGAGAACTCTTTGGCTCTGTTTCAGGGTTTTCGAGTTTCGAAATCCCAAGCATTGCGTAGGACGGAACATCGAGTTTGTGTTGAAGTGTAGCAAGAGCTGAGACGATATCTTTAATTTCCGGCCGGTCCTTAGGGTTATTCTGGAGGCATTTGGAAGCCAAATCAAACACAGTGGCTGCTTCTTCGTCTGGATAGTTTCCTTCTAGGTGTGAATCTATAAAGACAAGTAAGTTTTGCTTCTGAATTGTGTCAATCGCCTGAAGAGAGAGAGAGAAAGAGCAATAGAAGAAGACATGTCAATGTTTTACAAATGGAACCAAACCAATTTGCTTGGAGAAGAATATAGTGCAATGTGGCCACTCACATGACTTGGAGGGACATGTTTGCCACTAAGAAGATCCAAAAGAAACGTCCCAAAGCTGAAGACAACACTCTCTGGAATTAACGTACCTACCGTATATATATACACATCATTTGCCACAAAAAAAGGTGCAAAAACTTCTTACGATCTGATATTTGTTTCAAGAACTAAAGTAGAGTAAAAATGTTACCACTTCTAAGATATTCAGGCGGTGTATAAGCGAGATTCGTGCTGAATTTTTTGCCATCTTTGCTATTTTTCATCCATCCAAAACATGAAAGCCGAGGATTCCCATTCTGCCTGACGAAAAATCTTAGCCGTTTCTCACAAAAAAAAAAAAAACCATTAAACATATGTGCAAATGGAAGTTAATTACCTCATCGAAGAGAACACGATAAGCATTGAGATCATGGTACAGTTTGTGTCCACTCTGCCTGGAATATTCTAAAGCTTCGGCTACATAAAGTGCAACTCTCAATCGCATAGCCCACTCCATTGTTTGTTTCTCCCCTGTAACTCGAGAAAGAAAAGGCAAAAACTTGTCAAACAAGTAAAGATACCTAAACGCAAATTTAATACAAAACAGTGAAAGAAGAAGATAAAGTTTTGGGATATCATACAGTGAAATAGATGCTTTGTGAGGGTGTCATTAGGCATGTACTCTGAAACAAGCAACCTTTCATCTCCGTCACAACAATAACCTATCAAATTCACCATTCTTATATGCCTCATTTTCCCTACAGCCCTAGCTTCTTCCTGCATATATAAGAGAACAGTTGGTATAACCATATAGGAACATTTAATTTTTGATAACGAGCTAAGATCTTAAGGCGAAACCAAGACTAAAGAAACTCGATATCCATGACCATGACATTCCCACAAGAACAAACCACTGTGTCACAGGCTCTTGCTTCATGAACAAGCTATTTCGAATAAAGGGAATTTTTTCAAACACATACAGCGAATTGTTTTGGATCAGGCCATGTTGATTTCGAGAATTTTTTAACGGCGATCTGACGCATGTCGTCTCCAAGACAACCTTGGTAAACAACATTCGGTGTTTGGTCGGAACAAACTGATACGACTGCGTTTACGCTGAAATTGTCCGTGGCTTCACGAAGATCCGCTGCGGAGAACTCGGAGAAGTCCGGGACGGTGGAGAAATGCCATCCCCTGCGGCCATTATTGTTACGATGACGGTGGTGCCGGTTACTGCGTTTGCCGCCACGACGGACGGAAATATCGTCGGAGGTTTTTTTGTATGACGGTTTCAAGAAGGACGATTGGCAGCATCCCATGACCCGAGGCGAGTCGACTCGTTAAGAAGTCGTTCCTCAGACCATGAAGGTTCCTAATTAAGCAGTTTTCTTCTAATTTTTGTTTTTAATCTCCGGTCACTTCCTCTGTTTTTCTTCGCTTTTGCGACTTTCGAGATTCCTATCTTCTTGCAAAGAATCGTTGGTTTCAACAATATAAGGATTGTTTTGTCTTTTTCATCTAACTGAAAAGTCCAATTTCCCAATTTCTCGCGCGATATTTTAGGTTTTAATTTGTTTTAAAAAGAAACTTACACCGATATATCCCAATTGTTTTTTGTTATTTCCAGATAAAAAGTGGTTAGGGTCATTTGCATGTTAATGATCCACCACGGTTCAACTTCAACCCATAAAACTGATTATTTTTTTCCCCCGACAATGTAGTAAATTTCCACCCAAAAAAAACCCATGTACAAATGATTTTAACCTTAAAAACGATATTTGTTTTAATAACTTATGAAATTTGAGAAATAGCCAAAATTATTATCCAGGATTTTAAAAAGTTAATGTTAAAAAAAAAATTTGAAAAAGTCTAAATAACATATTTTCTTTGGTCACATTATGTAATTACTCTTACTTTATTTGCCACATAATATTATGGATAATAATCTATAAGATTACGAAATATAAGAAGTATATATTTTATGTTTATTCTTTTGTGAATTTTAAAATATAAATTTTAAGTTACTAATTTTATGTATGCAATTAATAGTTTGGACATATCATATGCTTTTAAATGATAAGATCTCAACCAATAGAGAGTTTATTTTATTTTTTAGAATTTTAATAAATCATTTATTTTCATTTAAAAAATAACATTTTTAAATTAACAGAACTTACTGTAATCATCAAGTGTTGTTATCTCAAATATAAATTTACGTTAGACAAAGCTTACCGGTCATAGAATCGAGTGATGTTTGAAATGAAACTAATATTACATAATCTAATTACAAGCATAAATGAATTATAGGGTCCGGCCAAAATTTCTTGATAAACAAAAAAAAAGAACTTACCGGCCATCATTCATGCTTAGAAAAAAAAAATGTTATTTGTCACAAATTAACAAAATAACATTTCTATGCAAATTAAAATATAGTGAATGCCTGGCTATACACTACAAGAAATCATGTGTATTATATCATTTATTTTATTTGTTAATATCATTTATTGATTGATGCAAATTCAGTTGCATCATTTAATTTAATGACCCTGGAAGTGGTGACTCTAATCATTTACATTAGTATTATTTAATTGATGTTAATATGTATCATTTGCAATAAATGATATTAATATTTGCATTATTTAAAATAAATGATATTAGTATTTTGCATCAATTAGAATAAATGATATTAAAATTTGCATCAGTTAGAATAAATGATATTAAAATTTACATCAGTTAATATAATTGAGGTAAACATTTGCATCAATTAATATAAATGATGTTAATATTTGTCTCGGTTATAACAATTGATGTTATATATTTATATCATATATTTTAGTTGATACTATATAAATTATAAATAAATGATATTAAAATTCATGTAAATTTTAAATTTTGTGTTAGTTTTTATAATATTATCAATTGGAGATAACTAATCATTTTGTATTTATTATTCTAAGGAATATATGTAAATACATATGTATGATTTAACATATAAAAAAAAATATGGTGTTGATCTTTTATAGAGGAGAAAACTAGTACTCTTCATCCTTCTTTAGCAATGTGGGATAAATAGTTGTTTAGTTAAAATTTTGTTTGCATCACTTTTTAGTGTCAATTTTTAATAAGTGATTCAAAATAGAGTCATTTATTTTTTCACACTTTATAAGTGATGCTATCTACTTTATTTTTATTAATTGATGCTAACAAAGTTAGTATTAATATCAATTATTTTAACTGATGCTAATCAGGTTAGTAATAGTATCAATTGTTTTTAGTTGATGCTAATCAGGTTAGTATTAGTATCAATTTTATTAATTGATGCTAATCAAGTTAGTATTAGTATCCATTTTATTTAATTGGTGTTAATCAAGTTAGTATTATTATCAATTGTTTTAACTGATGCTAATCAAGTTAGTATTAATATCAATTAAAAGAATTGATGCAAAACTATATATTTAATGTCAATTTTTAATAAGTGATTGTAAATAGCATCAATAATTTTAATGACATTTTATAAGTGATGCAATGTACCCTTTTTCTTGTAGTGATATGTGTACGACCATTTGATAAATAGTACAAACTAAAGTATTCATTCCTTTCATTATTATTTTTTGAAACCGGATTCCTTTCAGTTTTTCCAATCCCTCTTTCTCTTTATTCTACGAAAGCATAAATTTTACTATAGGTCAGATCGTTAAATTTACAAGTAGATATTAAAAATGAATATTATTTTACTGATTTGGTTTTTAATACTTCATTAGTATTTCAGGTTTTTTTAATAAATTTTTCTAATTTTAAAATTAATTTTATTTGAAAGAAAACAAATTCAGCATATGCTATTAACAAATTCAGTTGCAACATTCAGCATCTTCCTTAAAGTTAACAAAGAGAGTAAAGTAAAGATTTTATCCAAAATATGAATATTGTTGTAAAATATTGAAAAGCTACAGAAAAGGTAAAGATCGATTGAAGTTATGTGTGTGTGTGAATTAAAATATCGGTGTCACTTGTCAATATATATATGCGCGGACAACCCACTATTCTAAATTTGTTGAGGAAATTTATATATATAAATCTAGAAATATGTTTTATATTAAAAATATCACGACTTTTGAAAATTTCTAAAATTACCGTACTTAAGATTTAGGAAAAGTTTCCAAAAAGTTTAGTGAACGTTTTTAAATCATTTAGCACTTATTCGACCAGCATTAAGAAATTTGTCCTTAACCTAAAATTTGTGGCATTTTTAAGAATACTACAAGACAAATACGGTATAGTTTACAGAATTTGTGGCATTTTTATAGTTTTTGGAATTTTGATGGTGGTTGTGGAAAGTAAAAGATAAAATGTGATCGTATAAAAAAAATCATAAAACAATACTATTAAGACAGAGATATATATCATAAGATAAATTATATCCTTAATTATTTTTTAAAAACCTAATTTACGTAATTTTCACCCTTACATATTGAACTTACAAACAACATTTGAAAGGATTATTGACAGTTGGACTTGAAAGTGGACAAAGTTCTACCTTAAATATAAATAACATCCATTTGAAATGTCATATATTGCACAGTATATTTCTTGTAAGATATTAGCATTTTTAGAGAAAAAGAAACACATACATAATTATACAAATAAGACTATCTCCATCAGTTCTCAACAAAATAATAATAGTATTTTAATATGATTTAATTATGTAGTTAAATTTTAATTGAAAAAAGTATAACTAATGAAAAAGAAACAAGTGTTAAAGGGGTTCTTAAAAATTCAAGAACCGTTTCTTAAATTTTTTATTTAAGAACCAGTTCTTACTTTCTCTCATACTTTTTGATTTTTTTTTTTAATATTAAAAAACTCTTGTAAGAACCTACAATGGAGGTGCTCTAAGAGCATGTGCAATGCAAAAATACCATGAGAGTATCTTAAAAAAATAAAATAATAATTTTTAAATAATGAAAATCTCTAAACCAATCAAAAGTTGACACACAATAAATGAGTTTTTTAAAAGTTAAGAAGTGGTTCTTAAATAAGAAATTTAAGAACCACTTCTTACTCTTCTCTCTTACTTTTTCATATATTTTTTTTTTTGTCAAGAAACTTTGTTAAGATACTTGCATTGATCATGGTCTAAGGACTCGGCATAGTAGAATACAGTACACAAACATATTTAGTTATATATAGAAAAGCTCATACTCTTATTTTCTAAATCTTTTAGAATCAACAAAAAAGATTAAATAAAAAGTTAATTAGTCCAAAGTTAATGTGATATATTTGGAATAACATATCAATGTATATATTTCGAGCCCCTTTGATATGATGTTAGAGAGTTTACTATTTTTTCTGTAAAAAAAAAAGACCTTGTATAATTGCTTCACAATTTGAGCTTTTCTAGATTTTTGTCTAGTATTATATAGTAAAAAGAGTTATACATCAATATCAGGTATCTATGCCAATCTATTAAAGAAAGAAAAAAGTTGAAGAAAGAATAAATTGGTGAAAATCAAATAACCTGAGGTATCGTTGGACGGAGTTTTATAGTCACATTTTATTTTATTATACTGTATACTTAAAGGTGTTAGTAGAAACCAATTATTTTAAGAAAATTAATATTTAACTAATTAAGTATAAGAAGAAGAAGAGTGTGTCCGCCAAAAAGATAAGAAGGGCGAAGTTCATCTTGATCCTTCCAATTTGTTGGTCACCAATCATACACATTTTCTTTTGGTAAATTAATATTTGTTAATTTCTCCTTGTGGGATAAAGTACTTTGTTAGTGGGCATTTTCCATTTAGTTACTTTTTATAATACTTATAATAATAATAATTTTAGAATCATTTTGAATTTTGTATGCTTGTTTGAATGTATAGTTCATTCTCTCCCCTACCTCTCAAAAGTTTCACCTTTTAGCCACTCCATTTTTCCTATTTGTTTTTAAGCTGAAAACGACTTCAAATTTTATATAATGTTCTTGGTTATTAGACTTTGTTTGAAAGGGCACACGAAGAGTTGTCTCGAAACCGGTAATGCGTAACAAAACAAATATGAGTTGATCGCAAAGATTTTGGATATATAAAATTACTATGTTTTGTGTAGTTATACTCTTTTCAACGTCTATATTTATGGTGAACTATTATTTTGAATAAAGACCCATCTTTGAAATTTTATTAAAAAAAATCGTATAGATTTTAAAATTAAAATTTAGAATCAAAATTTGAGTTGAACCTGATTTTTCAATTATTCTAAATTCTATAAAATGCAAAGTATATATGATCAAAATAACGAAAGGTATCATGTGCAGTTGCAGGTTTGTTTTTTCTTTTCTTTTTTGTTCTGCATGTTGGTGTGGCAACCAAATGATTATGGAGACTTTAAGAGGCAAAAAAATTATAATGCGCTTATCATTGGCTCTAGGAAAGTCGTTCTATAAATGAACCAAGTCTTCGTTCCAAAGTAAGTCTTAGCCATTTGCAATCTACGATTACATTTAGATACATTATTAGTCGTTAAATAACTACTTTCTTATTGTAGATTTACCATTTATTTATAGCTTCGAAATTAATTATATGCAAGTAGCTACATGAGGTAAATTTTGTAGAATGTCTTAGAATAGATCAGTAGGGCTATTGATTCAATGCATCGTAGGATGTAATGAACTAATGAATATGGAAGAGGGTAGATTAGTTTTATAACTGCAAAGGCACATTACAGAAATTGTGATGCTTTTATTCGTTGCACATTTGGGATAAGTTTCTTGCCAACTTTCATTGGGTTTCCCTTTTCAAAAAAAAAAAAAAACTTTAGTTGGGTTTGAGACGTATAGCTTTAGTTAGTGCTCACATTAACTATTTATTAACCTAAGTAGTAGTATTAAACTATGATGCCTTCACATTTTATTTTGTTTTTAATTTTGTATTCTCTCTTTCCTATTAAGTGATGTTTAGTTTATTTTGTTGTTGATTTATTTTTAGTAATGTATTAAGTGATGTTTAGTTTATTTTTTTGTTGATTTATTTTTAGTACGGGATATAAAACTTAAATTTGTATGCATTATATACATCACTTTCACTAAATTAATAAAGGTGCATTTTCTATAACAAAATCATGTTTCTTCCATTTAATAAAAAAATTTGTTTAGATTTTTCATATACATGTAATAGTGATCAAATGTTTATCATATATATCTTTTACGATTGTAAAATGAATTTTCCTACTCTAATTAGTAAACTTCAATTAAATATATATATATATATATATATATATAACATTCGAATTCTCTTAAGAACTTTGAATAAAAAAATCAGTTATTTTTTCTGATAAAAGAATGATATCATAAAACAACATTTATTTGGTGTGTTCAAATGGTTTTGCAGACTGCATGTAATTCATGTAAAGGTGCATATATATATAACATTCGAATTCTCTTAAGAGCTTTGAATAAAAAATTAGTAATTTTTTCTAATAAAAGAATGATATCATAAAACAACATTTATTTGGTGTGTTCTCGTGACTTTGTAAATCGCGTATAATTCGTGTAAAAGTGTCAAAACAAGGATTACATAAGATTTGGTGATTTCTGCTGATTTTCTATTGATTCTAATTTGATTTTTCCAAATTCCAGTTTGTTTGGTTCGGTTTTAAGTCTTAGCTCTATCTCTAATGCCGGGTTTGTATTATGTTTCGTATTATATTTCATATTATGTTTTGTATTACGCTGTGTATTATGCCTCATTGTGGTTTTAATAAAAATTCAGATGATAAAAAAACCCACAATATTTCATTTTAGAGTTGGTCTCCATATTTCCTATATTATTGTATTTTAACTCGTTAAAGATATTTATGCAATGGGTTTGATAGGTTTTTTTTTTTTTTGAACATTATGGGTTTGATAGGTTACGTGTATATAATTTCTTATGTCATGGAGGTGGATGTCACCTGTTTAATAGGATACACTAACACACTCATTCGTTTGAAATTATTATAATTCTCTAAACCAAAAAAAGAAAGAAAATTATTATATACTTTTTTAATTACTCAATTACTATAGTATCAAACCATTTAAAATGGTGAATAAAGTACTGAGAAACTTCACTTAAAGGAACGATTAATGTTCATTGGTAGTGGATATATACTTATATACCACCCAATAATTAGAAGGCTAAAGCATTAAGCATAAATTTACATGCACATAATTGATGATTAGTGTCCAAAGCAGCGCGTGGACGGCACGAGCCAATAGAATTGAGACATTCTGCAAATTAAAGGATATACAATTTGACCACAATAAGTGTGAAATGTCGGCAGGTGATTGGGGAAATGACTCTACCAGCTCTTTTTTTTTTTTGGGTTGGGTGTGTGGGTCTAATCCAACCTTAGTGCATCTTTTGTGGCGCATTATTATAACCTCTATATATATGTTTATATTCCATTAATTACCTATAGACGAATATATGCGCATAAATACAAACCCATGTCATATTTTATTTTAAGTAGAGGTACCAACAAATACGTACTTCTTCTACGTTTTGTGAAATCCATAGATGTCGTTATAGGCTCACTAAATCGTCGCAGTGACTACTTTTCCGGCCCTATTTTGATTTGGTCCACGTACGGAAACGTAAGTATATTTTGTTCCGAACTTCGCGGTTATATATACCAATAAATATATATACGTACTCCATTCTATAATATGGATTTTTTACAGTTAAAAGTAATTGTTGGCCAAACCCACTATTCATTTTACAATCTGGGTGATTTAGATCATCATTATATTTGGTTTAGACGACCTAGAACTTGGTTTGACCATAAGTACCGACTACCGAGCCGTTCGACTAATTTTAGAGATGAGTGAACTCGACAAAAAAAAGTTTGTCCTACTGAATTCTTAACTTAGGCTTTGACATCGAAGGACCTGCTTCAGATTGCTTTGCAAGAACTAAACAACACAACCATCCGGTAATACAGACGGTTCCAGCTGAAAACATTTTTTTACATAATATGTTTGAGGATTTCGTCGTTCCGCATTTTCTATACTATTGTTTTGTATCTGTAAAATAACTTGAATATTTTGGATTTTAAAATGTTTACGAATTACGATGGCAGATCATTATTGAAATCATTGTGGTAAAATTTATATTTGCTCTTATCTAAATTTTTTTACATGATTAGGTAGTCTTTGTTTCTCATTCTACGTCTTAATAATATAGTATACTATACACAATAACAAAAGAAAATCGTGGATGGTAATGTGAAATGATCAACATGAAAGTGACACAAGCTATATTATTCCTTCTAATGCGGGTCACGTGCTAACCTCGTCCCTAAACTCCCAAACAATAACACTGATTATAAATTTATAATGCGTCTTCTTTTTCTCATGGCCCGAAATTGAAAGATTGTGCAATTAGTTAGCTGTCTTAATAAACAATAATAATGAAATGAGTAAATATATGTTGTGGTTTGTCAAGTCTCGATAGGCCACGTCCTCATCCATAAAAAAAAGCTTGTGCATGACAAGCTGTGTACCATTTTCCTTTTATTCTTTTGTCTTTCTATTTATATTCTTCCAATAAAATATNTGTCAAGTCTCGATAGGCCACGTCCTCATCCATAAAAAAAAGCTTGTGCATGACAAGCTGTGTACCATTTTCCTTTTATTCTTTTGTCTTTCTATTAATATTCTTCCAATAAAATATAAAGGTCAAACATTTGAAGTCTTAAAGAGTCAAGGATCAAACATTTGAAGTCTAAACGTCACGATGTCAACCCGGTCATGCAGAGTAAAAATCCATGTCTAATTATAGAGGGTTAAACAGTTTAATCTTGCAAGATTTTAATAGATATATTAGAAGTTAGGATAAGAGACTTCAACGTCGGAAACATTTGGTATGATTTCCTACAATAGCATAGCAGAAGAAATTTGCAAGATATTTCTTTCAATATACAAAAAGATTAAATAATGGAGCGGCTCACTCGTCGTTGGCAAAGCATGGACAGTCGGATTTAGGTTTCTTCTCTTCAAAATTTGTATCCACCTTAATGATTTTGTAACCATTTGCATTCAGACTTTGTAAACTCGTTTTAATATATAAGAATCATTTTTCCGTAAAAAAAAACAGGTTAAACTTGCAGATTTTCAAAAAAAATATATACAACATTATCGGGAAGAAGTACGTCACAAAATCGTAAAATGTTATCGGAATTTTTTGTTTTTGGAACTATGATATATAGTTATCGGAAATTTTAGTGTGCTACAGAAATAGAAATATATGGTTATCGGAAATTCATGTGTTATATATACATTATAAATGTGGTGCACTTATAACTTTCTACTAAGAGTTGTTTGTCATGAAATCATTCACAGAAGTCAGAACCATTCACCATGATTTCAAGTGTTGTTGTATGTAACGTAGATAGTTAGATATATATATCCGCCGTAGATTATTACTCTCTCCGTTTTTTATTAAGTATCGTTTTACGATATTTCACACAGATTAAGAAAACATTAAATTTTTCTGTTTTACCCTTCACTAAAACATCATTTTGTTTGATATAAATAATTAATAAGATAAAAATGTAAAGATAAAACTGGAAAATTTATCATAAATCTGCATTGAAATAAAAAAACGACAATTATTTATAAAAAAAAAACAAGTGTAAAACAACATTTAAAAAAAAATAGAGAGAGTATTATATAACGATGCATTTTAAATACAACGTCTATGGTTGAAAAAATCGTAAATTAATTATAACAAGAAATAAAATTAGAAGAGAGAACTTAATATTTATGTTTATAATACCAAAAAAGGTATAAAGATAGTCTACTTATATCCTAAAATTATTATAAGTGATATAATCCATAATATTATCATGATAATATTTTAAGAACAATTTGAGGAGCTACATTATTGGAGGAATATTGAGCAGTAAAAGACGTCAACTTACAAATTTAGAGAAAGGAGTTTAACAACTTTATTTCTGCAGTGAACTTAGACCGAACAAAATTCCCTTCTCGGAAAGTAATCAAGTAAGTAATCAACAAAAATTAAAGAAAAACTATTATTTAAGCCTCGTTTTTATTTAAAGCAGAGAGAAAATGGGAGAGGTAAAGGCTATCGTGCGCCACCAGTGACCGTTATCTAAACAGCGCCAAATATTCTGAGGGGCGTCTTTTCACAATAAAACGCAAACAAAAACCCACTCCCACTTTCTCCTTTCCAAAAAAAGAATACTCTCACACACACCACTTTCTACTTTCTCTCTCTTTCTCTCTCTCTTTCTTTTGCCGGCGAACATGGAGAAAGGCTTCTCTCCCGTCGGTCTCAGGGTTCTTGTTGTCGACGACGACCCAACCTGGCTCAAGATTCTCGAGAAAATGCTCAAGAAGTGCTCTTACGAAGGTCTCTATACATCTTTACCTATGTNAGACCCCAGCAGGAGGAACTTGTGTGAATGCGGGCGAGTTTCTCATGCCACAGGACAAAAGCCCTGCCGTGACCCTCCAAGATCTGGGCTTGTCCGCTCCCTCTTCCATCTCATGCATGAAGCTGCAGGAGTTCGGCTCAAATGTAACCAACAATACAGAGTCGATTCTGAGAAGCTTGAACTGGGATCTCCCAGAATCACATCATTCTGGTTCTTTAGACACTGACTTAGCCTTGAGTTGGCTTCAAGGCGAGCGTTTTCTTGCAAACACCGGACTCCAAAACTTACAGTTTCAAGATTACATTAGTAGCCCATCGCTCCTCCTATCCGAGCTCCCACCCCACCTTTGGTTTGGAAATGAGCGGCTGCCCGACCCTGACGAGTATACCCTCGTGGTAGACCAAGGTTTATTCATATCTTGACCTCGTTCCATTAACTTCTTTTCGTATATTGGTTGGTGGGTGTAATGCATAAAGATTTTGTGGGTATACCTGAAAATAATCTTGCTTTCTCAAGAACCTCCCATGGTCGAATGCATGTAAAATTATCCTCGAGTGTCATAGGCTAATTGAACCAAACAGTTGGATGACAACGATAAGACCACATGTTTCATACCGTCACTTAAGATCTTCACACTGTCACATTGGTTTCCCTTTCACATGTTTCTGCTCTGGAGGAAAATACTTTTACCTTTCATATCTCGAGTATAAGATCTCTACACATTGTATCTATTGGCAACTTAACATTTTCTCCTCATTCAACACCTTCAAATCTTCTTTAGACATCACAGGCATGGCAAGAATGAATGTAGCACTCCTACACATGGGGCGTTCTTCTCTATCTTCTGCCTGACACTTCTAGCTGTTGGGGAATCTGTCCTATAACCTTAGAATCAAAGAACGTGAGAGAGAGTTCACAATTTTAGAGCAGATATACAAATGAGTGGTAGGAAAATGTTTTTTTCATCCAAAATATATATAACATTTGCAACCAAATCCAAGATGAGAAATTACAGAAAGTTTTGAACTATCTAGCATCTGCTACCCTGTGAACTCTAGGCAGGCAATCGATTGCTTATCCGACTAAGCTCTCTAAATCATTCATAATAAAAATCAATACAAAGCTACACCGTATTGCAATGTTCAGAAAATCAGATGTCATCTGTACTGCGGAGAGCTAAAGTTTTTACCTACTGGAGTGATGAGGGAAGTTCTACTTTATCTCTGCAAATGGTCTCTGTTCACCCACATTGCCGCCTTCACGAAGCTTTTGAAAGTCTCATCCACAGTTGTAGTTAAGGATTTCTTGGATATATACAGTGAGAACTTTTCCGATTGTTCGACTACTATTATGTACTTCATTAATGTCTAAGAAAAGTTGTAAGCAACGGCTCTTTTTTCAACAAATCTACAGATACAATAAGTTATATGTTACAAGAGATTTAGAAGAAGTTGTTTCTCTGAGGGGTGTATAAAGAAAATGTGCACAAAATAGCGGGCATCTTGTCGTATCCAGTGACCTTCTGCAGCCTCATATCAAGACGGTCGAGAAATCAAAATCAACCCATCAAGTGTCAATCGTTCAGCCTTGGACCCTGGAAAAAATAAAATCATATACCATTTTGGTTAAAAGACACCAAAATCCTACTGAAAATGAAAGCGAAGAAACAGTTTATACTTACTTGGCTTTCTCATCCGAGCTTCCTTCAGTTTCTTCATCTGTCCCAGGATTCAGCGATGATATCTTCCCAAATGACTCTTTTGCATCCCCAAAAAAGTCTTTCACTTTGTCGAACACTGTTTTAAGCTGGTCTGGGGTTGGGAGCTGCGATTATTCAGGACAAAACTCAAATGTGTTAAGAGAAAACATAAATGACAGCAACCTTATGGGTCTCATTGTCTGGATTTCGAGAGCTGATCTCAAAGTAGTTGTATAGCTGACCTCGATAACATCCGAGGTACTAAGTGCAGCTCTCATATTTCCATTTTCCTGAATGTATAATGCAAACATAATAAGTGGATGAAAAAACAAGCAAATTTTCCAGAATCTGTCCTCCAAAGAATCCAAAGGTTATAAAACAAAAAGAAACAGAGCTACCAATAACCGAAGACAAAAGTTTCGAGAGGACTTACAACAAGTTTGTAGCCATATCGAAACTCTGTAGCTGTCCGCAAGACACGATGCTGCTTTATTGCTGTCTTTTGAATCTCCTTCTCGTCCTGTTGAAGATGACAACAACAATCAGAAATCAAATGTAACGAAATCACACAGCCGCAAGTGTTTTATATACATCAAAATTAGAAGCAGCTTCTCTTTATATACTCTGTAAATAACAGCGGCAATGTTTCTTGCAATGGTGTCTTTGTAGATATACTTCCCCAAGAGGTTATCTTTAGCAGCTACCATGATCTTTGCAGTGGTACCACCAGCTATTATACTGAGAGGATACCAAAGATACACCTGTTCATATCATAACAAACACTTACTTATAAAAAAGAGCTTGAAAAAACTCGCATTGATGAAGCCAGAACAATTGCAATTCGATCGTCTTTGATGTAGTCAGGGTTGATAATTGGTCTAGAAAGGGTCAAACTGTTCAGGCCACCACAATCATGAAAGAAATTACAACTTTGCGAATTGAAAATTAAGAGAGCTATTTAATTTCATGCGTTTAATTCACTCATACGAGAAGCTACTGAAGAAACGATGAGAGTGAGAGAGTGAGAGAGAGAGAGAGACGAACATTGGCCATACGAATGAAGATGACGAATCTGGGGTTTCCGTCGTCTTCAATCTTAGGCATAGGAGGAGGAGTGCGTTGATACTGACGAGCCGCCATACCTTTCTTCCCTTTCGCCTCCACCACAAAAACCATCCTCCGCTGCGGCGTCTCTCTGCATGTTGCCGTCCTCGAGGTGAAAAGCGAGTGCCTCGCTAAACCAACCTCTTCGAGTCTTCCCGTGTTCTTCAGTGGAAGCCGAGCCAACGCGTTCAAAGACATACTCACCTCCATTGAGCACTAGAGATTCACACCACGGGGAGGTTTTGGGGAAGATGATGATGATTTCGTTGGATCGTACCTTATCCATTGGCCGTGCCACGTATCCAACTCGGTTAAACCGAACCAAACATTTTAAACCGGAAAATCGTGGATCGTAATACTTTATTCTGTGTACCAGCTTGAACCACCTGATGTCCTCCTTGGCCACTAAACCAAACCCAATCCTCTCATATCAATTTCCCTTTCCACTTTCCCAATTTGTAGACAGAATTTTTTTTTTTTTTTCCCACTACAATGGTGATTTGAGGTTTATAGTTCAACATTTGTGGATATTTTGGTTTTAAATAGGGACAGAAGACAGAGGTTCAAAAGATTAACACAGCAATTACGGTCCGTAAGACGCAGATGAAGGTAAGAAACGAATGGTTCGAACTAAACCGTTCGGTCCTCTCAGCTCATTAACAAACATCAACAAAACGATGTCTCCGACAAAAAAAAAAAATTGAAACACTGTTCGTTCAGCTTGGCAAAACCAGTCGATGGATGATCCACTAGGAGATTCTAGAGTTAGGTGCTCAGATGATATCACAAACTATATTTTGTCCGGCTATCGACGAAAGCTTCTGTCGATGGTTCCCTTCCAAGAAAACTGGTGAGAAGTTCCATGGCATCTTTGCCTCCTCCAGGGGCCAACACCTAAGAAGAAAAGTTGTGGTTACACTCACACTCACAGACCACTAAATCAAAGAATAAAAAACAAACACGCTTCTCATCATCGTTTATACTTTGTCTCTGAACTGCATCCCCGCATACAGATTCGGATGCCCATCACCAAATTTTGAAGCGTATATATCAGCAGCAAACACCTGCGGAAATAAGCGGGTTCTCGGATTTAAAAATCGTGGAAAAAGAGCAATCAGCGCGGATTAGCCAATGTGCAAATGAGTCATTACCTCACTCCATATACGGCTGTAGCACGTTGCTTCAGAGCCAATTACAGCACGTGGGAAACATGAAGCAGGGTTTGTTCCTTCCACCACTGGTAGCCCTAGCATTACCTATAGAAAGACACTACTACGTATTAAAAGACAACTTTACCTACCGTAAATAAAACCAGATCGCTTTGAGAGTTTCTGCTTTTACCTTTGGATGAAGACTCCTGATTAGCTGGTGTAAGTCCACATCATCGTCCGAATATATTTTTTGATCGAATAGACCTGATCATCGATGTTAAAGCATTATCATTAGTCAATATCATTAGTCAATGCCGCATTTTACCTTATCATGCCTCTTAGTAAACTTTTACTAAGAAGCACAATCTACCACTGATCTTAATAACAAACCATTAGTCCTAACAGTCGTGAGGAAATTATAAATTTAAGTGGATAAAGTGCGATAAATCAAACTGAAGAGGTGTATAATCATCAAGACAAGTGTTGACTGTAGTAGCCTGTTTAAAAGTCATTTTGGATGGTATTCAGATAAGATCACCGAAAGAGATATGTGCAGAGATGTCTCACAGTATAGAATCTCCTGAAGCGACTTGAGTGCAGAGAAAGAATATCGCCAACGTTTGAGTGTTTTACAGACTTCATCCACAAGTGGCTTGGTGACATCCTGCAAGTCCAACGAATCAAATTAAATTAAAAGCAGTCACAGTTTAAAAGGGCATCAAGAATAAACTCCAAGTTGAACCAAATTATTATGACTAGTGGACCAGAGAACAATTATCAACAACTTTTTCGTGAAAAGCACTCACCTGACGATAACCTGATATTAACTTCAAGGTGAAACTCTCGTAACACCTGGAAATACCACCAGAATCATATTCCATCTGTAAGGATTTGTTTTAATACAGAATGAATAAAACAAATATCAGTTTACTTGCCAGTTTTCCAATAATTGAGAAGGGATCTCCCGAAAGTCAGGGTCAACACGTAGTCCCGAGAATCTAGCAAATGAAGCACGATTGCAGATATGTTGGACCTATTTGCCAATGGTTAGCAAGGAAAATCAGCTGATAACATCCTTTAATATACAAAAGATATACAACAGAATTTAACAAATATCATTCACGTACCACATGGCCAAACTCATGAAAAAGATTAACCACCTCGGAGAATCCCAATGGCATAGCTTCACCACCACCATCCTTTGCAAACTGTGCAATAAGTAACGCCACGGGAATCTGAGAACAGAAACAGAAACAAAATAAATGCCAGAACAGGAATACTAACACGTTAAAATACATCCACACGAGATCTCAATATCAATTTATATTTTTTTTAACTGCATGACACTTCCAGATAAAGGTCCGACATGGATGTAGGATTGTCACCTGACATGCACCATTGGAGAACAGTGCATTGTTCTGAAGAGCCACCACACAGCTGTGACTAAATTTCCCTTCCCTGTCCAACAAAATTATGCTCACAACTCAAAACAAAATGGAGGCTCTGAAAGTGAAGATGATGATGAGATGAGGCTGCTAATGGACCTTGTAAACATGTCAAGATAGAAATAACCCAAAAGCTTCCCAGACCCAGAGTCAAAGACAGCAAAAGCTCGAACGTCATAATACCAGACATCAGTATCTGTAACCTCCTCAATTTTTATTCCTGCATGGAGAAGTCATAAGATTTGTCAGCAAGCTATGACGAGGGCGAAATAAATAGATAGTAAATATTCTCGAGCCACATAAACAAATCAAATTTTTTTTATTAAGACTCCAAAAGATTTAAGAGTACAGACTCTAAACTCACCAAAAAGGTCCTGGCATATTTTAAAGATCCCGGGAAGGACCAAACTGACAGGAAAATATTGTCGGATATCTCCAAAATCAAGATCAAACTGCAACTCCTCTACCCTCTTTATATAATATAAAAGATCTTCTACACCAAACGGAAGCTCCCCTTCTTCTTTCCTCTGATATTAGAACCAGTCAGTTAAGTATTGAGGAAGCATCCTATTGCATGAAATACCAACATTATCTTTTACCTTCAAGTCTTTCAAAATGGAAAACTCTCTAATAGCCAAATCCGTTAAACTGGAAGAGATGTCCTCCAGGAACCTGATCACCTGGACACAAGAACTGAGTCGGTACCATCGAGATAATGAAGAATGATAAACTAATCACTTGAAGGGTCTTTCACAAACCCTCGTTGATGTCTTTGACATCCTACAATCAAGAGCATAATCTGCAAAGTGTGCATAACCAAGTAAGCGAGCTAATCTATGGCGCGACTGAACCTGCAGAGATGAGAACAGGAAGAAGTCAACTGACTGAAGTGTGCTGCAGGCTTCTGTAAAGGGTTTCTAGATTAGACGCGCAAGTACCAATTTTTGTAACATCGGAATATTGGCATCTCCACATCTCTTTCCATACGCCGTAGCCACTGTCTTCCTTGTCTTGGCTATCTGCAAAGTTTAAACGAAGAGCCAAAAATTGTCAAAGACAGATTCGAATGTATTGGCCTGGAGTGTACACATAGAGAGATGCTGAAATTGTTCTCAGTGATAAAAAAAAGCCAGCATCAAGAACTGGCAAGTAACTGTATCTTCCACCTTTTCTGTCGCATGGCAATTAAAAATGTGCATGTGAATCGTTACCTTGCATAACTCTAGAATAGCTGCTACGTGACTACTTTCCAAGGTGAGCTTAAATTCTTTATTTTTAGTTTTATCCAAACTCTGCAAGAAGAAGTGCAGAAATGAGAAATAGTTCCGAAAAAGTCATGTCTAAGACAGACAAGGTCACAGATTTGCATGTGACAGAGCAAGCTGAATAACATTTAGGTAAACACCTGAAGTAATTCTATAGGCAAACCAGCCAGCTCAGGCTCAGTGAAAAAGAGACAAGAACTATCTTCGTTTAAATTCTGAACATATCGCAAGCTTAGCTCATCAATTTCATTTCTCAATCTCTCCACTTCCTCTCTTTTTATTGCAGTAAGGTTCAGACCATTGTCCTCGAAGTCTCTAACCTGTCACTGATAAAACAGAAATCAATACATTCGTTCAACTCGCACAGCACAAATGTGCTATGAAATAAAGCTCGTGATTCCAACCACTTTCTTCTAAAGCAAACGGAAGGAAGATCATGAATACAAAAACCTCTGGTAAGAACCCTTGGAGACTCTATTTGCTAGTCCATGAGAAAAAGAAAACCTCAAAATACTTGGTACATACATAGAAAAAAACAAGTTGAGATTCTTATTCGCAAGTGGACATGTTGTTAGACAATTCAAGCTGGTCAATCCAATTTCTACAGCACAAGACACATGTAAAGAGAAATAAGTAAATATCAATAGTACAAAGTCATGGACCAACAAATTCTAGAATTGTGAAGGAGAAACTAGAAATGATAACAACTACGCTTAGGAGGACAGATTTACACAGATATTGTATTGTAATATCAGTTCAATACTTTGTTATTAGTTCAGGCACTACATTGCGTTAGCAGAAGGAATGTTTGTGTGATATACTAATGCCTGAGACAGTGAAAACCTTCAGAGCTATACATAGGAGGAGCACATGATTCAGTTTTCATTACCAGACACTGTAGATAGCATTTAGCTTCCGGGGCAATTGATTCTCCCTTTGCAGCATAAATCTTGATAACCCGGTAAACATCTTCACGTTTTCTGATAAGCTTGCACAAAGATATTATCATCAGTTACATATGAATTAATAAAGTGGATCACAAATTCAAAACATCATTTCCCAATCCAAGACAGTAAAACAAAAAGAATCCACAAATACCTGCAGGACAGAATATGGGCGTCTATCTTCTGCTCTGCTTCAACACTGGCTTTACGAACATTATCCTGGGGAGATAACATCTTAGGAATCACACAGCATTGTATAAGAGGAAGTTGTCTTGCTTCCAGCTCTGCGAGCGGCAATACAACATTCTCATAAGAGAGCTACAGGAATCAATAAATCAAGTCAGAAATATTTTCCATATCCATCTTCACAAAAGCTGAATCGAGCGAGAGTTTCCGATTTCCAGTAATTTCGACTACCTTATTTAGAGGAACCAAGGCAACATCATCATGAACTCTCGTGGACTTTGAGATGATTTCGTCAGCTAGCTCGAGAATCTCCCTCGCCGATAGGTTAACACAAACAGTGTCACACCCAGGAAGACCTAAAATTTCAATGAATCAAATACGGCATTGTAAGATGCGAATTCATGAAAATGCGGAATCGAGGCAAAAGAATTTGAAAGGAAGAAGACGAGTCAAGGCATTAGGGAGCGAGAGCGTACCTTTCTTCTTGGATTTTTCCTTGTGGGACTTGAAAGCGAAGATGGCGAAACTGACGGCGAGTCCCAGAAGCCCAGCCGCTCCGGTGAAGGTTACAAGCTTGAGCTTCTTCGGATTAGATCCTTCGATTTTCTTGTCGTTTCCATCGTTTTCTGTCATTTTCCTTCCTCTGCTATTTTCTCTCTAGCGGAAAAAAAAAAAATTGCGACTGGGAGGGAAAATGCTTAGTGTACGCTCGCTTATGGTCCCAAGGCTGAAAGTGAGACGGACGGGAAAACCTTCGGGTGGCCACGTTAACTATTTTTTATTTTCCTTCATTTTCTTTTTTTAGTTTAATTTCACTATATCCAAAAATGAATCAAAATAAATATTTATGAAATACAAATATATTAATTTCACTGTTTGGAGCTGCATCTCTAAATATTGGGTTGGAGGAAAAAAACAAATAATAGTCAAAGGTATGACGAGGGGAATACAGTAAAACCTCTATAAATTAATAACGTTGGGATCGTGAGGTTTTATAAAAAAATATTAATTTATAGTGATTATTAATTTATAGATATATTATTTGGTTGAAAAACTAATTTTGGAACTGACAAAAAATATTAATTTAACGAGATATTAATGAATTGAGTATTAATTTATAGAGATTTTACTGTATGTGATATTGACATGTGGCTGACGGTTGATGTTTTCTTTTTCTAGAATTGGCGTTTCAACTTGATCCTTAAAGTTTACATCAACTTTATACCAATCTCTGGATAAACAGATGATGAAAGTTTCAACATGATACAACTCTACAAGTCGTGGATAAAAATGGATCATTCGACATAATGCGTAATTGAGTTGCGGGTCTAAAACTGTGAGATTTAAAATTCAAATAATGACAACGAAATTGGTGGTGTAAAATAGATTAACTGAACGGAATACACATAGTTGTAAGTTTAATATATATATAAAAAGAAAATTAGTAGAAAATTCTTAAACAAATTTGAAGAACAGAAAAATCTTAATCAAATATTATAATACGAGTCTCAGTCTTTCGTCACTACAGAAATTATTTTATTTATTGAACAAAACGCTAAAACTGATTATATACAAAATGCTTGTAGTTTTTGAAATGCAAGTAAGCGAGACGAAATTTTGAACAAACAAAAAAAAAAACTAAGCGAGACAAAATTCTTTTTTACGTGAAATCTTTTTATTTTCTACGGCCTCGTAGAACGATGTATGGATGAATTATTATCACTTTGCATCATAAAAGTTAATACATTTTTCTGCTAATCAGAATCATGATTTTAATTCATACATTTACATGATCATATAAAAAAGATACAAATATATCCGTCGTCAGTAAAACAAGATGTAACATGTAATGAGTCATTGTTGCTAAAAAAAAAAAAACATGTAATGAGCATATTGCCATTGATGACCTATATGGCTTTATGGTTAAAGATTAGGGGTGGGTCCGCGCAAATGCACGGCCTATTGTTTTCTATTATAAAAATTACAAATTTTATGATAATATTGATTGCAAAATTTATTTTAAATTTACTGATTCAATTTGTTCTAAAAAATTTATAAACTTAATTGTCTTATTCAAAATTCAAGAACATATTTAGATACACATTTCTCTTTAAACATACAATAAGAACTGTAAATTTTTATGTTAAACAAATAATGTTGACCTCAAAATCCAATTTAAAAGTTTTCAATAATAATCGAACTGTAAACTTTTTAAAAAAAAACGATGCTAAAAGATTTGTAGTGTAATAAGAACTTGTAGATACATGCAAGAATGTTGACCCAAAAAAAAAAATACATGCAAGAACTTGAACAAAAGACAAAATATCGTGACCGATCAAACGAACCAAAATTATAACATCAAGTAACGAAAACAAAATACACGCAGAAATAATATAGCATAGATATCATTGAGAAGAGCGTAAACAATACCTATTGATATTTAATCAACTCATAAATACCTATTTATTTAGGTTTCAGGAAAACTTCCTCGTAGACAACATTCAAAGTCTTCCGTTGCGGTTTATTGTCTTTATCCGTTATCAAGATCTTCAACCATGACCTCGTTGTTACCCTTGACAAAGCAACATATAATTGACCATGCGTAAAAACCGGTCTTGACAGAAACACTCTTACTTTTGCAAGAGTCTAACCCTAACTCTTGTTTATAGTCATCGCAAAAGCGAGAGTGATTGGAAACTGTTTACGTCTCATTCTGAAAGGAAGTCTTGCTTCCGTAATGACTTTACCCTCGATAACATAATTAGCCAGCTGAGTTATAAGCAACCTCGTTCCATTGCACATACCATTCTTAGGGTCAATATTTCGGAGAAGCATTATTTGTGTTCCAACTTTCAATCGTAGTTCATGGTTTGACAAACCAGACAACTTCACTGAATTAAGAAACTCATCAGTATAAATCATATTACCAGGTACACCTTCGACTTTTGGCACCGATGTCAGGGACGGTACGTCGGATGTCTCATTACTATCGATATCCCGATCAGTTGTATCAATACTATCACAACTTAGATACGTCCTCTCATCACCTGATGTATGTATGATAACACTCATATTTTACCCATTTTTACTATCATAAGTGAGTGCTTTAATAAGCATTTCACTAAGGTTTTGATGCATAAACACTAGATTTCGAGTATTTGGTNGTTGATAACACTCATATTTTACCCATTTTTACTATCATAAGTGAGTGCTTTAATAAGCATTTCACTAAGGTTTTGATGCATAAACACTAGATTTCGAGTATTTGGTTGTTCAAGACTCTTTTCAAGAAATCTTAGCAAAAGACGCATATTTTGGAGCAAAATGGACAATTCAGGAAACAGTGCCCGAGGACAGAAGTTCAACACCAAACGAAGGCCTTCCCACCAAGAGATCAAGCTCATATTTGGAGACAAAGAAGCCTTATCAGCTGTCTTTCACCACGAAGTGATTTGAGAGCAATCCCACGGTTGGATCTCAAGTTATGAAGGAAGCAAGAAGGTCCGTCAGGCACCCGGAAGGATAGGCTGGCCGCGCCACGGCCGACCCAGACGACCAGTGGCCGCGCCACGGCCGGTCGCTCGTGCGGCCAGACCATTTGCATTTCCCGAGCCCATTTGAAGCCCAACTTAAACCCGAAGCCGTCTTATGCAAGCCAAGACCTAATCCACGACCTAGAGCACTTGAAGACCTATATATACTCGTTGTTTAGGGTTTTTTTTAGAGAGAGACGAAAAACACAAAGTGATAGATTTCTTTCGGTGGCCGCGAGTCTTTGGTTCGCGGTTTGCCTTTGTTCTTTGAGGGAGATTGATTTGTTCTTGAACCCTCTTTTATTGCAATCGATTAATACAAGTTATGCATTCATCAATCACGTTTTCTACTTCTTCTTTCATGTCTGAGTAGTTTACTTTCGTTGGGTGTTCTTTAAGGGGATCTATGGGGAATTTCATTAAATGTTGTTGAACCGATTGTTTAGGCCGAAGATTAGGATTTTCTGTCTCACCTTATTCGTTCTTATTGCATGAGTCTAGCGTCATGAACTATATTCTGATCGCAGGGTCTTGAGAACGGCTAACGTCCTGAATCTCAGATCCAGACCAAAATAGGGTAGAGAGCATCCTTTAAAAGATGTCTGAATGCTTATCGTCCTGATCTTATTGCGTGTTCGTCTAGTACGTAGGATACGAAAGTATACTTATGGAATAGAAGTTTGCAGATCGACCTAGTTTGATAAAATAGGTTGTTAAAACCAGTGAATCAGTTTGGGGAAAATCGCCTAGTCTCGCTTGCTTAACTTTTGTGTGCTTTGATTTCTAGTTAGAACCCCATAGATTTCCCGAGAAGATTCCCAACGTGTTCGCCCACTTGCTTTTAAATCGAGATTTACGCACTTCCATACTTTACTTTTCCTGCACTACTTACCTGATTTCCTTTTTACAAGTCCTTAAGTTTATTTTCCTTTTCCCGTTGGTTATAGAAAAGGCTGACAACCTCCTCTATATAAGGCGCCGTACTGCTTTATTTATTTTCTGCAAGAACAGTGACACTCATTCCTAAACCCCCAATTCTATGCGTCTTTGGTTGCCCTGATTTTCTGTTTTGCAGTTGACCTCCTCCCTGTGGTTCGACACCCTAAGTATTACAACGCACGCTGTGCACTTGCAGTTTAGGGTCCTACAAATTCAAAAGCTCGACGAGTCCCCAAAGAAATCCTCCAAACTCGGATGACTATTTAGACCCCATCAAGCTTTTTGGCGCCGTTGCCGGGGAGGCTGCGTTTCGCTGTCCAAGACAAAGGTCAGGATCACAACTCAAAGACATTCTTTTCTCTAACTTCTAGATTTCTTTCTATGAGTTTCAGGAACTACCATATCATGGAGCATACGAGGAACAACCCCTATATGCCCCCGAACTCACGACCACCTGCAGAATTTCTGCACCATCTTCGGAGACCTCCGCCGACACCGCAACCACACGAACGCTTCACGTCTCACCCACAGGGAGGATTCCCACCTCCTATTATTCACGGAAGCGAGAGCCTCCACCTCCAGACGCCAGCTCCTGCTCAGAACAATCAGAAAGTCACACCTGCTCCCTTGTACCAGCAAGTGGAGAACCTTATCGAAGCAATAACGGTAATGACTGATTATCAAACTAAGTTTGAGAGATCTTTGTACGCTCGGATGGACTCTATCCAAGGTGAAGTCTTCCACAAGCTCCAGGAAGTCGCCAACAACGTAAAAGTATTGGAGAACCGCAATTTTGGCAGGATCAACAAACTATCCAGGACTTCCGAGGACTAGGCAGATCATAGAAGGGTCCTGAACCGCAGACTAGGCGATGTTCGCGCCCTGAAATACGAGTTCGAGGAAACTCGTGGGACCACCTACAGCATCATGGGCCAGATGGAGAAAGACATCCAAGAAAGGGAACGCGCCCAGCGTAAGATTGAGTCACAAGTCGAAGACTTGAGAGACGAAGTCGAAAACATGGGAAAGGGTCAAAAGAAGAACGAAGCCATCTTGGCTAGACTATCCAAGGAACAGAAGAGGTTCGACGGGATAATCAATAAGCTTATAGGAGGACACGAAGCCCTAGCCTCTGGAGCCGAGAAAGCACCCTGTTGTTTCGCCCAAACCCATCTGATACACGAACCGATCCTTCGGGAAGAGTCATCCGAACTGACTGAGGACGGACCTGCCGCGGGTATCGCCATCCACATGGAGAGACCCCCTACGCTGCATATCAAGAGGGAAAGATTGATAGAATTCCACAAGAAAGTGGAGGGAATCCCGGAGATCATAGGATTCGGTGAGGCATGGGAAGGCTATGGCTTAAAAGAATACTTTGAAGACAGTTTGGAGAGCTTGAGCGAGATCAAGGTTCACTTTGGTCAAGCAAGACGCTCGATCCCCTCTGCCAGAGCCGCCTACTTCTCCCGCGCTGAGAAATACGAAAGCTACACCAATAGGATCTCTCGAGAGAACCTCGGCGAGTTCAACGAGGTAGTCCGAAGCCTTCCGTCAGGTATCACGTTCACTGAAGCATGGACAGAACATCTCATTGGGCACTACTTCTGTGAAAGCAATGAGACCATGCTGGAGATACAAGACCTTTTCACGCGAGCAAGGTCAGGAAGGGCACTTCGCACCCTGCACAAGTCGAGAAGCCTTGGTCGATTTCTCGTCTCATGCGAAATCAAAGGAGTCAAGGTCGAGGCACTATGCGACCCCGGCTCGACTATCAGCGTCTTGCCTACCTACGCGGTGCGAGAGCTCTAGATCAGACACGCCCACACGACGGAAGTAGTGATTGGTCTGGCGGATCAATCCTTCGCTGCCTCGAAGGGAGTCATTTATGACGTCCCGGTCATCATTGGCGATTGTAGAATCCCGGTAGACTTCTACATAGTCAAGACACGCCAAGAAGAAGCTGCACCTCTCATCTTGGGATGGTCGTTCTTAGCTACTGCAGGAGCAATCATGGATTGGCCAAACAGGCGAGTCTCATTCGCCAATATCGACGGGAAAAAGTTATATCCCGCGGTACCTTACACCATGGAGAAACACCTTCTTGAGAAGGATGAAGATGCAATCATGGAAAGAATCGAGGAGCCTTTAGCAGAAGAGGGCGTGCAGAAGGCAAAAAGACCTTGCCTAAGGTTGAACTCCACCTCCAACTAAGCTCCCAAACTACCAAAGTCTAGCTAAAAGACTTTAAACAAGAGCGGCTCAATGGGAGGCAACCCATTTTAGGTATTCTCTTTCTCATCTCTTTAATCATACTAATTTTTAGTTTTGGTTTCTTCTTAATTTACAGCATTTTCATAAACCCCAAAAGCACAAAAAAATCAGAAAAACCCAAAAAGACCAAAAATATGAAGAAGGAGCTTTGAAAAACACTCACCGGGCGACGAACCGCCCGTGGGCCGGCCAGGCCCGTGGGCTGGCCAGAAGGAGCCTGGCCGCGCCATGAGCCACGATGGCGCGGAGGCGAGACGCCTGGCCGCGGCCGCGACAACCCGTCGCGCGGCCGGCCGTCGTCTGCGACACTTCCCGTCCCGACCTCACCAAACCGGACCTCCTTCAACCTGTTTCAAGCCTTTCAAGTATCCTCCTTGATTCAACGGCCTGAACATGACCTAAAGATCGCAAAGATCACTTCCACAACCGCGGCACATTGCTGTTGCATCAAAGATGGCGAGACAAGACAAGACTCCATCCAAGTTAAGTTAAGTCAATGATCCCTCTCCCTACTCACTTCTCCCAGCACGTTCAACGGACATGTATCCACGAAGACGAAGAAGAACACCACGGTTTCAGAGGATGAAAACCGCAGTGCAAGCTCCAGGAGGAAGAAGATGCAACTTCCTTCACCAAACCGCGAAGAGAAAAGTTCTCGAAGACTAGCTTCTCTCTTCCGCGACCGAGACCTTTACCGAAGCCAAGTAAGAATTTCATATGGCATTGAAGTTCATACTAGCAACACCTGTCTTCTGGGATCCCGAACAGATCACTGGAGAGGCCAGCATAGACCCAAACTTCAAGTCAAGTTTCTGAGGTGACGTAATCTTCAAGACGTAAGGAAGGAAGATTTTCCATCTCTCATTCACGGTGTTATCAAAGGTCAAGGAACCGAGACGAGTACTCAACAACCGGAGTACATGTTCTTCTCAACATAGGCGTTCCCCAATCACCACCATCACCAGCCGCCAACATCACCACCACACGCCCACCACCACCATCCGAAGCAAGGAAGCTCAACTGCGCAACACATTTCCTTTCGAGCTAAGTTTTCGATTTCTTTTGTTCAATCAAATCGATTCTAAGCAGGGACATAAGGATAATGATCAAGTCCTTAGCTCAATCATACCACACGCCCATACCAAACCCAACGCCACTTTCAAGTAAGTCTTAACAAACAAGTACTTGAATTTACCTATCTTTTTCACCTCACTCGATTTAAACAAACTGGGGACAATTTGATTTAAGTCTGGGGGGGTTTCTTATATTACTAATCATACTTTTATTTGATGAGTCTTATGAATACTTGCATCATTTATCGAGTCGTTTTTTTTTTAGAGTCAAAACTTTTTTTTCTTTTAGTCGGAAACTATGAACTTTGCTAGGTACAAGTCATTTCGAAACAAGGAACCTTAATGACCATTCTCACGGATTTAGAAGCAAGGTTTACTAAGTCGAACACCGCGAGTGGATCATTCCAGCGGAGAAAGTTCTAATCTCTAGAGTACTCGAAGGATCTTGCGTTGACTCCGCACCTAATGAATCAAATCTTCTCGTCCTTGAGGTACTTCGATCTGTGCTCCTCTTTTAGACTCTAGAAATGACTAAGTAGATGCAATGCAACCTCTCCTTGATCTTCCCTTGTTATAGAAAAAGAAAAAGAAAAAAAAATAGAAAGAAAGGTTTTAGTTTGAGAATGGCAACCAGAGTTCCTTAAAGGACAATGACGGTTCGCAGCAATCATGTAAACTTCAAAGAAGTGATCATTCTCAAGCTAAGAAGAAAAGAAAAAAAAATGAAATAAGAAAGTCGATAGAAAAAAAATAAAATGATACCCTAGAAAAGTAGGTAGAAATCGACTAAGGGAAGAGAAAATAGAAGAGTTGTGTCTGAAATGTCTATGTCTAGATGTTTGGAAGAGAAAATATAGTGTCTCGTCGACCAATACTCCCTCGACAGAGACCGCACGCCTAAATGAATAAAGGAGTCAACAAGGGAAAGCTCGAAATACTCAAAGAGACCGTGAAGCGTATCCGGGAAGGGTGAAAAGCTCAAGGTAACTAGACACAAACGCCTTGAAGCTGAATTCCAAGTTATGTGGCTCAACAGGTCGATTGCTAGACTTGATTGGTTCCCAAGTATTGGTGAGTTTTCACGTTTTCAAACCTCTTTTCCTTACTTAGATTTCTGTTTTGTTTGAGGACAAACAAAGTTTAAGTCTGGGGGAGTTGATAACACTCATATTTTACCCATTTTTACTATCATAAGTGAGTGCTTTAATAAGCATTTCACTAAGGTTTTGATGCATAAACACTAGATTTCGAGTATTTGGTTGTTCAAGACTCTTTTCAGGAAATCTTAGCAAAAGACGCATATTTTGGAGCAAAATGGACAATTCCGGAAACAGTGCCCGAGGACAGAAGTTCAACACCAAATGAAGGCCTTCCCACCACGAGATCAAGCTCATATTTGGAGACAAGGTAGCCTTATCAGCTGTCTTTCACCTCGAAGTGGTTTGAGAGCAATCCCACGGTTGGATCTCAAGTTATGAAGGAAGCAAGAAGGTCCGTCAAGCACCCGGAAGGACGAGCTGGCCGCGCCACGGCCGAACCAGACGACCAGTGGCCGCGCCACGGCCAGTCGCTCGCGCGGCCAGGCCACTCACGGATTCCCGAGCCCATTTGAAGCCCAACTTAAACCCGCAGCCGTCTTATGCAAGCCAAGACCTAATCCACGACCTAGGGCACTTGAAGACCTATATATACTCGACCTTTAGGGTTTTTTAGGGCATCACCACTTAGCATCACGAAATTCTCTTGTTACAAACTTCTCTTGGCGGCCGCGAATCTTTGATTCGTGGTTTCCACTTTGTTCTTTGAGGGAGATTGATTTGTTCTTGAACCCTCTTTTATTTTAATCGATTTATACAAGTTATGCATTCATCAATCACGTTTTCTACTTCTTCTTTTATGTCTGAGTAGTTTACTTTCGTTGGGTGTTCTTTAAGGGGATCTATGGGGAATTTCATTAACTGTTGTTGAACCGATTGTTTAGGCCGAAGATTAGGATTTTCTGTCTCACCTTATTCGTTCTTATTGCATGAGTCTGGCGTCATGAACTATATTCTGATCGCAGGGTCTTGAGAACGACGAATGTCCTGAATCTCAGATCTAGACCAAAATAGGGTAGAGAGCATCCTTTAAAAGATGTCTGAATGTTTATTGTCCCGATCCTATTGCGTGTTCGTCTAGGACGCAGGATATGAAAGTATACCTGTGGAATGGAAGTTCGCAGATCGACCTAGTTTGATAAAGTTAGGTTGTTAAAACCAGTGAATCAGTTTGGGGAAAATCGCCTAGTCTCGCTTGCTTAACTTTTGTGTGTTTGATTTCTAGTTAGAACCCCATAGATTTCCCGAGAAGATTCCCAACGTGTTCGCCCACTTGCTTTTAAATCGAGATTTAAGCACTTCCATACTTTACTTTTCCTGCACTCCTTACCTGATTTCCTTTTTACAAGTCCTTAAGTTTATTTTCCTTTTCCCGTTGGTTATAGAAAAGGCTGACAACCTCCTCTATATAAGGCGTAGTACTGCTTTATTTATTTTCTGCAAGAACCGTGACACTCATTCCTAAACCCCTAATTCTCTGCGTCTTTGGTTGCCCTGATTTTCTGTTTTGCAATTGACCTCCTCCCTGTGGTTCGACACCCTAAGTACTACAACGCACGCTGTGCACTTGCAGTTTAGAGTCCTACAAATTCAAAAGCTCGACGAGTCCCCAAAGAAATCCTCCAAACTCGGACGACTATTTAGACCCCATCAATGTACAACAATCGGTATTAAACACGCTATAAACCCAGTATTAACGGTCGCAACTAAATCTCGAATTGAAAAAAGAATACAATAAAATTACTTGGTAGCTGCGACAACATGTAGTTATTTACGACCTCGACATCATCGTTCCTTGGACTTAAAATCGCTCTTTCTTGGAAAAATTTGGATCTGTTTTTCCTGCATACAGTCATCCATAAACCTCGGTAACGATTGCTTTAATTGGATCTCCATCATCCATAATTAACATATCTTCATGAATCTCAACCTCGGATTCGCCTAGGCTGTTCCTATTTATTATATAAGTTACATATTCTATGATGATGTTGGTTTTAAAATTATTTTAAATTTTTTGATTCAATTTTTTCTAAACAAATTTTAAAATTTTGTCTTATTAAAATTTCAAGAATATATTTAAATATATGGCAATAACAATATTTAGTTTGCGATGCTGAAAACTATGTATAAATGTCAATAACAATACATGTCTATTTTTTTTGTTTACGATGAAATAACAATATTTAAATACATGTCAAATGTTTCTAATTATAAATACCATCAAGAAAAATATAAACAATGTAATATAAATATCAAAGTTATAACATTCAAATAAGGTAGAGAAAATACATGCAGAAACAATAGAATATAAATATTATAAAAAAAAACATAAATAAAATTTATCAATAAAAAGTTAAATGTTATAACTTTGGTATTTATACTATATTGTTTAGATATCAAGAAAAACATCTATTCTGTTTGTCTTCTTTTTTCCAATTCTTCTTTCTTCTTCTTATTTCTTCATTTTTTTGTTTTTGTTTCTTCTCCTTCTTCTTATTTCTTCCATCTTTTTTCTTCTATCCTCTTATTTCTTCCTTTTTCTTTTCTCTTTCTTTTTCATTAAATTTGTCTTCTCCATCTTCTTTTTCTTCTCTCTTCTCTCTTCGTATTTCTTCTTCTTACTTTCTTTCTTATTCTTTCTTTCTTTCCTTCTTCTTTTCTCTTTCTTTCTTCTCCTTTTTTCTTTTCTCTCTTTTATTTTATTTTTTCTTCATTAACATCTTCTTCTTCTTTCTTTCTTTTTTTTTTTTTTCTATTTTCTCTTCTTCATTAAAATATTCTTTCATCTTCGTCTTCTTATTCTTATTATAAACTTGTATAAAGTGTTAGATAAATGTCTTGAGACTCTCATTTCTAATTTCTCAAATTTCTTCGTCTTTATTTCTCAGTGATTCGACAAAACGACGATTTGAGAAGGATTGAAGAAACAATGGAGGTGGGGGGTAATGACGTCATTTTGGCACTCTCCCTTATGTTGCCACGTTGATTAATATCAGTGATCCAATAACTATCAGACACGTGATCATGTAAATAGTGGATTAAACCCAAACCCTTTTGTTGTCTTTTTGTTATAAAGTGCCGCATAGCCCAAGGTTTGAAATGGGTGACACTCCCTTATATAGTTATATATCTATCTCATAAGCTTAACTCAGATTATAATTTACTAAATCTAGTTAGTAATAATCTGTTAGACTCATGGTTGATTTAATAGCAAAAGATTTAGAATTTACTAAATGGGTTACATAATTGAAATTTGCACTATAGGATTAAATTTGCTCTTTAATCCTATAGTATTAGAAAAAAATCAGACAAATTAAGTAATGAAATCCATGAAAATTCATAAAGAAATCTCACCTTCATAATGACCAAAAGAAACATATACAAACAGTTCCCAATTTTCCTCTATTTATAAGAACACATGACAAAGAAACAACAAGACAATTTACAAAAAAAAAAAAAAAAAAATGAAGATATGCAAATTATTCGCCGTAGTATTCGTCTACGTCGTCCTCTACTCCGTCCAGGCGACAGCACAAGGAGGAGGAGATGGTCAACTCATGAGTTGCATACAAAAATTGATGCCGTGCCAGCCGTACTTACACAAGGTGCCGCCACCGTTGTATTGCGGACCAATGAAAAAGATTGTGGAGAAAGACGCGCCGTGTTTATGCACCATTTTTTAACAATCCGGAGATTAAACCGCAATGTGTAAAGGAGATAAATGCAATGCAACAAGATTTTTAAAACCAATTAAATTCCTTCCGGAAGTCATATATATGTATATATTTTTCATTATGATTTTGGACTTTAGAACAAATAATTTGTTATTTCGTACAAAGCCATAATCTAATCCATGTATGATATCAGTTGGATCGTGTTGCATTTGGAACCTTCTGCGGTCAATTTGATGCGTTGTTCGTT
Source organism: Alliaria petiolata (assembly GCA_020283515.1). Lineage (NCBI taxonomy): Eukaryota > Viridiplantae > Streptophyta > Magnoliopsida > Brassicales > Brassicaceae > Alliaria > Alliaria petiolata. The sequence continues at coordinate 26,355,968 of JAHZTW010000001.1, forward strand.
CAATTAAAAATAATGCCATCTTCTAGAACGATTAACATTCGTGGAATATTTTATAGTAACACTTTGGATCTTTAACTCTTAAGTCTTAACCATAACACAAAACATATAAAACGTGTAATTACTTTAGGCTTTAAAACTTCATAAACAATATTATGTCGGTAAGTATTATTTTTGTTAACAACAAAAAAGCATTATGTTATTGAGTTTGTTTGATATTTTTGTAAAATAGGTGATCAATGATCAGCGGCGTCTAGAATTCAGGAACCGTCAAAATCTTTTTCTTGTTTGAAAAGAAATTTGCGTCAGTTTCAACTGCAACAAGAATTAAAAAGGGATTAGCACTGTGAGTTTCCACATCCATAACAGAAAATAAATATTAAGTTAAAAAAAAACAGAAAATAAATATTAAGTTTAAAAAAAAACAGAAAAAAAAATATCTACAAAAATAAAATAGGTACCAAAGTTCTCAAGAAAATAAAAATTGGGTCAAAAGTTCTCAATTTCTTTTTGCTACCACAAATCTTTGATATTATTGTTGGCATTAATCACTAAACTAATTTTAAACTTGTAAGCTGATATTAGCAATAAGTGTAATCAAACGCTAAGTGTAATCTTCAAAGACAACTCAAGTTCTGTCATCGATGCGTCGAAGTAGAAGGCGAAGAGTAGGTGACTAAATTTAATTTCAGCCACTAATCTGGGTCTTGTCTGGGTAGCTGGGCCCATACAAATTTAGAGCATGAACAATAGTGGGATCTTAGTGAAGTTCTTAATGCAAAAAGGATTAAAATTAAATGAAAAATAATTTGTTTACTAAGAATTAGTTCTTAGTTAAGAAGTTTTTAGTGGGTTCTTAATACCATGTGTCAATGTCTGATTCGCCGGATTTTTTTTTTACTTTTTTTTTAAATTTTTCTTAACTTCAACTTTAAAAAAATTTAACTTAAAAAAAAAATTTCTATGTTTAACTTAAAAAAAAAAATCTATGTTTAAAATATTTTTATGTCATTTATGTTTTAAATTTCATTCAATGCATTATAATTTTATGTTTTATTCAAGAAAATAAACTCTTCCTAAAATAAAATAATTTTCATAATTTGTTTTTTATTAAGAACCTTATCAAGGTTTTACTATTGGAGGAGAAAACAAATTAAGAGTTCTTAGATAAAATTTATAATAAAAAATTGATAAAAACCTTATAAGTGGTTCTATCATGGTCTTAGGACGTGGGGACAATTTACTAAACCAAAAGGGACGGATTTTTTTTTAACAACAAAACAGCCTCTTTTTCTGTTTTACTTGAATAGAAAACCCAAAAAAAAAGGAAAGGTTAAAACTGGAAAATAAAACAAAACGAGAGAGCTTCAAGGAAGCTTCGTGAGCCATAACAAGAGTATATTAACAACTCTGACGTTTTTCATTCGCCGAATCTCTCTCTCTCTCTCTCTCTCTTCTCTTCTCTTCTCTCTCGCTTGCGATCTGACATTAGGAAACCTCTCTCTCTCGTCTCGCTGAGGTAAATCTTCCAAGACTCTGGGAATTGTGTTTCTTAGGTCACACTAAAAATCTGAAACTTTGAAATCAGTTTTCTTCCGGGGATTGTTGTCTTGTTTTGTATCTCTCTGACGATTTGAGGGATTCAATCATTTCACAAACGAATGTAGGGTTTCATCTCATTCGTTGTTTCATGTTGTTTTATATAGGAACCAATGTCTTCTGCGTGCAACAATACGAACGAAGAAGACGTGTCGGGAAGCTTTGGATGCAACATCTGTCTTGTCTTGAATTGGCAAGAGAACCGATCGTGACTCTATGTGGTCACTTGTTCTGTTGGCCTTGTCTCTACAAGTGGCTCCATTTCCATTCCCAGTCGAATCATTGTCCTGTTTGTAAAGCTCTGGTCAAGGAAGACAGTTTGGTTCCTTTGTATGGAATGGGTAAGCCATCTTCTGACCCGATATTCCAAATCATACTCTCCACAATGTATCTTGCTGATGCATATTGATTGCAACAAGATAATACTCGACAGCATATTAGCACTATTAATCCCTTCTCTTGAAGTAATTAGGAGAGGGCTTCAACCCCAAACTTCTATAGATGAAAAATGATAGTAAGTATATGAGCCTGAGTTCATCCGGTTAAAAAGGTAATTTGGTCATTATCTTTTTCTCTCTCTCTCTCCTGCGAAATTTCCGCTGGAAGAAAAAGAAAAAAGAAAACCCTTTATCAGAAAAAGAACTATTTACTTAACGCCTTTTCACAAGACGATAGGTCTGCATTATTTTTCTAGACAAAGTGCCCCCAAGAAAGAAAGGGGGTTGAGAGAGAAGCTAATCTTTCTTCCACGTTGTCTCTGCTTCACCCTCAGAAAGTGACGTGTGTGACTGTCAAAGTCGTTACGTGGGTTAACGGCTCGCAGTGGCTCGATAATCCATTTTTGGTTGAGTTCGGTACATATGAATAAGAGCACTACGAATTGAATTAGAAATCGAAATTTTGAAGTCGGTTTCCGGTTAATGAAACCGGATTTCATTAGTGAGATCCCATAAATGTTCGGATCGGTCCAATGTTTGATAAACCAAGTGAATTAAAACCGGAGAAAATCCAACATCTCAAATAAAACCGGCTCGGTCCACTGTTTGATTCCCCCCTCTCTCTCTCTAGTGAATTAAAAACTTCCGTTGTCCTCTTTCCATCATTTTGTTTTTTTTTTTTTTGTTTTTCATTTCGAAAGTATCTCCAACCGTATTCTTTAATTCTTCCCATCGCTTCCAGGTTCCGGAGATTTTTAGGTATTATCTCGTGCGAGGTTCTCTCCGATTTGACTCTTCTTCCGGTAGGTGCAAGCTAAAACGGTTAATTAGAGATTCTTGCTTTGCCGCCTCTATTGCTCTTTCATTCTTTTGTTTTTACGATCAGATCCAGAATGTTATTCGTTGTGTCTTTGTTTGATTTACTCGTCTTTATCGCAGATCGGAGTCAAATCTTGCATTTTGATTGTTTTTGATACGCGTGTCAATCTTTTCCCCTGCGACTGATGGATCTTGATCGATTTTGTTAAATTGAATGAAGTTTTCTGGTTAGATGTTGATCCGATTAGGCTAATATTAGCATATTGGTTGGTAACGGTTCGTATGAATCTGCACTTGTTGTGAATATGATTAACCTGTTGATGAAAAGGATTTATAGCTTACTCGTAACGTATTAAATTCTTGTTTTTGATTGTTATTTGTACCTTCCAAATTATTCTCTTCTTCATTGCAATGGTGCTCGATACTTCTGTTGCTCTGTCAACTCGCCGGAGGCATGGCCTTTTGAGGGACCAGGTTCAGCTTGTTAAAAGAAAGGACTCTGGAAGATATGAGATAGTTCCAATTGAGGATCCATTGCCTTCTGAAAAGGGTTTCTACGCTGTTATTCGTGCTTTGCTAATTGTTGGCTCAGAGGAACGATGGGCTCATTTTTGTTTGGGTTAGCTGGTTCTTCTGGAGCTGGAAAAACGATTTTTACAGAGAAAATCCTCAACTTCATGCCTAGTATTGCTATCATAAACATGGACAACTACAATGATGGTACTCGTGTGATCGATGGAAACTTTGATGGTATGCACCTCTATGTTACACACCCTTCTTGTTATGGCTTGATTCAATGATTTCTTTTTCTTAGGTGTATAGGCTTATATAATTAACAAGTTTTTGGAAAATATTTGCGATTTATTTGTTGCAGACCCACGGTTGACCGGCTATGGTACACTTCTTGACAATATACATGGCCTAAAGGATGGAAAATCTGTCCAGGTTCCAATATATGACTTCAATTCGAGTTCGCGATTTGGTTACAGGTACTTACTTGTATATGCCACTGTTGAAAACTTGTGGACAATACTTCTTCTTTTTTAAATACTTAACTAGAGAATTTCGATCTCAATCTATAATTTTCTCAGGTCCCAAATTAACTTTTAATATCACCCATTTTACTAGTGATAGGCTCTTTTTGCAAGAATATAACCACCAGTTAGCTTTACATTTTTCATTAATCCTGTAAATGATCTTCACCTTTTCAGATAAAATAATTTTATGGTTGATTAAGATTTTGTTTTCAATTATTATAAAACATATGAAGCAAAAAAAACATATAATTTTTATCTAATATTACGCTATTTAATCGAAAACACATTGTCATGTACATTTATTCATGATAAGTGATTGATATTTCGTCCAAAAATAAAATACTAGATACCAACCTTATTCCATAAAACCAGACAATTTTATTTGAATAAAAAAACTTTTTGGGGTGTGCTGAATCTGATAGTTGGAATGATTTCGAAGAATTCAAGTTTTAATGAGGTTTTAGATAATTTTGGATGAATTAGAGAAGTTTTTTATGAGTTGTTATTAAAACTCTATAAAATCCTCCCCTAAAACTATGAGATTTTGATTTTTTTTTATAGAAACTCCACCAAAAACACTTAAAGTCACTCAAAATTTTCAAGTTAAAATATTTCTAATAAGTGGATTTGAAGTTACATTTTTAAATCATTAGTTCAAAATAACATGCGATTTAAAAAACAAATTAAATCCAACAAGTTAAAATATTTTGAATAACACATTTTCAAATCATTACTTCTATAACATGAGATTTTAAAATTGTGTGTTATCATATAAAATATATCATACAATAATCGATGGTATGGGAGAAATAACCTTGATTTATATTTCTGAATTTTATTTTAGGAAAAGAACTAAAAAGCCAGAAGTTTCCTTTCCCCGATCCACTTCGTCTTTTTGAGTTTTGGTGATTGATCTCGAAGAGCTTCTTCTTCCCCTTCGTCCGAAGATATTTCGATGGAGAGGTGCGAGAGAGAGTCTGATTTCATCATCGAGGTAATTAACAATTTCAAAATTTCCCAAAATTTTCAAGTTTTGTAATCCAGGTTTATTTTAGTAAAAGAACTAAAAAGCCAGAAGTTTCCTTTCCCCGATCCACTTCGTCTTTTAGGGTTTTGGTCCTCTCTTGATTTTCCTCTTTGATTGACATGTTTCCTCAGGATTTTGGTTCGCAGCTGGGGGAAGTGTTACATTCTCTAAAAATGTCCATCATCTATTGTTTTTGGCTCTCAATCTCCAAGGGTGTTTATGCTGAGACTGTGTTTTACATAGATAGTGATGGGAGTGCTTATGCACCGCACAAATTGAAGTTCATACTGATTCTCGCTAGCTGGGCAGCTAGATTAATTGTTGTGCTTGCTGTTATCTGGTTTGCTATCTGGTTTGGACGCAGCATGCTGAAAAAGATTTGGAAGAAGCCGGAAGTTGATGTGATAGAAGCAGTTGATGTGATAGAAGCAGTTAGTGTGACAAAAGCAGTTGGTGTGACAGAAGCAGTTGGTGTGACAGAAGCAGTTGGTGTGACAGAAGCAGTTGGTGTGACGGAAGAAGAAGAGACGGAAGAAGTAGAGTCGGAAGAAGTAGAGTCGGAAGAAGAAGAGTCGGAAGAAGAAGAAGAAAGTACGAGGATAGCAGTTGTTGATGCTAATAGGTTAAGGACCAGGTATGAGAAATTGATGGCTGGAAATGATTTGACTGTTTCGGATAAACAATTAGCAGGTGAAGGTGATGGGATTGTGGTGTTTGAAGGTAGATACCATTATCGTAAGGTTGCTGTGAAGAAGGTTACTTGGTTCTTTGAAACTCCTGATACGAAGATTGAGGATGTTATTAATGAGATGGAGAGAATCTACAGCATCAATAGTCATCCAAGTATAATTGATTGCTACGGTATTCTGTCGCCCGAAAAAGGTTCTCTTGCTCTGATTCTAGAACACTGGGAATGTTCTTTAGAGAATCTTATAAGATTCTGTGCAAATGAGAGGAATTACAGAGCTACTCGGAATAACGATGAGTTGAGCTTCTTAGGTGCATATAAGAAAGATGATTTGTGGGGCAGTTCAGGCGATGCTTCAACTCTACTTCGCGACATAATCAGGGATATTCTATCAGCTGTGGCACACATGCATGATCAAGGAATTGTCCATGCGAACTTAAGCGCTAAAAACGTTTTCATAACATTTCGTCAGGGGAATGTGGCTGCAAAGATTGGAGGCCTGAGTAAAGCACATAAAAGTCAAACGATGACCATTTTGCAGCTGATATGCGCTCCCTTGCGTTTCTGCTTGTATATGCCATATCTGGTAGGTGTCCCGATATGGCTGGGGATCGTGTTTCATTAGTTACAGTCACCCGATATCTAGAAGTTCATAATCTCATCAATAGGATGAACCACAGAATTAATGCTTTACGGTAATATCATCTTCATCTTATTCTGTTTCTCTAATTATTTACCTGACTCATGAAACTCATCGATGCGTTTGCCTTTGCAGTATTGATGCAAGAGAAGCACTAAACCATCCCTATAATTGGACGAATGAACGGAAGTTTCGTTTCCTGGAGTTGGCTAACATGAAATTTAATGGCATCAATGGCAGGAATGCAAAAAATACCGTCAGTCAGACAGTGAAGTTTAGCTTACGAACGGTATTGGGAGGTATGGATGAAAATTGGATTGCTCGCCTAGATGATGTATTCAGAACACACCTGGATATCCTGAGGTATAAGCCAACACCGGTGACTTACTATGAGAGAAGTATTTTTGAGTTGATTAGATGTGCGAGAAACACTCACCAGCATCTCGACGAGTTTTCCCAAGACATGCGGAGACTTGTAGGTACATCCCCTATGTCAATTCATGCCTACTTCATTAGCAAATTTCCACTCTTAGTGGTAGAAGTTCAAAGGATAGTTTCCACACACTATGCCAATGATGAGCTATTCGGTGAATTCAAAAATCAACTATAAAAAAGGTATTTTGTTTTGACTGCTATGAGTCTGCCTTGAGTTTCTCCTTGGGTTTCTCTTGAATTTTCAGGCCTTGTTCTCCTTTTGCAGGCGCGAACGCGGAGGATGCTATTAGACAAGTCCAAAGAAAGCCCAAAATGTTTAGGGTTCTTTGCAATGCATTAGTATAAATATGCTTCTTATGAGACAATGTTTTGTAACCTTGGCTGCCTTAAACGCAGCCTCTCTTTCAAACTCTTATGAATATCAAATCTCTTTCTTGTTCTTGAAGACAATCTAAAGTCTTTCCCTTTTACTTTCTTGTTTCAATAAAGCTCTATGAGCTATTTTCTATTAAGTCTTAGTTTTCTATATCAATAAAGCTCATTTGAGCATAAATCTTCTTTTTTTTACAAATGCTTTCACGTGAACTAATCTCAAAACAGTAAAGACAGAACAGAAACAGAAGACAGAAGTTCTAAGGTTTTTGATTAACCGAAAAAAAAAAGTCAATTCAATAACCGAAAACAACACCTGAATCTCGGATTCCTTAACCGAACTCTCTTTTCAAATACTGGATGGACGAACCTAGTTGACCCAAAAAAGTGTACTTATCATTTTAAATTGGTTGAACAAAGCAACGACAAAACACTTGAAGCGCGTGGGATTTTTTCAATATAAATACAGTTCCCAAAAACCCAATCCTCTCTTCTCAAATCACATCTTTTCATCTTCCTGCTTTTTGGAGTGAAATTTGTCATTCTCCACTCGCATTTTTTGTTCACAGAAACTATTTATAAGAAAGAAAAAAATATCATATGACGCGTAAAACACAAAAACATAAGTTTGGTTAATAGTTTGCTATTGTACTTACTTTATAAAGGCCTATTCGGAATCTTAGGTTTTTGTTTATTTGCATCATAGATTTAACTTTTACCTTTATGTCGAATTAATTAAATATAAGTTTCATTAGTACTTTACTGTTAGAGCAGCGATTCGTATCCTCTCTAAAAAACCGACGTGAATCAAACTCGCCCTATTAAAAAACCTTTGGCTATTTTAGGTCGGCATAGTTTTTGCTTTTTTCTGATCAACTCAGATAAGATGCCAGGTGGGCATAGATAAATGGAAATCTTGCATATCTCCCTATTAAATCCGGAGAAAAGGCCAGGTCGGCCTTATCTCTCGGAAAACTTTCCTTTTTATGACGGAAAAGACAAGCCTTGAAGACCGACTTGAGGAACCCTATAAATATAGAGGGTTTTCCTGCAAGGAAGTCATTCAGAAATCGAGAACAAGAGATCTAGGGCAAACTTAGCAACTTATCGCTTAAACGCTTTAGCTTTCTTCTCTCCCAAGTTTAGGTCGGCGTTCTTATTCCGACGACCTAAACTTACCGTGTATCTTTCGAGCTCCGGCTATTTTCAATAAAGATCTCTCTTGAAAATCCATTAACTCTTATTTTCTTTATAGAACCGATTTGAGTTATCACATTTGGCGCCGTCTGTGGGGAATAAGAGACTCAGTCTTTCAAAAAAAATCGCGGAGCTTGAAGATGGCCGACAACCCAACATCAGCCGACCCGAAGGCAGTCAACACCGGAGAAGGCCGACCTGAAGATCAACCTTTTGATCGGCCTGACGAAGTCAACATCGCTGATTGGCATATCGACCCAGTCACTGGTCGGCCAATCGATCCGGCGACAGGCCTCCCTATACCGGAGGAGGCCGACCTACGCCAGCCTAGAGATCCTGAGCAGATCAATCCGGCTCAGAATCTTCCGATGCCGCCCCCGGTCAGCATGACCGACATGATGAAGATCTTCTCGTCCCAGATCCAGAAGGGAATCGAAGAACGACTCGATCTACTCAGAGCCGAGCAGATCGCATACCGCGATGATGTGGATCGTATCCTCAAAGCACGCATACCCTGTGGCGTCATCGAGAACCTCGACGGAGAGACAACACCATCGAGGCGGAACCCCGATACCACCCAAGTAATCAACAACCTGTTCGTAGTCACACCAACGACAGATCTGCGGAGAGCTCAAGATAGGTCCAATGCTCGCTCAAGGATTACTGCTCAAGCCACGACCCTCACGCCATCGGAAGCCAACATGATCCACAAGCGCCTCGATAGTATAGACTCCAGGGTCCACAACGCGATCACAACGGCCCCCGAGCTGGAGAAGCTCCTCAGGCAGACCGACCAAACTCCATCACGTTGGCTATTACGAGTGCCCCCATGAAGGACCTCAGCAAAATTAAGCTACCTCCCAGCTACAATGGGAGCACCGACCCAGAAAGACACCTAGCGGCATTCAAAGTTGCCATGGGAAGAGCACGCGTATCCGAAGACGAGTATGACGCATGTTTTTGCCAATACTTCGTCGAATCACTCTCTGGAAATGCCCTCACCTGGTTCTCACAGCTTCCCCCGAACTCAACCAGTTCGTTCAAGGAACTGCGGAAAAAGTTCCTCACACACTACTCACTCTATATCGATACGTCGACATCTGAGCTTGACTTATGGGCCTGCGTGCAAGGAGATACAGAATCATTTCGCAGTTTTCTAAACTGATTCCGGGCCATCGTTTCTCGATGCAGACTCCCTGACGAGATCACTCTAGGGATCCTGATCAAGAACTTGCGCGACGACCAAACATTCTGCGAAAGATTAAAAACTGGGAAAACCAAGACGCTAGAAGAAACATTGCATAAATCCACTGGCTATATCAGGGTGGAGAAAGACAAAGCAGCCAAAGCCAAATTATTAGCAGATGACAAGTCGGCACGAGATAAGAAATCCCGACCCGCCACCCAGGACGACCACCAAGAACCCCGTCAACACCAGGACGGGGGCGACAAGAACCGACGTAGCGTGAACACCGCATCTCGTCCCATCAAACGGTACGAACGAAAAGCAGCAAACGTACCCGCCGACTCGCCCGCCCTCTTCTCTGACGACGTTCCCATCACATTCACCGAAAGGGACGCACGCGGCACTAACCGACCTCACAATGACCCTCTTGTCATATCCTTAGTGATCGGCGACGATGAGGTGTCAATGATTCTTGTCGACACAGGAAGTTCCGTCGACCTGATCTTCAGGAATACTCTTCGAAAGATGGGCATTAAATACAAAGAGATTGAGGTCGCACCAACACTCCTCACTGGCTTCGCATGAGACTCCATTTTAACAATCAGAACCATTCAACTCGTCGTTCAGATCGGAGGCAAAACTTCCATCGTCAAATTTGACGTCATCGATAAACCTGCAACCTACAACGTCATCCTCGGCACATCTTGGATCAACTCCATGCGAGCCGTACCATCCTCTTACCATCAGTGCGTAAAGATGTCGATCAAAAGATGCATATTCACCGTTTGTGGAGATCAGACAGTATCACGACACTACTACATTGACAAGCAACAAGTTCGGAACGCCGTAACCTACATGATTGACCACGGCAACGACCTCGACCCTAGAGTCATTCACCACGAGAAGCCAAAGAGCGACCTCGTCACTCAGGTCAACATTGACGACAAGCATCCAGAACGCTGCGTCGGGATCGGCACGAAACTACTCCCAAGCACTAGGGAGGAACTCTACGCCTTCCTCCGGGAAAACATCTCAACCTTCGCATGGTCGCTGGCATCGACCCAAAAATCACCAAACATGAACCTTACGTGGACGCCACATTCAGGCCGATCAAACAGAAACGCCGAAAAATTGGACCTGAACGCGCCCAGGCCGTCCATGACGAAGTTGAAAAATTATTGCAAGCCGGATCCATTACCGAAGTCAAGTACCCTGATTGGCTCGCAAACCCTGTCGTGGTTAAGAAGAAGAACGGCAAATGGAGGGTCTGTGTCGACTTCACCGACCTGAACAAGGCTTGCCCAAAGGACTGCTTCCCACTTCCTCGAATCGATCAGCTCGTCGAGGCAACGGCAGGAAACGAACTTCTCTCTTTCATGGACGCCTTCTCAGGCTACAACCAGATCCTCATACATCCAGAAGAGAGCGAGAAGACTGCATTCATCACGGATCGGGGAACCTATTGCTACAAAGTCATGCCCTTCGGCTTGAAGAACGCAGGCGCAACTTATCAACGTCTTGTCAACAAGATGTTCCGCAATCAACTTGACAAGACAATGGAAGTCTACATCGACGACATGCTGGTCAAATCACTAAAGGCCGACGACCACATCTCCCACCTACGAGAATGCTTTCGCATACTCAATCAATACGGGATGAAGCTCAATCCTGCAAAATGCACGTTCGCGGTCACTTCAGGCGAATTCCTCGGGTACTTGGTCACCCAGCGCGGCATCGAAGCCAATCCGAAGCAGATTTCGGCAATCTTGGAACTACTATCTCCACGGAATACTCGCTCTAAACCGCTTTATCTCAAGATCGACGAACAAGTGCCTACCTTTCTACCAGCTCCTCCAAACGGTTCGAGTGGGATGACAAGTGCGAAGCAGCCTTCCGGCAACTTAAATCCTACTTGTTCATACCACCAATCCTCGCGAAGCCAGAACATGGTGATACCTTGCTCCTATACATCGCCGTTTCCAGCGCGGCCGTCAGCAGAGTTCTATTCGAGACGACCAGGGTGAACAGAAGCCAATCTTTTACATCAGCAAGACATTGGATGGTGCCAAATCACGCTATCCGACCTTGGAGAAATTGGCTTTAGTCATCGTCCTCGCATCTCGCAAACTACGCCTGTACTTCCAGTCCCATTCGATCGCTGTCGTCACCAGTCAGCCACTCCGAACCATCCTTCAAAACCCAACACAGTCTGGACGAATGGCAAAATGGGCGAACGAGTTATCCGAGTTCGACATCGAATACTGGAACCGTACAAGCGCTAAGTCACAAGTCTTGGCCGTCTTCCTCATCGAGCTAGCGCCTGAACTAATCAACAACGGTTCACCTACAACCGAACCTTGGTCTCTAAATGTCGACGGCGCCTCTTCACGCCTCGACTCATGCATCAGCATTCAATTACATTCACCAACCGGAGAGGTTCTCGAACAATCCATTCGTCTCGAGTTCACAGCATCCAACAACGAGGCCGAGTACGAATCGTTATTAGTCGGACTTCGTTTGGCTCAAGGCATGAACATTGAACATATCCGATCTCACAGGGACTCTCAGCTTGTCGCGAAACAATTCAGCGGCGAGTAAGAGGCCAAAGACGAACGAATCGGAGCCTACCTTTGCCTTGGTGCAAAATCTCGCCAAGGAATTCAAGACCTTCGAACTCCTACAAATAAACCGATCCGAGAACAAGGGCGCTGATGCTCTAGCCGCTTTTGCATCCGACACGGATTCCGACTTACGTCGCACAATCCCAGTGGAATGCATTACATCACCAAGCACGCCACAACCCAGGCCGTCCTCGCCATCGAACCAACAGAAGTCGATGCCGACCTATCTCCTACCCCAAATACAACCGACGTACCAGACTGGCGGATCGAGATTACCCGCAGAAAAATGGTCAGCCCGGCGACTACGCGCCCGCAACGCGAAGTATACTATCGCCAACAACATCTTATGCCGCTGGACAGCCTCAGGAACACTCCTCACCTGCATCCACGGAGACGAAGTATATCGCGCTATCAAGGAAACCCACGATGGAGCTGGCGGAAACCATTCCAGTGGACGTGCACTCGCCCTCAAAATCAAGAAACACGGTTTCTTTTAGCCGTCCATGCAGGAGGATTGCGAAAATTATGCACGCAAGTGTGAATACTGCCAACGCCACGCCCCAATGATACATCAACCGACCGAGCTGCTAACATCGGCCATTCCCCCTTATCCATTCATGCGCTGGGCAATAGACATTGTCGGTCCAATGCCATCATCTCGCCAACGCAAGTACATGCTCATCATGACGGATTACTTCACAAAGTGGGTTGAAGACAAGGCCTTCACCAGTATCAAAGATAAGGAGGTCCAGAACTTCGTCTGGAAATACATAATTTGCCGCCACGACATACCTCACGAAATCGTTACGGACAACGGTTCGCAATTTATCTCCAAAACCTTCGAGGGTTTCTGCGAACGATGGAAGATCCGCCTCAACAAATCCACACCTCGACATACGCAAGGCAATGGCCACAAACCATCCTGAACGACATTAAGAAACGTCTTGACGCGAAGAAGGGTCTCTGGACCGACGAGCTAGACGGAGTTCTTTAGTCTCATCGTACAACACCAAGGACCGCAACAGGAAAGACTCCCTTCTCCTTAGCATAGAGATGCGAAGCAATGGTGCACGCCGAAGTTAATGTTGGCTGCTTACGCCGAGCAGTTCTCCCGGAGAACCCCAACCTCAATGACGCAATGCTGATCGACAACCTCGATACATTCGAAGAGACAAGAAACCAAGCCCTTCTCCGAATGCAAAATTATCAGAACCAGGCGGCGCATTACTACAACAGGAAGGTTCATAATCGGCACTTCGATGAAGGCAACTTAGTCCTTCGAAAAGTCTACGAAAACACTAAGGAGCGGAACGCCGGCAAGCTCGGCGCTAACACCACCGCCGGCGATGAAGTTCCTCGAGCCTCGAACTCAATGAGCCTCAAACGATACTATCATTGAGGTAGGCTTCAAAATAGCCTTGCGCTAAATATATATATATATATATATATATATATATATATATATATATATATATATGCATGCTCACATGAGCAAATATGAACTGCGGAGCGGTTTGATCCCCGAAAGGGGTACGTAGGCAACCTGTCTTAGGACGGGTACAACTGCTCCCCCCATTCAAAAAGGGGGGACTCGATTCTCACTATGTAAGGCATGTTCGGCCACTATTTCATCAATAAAATCAGAGTTTTACTTCAATATTTTTCCTCTTTCATATCGTCATCTTGGCCAGATGTCTGATTCGCCTAAAAACTGGGCCTGATCCACGCAGTTCGGCACTAAAAAGCCAAGTCCGCTTGCATACGTTCTAAACGCCGCGTATTGCCACATATAAAGCTGACCTGCTTCGTAATATCTAAGCCATATAGTACATAAGCCGATCAGACTCGCAACCTATATTTGACTTGGATTTTTATAAGTGATATCAATAAATACGCCGACCTGCCTCGCAGTTGATATTCACACTTAGAAAAATAAGTGGTACAAAACAAATTAAACCGAGTTACTCATATTTTTGTATTCACACTTTCGTTAAGCCGGATTCTGTTCCGCGATCTTAAGTCCTGTAAAATTATTTAGCCGACCAGGTCGCATCTTACAGTCGACTTGAGAAATGTTTCTAAGTGTTCATAATACTGCCCACCAGATTCGCATATTCCACACTTAGAATTTTAGTCGCATGATTATTAAAACCGATATCGTATCGCAATATCATGTTCGTACTCCAAAGATGACCCAATCATTCGTTAAAAAAGAAATTTCATTCATAAATACTTCCGAGTTTTTACAAGGCAATCCAAGTCGGCAACAAAAACACTTGGATAACATTACAAAGAAAACCACGATGATTTCTCATCGGCTACAAAAATACTTAGCAAAATATACAATTTTGGGATGGTTAATCCCCAGATTTTTCGACCGTTTCCTCGGTCCCTTCCGTTGGGACGCATTCTTCCCAGACGCATCCTGTTCGGCATCCTTGGGCGGGTTGACACCCCCATCTTACTCTTGAACCTCAAGAGATGCCGTTTTTTCTGCTGGAACGAGCACATCAGGCTCTGTCTCAGTCGCAATCACTGGTGCGACAGGTTCCTTCCGAATGACCGGCCTCTGTTCCTCGAACAGCTCGTCGAGGTTTACAATTTTCATCTCACCAGCCTCGAAACTAACCTCCTCAAAAGCGTCATGCTCGGCTTCCCAATCTCGAACAGTGTCGTTTACCTTGTCCTTCACAGCAGTAGGCAGCGTGAGACCTTCTTTTTCAAAAAGCTGAACCGCCTGTTCGGCCCCTTTCCCCTGAGACGTTGTGGCAATAATCATATCGGCCTCATCCATCTGGGCCAAATAACGGTTCATCTTTTGGATGAGACCAGCATAGTGGTTATTCACCCGTCTCATCGAAGCCCTCGCGTGTTCATGCGTCTTTTCCTTGGAGCTTTTCTCCTGCTGAAACTTCTTAACGGCGCGACTCGCCGCCGCCTTCCATTCCTCGATCTCAGCTCGGCACTTTTCCAGGGATGCTTCAGCTACTTGAGCCCGTTGTCTCTCTGCATCAGTCTCTTGCGCCGCAATTTCCAACTCGGCTAGATTGTCCGCACGCTTGTGTGCATCACGGTCATCGCCACACATCACGTCTAACGTAGTGCTAAGGGCCTGTGAAAATCAGGAACATAGGTGAGCTATATCAAACAAAATAAGGAGAAAGGGACATTTTCTTTAAGATAAACAGAAAAATACGCGACCTTGCTCCATCGCAAAGCGAGCGATGTCTTCTTTCCGGATAAGACCGGAAATATCGGTAGAGGCTCCCGCCGGATGGTCTTTGAGCCTCAGATCACTGGTGATCGGCCTAGCTCCGCGGTATTCGTACGAGAAGCCGAAAGGATGGAGGGCTCTCTCGATCTGAGACCTCTTCGGTATAGGCGCCTCCTCACTTGGAAACGTAGAAGTGAGATTCTCGTCCGTTGTTCTGCCTGCACCTTTGTCGGCTGCCTCATTCTCTACGCTCGGTTCTGGGGTTTTCTTACGCTTTTTCCCCTCAGCCTTCTTTCTGGCTTTAGCGGCCTCCTTGGCAATTCTTTTAGCTTCAGCCTTCTTTGCTCGCTTTTGAGCAAGCTTCTCGGCCTTCTTAGCGGCCTCGTCATCCTCTTGAGCTATCACCAGAGAATCCTCTTGCGTCAAACTCCTTAGAGAAATTCGAAACCTCCATTGTTGACCCCTTAATCAATTAAGCGTGCGGTCTCATCGAGGGAGTATCGATCAAAGAACTTATATATTCTTTCCCTTCCAAGCTCCTGAACACACATAAAATATTTGCACAATCTCTCTTATTTTCTCTTCCCTTAGTCGATTTCTCCCGACTTTTCTAGGGTATCATTTTATTTTTTCTATCTACTATACTTCCTCTCTTTTCTATAGATCAAGAACGGTGAAACTCTCTTTTTATGAGTGTAAGCTCGCCTTCATAGTCCTTTTTATGGAACTCAGACTGCCGTTCTTAAACCTTAGTCCTTTTTTTAGGGAAGATCAAAGAGAAATTGTGACAAAACTTATCTTTAAAGTGCCGGAAGAGAAATCAGGTTCGATGTATACCAAGCCCCAAGATGAGAAGATTAGGGTTTATTTGGGCGGAGACATCAATGAATCTTTTGAACTCTCCAGAAATCTGAACTTTATTTGTTAAATTGATCCACTCACAACATTCTACCTAATAAAATCTGCAATCAACTGTTGTTGCAATGGTTCTTCAAGTGGTAGTGCAAAATAGTTAGTTTCAAGAAAAGCTCATAGTTTCAACATAGTCTTGACTCAATAAAACAATCTTGGACTGACTCTAGAAAAACATCAAAATGACTCAAGAGAAAACAAAACAAAGAAAAAGTGCGTTAGTCCCAGCAAATACCCTCCCCCAGACTTACTTCACACCAACTCGGTGGGGAAATAAATCAGAAGAAGGATATGACAAACGCAAAGAAAAATGCAGGAATAAAAATAAAAAACAAACTGAAATAATACAATGGGAGAAGAGATGATACTGCGATGCGGTCAAGGGTCACTCTCAGAAGTGTTGCTGTGGCTCGCCCCTGGCTCCTTACTGCGCCTGTGCCTAGATAGGCGTGCCTCTTGCTCGGAAGCCTTGCCTGAATCATCCTCCTCTGTGGTCCCGCGTCCAGCAACGTCGGGAACAGCCGCAGTCCGCGTCCTCTGTGTATCCGTAGCTCGAAAACAAGAAGGAGGTCTCGGACAGTGGATCCTCTGAAACGAATCCACTAACCACCGTAACAACGTGTTACTCTTCTCATGAGTATCATACACCTATTCCCTGAAATCGCTGTATGGAGCAGTGGCAGGAAGCCGAGGCGAAGGAATGAAATCATCAGTGCAAATGGGAAGGAACTGCTCCATCGACTCACGTGGTGGTGCTGTGGTATTCTCTAGATGAGGCTGTGAAGTGCTTCGGGAAGAGCCGCCGCGTCTCGGTTTAACAGTGGATGAGGGGTTCAGGCAGAGAAACTCAGCTGGTGGTAGGAACTCTAGGTTTGTGCGGGAGGTGAGAGTAGCGATGTCATGCTGTGGAAGCTGGCAAAACTTATAAATGCCTTCGCGGTCTTGGAACTGATACTTGTAGCCAGGCTTCAGAATCCCATGGTTCTTGAATTGTTTCTCATCAAGATGTGCAATCATGTCAATGCATAGGGTGGAAGACAAGTCGATCTCGTGGTATCTGAAAATGGGAGTAAGAAGACTCCCAATAGCCTCTTTCTTCGTCGTACTTGTCGTAAGACCTCTGAACTTCTTCCCCACAAGAACCTGAGCAAACTTAACCCCAAGGTTGGTGCGAAAATCTACTGGTGGTGCGGTGCTATAGATGTCTTTGGCAAAGGGAGGAAGGCCAAATGTAGCATCATCAACTCATCCTTCCTCAAAGCTCCTGCTTCCTCCTTAGCAAACAAAATGTTACCCAAAATCTTAGCAAACACTCGAATCACCGGGCTCCTAATCATAGTGAGCTTGGCATCACGCGACTCAAAAGGTTTGGTAGCAATCACATGCCATAACTCAAAAACCTGCGGGAAATCCTCGGGAAACCTGCAGCTCTCCTTGTACATGTCAACCCCTTAAAGCTGACACAGCTCCGGAATAGAAATCTCATAGAGAATACCACTGGAGAAGTAGGCTAGAGTCCCTTCAGTGGCATTAGGATGTGCATGATCCTTGAAATAGAGCTTGGCGGAAGCTAGGAACTAGCGAACCAACTCCGGATAAAGAGGATATGGCGTGTATGCAATGTGCCCAAACCCCAAATTGTCTAACATGTCTTGCACATCCTCCTTAATCCCCATTCTGCACAGAGTTCTGGAGCAAACAAATCGAGTAGGCACCATCTCGACTTTCAGGAGTGCATTGTAAAACGTATTATGGATGTCAGACCAAGGAGCTCCACGCCTCCTAAGCTTGTATCTGCTCTCATTTTGCATCTGGGAAATAGTGATATTGATTGGGAAACGGAGGCAAGTGAATGGTGTGTTGTCAGGGCGTGGCCAAGGGGCAGTGGTTCGTTCCCCTTCTTCTTCCTCCTCTTCATCCTCTTCTTGAACATAAGAGGGTGTAGCCACTGCTTTTCCTCTCTTTTTAGCTTGGGAAGGAGTAGAATTTATGGTTCCTTGCGATTGTGGATTCCGTGCAGTTCGTGATGGTTGTGTCCTTGTGGTGATTGCATCATCTTTTGTGCGCCCCATGTCCTGCAAGATCAAACCAAAATCGCATTTATCGAAAATTTCTAAAACATGAAGAATGTGTGAAGTTATAGAATTTCGTATATGAGGCAACAACACCATTTACTGTAACCTCCAATGCAACACAATTGTTCCCAACACCTTAACAAGTTTAAGCAATTCGAATTTTTGCCAAAAGTTTTCCCTAATTCGTCACTTTTCTCCTAAAATCCAAATTTTGAGTTCAAGCACACAAATAATCGAAACAAGGCATGGGAGTTGGGCGAATTCAACCTAGAAGTTACTAGGAGGCCACAAAATCAGGTAGGAACAAGCAAACAATTCCGAATTCCAACTTTAACCAAGATTTTCGAACTCAAAAAGTAGAGACAGAGGCGCGTACCTTTGCCGATCGAGATAGGAAGTAATAGAATCAGAAAGAGACCAAAAATCCGAAGGGAATGCACCCAAAAATTGTTCAAATCCGTGAAGAACTGAAGAAGTTATAATTTTGTGAAATTTTTGTCTCAAAACCCCAAGAACACGAGAGAGAGAGAAGGGAGACGAGAGAGGGAGAAGGGAGACGAGAAAAAACGAGTTTTGATTCTTAAAATCGAGTTTTGCCTGTTAAAATCCCGTTTCTCTGGTTTATTTTAAGTGTAATAAACCGAGGTAGACCGTTTTAAACCGCACAAAACGGGAAAGGAAACGTACCTGGGCCTCGGATCGATCGATCGGATTTGGATCGATCGATCTAATAAGTCTCGGTCCGTCCGCGTGATTTAGATCCATCGATCCTCGTTGGACCGATCGGTCTAAAAACTTCCTGTCCGAGGTGCAAAATTGGATTGATCGTTCCAATGTTGGACCGATCGATCGAAATACTTCCTGCCCGAGCTGCTCAAACGGATCGATCGGTACTTACCGGTGGGTTGCCTCCCACCAAGCGCTTGTTTTAAGTCACGAGCTTGACTTTGGTTGCTGTTTAGGCAGGAGGTGCATCGTTAAGGGGAATGGTGTCCCCGTTAGCGATTTCGGTGTCAGCGAGATACGGCTTTAGACGCTGACTATTTACCACAAATTCACTGCCTTCATTGTCCAGCAACACAACACCTCCATATGGTCTCACTTCTTTGATAGTGAAAGGGTCAGACCATTGCGATCGCAGCTTCCCAGGAAAAAGTTTCAGGCGAGAGTTGAAAAGCAACACCTGATCATTTGCAGCGAAGTTCCGAGGAATGATCTTCTTGTCATGGATCGCCTTAGTCCGTTCTTTGTAGATCCTTGAGTTCTCATAGGGCATTTGTCGAATCTCATCCAGTTCGTTAAGTTGCAGCAACCTTCTTTCAGAAGCAGGTTTGATAGCAAAGTTCAGCAACTTTACAGTCCATGCTGCCTTATACTCAAACTCTACTGGAAGATGACATGATTTTCCTAAAGGTGTCTTGTAAGCGGTCCTATATATCCAAAGAGCATCATCAAGTTTCACAGCCCAATCCTTTCTAGCTGTGTTCACAGTCTTCTGCAGAATACTCTTGATCTCCCTGTTTGAAATCTCAACTTGTCCACTCGTCTGCGGATGTTAAGGAGTGGCTACCTTGTGTTTGACTCCATGCTTCTTTAACAAACTCTCAAAGACTTTTTTAATGAAATGAGAGCCGCCATCACTGATCACAATTTTGGGAACTCCAAATCGTGGAAAGATCACAGATTTGAATATCTTCAAGACCACCTTGGCATCATTAGTAGGACTAGCCATTGGTTCAACCCATTTAGACACATAGTCTACTGCGACAAGGATGTAGTTGTTTCCATAGGAAGATGGAAAAGGTCCCATGAAGTCAATGCCCCATACATTAAACACTTCAACCTCCAAGATGAAATTCTGTGGCATCTCGTTTCTCTTGCTAATGTTCCCTTGCCTTTTACATGAATCACACTTAGAGACGAAAGCATGTGCATCTTTGAACATGGTAGGCCACCAGAACCCAGCCTGTAGAGTTTTAGACACGGTCTTGAAAGTAGGAAAATGTCCTGCGTAACTCGAACCATGACAGTGAAAGAGAACTCCGGGAACTTCCTCCTCTGAAATGCAACGCCTGAAAACACCATCGGAACATTGCTTGTACAAGTAAGGCTCATCCCAAAAGTAGTGCCTTATGTCTCTTAAAAACTTCTTCTTCCTATACCCGACAAAACTGTCTGGCTCCTTCTCAGCCGCTAAGTAGTTCGCGATCTCGCCGAACCATGGCATCGTAGAGTCTTGAGCTTCACGAGTGGTTGAGGGTTGAGCATACACGTGGCCCATGCTGATAGCATACACGTTCTCCTCCTGTAGACTATCATCTAAAGGAACCTCTTCCTCTACACGCATTCGAGACAGATGATCGGCAACACCATTCTGAATCCCTTTCTTGTCTTTGATCTCAAGGTCATATTCTTGCAGCAAAAGTATCCATCGCAGTAGCCTAGGTTTTGCATCTTTCTTAGTAAGAAGATACCTCAAAGCCGCATGATCAGTATGCACAATCACCTTAGACCCCACAAGATAAGACTTGAACTTCTCAAAAGCAAGCACAATGGCAAGAAGTTCTTTCTCATTAGTAGCATACTTTCTCTGCGCATCATCAAGGGTTCTACTAGCGTAGTAAATGACATGAAGCTTCTTGTCTTTTCTCTGTCCCAAAACAGCTCCTACTGCATAGTCACTAGCATCAGTCATCACTTCGAAAGGTAGTTCCCAGTCTGGTGGTTGGGCAATCGGTGCACTAACCAAAGCTCCTTTGATCGAGTGGAAAGCCTCAAGGCAAGCACTATCAAAGTCAAACTTCACATCTTTACACAGAAACTGAGTCAAAGGCCTAGCAATCTTGGAAAAATCTTTGATGAACCTTCTGTAGAAACCAGCATGAACAAGAAAGCTCCGAACTCCTTTGACATAATTTGGTGGCTGCAAACTCGTCATCACCTCTATTTTCGCCTTATATACTTCAATGCCTTGCTCTGAAATCTTGTGTCCCAAAACGATCCTATCTATGACCATGAAATGACACTTTTCCCAGTTCAGCACAAGATGTTTCTCCTCGCAACGCTTTAGTACCCTGCACAAATTAGAAAGACAAACAGAAAAGGAGGATCCATAGACAGAAAAGTCATCAATGAAAACTTCCATTATGTCCTCAATCAGGTCAGTAAAAATCGACATCATACAGCGCTGGAATGTCGCTTGGGCATTGCACAAAACAAATGGCATTCTGCGATAAGCAAAAGTGCCATAAGGACATGTGAATGTGGTTTTCTCCTGGTCGTCTAGATGAATGGAAATCTGAAAGAAACCAGAGTAACCGTCTAGGAAACAATAGTAAGGATGGTTAGCCAATCTCTCAAGCATTTGATCAATAAATGGCAAAGGGAAGTGATCTTTACGAGTAGCAGCATTCAACTTCCCATAATCTATACACATCCTATGTCCTGTAACAGTTCTAGTTGGGATCAACTCATCTTTATCATTCTTAACAACTTTTACACCTACTTTCTTAGGGACTACATGGACTGGGCTCACCCAAGTACTATCAGAGATAGCATAAATAATGCCTGCATCCAGAACTTTCATTATCTCTTTCTTTACAACATATTTTTGATTTGGGTTTAACCTCCTCTGATGTTCTACAGAAGTCCTCGATTCATCTTCTAGATGGATTCTATGCATGCAAAGATTAAGTGAGATTCCGGTGATATCATCTAGTGAATAGCCTAAGGCCCTACGATACTTTCTAAGTTCGCATAGAAGTAAGGCAGTTTCAGCATTGTTCAGTTCAGCATTAATAATCACAGGGTAAGTAGAGTTAGGACCAAGAAATGCGTACCTTAGACCAGCTGGGAGTGTTTTGAGTTCAACCTTTGGAGCTTTCAGCTCGCTCCAAAGGTTTGCATGTGGCGCAGGAGGTGATGATGTTGAAGATTTTGCTGCATCATCATCTAAACGCATGTAGCCGACCATCTTATCCATCTCCTTGCTTGAGTCCAACATCTTAGCATACCCAGTTGTATCATCACTTAAGAATCCATGCTCACTCTCAGCCTTTGTCAAAGCAATCTCTAATGGGTCTTCCACTAAAATCTCTTCAGCTACCTCGTTAGAGATCTCTAGGGAGTCATCAACAGAGAAAGTTTGACCATCCAACATAGGTTTCTTCAGCATTTTGTCCATCTCAAACTTCATGATAATGTCTCCCAAGTGGAGATCTATTCTCCCATTCCTCACATCGATGATAGCACCATCGGTGCATAAGAAATGTCTTCCCAAAATGAGAGGATCCTTTGGCTCGTCATCTAACTCTAGAACCACGAAATCTGCAGGAACATAAGCATTGCCAATCTGCACATGCAAATCTTCAAGAACTCCAGCGGGTAACTTCACAGAACGGTCAGCAAACACCAATGAGATCTTAGTAAACTTGAATTTCGTGAATCCAAGTCGCTTAGCCACAGAGTATGGCATGAGGTTGACACTAGAGCCCAATTCACACAAGGAACAAGCAAATAACGTTGCCCCAATTTGCACAGAGAGTACAAAACGCCCAGGATCTCCAAATTTCTTCGGCATCTTGTTTTGAAGAACAGCGCTGCAATCCTTGGAAACCTTGACAAAATCTTCTTCGCCGGACACTTTACTTGTCACCAAGTTCTTCATGCATCTCTTCATGACAGGCATCATCTGGATTGCATCAGTGAGAGGTATTCAACATCTCCTTGCATTTGGCTTCTTCCAAGTCTTTGCGAGACTTCCTAGGACGGGTAGGATAGGGGACCTTAGGCGCATAGACATGCATGGGTGGGGCCACGTTTTGCTCCTCCATAGTGTCTTGGCACGTGTGAGCTTTGGCTTTCTCAGCCTCTAGGTCGTCCTCCTTCTCTTCAAGATCAATCACAACATCAGAATGCTGTCTTTTGCGCGCAACAGGCTCTAATACCTTCCCACTTCTTAGTGCAATGACATTCACAAACTCCTTTGGATTTTGCTCACCCTTCCCTGGTAGGAATCCGTGTGGTCTCTTGATTGCTTCAGCAGTTTGAGCTACCTGAGTATCTAACTTCTTCATGTGAGTGGAGACAGCTTCATACTTGTTGTTGAGATAATTGTACATGTTGTCCACCTTTATGTTGATCTCAGTAGAGGCTTTCTGCTGGTTGATCAGAAGTTGTTGCATAAGAGCCTTGAGTTCATCTTGAGATCCATTCGCAGTAGAATCTTTGATATTGTTGAATGGTTGCTTCTGTTGCGTACCACCCTGAAATCTGTTCTGTCCCTGATTTTGCACGAAAATTTTCCCTTGAAAACCCTGTGAAAAATTCTTCAGAAAGCCCGAATTTTGCATGCCTGTCTGTCCTGTAAAGCCTTGAGAAACACCAGTGACGCCCGCGTTTTGCACGAAGGTTTTTTCCTGAAAATTTTGACCCTGAGCGCCCACCTGCGGAGGATAGACCTGGTCTTGAGGATTTTCAACATTTGTGCTCCTGTAGGACAGATTTGGATGATTCCTGTAGTTCTGGTTGAATCCCCTGTTTTGCACGAAGCCTTGGTGAAACAAGACTTTTTGTGTCTTGCAAGCAATTCCTCAATTGCTCATATCATTGCAATATATTGAGGTATCAATCCATCTTGGGAGATGATGCAATAAGAATACAAAGTTAAGTCTAAGCTAAGCTAGAATGATAAAAGCAAGTCACAACAAGTATTGAAAGCTAAACACAAACTAAAAGAGATACTACTAGAGCAATATTATGAAACTAAGCCTTAATCACTACTAATCAAGATACTAAGTAAGGATTACTACTAAGCAAGATTATCAATTGACTAAATCGAAACCTAGGGATGGAATCATTGATTTGGGAAACTAAATGGACAACCTTGCAATCATTTAAGCAACTAATCAAGCTAACTCTATACCTAGAACACTTAATTTAGATTAGACCATGATGTGTGGCTCAAATCCCTTTGTTAATCATCCTAATGAACTAATGATGTTTTAGCATTAAGATAATCAACAAGCATTAATAACAAGTCTAAATGGTATGATAAACACTCTAGACATCTAATGTCTTAGGCTAGAAATGTAAATCTCTTATTAAGTTGGTTCAAGCATTTCATCAAACACTTGGTGGGTGGATGAAATGCCTATGATCCAAAATAGCAAAGATTAGCTATTTGGCATGAAGAACTACTTAATAAGAAGAGAAAAGGAAGAATCTATCCTAGATTGCAAGTTTGAACCATAAGAAATCCCTAAATCTAACCCATCCCTAAGTTCCTAAGGAAACTACTCACTAATCATGCTTAAACCCATCAAATCAAAGATTAGAGAAAGGTTAAACATGATTAGAGAAAGATAAAACAAGAAATCTAAGAAAGATATTGCATTAAACTCAAAGATCCAAAGCTTAAACAAGGTTTTTCTCAAAGAGGCTAAAAGTTTAGGCTAAGAACAAGAGAAATAAAAGTTGAGACATAAAATTAGGTCTAAAATGTATTTATAGTGAATAGTGATCGGACCGGGTCAACCCGGAACAAACCGGGTATTGACCCGGTTTTGGCTGGAAAAAGAGACCGCATCGGTTTGCCAAACCGATGGGCTCCAAACCGATGCAAGATGAGGGACGCGTCCCGGCCTGTCCGTCCGAGGCGTCTTGACCGATGGGAACTCTGGCGCGTCCGTCTCGGTTTGCAAACCGATGGAGCCAAACCGATGAACTCTCTGCCGAGGTCGTCTCGGTTTGGCAATCCGAGGAGGCCAAACCGATGAAGGTTCTGGTGGCTTTGTCCCGAGCTGCTCCGCGCGTCCAAACCGATGGAGCCAAACCGATGAACTCTCTGCCAAGGTCGTCTCGGTTTGGCAATCCGAGGTGCTCCAATCCGAGGTGATGCCAGACAACTTCTGTCAATCTTTGTTTCGACTCTTCTTTGATCCGAACTCATCCCCAAAGCTCCAAATGGTTTCTTTAGCTCCAAATGTACCTGAGGAACACTCCAAATGCAACAAATATGCAAAGACTATGCAAAGACACCTTAGACTCTAAATGATCAATATGCAATACAATGATGCTTAAATATACTCCTAGATGATGATAAACTTACACTAAATGGGTGAGAATATGATGCAAAATATAGACATATCAACACCCCCAAACTTGCCTTTTGCTTGTCCACAAGCAAATAAAACACAAGCCGAGGAGAGAGGTTTGAAAGTGGGGACTCAAATCCAAAGGTGTCAAGCAAATAAATCAATTCAATGGTCCTAGTTAGTAGTTCTAGGATGCTCTTTATGCACATTTCTACTCCAAAAGGTCTAGCCATACCCATACTCATTCAAGTGAACCCAAGCCTCAACCTACACAAGCATTCATTTTCACCAACTCTTTAACATTCATTAATGGTAACCATGGATCATGAATCATGCAATGCTAGCGAACTTGTTTGGTTTTTGGGTAAGGTTTTGAGATAAAGATGATCTCAACTTCATGGGGTTCCAATGCAAGGGATCTCTCAATGAACAAGTGAACTTTGGCAAAATGCTAAGAGTAAAAAGCAACCTATGCATACAAGGACAAACTTCCATCTACCCTTTGTAACACAATTGTCTTCACTCTCATTTTCTTTTAAGCTCACTCACCAAGTCCAACCTAAGCTACCCATTACAAGGCAATTCGCCAATCCCATAAGCTCAAACCACATTCTCCTTTTCTCTTTTAAGCACTTGGGGAAAACTTCTTCTTCAACCTCAAGTGTTGGCACACTTTTACTTAAAGCTCTTTCTCTTTTCATTCACAATTTGCTATCCTCTTTCTTATCACATCTTAGCCATATTTTTTTCTTTTTCTTGGCTCTTTTACTTTTCTTTTCTAGAGGATTTCTTTTCTTTTCTCAACACTTAGAGCACAATATACAATGCCAACACTTGTTCCAAATATTTTCGTTTTTCCCCCTTTCACTATCTCAACTTCGCCCACTTACTTGTTCCACATCAAATATCAAGCCAAAATTCCCACCCAAGAATCCTATCCTATCATCTAGCTCATTGTTCTCGAGCTAGCTACATGGAAGCCTATCCTTGTCGCTCTAAACTCAACACTTTTTGCTAAGTTCACAAGAAGAAAAAGGCCTAATGCACTCAATAAGGAAGAGGTTTCAAAGGAAGCTTAGTTAGGGAGTTCGTTTTCAACCGCTCTAAAGATGAGAGTCGGCTATTTGGGTTAACAAGAGTGGTAAAAGGAAAGAAGATAACCCAAATATGTATATGGTATCCACAAGTTCTCTAGCAATGCATAACCATGATAATTACTTGTTCAAATTAGGTTCAAGTTCAAGAGAGTTGGTTTCTATTCAAAGCTTGCTTCAATTAAAACTTGAATTTCAAATGGTGAGGTCCAAGTAGGGTTCAACTTTAACTTTCAAAATTTGCACACAAAGCATCAAACAACTATTAACTAGGGCCTTGAACTAATTCATGAGCTTAACACCTTACAAGGAAAAATCATCATTGTCCCCTATGCATGAATGCAATCCTATATGAAAGCTAGACTCAATCCTACTTATGTAACAAATGCAAATGCAACTACATGCTATTTTTTTTTTAAATTTTCGAAATTTTTCCAATTTTTTTGATTTTTTCTATGCCATAGATGCATGCATGAGACTCAAAGATGCATGAAAAAGGAAAATAAGATCACAAAACACAAAATCAAATACACCATACTCCCCCAAACTTAAATTACACAGTCTCTTGTGTAATCCAAGCTTGGAGAAGATTTCAATATGCAAAAATAAAAGACTTAATGGTATTTACAATGAGTGAAGTGGTACCTTGATCAAAATTGCATGGAGGAGGATGAGTAAGAGTCCATGGAGTAGGATGGATTGCTGGATTGAGGAGTGGGAGATCGCATGACTCTCTTCTCACGCCTTCTAGTCTCATAGGAAGAGGGGCGTGGCTCATCTTCATGGCTTGGTGCGCTTGGAGTCCCTTGGAAGGAGTGGCGTCTTCCCGCCATTGTGATATCCGCTTCATCATCCTCTTGCTGCATTTCCTCATCACCTTCTTGTTGCATCTCTCCATGCCTTTGGGAAGAAGTTCCCCCAACCTTAGCCTTTAGCTCCTTGATTTGTCCCTTCAAACCCTTCACCGTTTTCACAAGCTTCCTTATGGTCTTGTCTTGCCATTTGTTCCATCTTTGGAGAAGCTTGATGTGTTGGTGAGCTTGTCTAGAAGTTTCTCCTTGGTTGGTTGTTTCATAAGGTACAAAGTTGTACCTATCACTGCCATAGACCGAGGGAGCTTGGTAAGGCTGGTGGGAAGTGTCCCATGAGCTCATAGGGAGTGTCATTATGTCATCAAGCTCTTCGTCGGATGGAGTGAAGGTAGCGTTTGACCTCTCCCTTAGGCTAGTGAGGTGAATGCAAGGCAATCGGATTGTAGCCTCCTTGAGCTTCTCCACATTGAACTTGTACCGGTAGCCATTTCCTTCCTTAACCAAGAAATGACCCTTAAGGAGGTAGGAGGAGTCTATAAACTCTCTCTCGGCTGATGGCTCGCCTAAAGTGATGCCCACTTCCTCAAGGATCGGTGTAATCATACCTCCAATGGCTATTGGGATTGAGCGGTCCTTCTTGCTAAATGCCCGAGCATGGTAAGTCGCTGCATGAGCCAACCAAAGATGTACCATACCATTCCCCGTGGTATCCCCATTAATTAGGATGTTGTCATGACAGTAGCGGATGATGTCCTTAAGCCCTTTAGCAAGCATCTCCCATTCTTCAGCAGTCACAACCACGGTTTCCTTCTTGGCAAAGAAGGTGTTAGCTAACACCTTGTGAGCATAGCGAATGGAGGGATGACGGATCATTCTGTTCCTCACTCTCCCGGCCTTGAAATCCCCATGGGCAACAAACTTCCATAGCTTTTCCAACTCGCTCTTCCTAACATTCAAGCGGGATCCCGGACCGGTACCCTCATCAAACCCAAGTACTTCGCTTAGCTTCTTGAAACCCATCTTGTAGGACTTGTTGCGAACCCGGAACTTGATGAAACCGAAACCATCCCTTAATTTATCAATCCCAGCCGAGCTTGAAGTTTCCACCACCAAAGTAGAGAGGAATTGGCAAGTCTCCTCTTGGTAACTCGGGTGTGAGTTGTTGAACCACCTTGCGCATCCCATGTTCCGAAAGATCCTTGCTACATCATCCAAGAGACCTAGCTCTTCTAGCAGTTCATGATCCGGGTACTTAGTTCCCCTAAAAGGTCTCTCCATAAGGGCCTTGTATACCTCCGGGGGTGTTGGAGGAGTGGCCGCGGCTTTCTCAGCTTTCCTTGCTCTTGCTTTCTCCCTACTAATGTCCCTCTTTTGGGACAACTTCCTTATGACCGGTGGACTCTCCTCGGGATCCTTTTCTTCTACTTCCACGGGCCTCTTGCCTTGTCTCTTGCTAGCCTCACTCCTTGTTCTCCCCATTAGTACCTATACAAGCAAAATCTTGGAGAAGAGTGAGTATGTGATGAATTTTGAATTTTGAAAACCACAATCATGTAATTATAAAATTCCATGGAGGGTTGCAAGAATTAAAACTCAATGGCAATTAATAATAAAGCAAGAAATAATCCCATTTTAATGAAAATTTCTCTTAGCATTCAAAGATTTTAACAAGGAATTATTCAAATTAAGCACCCTCTAAGTGATTATAAATTAAAAGTCAAGAGGATTCTAGCTTAATTCCCTATATAACATGGGAAAACAAGTTTAAAGAAACCAAATTCCAAAATTTTGAACACTAATTAGGCTAAAACTTGAATTTTCGCAACTCTCCAAAATCCTAAAATAAAAATGTTCAAAAATCAAAATTTTCCCATGTTACTCCTTGAAAAACCTCAGCAATCATCACTCATAACAATAATCTACTATACCCAGCTCAAACAACTCATTCAAAGACCTTCTATCAATCCTAAATTCCAATTCATTCTCAAGGAGAATTCAAAGATAAAGAGAGAGGATGAGAAGGCAAACCTTGGTTCCACGCAAAGGTATGGTCGAAATTCACTAAGGAATCAAGAATGACCAACAATTTCGGAATTAATGCACTTGGAATCAAAGAATTTGATGAAGAATTGAGAGAGAAAAGAGAAAGACAAGTTCTTATCCTTATGTAAATGGGAAAAATCGTGGTGAATGAGAGATATGGGGAAGAAGGGGTTTTAAATCCTCAAAAATCGGTCCAATATAAGTGTGAGAAGTCAACATTAAACCGGTCAAAGGAAGGAAGAAAAGTCAAGCAAACCTGATTTTTAGGAAAATTTCGACGAGATACACCGAAACTCCTCGTCGAAACTGTGGTTCGGCGTGTCTCGTCGAAACTTTTGGCCGAACCGTCACCCTGGAAGAAAATTTCGACGTGCCCTCATCGAAATTGTTCACCGAAATTTCACCCTGGAAAAGAATTTCGACGAGTTACGCCGAAAATGTTCGCCGAAATTTCTTTAAAAATTTCCTCCACACCTTTTTCTTCAAGTCTAAGTCCTCCATACTCAACCTAAAACTTTCAAAAACTCATAGAAACATAATCATAGTACTAAATCAAGAATATATATACAAGGATAACCATGGGAATGCCTCCCAAGTGCGCTTGTTTAACGTCATTAGCTCGACTTTTCAAACCTTTTAGGCTAGAGGGGGGTTTTGAAGAGGGATTGAGCTTGCCTCCTCCTTTGACTCATGCACCAAGAATGGCTTGACCCTATGACCGTTAACTGTGAAGTCCTCACCATTCTTCCCTATCAAGGTGATGGCTCCATATGGCAACACTTCTCTAATCTCAAAAGGGCCTCCCCACCTTGACTTGAGCTTACCCGGGAACAACTTCAATCTTGAATTGTAGAGAAGAACCTTGTCACCAGCACTTAGCTCCTTCCTTACAATCCTCTTGTCATGGAAAGCTTTGGTCCTCTCCTTGTAGATTCTTGAGCTTTCATAAGACTCAAGCCTAATCTCCTCAAGCTCTTGGAGTTGGATTAACCTCTTCTCTTGGGCAGTTTTTATGTTGTAGTTGAGAAGCTTCACAGCCCACAAAGCCTTGTGCTCAATCTCAACTGGTAAATGACAAGCTTTCCCATACACAAGATTGAAGGGAGACCTTCCAATTGGTGTCTTGAAGGCTGTCCTATAGGCCCACAAAGCATCATCAAGCTTGATTGACCAATCTTTCCTTGTTAGACCCACAGTTTTCTCCAAAATAGCTTTGATCTCACGGTTTGAGACTTCCACTTGACCACTAGTTTGAGGGTGGTAAGGGGTAGCTACCTTATGCTTGACACCATGCTTGTTCAATAACCCTTCAAAAACCTTGTTGATGAAGTGGCTTCCTCCATCACTAATCACCACTTTTGGTACACCAAACCTTGGGAAGATTATGCTCTTGAACAATTTGACCACAACCTTGGAGTCATTAGTGGGACTTGCAATGGCTTCAACCCACTTTGACACATAATCAACAGCCACTAGGATGTATTGGTTACCAAAAGAAGAAGGGAAAGGTCCCATGAAGTCTATTCCCCAAACATCAAATAATTCTACTTCCAAGATAGGGTTTTGGGGCATCTCATCTCTTTTGCTAATGTTCCCCTTCCTTTGACAAGGCTCACATCTCTTGATATACTCATGAGTGTCCTTGAACAATGTAGGCCACCAAAACCCACTTTGAAGCACCTTTGTAGCTGTTTTGAAAGTTGCAAAATGCCCTCCATATTTAGACCCATGACAATGGAAGATCACACTCTCAACTTCTTCTTGTGCCAAGCATCTTCTATATATCCCATCAGCACATCTCTTATAGAGGTAGGGCTCATCCCAATAGAAGTGTGACACATCTCTCAAGAACTTCTTTTTGTGATAGGTGTTGAGATGAGTGGGCTCCTCATTGCATACCAAGTAGTTAACAAAATCAGCGTACCAAGGCTCACTCTTTGCTTCCATGCCTTGAATCTCTTCAAGCTTTCTTCCAATTCCATGCACACTAGCAATGCTCTTGATCATCATAATTTGTTCCTCCGGTAAAGAATCATTGATTGGCAAAGCATCTTCAATCCTCATCCTTGACAAATTATCAGCCACACCATTTTCTACACCCTTCTTGTCCACTATTTCCATGTCAAACTCTTGTAGAAGCAGAATCCATCTAAGGAGCCTTGGCTTGGTCTCCTTCTTGGCATAAATATGGCGCAATGCAGCATGATCGGTATACACTATGACCTTTGATCCCACCAAGTAAGATCTAAACTTCTCAAAAGCAAATACAACTGCCAAGAGTTCCTTTTCTGTTGTAGCATACTTGGTTTGAGCATCATCAAGTGTTCTACTAGCATAGTAAATCACATGAAGCTTCTTGTCTTTCCTTTGCCCAAGCACAGCTCCAACGGCATAGTCACTAGCATCAGCCATGATCTCAAAAGGTAGACTCCAATCCGGTGCTTGCACAATGGGGGCACTCACAAGTGCCTTCTTGATGGTCTCAAAAGCTTGCAAGCACTCTCCATCAAACTGAAAATCCACCTCCTTGCAAAGGAGTCTTGTCAAAGGCCTAGCAATCTTTGAGAAGTCCTTGATGAACCTCCTATAAAACCCAGCATGCCCAAGGAAACTCCTTATACCTTTCACATTTGATGGTGGTGCCAAGTTGATCATGACATCTATCTTGGCTTTGTCCACTTCTATACCATCTTCAGAAATCTTATGACCCAACACAATGCCTTGGTTGACCATGAAGTGACACTTTTCCCAATTGAGCACCAAGTGAGACTCCTCACATCTTTGTAGAACCCTGCAAAGATTAGAAAGACATGCAGAAAAAGAGGCACCATACACAGAAAAGTCATCCATAAACACCTCTACCATTTCCTCAATAAGATCGGAGAAGATACTCATCATGCACCTTTGAAAGGTGGCTGGAGCATTACATAACCCAAATGGCATCCTTCGATATGCAAAGGTACCATAAGGGCATGTGAAAGTAGTCTTCTCTTGATCATTAGGATGAATGGGTATTTGGAAGAACCCACTATAACCATCAAGGAAAAAATAGAAGGGATGGTTAGCCAATCTCTCAAGCATTTGATCAATAAAAGGAAGAGAGAAATGATATTTCCTAGTAGAAGCATTGAGTTTTCGATAATCAATACACATCCTATGGCCGGTAATGGTTCTAGTTGGTATTAATTCATCCTTATCATTCTTAATCACAGTGATTCCACCCTTCTTAGGGACAACATGCACGGGAGACACCCAAGAGCTATCACTAATAGGGTAAATCACATTAGCTTCCAAAAGTTTTAAAATTTCTTTCTTCACCACTTCCTTAAGGTTTGGGTTTAATCTTCTTTGGTGTTCAATTGAGGAAGTGTTTTCATTTTCAAGGTGAATCCTATGAGTACAAAGCATAGGAGATATGCCTTTGATATCACTCAAAGAGTAACCAATAGCTCTCCTATATTTCTCAACTCATTAAGGAGAGAGTTGAGCTCATCATCACTCAAGCAATCATTCACAATTACGGGGTAAGTAGAGTTAGGGCCTAAGAAAGCATACATTAGTCCAATGGGAAGTGGTTTGAGGTCCTCCTTTGGGGCCTTAAGTTCGCTCCAATCCTCATCAAGGTCCTTAGCCCATTCGCTATCCTAAAGCTCCTCTAGCTTTTCCTCTTGCTCTTGACTTGAAACCTCAACTTCCATGGACCTCTTGTCTTGGTCACATTCTACTTCACCCTCACATGAAGCTACCAATCGTATAAAAAATTCCTCCCCATCTAGAGCCTTGCGCGAATCAAGCATTTGCATGTATGCTTGTGTTTCCTCATCCAAGTACCCATTCTCTCCATGTGGTTTGGTGAGAGGAACACCAAGATGGTCCTCTTGAGTTAGTTCCTCTAGCAACTCATCGGCTAGCTCATCCATAGTCTCAATGTAGAATACTTGACCATCAATGGTGGGCTTCCTCAAAGTCTTCTTTATGTCAAACTTCAACTCAATCCCATTTCCAAGATGTAAGACAATCTTTCCATGCTTAACATCTATAATAGCACCAGCTGTAGCTAGGAAGGGTCTTCCCAAAATCAAAGGATCCTTTGGCTCTTCATCCATCTTGAGCACCATGAAATCCGTGGGGATGATGAAGTTACTAACCTTGATAGACAAATCTTCAAGAACTCCAATAGGTAACCTCACACTTCTATCCGCAAGTATCAAGGAGATTCCACACTCTTTGTACTTGGTGAAACCAAGCTTCTTTGCAATTGAATAGGGCATAAGGTTGATGCTAGCTACAAGATCACACAAGCAATTTTCAAAACTAAGAGGACCTAGGGCGCATGGTATTGTGAAAGATCCGGGGTCTCCTAGCTTCTTTGGTATCACATTGCTTTGGATTATGGCACTACACTCTTGAGAAACTAGCATAACTCCTTGGATATCCATTGCTCTTTGTGCCACGGTATCCTTCAAGAACTTAGCATATTGTGGAATCATCATAAAGGCATCCACCAAAGGCATCTTGAGCTCAATGTCTTTGATTTGCTTGTCAAACATAGCCTTGTATTTCTCCACCAATTGTTTCTTAAACCTCCCGGGAAAAGGAAGCTTAGGCTTGTAGGGTGGAGGAACAAATCTTGACTCCTTCTTGTGCAAATCCTCCTTTGGCTTCTCCTTTACCACTTACTTACTCTTCTTTGCAATATATACATCATCAAAAGTTATAGCATCTTGAGCTTTTTCAAAGCTATCCTCCCCATCTTGAATTTCAATGTCCTCATTGATCAAAGGACTTGACCTTGGAGGCAACTCCTTTCCACTTCTCAAAGTAATGGCATTGATGTACTCCTTGGGATTTACTTCACACTTTCCCGGTAGAGTACCTTAAGAGTTGGAGCTAGAAGCCTTGCCTTTCTCTAGCTGCTTGAACTTTTGTTGAAGACCCCCAATTTGAGTAGCAAGCTCATTGAGTGAGGAGTCCATCCTTGTGTTGATTTCAACAATCTTCTTTCCCATATTAGCATCACTATTAGATTGACCTTGTAGGATTTGTTGAAGCATAAGCTGAACATTGTCTTGTGGTGGACCTTGTGAAGCTTGATTAAAACCCAGTGGAGCATTGCCTTGGTTGAACCTTTGCCCACCAAAGTTGTCTTGGTTTCCTCCTTGGTAGTTAGACCGTGGTGCATAACCTTTTTGTTGATTGTTGTAGGGTACAAAAGGCTTTCCTTGAGTAACTTGTGGAGGGTAAACTTGGTCTTGGGGGTTAGCCACATTAGTACTCCTATAAGAGAGGTTGTTGTTCCCCTTATAGTTGTTGTTATAGTTGTTGTTGTATCCTCCTTGGCCTCCCACGAAATTTACCTCCTCTTGACCCTCTTGGTATTCAACTTGATCATCACAATCCTCCACATTATCTTCAACAAAATGTACATGCCTTTGGTTTGAGGACATGAGCTTGTCCATCTTGTCATGTAGAGACTTCATTTCCCTCTTGTGAGCATCAAAATCACCTCCCCTTGGAGCTCTATCATAGTCTTCATTGTAATTACCATCACT
>JAHZTW010000001.1:26393201-26450075 GCA_020283515.1 Alliaria petiolata
TGGTTCGACGACACTCGTCGATCTGACTCGTCGATCCATCACGAAAAATCCTCTCCTTCATCTTCTTTGTTTCTTCTTGCCCCTCCAAGTAGTATGCATCATTCTCTAGCTCCATCCTCATCTCCATAGCGTCCTTTTCACCTGATTAAGGTTCCGAATGCAACAAAGTATGCAAAGAACCATGCAAAAACACTCTAGGACTCTAAATGGTACAATGCAACACTATGATGCTATATTAGACTCCTAAATGATGAGAAACTTGCACTAAATGGATGCTAAAATGATGCAAAATATAGACATATCACTTGGCCATTCACATAACTCACGTCCTGCTGTTCTTCAGTTTGTACTTCCTCAAAATCTGGACAGAAGATTGCATCTGCTCCATCTTCACACAACTGCACACCTCTCTGATTTGCATTTACTTGCATCAGTAGATTCAACTTCGTTTTCTGCTCATCAATCTTCTGGGAGTCGACATTGTTGACCTTTTTCATTCTGTCATATTCAGGACAGCGGTTGTTGGAACTTGCAGCCAAATTCTCAATGAGTTGGTAAGCTCCTTCAGTGCTCATGGTCATGAATTCTCCATTGCTTGCAGCGTTTAGACCATTCTTGTAATCCTAATCTACGCCATCATAAAAGATGCTAAGTAGCTGCTCATCCGAGTACCCATGATGAGGACACTCTCTGCGATACTCCTTGAAGCACTCCCAAGCTTCACAAAAAGATTCTTCTGAATGTTGCTGGGAGGTGGTGATCTTGTTTTTAGCGAAGCTGTCTTTGTCTTGGTGTAGAAGTGATCCAAGAAAGCAGCTCTGCATTCTTCCCAAGTCCGCAAAGATCCAGGAGGTAGGGACTTAAGCCACCTCATCGCCTTATTCGCCAAAGAGAAAGGAAAGAGCTTGTACTTGAGGTAATCAGAAGGTACCCCATTCGACTTAGTATTGCTGCAGATCTCTTCAAAATTCTCGATGTGATCCATTGGGTTTTCAACAGGTAACCCATGGAAAACATGCTGCTTTACCAGAGCGATCATCTGCGGTTTGATCTCATAATCTGCACTTTGAAGGGGGGGGGGCGGGACAGATTGCAGCTCTATTCTGGTAGAAGGTGTGAGGGGTGTCGACGCCCCCTATAGCACGTTGCTGTTGCAGCAGTTGCGGCTGCTGTCGTTGTTGCAGGAGTTGCTCTAACTGCTGTTGTAAATTCTGAAGTTTCGCAGCTTGAGCTTCAACAAGTGTTTGATTGTCATGTACGTCTCCCATGATGACGCGATTAGACTTTTATTTTCTGGCCTTGTTGTTAGTTCTTTCTACCCTTGTGAGGTCTTGGTTGTCGAGATAAAGGAGGTTGTCAGAGCCTTCACTTCTTCTCTGCATACACCTTAAAGACACAAGAGAGGAAGATAGAAATTAGTGAATCTTAGACTAAATCCGAATCTTAGATTCGAAGGTAAAACAATTGGAACTTGGCAACGGCACCAAAAACTTGATACGCAGAGTTTTAACCCTAAAAGAACTACTGCAAGTGCACAACAATGTCGTAGTATTTAGGAATCGAATCCACAAGTTCCAAAGGCTACACTACGATTCTCTAGATCAAAATTAAGCTAAGAGAATGATATGATTTGTTGGTAGCAAAGGTAAAACGAAAATAGTAAATAAAAAAGATGTAAAGTCAATAAAACGAAGCGCTAGGTTGAGGGCGATTCGCAGGAACTCGGGGATCATGAATCAGACAATTATTCAGGAAACAAATAAGCTCAGTCTAGAAATCAAACATAAATGTTTAACCAATCCACCATCGTGGTATTAATCACTTTATCTAGCAACCTAAGTATCTAAACTATCGTTTGAACTTAGAATTCTAAACAAGCATTAACGAGCAGGTTCAATTTGTTCACGGATTGCCTTAGCATAAGCTTTCGTTGGCTAAGGACAAACCGCTCACCTATGTTCTTTCAAGCAATCTATAACACTTTTGATGAATAAATTAAACTCTAAATCATAGACTAAGTGATCAATTCAGTCTAAGCAATAAACTTAACGATAGGTGAAGACTACGGAAGATAAATCCCTATCTATGTCTAATTCAATGATTCGTAAGTTCCCTTGAAACCCTAAACCTAACTATGGAACTACTCATCCATGGAAACAGAGAAACAGCAAGGAGATGAAGAGAAACTCATAATCAAATAAATAAAAATCCAAAGGGGAGGAGCTCAGGAGCAGGAAGATCGACAACCCAGCGAAATCGTGGGCGAACAAGTAGGGGGCGAAGGCAATCCGGTTACGGCCGGGGGAGCACCAACAGACATGATCCAGGTGAACGCAAACAATGCCGCGGCAATACAGGCCCGAGGAGGAGAAGACTATGGCAACACGGAGGGCGAGCACGACTCGAAGGAGGAAGATGAAGATCTCACATGGGACGAACAAGCCCGATACCTGGGAGAGCATGGAGACACCAATCGAGGCCGCACTACCCCACATGGACAAGAAAGTCGAGGAGGAGATGCCCTAGGCGAGATTCGAACCGATTTAGCCCGGGCGAAAGCCGAGGTGCGAGCCATCCGATCCGAGGTGCACAAGGCCACGAGTGCCGCGCCAGAGATAAACTTGCTACTTGAGGAAGCCCAGAAGACCCCGTTCACCGCTCGGATCACCGAAGCAAGAGTATCTGATCCTGGAAAGGTCCGACTCCCCACCTACGAAAAGACAACCGATCCAAAGGAGCACGTCCAGTTGCTCAACACTGCGATGGCGCGATCCAAATTCAAGCGAACGAACGGGACGCTGGCTTCTTCCTCCTCTACGTGGAAACCCTGCGAGGAGCAGCCCTCGAATGGTTCTCGCACTTGGAACGAAACTCGATCGACAATTATAAAGGACTAACCAGAGAATTCGTAAAACAGTATTAAATGTTCATGAACCAAGGCGTTTCGGATGCTGACCTCTGGACATTATCCCAAGGACTGACCGCGCCGCTTAGAGCATTCATGGGACGCTTCAAAGCTGTTATGTCCAAAGTAGAAGACGTAAGTGACAAGGGAGCTCTCATCGCTTTGAGAAAATCTCTCTGGTATAAGTTGGAGTTTAGGAAGGAAATAAGTCGAAATAAGCCGCAAACGATCCAAGACGCTATGCACTGCGCCTCAGACTTCATTTTAGAAGAAGAGGAATTCAAGACATTGGACCAGCGTTTCGGTTCGGCGAAGACACCGAGAAAGAATCAAGTCGTGATGCCAAGCCAACCGTCCCAAAGTAAAAGTTACCAGAACAACTCGTACGTACATCACGAAGGACCAAATTTCCGTGGAGCCCATAGCTACCAAATAGGCACCGAACGAGGCAAAACTGCTTGGAACACTTGGACGAGAACGCGACAAAGGATAAACATGATAATGGGCGGATCGCAGTATTGTCGAGAAACTATCTCCACGATCAAATCCTTTCAACGACGAGCCGACGCTAGCATCAATTGGTCCGCGCCGACAACAAACTCAAATGACGTTATCACCTTCGAAGAACGAGAAACCACGGGCATCGACAGACCACACAATGACCGTTATCGAACTAACCGTGAAAGATCACGATGTGGCGAGAGTCCTCATTGATATCGAGAGTTATGTAGACGTTATTTTTCAAGATACCCTAGCTAAAATGGGGATCAACATGTCTGAAGTGAAGTTAACGCCAAGTCATCTGACAGGCTTCGCTGGAGATACAATAATGACGCTAGGGACAATTAAGCTGTCCGTTCAAACCAAATACGTGACTAGGATCGTTGATTTTTCGGTAACTAATAGCCCGGTAATCTATAACATCATCATGGGAACGCCGTGGATAAACTCCATGCGAGCTGTTGCCTCGAGTTATCACTTGTGTCTCAAGTTCCCCGGCTGGAACGGGATAAAGAAGATATGGGGAAGCCAAAAAGAATCCAGAATATGATTCATGGGCGAGCACAAACTCAGAATTCCTAAAACCGAGACGAGGGGAGACACAGAGCATAAAAAAATGAAAACGAATCGGGAGGCGAAGCTGAGGCGGTCGAGGCTGTTATAGCAATTACAGAAGCTGGAGGAAGAAGGCGAGCAGCCGAGGTGCGCTTTTGTGACCTCGATCTGCATAGACGAGGCGAATCAG
Source organism: Alliaria petiolata (assembly GCA_020283515.1). Classification (NCBI taxonomy): domain Eukaryota; kingdom Viridiplantae; phylum Streptophyta; class Magnoliopsida; order Brassicales; family Brassicaceae; genus Alliaria; species Alliaria petiolata. The sequence continues at coordinate 26,397,353 of JAHZTW010000001.1, forward strand.
GAAAGATGCGTAGAAATCAGGTCTGAGCTAGACGAAACTTTAAAAACCGAGCTAATATCTTCTTGAAGGAAAATGTCAACACCTTCGCGTGGGCAGCAGAAGACATGCCCGGGATCAGTATCGATGTCGCCTGCCACGAGCTGAACGTCGTTCCAATTTTTAAACCGGTGAGACAAAAGAGAAGGAAGCTCGGGCCGGAATGAGCCAAAGCAGTCAACGACGAGGTGAACAGACTATTAAAAGTAGGTTCCATTACCGAGGCGAAATACCCCAATTGGCTCGCAAATCCAGTGGTGGTAAAGAAGAAGAATGGCAAGTGGCGGATCTGCGTCGATTTCACGGATCTTAACAAAGCATGCCCAAAGGACAACTTCCCACTGCCGCACATAGATCGCCTCGTCGAAGCAACGGCTGGCAACAAACTCCTTTCGTTTATGGATGCTTTTTCTGAGTACAACCAGATTCTGATGAATCCCGACGATAGAGAAAAGACAACATTCATAACGGACTTGGGGATTTACTACTACAAGGTAGCCCTATGGGCTCAAGAACGCCGGAGCAACCTATCAAAGGCTAGTAAACAAAATGTTTGCTACACAGCTGGGAAAGACCATGGAGGTATACATAGACGACATGCTGGTGAAATCGCTCGAAGAGAAGGATCATGTCGCCCATCTTAGAGATTGTTTCGCTCAGTTGAACCGCCACAGCATGAAGCTCAACCCGACGAAGTGCCGATTCGCAGTAACCTTGGGAGAAGTGCCGACGAAGTGCCGACGCGTCGCCGCATTAAATCGCTTCATCTCAAGATCGACAGATAAATGCTTGCCTTTCTACGACACCCTCCGGGGCAATAAGAAATTTGAATGGACGGAGAAGTGTGAATCGGCGTTCCAGGAGCTGAAAATTTACCTCGCCACCCCACCCGTGCTTACAAAACCCGTCGAAGGAGAACCGTTGTATCTGTACATCGCTGTCTCAGCTACTGCGGTAAGCGGAGTCCTGGTCCGAGAAGAGCGAGGAGACCAGAAACCCATTTTCTACGTAAGTCAGACCCTAGCCGATGCGGAAACGCGATATCCACAAATGGAGAAGTTGGCACTCGCAGTAGTAACATCCGCCCGGAAGCTCAGGCCGTATTTCCAGTCACACTCTATCATAGTGTAGACCTCCTTCCCGCTGCGAGCCATATTGCATAGCCCGAGCCAATCCGGAAGACTGGCGAAATGGGCAGTGGAGCTCAGCGAGTATGACATCGAGTATAGGAGCAAAACTTGCGCGAAGTCCCAAGTGTTGGCCGATTTCCTGATCGAACTCCCAACCGAAGGAATCGATGAACCGACACATGACTCTACCTGGATCCTCCACGTCGACGGCTCGTCATCTAAGCAGGGGTCAGGAGTCGGGATCCATTTGACCTCACCCACCGGCGAAATCTTACAGCAATCCTTCAGGTTGGCTTTCCACGCCTCAAACAATGAAGCAGTGTACGAAGCCCTGATCGCCGGACTCAGATTTGCTAGGGGACTCAAGGTTCAGAAAATTCGTGCTTTCTACGACTCGCAGCTCGTGGCGAATCAGTTTAACGGAGAATATACGGCAAGAGACGAAAGAATGGAAGCATACTTGGACGTCGTCCAAACACTCGCCAAAGAATTTCCGGCGTTCCAATTAACGAAGATACCACGAGGCGAAAACACTCATGCTGACGCACTGGCGGCTCTGGCCTCATCATCAGTTCCTGGCCTGAAGAGAGTCATCCCGGTAGAGTTCATCGAACACCTTAGTATCGAAACCCCGAAGACCATTAATCTGATCAACCCCATTGAGGAAGCCGAACCAGCTATCAACGAGGTGCAGGCGCAAACTGAGGAAGAACAATAACAAGAAAACGAATACTGATGCAACCACGAATGGACGGGACCTATCCGAACCTACATAATGGATGGAGAAGTCCCGACGGATAAATGGGCGGCTCGAAAACTCAAAGCCCAAGCTGCTCGGTATGTCCTGCTTGACGGCGAAGTATTCAAATGGAGGTTCTCGGGACCACTAATGGCCTGTGTCGAAGGTCTCGAAGTGAGAAAAATCATGGAAGAAGTTCACGGAGGCTCGTGCGGAAATCACTCCGGCGGGAAATCATTGGCAGTCAAAATCAAGCGCCACGGGTATTTTTGGCCAACCATGGTAAGGGACTGCGAGATTTTTTACGAAAATGCGAGAAATGCCAATGACACGCTCCTACACTCCACCAACCCAACGAACTGCTGTCTTCAATCTCCTCGCCTTATCCCTTCATGCGATGGTCGATGGACATCGTCGGATCGCTACACCGTTCAAAGCAGAAAAGATTTCTCCTCGTCCTAACTGATTATTTCTCCAAATGGGTTGAGGCAGAATCCTACGCTAGTATCAAGGACGCCCATGTTGAAAACTTCGTGTGGAAGCACATCATCTGCTGCCACAGAGTCCCTTACGAGATCGTGACCGACAACGGCTCGCAATTCATCTCCAGCCGTTTTGAAGCCGTCTGCGAAAAATGGAAGATAAGACTGAGCAAATCTATGCCCGGTTATCCACAAGGTAACGGGTAAGCCGAGACGGCCAACAAAATCATACTCGACGTCCTGAAGAAACGCCTCGACGAGAAGAAAGGACGCTGGACATATGAACTTGAAGGAGTCTTGTGGTCGCATCGGACAACCCCACGACGAGCTTGTCTACGGAACGGAATACGTGATTCCCCCCGAGGTAGATTTCCCCGGGGTCCGAAGACGACTCATACCCGGACAAGAGGGCCTGAATCATCTAATGCTCTTGGACGACCTCGACCTGATCAACGAGCGACGCGATCAAGCACTCATCCGAATACAGAACTACCAACAAGCCACGACCAGGTACTACAACTCCAACGTAAGAAGCCGGCGGTTCAGCGAAGGAGACCTCGTCCTCCGCAAAGTCTTCCAGAACACAGCCGAAAGAAATGCCGGTAAGTTGGGAGCTAAATGGGAAGGACCTTACCGTGTCACTAAAGTAGTCCGTCCGGGCGTTTACGAGCTCGCGAACAACGCAACTAACATCCCAGTACCAAGATCCTGGAACGCGACACACCTAAAGAAGTATTACTTCTAAGTCATTATCAAAATTATGAACTACGGGGCGGTTTGATCCCCGAAAGGAGTACTTAGGCAGCTCGTATCATAACGAGTTTAACTGCCCCCCTCCCAAATAGGGGGGGGGGGGAGTGGGGTATGTATACTCGTATACTCCCACGCTTTGTAACCAATTCGCTTGAATAACAAAAAAAGAGAGATTTTTCAACTCACATCTCAACGAAGTACTCTACATTTGCCTCGTCGGTTGTTGGCCACAACGGACGAACTATTACATCCCTCGCGGATTCCAACTCCTGCTTTCTCATTAAGCAATGGAAGTTCTCAAACATCCTCCACAGATTAGAGCGCGCTATATAAATCATGGCTAGGTTTACCCCATCCAAACATCATTGGGTAAATCCCATACGATGTTCTTTATGTTCTGCTGGAAAAACGGATACGTATGTCGAGTAGGGTTCTCAAGTCCTAAAGTTGTGGCAAAACATCTTAAACCCAACAACAGTTCGTCCTAAGCAACGTTGGTCTTATAAACACCTCATGAACATAATATTCACGGATGGCCGTAGAATACGAGGTACCCGTATATGTTCAAACATAAACCCAGCAAACACTTCGCTTCTCAGCAACGCTAGTCATTTACGTTACAAAGGTCAATTGCGACCGAGACACTGCGGCTCGCATAGGCACAGCTCGGGAATTTTGTACTTGATGTGCACAATCAAGGATAGAAAGACCGAAAGTATTCAAACTCGAACCCAGCAAACGCCTCGCTTCCAAGCAACGCTGGTCTTAAACGCCTTTGTCATAGAATATTCGCGAATGTTCATTAACAGACGATTATACGAGAACATCCACATTTGGCTTAATATTCATTAACTTGGGTTAACACCAATTCGCGTGGCCCTAACAAAACAGACAGCTACTATCCAAGAATCGGAGTGAAACGAGATCTCAAAGCCATTAAATAATAAAAGCGCCATGTTCAGAATAGAAAGCGCGCCCGAGAAAAGGGCCACGCAAAACCACAAAAAAATATACAATGATAATAGTAAAAAAAAAAGTTGGTGCAAGATAAATCCGATCGATCACTCAGACAACCCCGGACGCTTCTGGGACCTTCCCTTCGGACCCCGCTGGATCCACAACGCCAATTCTCGAGCTCAAGAGCTCGATCGATTCACCACCCACGATAAGGGGTCCAGAGTCAGATGAAACCCGCGATAACTTGATAAGGGGTCAGTCGCCAGACGTTCAAACTCGACATCAGCATTCACGAGCTCCTCCTTCCACCGGGTCAAGGTATCTTTCTCCTCGTCCAATGTGGGAGGATTTTCGCCTTGGAGGATCCCAACGAGCTGAAGGTTGCTCTCGACCTGAGCAAGGTCGATAATCTTCGTCCTAGCTCCACCTTTAAGCTCCTCGATCTTTTTCTCGGCGTTATGCATTCGCACCTGGAACTTCTCGAAGAGCTCTCGCCTCGCCGCCTTCCGAGCTTTCCCTATGGTAACCTCGCGCAGTTCGCGTTCCGCGGTCAGCTGACGTCCCACAGAAGCGAGTTCAGATTCCCTCTTCAACTTCTGCTTGTTGAGACGGACAGCGAGACTGTCAGATTTGTCGCGTTTCAATTTGAATTCGTCTCTTTCCGCTTCGAGCTTTTTAATGCGAGCCTCGGCCCGCTCCAGCTCGGCAGCGTGTTTACTCTCCGCCTCATCGAGTTTGGCTCTAAGAGCAACGACATCCTGGCGCGCCTAGGTCACACATCGCTGATCCTCTCGCGCATCCTGTTCGTACCCGGCGATCACCTCGTTCTCAGCCTCGATAAACTAGAGACTATTTGGGTTAGCGACCGAACATCTCAAACAAGAAACAGGCGCAAATAAAAATCGGTCCATATACCTTTGTTCCTTTGAGCGCCATCCTGGCATATTTCTTTCTCTTGACAAGAGTGTCAGGCGGCGGGAAATAATCGCTGCTACAAACTATTTTGGAGAAGAGCGTAGCGGATGATAACACTCATATTTTACTCCTAAAACCTATTATTTCAAGATCGTTTATAAGTGTTTCAACCCGGTTTTCAACGGTTTTAAGGCGATTTCCACGTTTTCTAGTTTTAAAAGTCATTTTAGGAAAATTGGACAAAAAGGACACATTTTGGAGCAAAACGGGAACTTCAAAGGACATGTGCTCGGAGCCATAAGTTCAGCATCAGATGACGACCTCCCCACCACAAGATCAAGCTCATATTTGGAGACAAGATAGCCCTTCCAGCTGTCTTTTATGCCGAGGTGATTTGAGTTCTATCACACGGTTGGTTATCAAGTTACGAAGGAAGCAAGAAGGCCCGTCAGACACATTCCCAGAAGAAGGATGGCCGCGCCACGGATCCTCAGAAGACCAGTGGCCGCGCCACGCCTGGTCGTTCGCGCGGCCACACCATTTCGGCCCATCCCGAGCCCGTTTGCACTTATCCGATATTTTCCCAAGGTTAAAACGTGAAGCCCACTTTCTGAAGACCGAGAGCCTATATAAATGAACCTTAGGTTTTCACACAAAGGACACACACGGAGAGACGACACAGAGAGGAGACGAGACAGAGACACATCTGCGCCGCACAGAGAGAGAGAGAGAGAGAGAGAGAGAGAGAGTTCGACTGCCCCGGAGTTGAAGAACTCGAGAGAGAATTCTTCTGCAGCCGCCTACTCTTCCTTCTTTTCCCTTTCATCTTTTGTTTTTAGTTCTTTGCTTTTGAATACTTTAAGAAACCTCTCTTCAATCGATTTTCCTTTGAAGAAGTTTTCTCACTTTGTTCTTTTCATTAATACAATTCGCACCTTTCATATCTCGAAGATGTCTCTCGTTCCCATGAACGAGTGGTCATCTAGTTGGGTTTTTAAGGGGATTTTCGAAGGGGTTTAATCATGGATTGATTTCGCTAGGTTGATAGAGATAGAGTTTCTTCTAGGTATCTTCGTTGATGTCTTGTTCTTATTGCATGTTTGCTTCTCTGATCAATTAGCAACTGGTTCTAGGATGATTAGATACATGAACATGTGGCCTATGGTCTCGATCTAGGGGTTAACGAGCGGATCGCACCGTAGGATGTTTAGGCATATCGACGGACCGCACCGTGAGTGTTTACAAATAGGTGAATGATACGTATGCGCGGTTGTCTTGCATCGTGGGATGAGAAATCATACCCGCAGTGAAGGACAAACGCAGGTGGCTAGATCCGTGAAAGCGGGGTAGTCATAGTCGACCGTTTCAGCTTAAGAACCTAGCTTATTAAATCATTTAGAACCTATCCTGTTGCTTGTTTAATTCGATCCATGAACCCCGGAGAATATCCCTGAACCCAACGCCTTTTATTTATTGATTTACAACCGTTTAATTCTCTTTTGCTGCTTGATATTATTGCTACAAACCGTGACAAACTCTATCCCCAAGTTCCATTTGGTTTAAAGAAGTTAGAAATCTTAGGACTTTCGCAAAACAACAATCTCTGTGGATTCGATCCCTTAATATACTACTGTGATTGCTGTGCACTTGCAGCTATCTTAGGGGTAAAACTTGAAGTAAAACAGCAGCGCAATATCAGTGCGTGTGAGACCGCGGCGGAAAGAGAAGAATCTAGCCCGGGAGACGATGGAGACGAGTCCTACACGAGGGAAGAAGAAATTAACTTCATAGGAGGACAAAATTCGTATCCAAACAGAAACTTCAACAGTGGATTCAACAACAACTTCAGGAACAACAACAACTTGTCATACCGAAATCCAAACGTGGAGAACCCGCGAGATCAAGTGTATCCACCTCAAGGAAGACCCTACCAGAACAAGTTCCAAAACGTGAACTACGGAAACAACGGGAGCTACCAGGCGAAACAACCCTATAACTCTCAGCTCACACCTTACAACAATCAGCAAGGAGCGCCGCAAGCTGCACCGAACGCACCCTACCCATCTCGAGAGGACAAACTCGAAGGACTGATGCAACAACTACTGTTATCTCAGCAAAAATCAGTCAAGGATCTCAACATCAAGGTAGATTGCATATACAATGACCTGAACAGTAAGTTCGAAATTAGACATGCAAGTCTCTCAAACCGCTGAAGCCATAAAGAGGCAAGCAGGGATCTTTCCTGGAAAAGTAGAGGATAACCCGAAAGGATTCTGTAACGCGATCTCAGCAGTCGCCGAGGAGGCTAAGGAGCCAGAACTAGCCATGGGAGAAAAGTGCAGGTTCGTCCCACTCTTCCCAACGATAAAGAAAGAAACTGCCAGACCACCTTTCAATACCCCGGAGAACCACGGGTTCAGCAGACTGAAGAAAGAAGAAGATCCAGGCGCATTTACTTTCCCATGCTCGATCACGGGAATCAACTTCAAGGATTGTCTATGCGACACGGGAGCTAATATCAATGTCATGCCAATGGCGGTCGCTGAAAGGTTGGGAGTTACGACTTATTTCCCCTCACCTACACAGCTAGTGTTCGGAGACTCGTCCAGGAAGAAGTCAGATGGCGTGATCTACAACGTTCAACTTCTTGTCGGGAATAAAATAGTGCCTACTGACTTCCATGTGCTCGACATGGGGGAGGAAAAAGACAAACCACTGATACTTGGAAGATCCTTCTTAGCCACGGTAGGAGCAAGGATCGATCACGTGAGCAACTTCGTAGTCTTACTGCATATAAGCCAGAAGAGATACTATCCAAGGGAGCTGAGCACTCCGCCTCCGGAAACGAAGAGCCACACGACTAAGAAGGAGAAAAAGGGGATGATACTAAGGGCAAGCCAACTCCACTCTAGACCCTTCTTAGTCGAAATTCTGATTCCTCCCGAGCTAGCAGAGTTGGGAGAAGAGGAAGTTTCGAAGTCAGTTGAAAAAACAAAACGGGTAATCTTAGAAGCTAAAATTCTAAGGAACGGAAACGGAGGGACGCTGCTGATACGGAAGCAAGGAGAAGCTTCAGGAGAGACAACTCCCGAAGCACTTTCCGAAACCGCCTAAACTTCGAACAGAGTCGAGCTAAACGACTTAAACAAAAGCGCTTGGTGGGAGGCAACCCATCCGGTACGTGTTTTTGATTTCTTTTCTTTCTTTCATTTCTAACATCTTTCTTTTTCAAGTTTTCCGCACTTAGGAATAAAAAAAAATAAAATAATAAAAAATAATAAAAAATATATAAAGCCAAGAAAAAACCCAAAAATATGAAGAGGAGCCTCAGAAGGAGGCTGGCCGCACGACCATAGCCCGTGGCGCGGCGAGAGGGGCCGTGGCCATGCGACAGACCACGACCGCGCGGAGGGAAGCACCCTGGCCGCGGCCGCGACAGGCCGTGGCGCGGCCAGCGGTCGTCTGAGCCACCAACCCGGAAAACTCATGTTTTCCTCCCGAACCGAGCTTCTCGCGTTTTGGTATAATCCCGCACCGAAAATTTATTCCCGTTAGTATAAAATGACGGATTTAATCGATTCGTGGCCAACACGCAAGGTAAGTTTTCTCGTTTTAAATTTTTTTGAAAATAAAAGGTTTTTTGTGATAAAAACACATTTTTAAAAGCAAAAGAGGAATTTTAGGATCAAACTCTCTTTTCTTCTTCTCTCCCAAGAGACTTGGAGATTTTTGGGAGATTCTAAGTTTTTCAAATCCAAACCATTTTCAAAAATTCTTTGGTCTAAACTCATCTATTTTCGAAGAGCATTCACTTTTTAAAGCTCATTCATCCCTAAAGATCCCTAAAGAACTCAATTTTGAGATCTCTCTTGCTTTACTAGAAAATTGTCTAGGATGCTTGGATAATAGTAGATAACCTTGGATTGATGATTTAGGTTGCCTAGATTTCGATTTTTGCAACCATATACCTAAAAGTTGGAATCTTTGAAATAAATTATTTTTGGCATGCTCTAAAAACCGATTCTTGGAGGTATTATTAGAAGAATTACTTAGTTTGGACTTGATTCATCCTAGGTATTACTTAAAAATCAAAGTTTGATGATGACAAGTTGAAAAAACCGATTTCTTTTTGGTTTAGGTTCCCAAAAATCCAAAAATAGAGTTTGAGTACCTTATTGATCTTGAATATTAAAGCATAATCTCGATATTTACTAGTGTTGGAAACTCTTGGTATATGTCTTGTGTACCATTGCACTTGAGAATACATGTGACACATCAAATTCACATGCTTGGTCGAGTTTTTGTTTTTATTTTGCAAGGTACAATGAGTTCCGACCGAACCTACGAGATACTTTCGAAGTATAGAGAGCAACTAAGCTCTTCGAGTGGTTCTTCGCGACAGCAAGGACACATAACAGCGCTAGAAAACCCGAGCCTAGACAGCACTCTAGGGAGCTACTTTAAGGAACAAAGAAGAAGATTCCGCAGTTCATTGATAGCACGCACAAGCCGCGACGATTCACCACCTCAAGAGCCAACAAGGGAGCTGAACCCTTCTCCTCCTAAGCGCAAGGTGCGATATTTTGGGGCACCTATGGACCAGAACATTGATTATTTGGAGGAGATGAAGAAGATGGATATAAGAACAACCTTGAAGATCGACTACTCCGCTTTAGATGCTTTAGGCATCACCGAGGATGTCACATGGTACTTGGATAGGCTAAGGCTCAGGACCTTCATGGAGATTGATCGACCCACCTACAAGGGACTCGCCCAAGAGTTCTTAGCTTCGGTTCAGCTATCATACAAGAGAGGAAGTAAATCACATCCGAAAGACAGTACTATCTATTTCACCATTGGTTCTCAAGATTATGAGCTGAGCATCCCTAGACTTTGCGAGATATTTGGTTTTGACTTGAGGAGTGAGACAACCATTGAAGAAGAATGGAGTGCAGATATTTGGGAACAAATGGGCCGAGGCATTTACGACAAGGGGAGGCACCCTTCTGCCTTTCTTTCACATCCAGCCGTGCATTTCATGCAACGCCTCATAGCACACCGACTTTACTCTCGCAGCAACCAATCATGCATTCTCATTCCAGAGCTCGTCCTACTTCAGTCCGGCTTTAGAGACGAGCCACTTTCAGCATGCTTCGGATGCATCCTAGCAGAGAGACTCGTGCGAGTGAATCACGACGTCACCGCACCTCGATGCGAGACCGCCTCTACGACTTACGGGGGCATCATCACAGCGATCATGGAGGCCGCAGGAGTAGACACCAGCATTGAGACGCCCTTAGACGAGGCTTGGTTTGACTTGTCCCAGTTTCAGACGGACAGGAACTTGATAGGCGCAGCCATGGATCCAGACAGATTCGGATACCGATACCGATTGGGAAAGAGAGACGACCGCACGGTCTACTTACCGTCTACTTCAGTCTCGCGCCTTTCAGAGGATTCACCGCAGTGGATCCCGAACCATGATGAGTTCTGTACCGAGTTCTCACGTCTACCGCTTACCATTGGAGAGTATGTAGCCGCCAAGGCTAGGAGAGAAGCGATCCGTCAGAGGACTCACCACACCTCATCCTCCTCCACGCGCAGTACCTCACGATATGCTGCACCGTCCACCTCGACTGATCCCACTATCACCGCACTTCAGGAGCAACTAGCACGACAGAACGAGATGCTTGAAAAGATGGCGCGACAGCTTCGAGAGAGAGGACACATAGATGGCGACCTTTAGACCCTGAGTTCAGATGCCTAGAAGACTTCGCGTCTCGGCCAACACTCTTCCTGCTTACGAGCCTGCTTCCATCTATTCCACCCATATCCCTTACTTTTTATCTATGCTTTATCTTTCATCTATTTCAGTCATTCCCGACCTGTCACCACTTTTTCACACTGGGGACAGTGTGATTTAAGTCTGGGGGGAGTTCGTACTAATGATTTTGCCCTTTTTTATTTTTTTTATTTTATTTATCTGATCTTTTTCTTTTAAGAACTAAGAATGATGTATTTCGATATATATAATTTGGTTTTAGGGATTATGATGCAAAACCAAGGATGATATTCGACCAGTGTGCTTCTACGCTATTTCTAGTGACAGATCTTTCAAGCTTTAGTACTAGACTAGGCAGTAGCTAGAAAGCCAGAGATACGAAATCCTGGAGAATGCCGATCCATAGAGACTTTGGGGGAAGGAATACACTAGCTCTACTTTTTATTGGACTTTAAACTGACTATTAATTTCCTTGTCAACAGATGTAAACATTCAACGAAAAAGCCAAGAACGTTCGGGACATCTATTTCCAGATTTACGCACTCCCTTGTTGTCCCCGAACGGCCAACTCATCAATAGTTGGTACCATACCCGAAACCCTTACCATCTTTTCATACCTCACGCAACTCTCTTGTTTTCACCATATGCAGATATGTGCAAAAACGCCGGAGAGGGAGGAACGACACGATTTCTAGTCACTCAAGACGAAGGATCGAATGGTTAAGGGACGGAAGTGTTAGCTACAAAAGAGGGATGACTCATGCCTCGGAAACTCGAAAGAATGGTAATATTCTTGCGATCCTTAAGACTCTCACAACAAGGCACTTCCCGTTTCATAAAAAAAAATATAATAATATAACTCGGATAGAGGACCCGAACTCTTTGGAGTAATGACGTTACTTATCCATAAAAAATAGAGTTACAAAAAAAAAAAAATAAAAAACGGGAAGAAAATGCCTGAGAGCCTTAAGAGAATCGTAACATGCATAGAGGCAGAGCCTGGGCGATATGGTGAGAAGTTTTAAGAGCCATCCAATCCGAACCAGAAACAAGAAACTAAGTCTGGGGGATGGCTGTATCAAAGAGAACTCGCGGATGTGTACGTGCGGAGAGTGATTGGAAATCGTGGATCTCAACGGTTCCACCTTCTCTTGCTGTTTTGCATAATATCTCGCACCTTCCGGAGATCTATACGGTAACCCGAAACACTCTAAACCTCACCAATAAAGGCCTTTATATACCTAACCTCGTTGAATCTAGCTTTATATCCCTTGACAAGGATCACGCCAAACTTAATACTACTTAGAGAGCTAGTTGACTGAAACTTGAAGTTTAGATAGTGAAAGTTTCGCAAGGGACTAGTGTTGAAGGAACTATAGTGAGAATTTTCTAGGCTGAGCTTGGATAGACTTGTTCGATGACTTATGGTTTAGAAGGACGGTCGCTGAGTTTTTGCTAGTTCCTATATTTTCAAACCTCTTTTCCAGGCTTTGTCTGCGTTTTGTTTGAGGACAAACAAAGGTTTAAGTCTGGGGGAGTTGATAACACTCATATTTTACTCCTAAAACCTATTATTTCAAGATCATTTATAAGTGTTTTAACCCGGTTTTCAACGGTTTTAAAGTGATTTCCACGTTTCCTAGTCTTAAGAGTCATTTCAGGAAAATTGGACAAAAAGGACACATTTTGGAGCAAAACGGGAACTTCAAGGACATGTGCTCGGAGCCATAAGTTCAGCATCAGATGACGACCTTCCCACCACAAGATCAAGCTCATATTTGGAGACAAGATATCCCTTCCAGCTGTCTTTTATGCCAAGGTGATCTGAGTTCAATCCCACGGTTGGATCTCAAGTTACGAAGGAAGCAAGAAGGCCCGTCAGACACATTCCCAGAAGAAGGATGGCCGCGCCACAGATCCTCAGAAGACCAGTGGCCGCGCCACGCCTGGTCGCTCGCGCGGCCACACCACTCCGGCCCATCCCGAGCCCGTTTGCACTTATCCGATATTTTCCCGAGGTTAAAACGCGAAGCCCACTTTCTGAAGACCGGGAGCCTATATAAAGGAACCTTAGGGTTTCAGAAGAGGCGTGACTTCACAGAGAGATTTTCCAGAAACACTTCTGCGCCGCACAGAGAGAGAGAGATAGAGAAAGTTCGACGGCCCCGAGTTGAAGACCTCGAGAGAGAATTCTTCTGCAGCCGCCTGCTCCTCCTTCTTTTCCCTTTCATCTTTTGTTCTTAGTTCTTTGCTTTTCAATACTTTAAGAAAACCTCTCTTCAATCGATTTCCCTTGAAGAAGTTTTCTCACTTTGTTCTTTTTATTAATACAATTCGCACCTTTCATATCTTAAAGATGTCTCTCGTTCCCATGAACGAGTAGTCATCTAGTTGGGTTTTTAAGGGGATTTTCGAAGGGGTTTAATCATGGATTGATTTCGCTAGGTTGATAGAGATAGAGTTTCTTTTAGGTATCTTCGTTGATGTCTTGTTCTTATTGCATGTTTGCTTCTCTGATCAATTAGCAACTGATTCCAGGACGACTAGATACATGAACATGTGGTCTATCGTCTGGATCTAGAAGTTAACGAGCGGATCGCACCGTAGGATGTTTAGGCATATCGACGGACCGCACCGCGAGTGTTTACAAATAGGTGAATGATATGTATGCGCGGTTGTCTTGCATCGTGGGATGAGAAATCATATCCGCAGTGAAAGACAAACGCAGGTGGCTAGATCCGTGAAGACGGGGTAGTCATAGTCGACCGTTTCAGCTTAAGAACCTAACTTATTAAATTATCTAGAACCTATCCTGTTGCTTGTTAGATTCGATTCATGAGCCCCGGAGAATGTCCCTGAACCCAACGCCTTTAATTCATTGATTTACAACCGTTTAATTCTCTTCTGCTGCTTGATATCATTACTGCAAACCGTGACACACTCCATCCCCAAGTTCCCATTTGGTTTAAAGAAGTTAGAAATCTTAGGACTTTCGCAAAACAACAATCTCTGTGGATTCGATCCCTTAATATACTACTGTGATTGCTGTGCACTTGCAGCTATCTTAGGGGTAAAACTTGAAGTAAAACAAACCCCGCGCCAAGATACTGGGCTCGCACGCGTTCTACTGTCTGAAGTGTGAAACTCCTCGTCCAGTGCACTCTGCGCTCGCGGAAAGCCTTGATCACGTCGGATAAATCCTCGAGTAGGCGTAGCACCAGCTGACGAACTGCAAAAAAAAAGAAAACACATACGTTAGCAAAGCGCTAATTAACCTCGACGACAAGACTCTCGAAGTCTAGCCTCGGTTGGCTACCAATTTTTCCCCAGTCTGCCCTCATCTTCCCGATCAAGTCTTGCGGTACAGAGGCATCATCAACAAGGACATAAAAGTAATGCGAGTTCCAATCCGGATCCTTGCTAGGAAAACACTGAAGAATCTGTTTGTTCATCTTGTTACTAACATAGTAGGTCTCGGATTTTGGATTCTTTCAAATTTCCAACAAGTTGAGGAGATGCGCCAAAGATAACTCGACATCGCACTCGTAGCTCAGCACCATCAGGCCTACGAGGTGTCTAAGACCTCGGGGAGTTAATTGAGCAAAGGCTAACCCGTATGTCCACATATACTCCAAGATTAACCCCGGGATCGGGAACCATAACAAAGTCGCGTAGAAGAAACTTTCGTACAAGGTGAAATGGCCTGGAGGAGGACGATCTGCGCGGTCCGACAAAGAGGGCAGTATAAACTCCACCGCCTCGCTAATACCGAAGCGAATCTTTAAGTCTGACAGATTATCATCGGTAGAAAGCGTCGAACCTGGAGGATCCGCAACCTTTTTCTTTGCGGCTTGTTTTCTCGACGAAACTTTTTGTAGGCTCATCAGGAAATCCAGTTCACTCCTTGCTTCGGCAGGATCAAAATTCCAATCCTCCTCGGGTTTGTGACGGCTCGGCAATTTGGGATGGACTATTGTCAACTTGGGACGCTGAACAAATCGCCTCGCTATCCTGAGCTCCTTCGTTAGTAGATCCTGAATTAATCGAGCGATGATGGGAAACGCCTCGGCTCGCGAAGAAGCAAAAGACGCTTTGGTTTGAGAAGACATGGGAGTTTCGGCTCGGCAAAAAGAAACTACGCCTAGCTATGACCAGAACGGACCAGGTGCTTGCTTTGGCTCGGAGAAGCTAGACGGTGACAGCGGGAATTCAAGGGTGATGACGGATCGGGAATTCAGGGCGGGCGACGGCGGTACGGCAGAAATCGTGAAAACCCTAATCTACGTCTGAACATAAAGTTAGAGAGAAGGGAGAGAAGAGAGAGAAACGAACCTTTGAAATTTTGGAGAACTGAAGATAATGAAGGAGTGAAGGGGAGACGTTTGCACTTCCCGAGGTAAAATTTACTCTCGAAGAGAATAATGGGCTTCTCAAAGCCCAAATTCGTCAAGGCCCATGCCCATTTCAGAGAATTGGGAGGTATCGTATAGCAAATCCTAAGTGTTCCCAAGTTTGTGGAACGTAAGCTATACACCGAGGCAATAATGAATGTCCTTCGAGGACTGAGGTGAATATATTTGAAGTAAATAGTAAATGCCTCGGTCGTGGACGCTTCGGCCTGAAAAACGCCTCGACCATTTAGGCCAAAGATCGCAACAAGCTAAAGTCAAACGCTTCGACTTGGGGACAAAACTCTGAACTGCCTCGGGAGATTGATCTCGCCTCTCTAATCACCTCGTCATCCACACTTCTGAGTCTAACGAGCTGGGGGGCTAACTGTTGGGGTCTGTTTTCACCCCGATGAGATTAATCAGGAAAATGGCTAAGTATGAAAACTATTCTCGACCGCCGAAGTGTGCACGAAAACGAGTCGTGCACAGTTTGTGCACGAGGCAAAGCTAAACGGCTCGGCACATAGTTTGTGCACAAGGCAAAGCTAAACGCCTCGGCGCACAGTTTGTGCACGAGGCGAAGCTAAACGCCTCGGCGCATAGTTTATGTACGAGGCGAATCTGAACACCTCGGCGAATAGTTTGTGCACGAGGCAAAGCCAAACACTTCGGCGTACAGTGTGTACACAAGGCCGAGCTAAAGAGCCTCGCTGTATGGAATATGCAAAGGAGCGAACAAAGCACGTTTCGTGCACTACGCCGAGCCAATCACTTCGGTGCATTTCTGGTGCATCATGCGAGTCGAATGTCGGCATAGAATTTGCACGTAGAACTGAAGTATTTACCCTCAGAGTCTTGTGGAGCGCCGTCAAGAGAAGAGATCGAGAAGGATCTAGGAGAATATTCCCGAAATCTTCGTTTAGTCGGCTTAGAAAAATGTATAAATAGAATCATTAACTTGTTTGTAAGGGGATCGTATTTTTACCTAGCAAAAGCCTAGCTATACACTTGTACCAAAAAGCTTATCTAAGCAGCACGAATAAAATCACCATCTTGGGATCTTCGTTCTCTCTCGCGTCTAACTTAGAATCTTACGTCCTCTTTATATTTTTGTAGACAAATTCCATTGTGTGAAATCCAGCCCGCACATATAACACTTTTGATGAATAGATTAAACCCTAAATCATAGACTAAGTGATCAATTCAGTCTAAACAATAAACTTAACGATAGGTGAAGACAACGGAAGATAAATCCTTATCTATGTCTAATTCAATGATTCCTAAATTTCCTTGAAACCCTAAACCTAACTATGGAACTACTCAGCCATGGAAACAGAGAAACAACAAGAAGATGAAGAGAAACTCATAATCAAATAAATAGAAATCCAAAGGGGTTCAAAAATCTTCTCAAAGATGTAGAGTCAGAGATTCGTCTCCCCGAAGCTTACAAATTGCCAAAAGCCAAAAGTATGAATGTGAAATAAAGTGTGGCCTAAACAATGGCCAAAAATAGGTATTTATAGGTCTAATCACGTTCTGGGTCGAAATCCACTCCAAAACCAATCGGAAATAGGAAAAACGGAAATTTCCTTTTCTTCTGCGCAAGTAAACCGGTCGGTTTAGGGTCGGATCGATCGATGCATGGTGAATGCATAAAATGTCTAAGTATATCACATTGTCACTCCGTATAACTTTCACTTTCTTTGAGAATTGACGTTCCACCAATGCCAAAAAATCACGAACTTGTTGTGCAACCTTCGTTTTATCCGTGAGTAAATATAACCAGACAGCACGTGAATGATCATCCACAATGGTCAGAAAATAACGTGATCCACAAAACGCAGTAGTGCGATAAGGTCCCCATAAGTCACAATGAATTAAATCAAAAACCTCTTTAGCATTTTTTGAACTATTCGGAAAACACTGACGAGTTTGTTTAGCTCGCAAACACACATAACAATTCTGAAACAAAATATCAATAGTATTTGAAGAACTCTGAAAACCAGGAACCATGCTAGTAACGCTCGGAGACGGATGTCCAAGACGACAATGCCACAAGGTCAAATCCTCACGCACACTTGTCGTCAAAGCTGTTGATGTCTCAATGCAATGAAACCAATATAGTCCCTCTCTCTCTCTTTCACCCGCTCCAATCAGCATCCTCGAAGTGACCAAAAAATTATCTGTAACGAGTTGTCCAAAGGAGATCAAATTCATATGAAAGCCAGGAACAAAATAAACATTCTGGAGAGATAAATGAGATGTAAGTCGAACTGTGCCCTGTTTGGTGGATAACACATTCGATCCAGCAGGTAAAAGAACAAATATCGGAGTAATATCCTGAATATCTTCAAGGAGGTCAATCCGACCAGTCATGTGATGCGTGGCTCCGGTATCTAAAATCCAGAAAACATCTTTGTTCTTACCAGTTAACCGTTCAGACGTTTGTCCACCATTGATCACCTGTTGAATAATTTGCCATTGATCATCTGTAATACCACTCAAACCTTGACGATCAATGTCCGAAATCGCAGTATTAGAGCTGACAGTAGCTGAATTTGCAGCCGAACGGACAAGCTGAGAAGCATTAGCCCATGGAGTAGTACCACGACCGCAACCCATAGAAGAATTCTTGTTGCGAGACTTGTCTCCATACCAATAGGGATAGCCAACCACCGTGAAGCGGGAAGACGCCTCGTCCTTTACAACCACAGACCGTGCATAGGCGAGAAGGGTCCTTGTTTCCTGGTCCATTCCGAGAGAAGGCCACATCAATTCCACTCTGTCGAGAGACTTCCCGAGTGGAGACCGTGCCAGAATTCGGAGGAAACCGTGTAGAAGAAGTTTGGGAAGCAAAGCTCATGATTGCTACTTCATTTTTAACTGTAGAGCGGATAGTTTCATTCTTAACAACAGTTTGATAAACACTATCAAGGTCAGGAAGAGGAGTGATCGCGAATTGGGAACGAATGACACCATGAACAAAGTCATCAAGTCCGGGAAGAAAATCATGCACACGAAGAATTTCAGCCTCCTTTTCGTGTGCAGTATTGAGATCACATGTGCAGTGACCACAACCACAATGCTTGGAATTCAAACACTCTACAATTCCATCCCAAATTTTGGTTAATCTGCCGAAATAATCATCAACCGTTGATCCGTTTTGTTTGCACGTAGCAAGGGAGTTCTATAAAAATATGAGAGGGTGCTCTGTTCTTTGATAAGAAAAACAGAGTAACGTGAAAGAGAAGCGAAGAAGAGGCCGAGAGGCTTTCGTCACAAAAGAAACGAAAATTTTAGGGTTTAGATCGATTGCTTTGATACCATGACAAATTGTGAATCAAAGAATGTTCAAGTTGTATTTCATGGACCATAAGGTCATATATTTATACATCGCCAAGATACTAAAACCTATTAGGAAAAGGAAATATTACAAACTAATGTTTTAACACGTTGAGTTATATGTCATGTATGTTTAAAAATAATAGAAGAAGAATAATTTGACATTTTATAAACCTGAACAAAATATTTCTTTAATATATATGTTTATATCATACCTTTCAACATATTTTTCTATTTTTTTTTATAAAAATAATGTAACTCTAACAACATATAGAGGACATTTAGTTAAATTGCTAAGACGCATACTGAGGTTCGTACAAATGTATATGACAAAATCAAAGAAGAAGATCGAGATATCGCAAACAAAAAACTACCTATAGCTTTGTTGAAAAGTTTCAATGATCATGCAAGACAGCTTCTTGCTTCTCTGTCGAGTTTTTATATGTTTTATCTTATATCTTTGTTCCTTTTTTTTATCTTTCATATTAGTTTTATTTGCAGCGTGCTATTAGATAATACTTGTTCAACTTTTTAGGTTGGTGTGGAGTCTTTGAACCATTTATCATTGTATTAACTTATTTAGGGATGGACATTTTATCCGGATTCGAAAATCCGATCCGAAATTACCCGATCCGAGCCGGTTTGGATCCTCCATTATACCCGATCGGGAGTAATTGTTTTTGGTTTTTAGATACCGGATAATACCCGGACCAAACTGATACCCAAAACCAATACCCGAAAACCCCGATTTATGAATCCAATCCCTAGTTCCTATTGCTTTTATCGAATATTCTCGTGATGCACTTCCCCTCAATCCCGATTTTGAAGCCACAATCATAGAAACTTTTCCCAATCCGTTAATCCCTCAGTCCCGATTTTGAATCCAATAATCTGGAATCCTCTAATCATTTAGGTGCAGTCTCTCTTCCCTGTGAGATGTCAAGAAATCATTCTCACTCTGAGGTATGAAATTTTCTCCAATTCAATATGGGTATATCGATTTCTCCTTGTGTTCGTGTTTGGTACTTTGGTTCTTTCAGTTTTAGTTTGAATCTTCTTCTTATGTCTCGATTTTCTGTGTTTTTCACTTTGTACTTTATTGTTGATTTTGATTTTTCATTATAAACCCATCCATAACACAAGTTATATTGTAGTCGTGAGTTGGCTTTTCTCATGATAAATTTGTGCTTAAAAGAAGCATTCACAAGTTTCACTAGCTTAGCTAGTTTGATCCACAATATATAGCTTAGTTAATTTGATCCACAATATAACGCAACTTGTTGCATCTCCCCTACCATCGTTCTCTTTTATCAACTTGGAAAAACTGCATTGATTCCTCTTGTCTCGAAGTCCTACATTTCCATTAGTTTTCTTTCTACTATTATTTGTGACCTTCATAGCCTCTGCAAAAATTAAGGTAGCTCTTGTAAGAAAAGCAGAAGAAAAGTTTTTAGACAACGGTTTACAATTGTTTGAGACTTTGATATAAGTTCCCTAAATTTAGATATTAGTTCTGTTTAATTTGGAATTTGGTCAAATAGTTGACTAGTTGGATCATTGACACATTATAAAAACTTGTTTGAAATCAACTTCATACTTCAATACAATTGCTTTTCTCCGTAGTTTTTTTATTTATCATTTTTGCGGTTTGGTTATGTTGTTCTTGTTATTGTCGTGTCAATATTCAATATGAACTGAAACTGGTAGTGTGTTAATGAAGTAATTTGTCATTACTGCATCTCTGATATAAATTTATTAAGTTTCAAGTTCAAACTGGTGGTATACGATCTCTGATTTCTTCACTCTGTTTTTTTCTTTGTAGATGGATTTTTCATCAGCTCCAGATGCTGAAACTCAAAAACCTCCAGAAGTGCCTGATAATCGAGAGAAAAGAAAGACAAGTGGAGCTACTTCTAAGCCACCTAAGCCAAAGAAGGCACCAAATACAAGGTCTCTAGTGTGGGATAATTATACAAGATTTGAGGACAATTATGTCAATGCAAATATGATCATTGTCTGCGATTTTTGGCCGTGCAATTTCGCAAGGGACTTCGAACTTGCAGAAGCATCTGTTAAGCTGCAAGAAGTTCAAGACATTGAAAGACAATCAATTCTCAGACACAAGAGTCGTTTCTAAGGATGGAAGTAAGAAGGATGCAAAGGTTTTGAATGAAGTTTTCAAAGAGGCTACATAAGGGATGCTAGTGTTGGGGAATCGCCACTTGCGTTTGTAGAATCTCTAGCTTATAGATGGTTATGCGATAAGGTCAATCTCTACACTCCTCATTCAAGAAGATCTGCTACGAGAAACATTATGAAGATGTATGAGAAAAAGAAAGTAGCCCTTAAGGAATATATTGCAGTCAATAAGCAACGAGTGTCACTTACTACTGACATATGGGTTGCTCAGCCTACATGTAATAGTTATATGGTGATCAATGTGCACTTTATTGATGCCAATTGGCAGCTGATAATTGGGTTCAAGTATGTCACTGATCATAAAGGGAAGACTATATCGAGAGTTCTTCTAGAGTATTTTGCTGAATGGGGAATATAGAAGATATTCACAGTCAGAGTTGACAATGCCACTGCTAACACATCCGCTCTTATGAAATTTCAGAGTGAATTCAAGTTACTGAACAATGAGGCATTGGTTTTAGATGGGGAGCTTAGGCACGTGAGGTGTTGCGCACATATTATGAATTTGATTGTCAAGGAAGGTTTGCTTGAGTTAGATGATAATATCTCAGCCATTCGTAATGCAATGCAATATGTGAGGGCGTCTAGGAATAGGTTAAACTCTTTTGATGAGAAGGTTGGCACAGTAAAGATAAGTTGGGGGAGTTTGCCTTTGGATGTCAGAACATGGTGGAATTCAACATATTTGATGTTGCTACAAGCTATTAAGTTTAAAGTTGCATTCGATAAAATGGAACTTGAAGACAAGCTCTAGAATGATTATTTTATGGAATTTGAGAGTGGTAAAAGAAGGATTGGACCTCCTCTTTCTGACGATTGGAGAGCTGTGAAGAGATTAGTACAATTTCTACTCATTTTCTACAATTCTACTTTGATTGTCTCAGCATCTACTTCGATTTTCTCTTATAAGTGCTATGAAGAGATAGTGACTATAGAGAGGAATCTAATGAACAAGAACAATAGTGTAGACAAAGAGTTAGCAGCTAAGGCCGATGATATGAGAGCAAAGTTTGACAAGGATTGGGACGGAATGAAGAACATCAATAGGGTTTTGATTGTTGCTAGTGTCTTTGATCAGAGTAAGAAAATGCAATTTGCTAAGCTTTGCTTTGAAAGACTTTATGGCAAAGATACTGCAGACTATAAAGCGATGCTTCAAACATTGTGTGATGTTATGAAAGGTCTATTTGATGAGTATAGTCTTCAGTTAAAGAAGGAATCGAATTTGGGGGCATCTCAGTCCACTCAAACACTCAAACATCATCTTCTAGTGGTCGCAATCATGTTTCAGCCGCTGAAAATATGGATATAGAGGATTTAGTGATGTTATGAAAGCTCTCCTTGATGAGTATAGTGATATATCATGGTTTTTAACCCATTTTTGGACCATGATATAAGTGTTTTTATTCAGTCTTAGTACTATTTTTGAGTCTATATAGAGTCTATGCAGGTTTAGGTACAATTGGAGCTGAACTGGAGATTTGGATGCATTTTGGAGCATAATGGAATGAAGTCACGAAGTGTTGAAGTTGGATTGAAGATGCATGATGGGTGTCGATCGACACTAGCTGTTGGTGTCGATCGACACCCACTTTTCCGAAACCGAAGATCGAAGTGAAGATTCCAGAATTTTGAAGAAAAAGAAATCTTCAAGACTTTTCCTATTTTTCCAGGGAATTGAGGATTCGTACCTAAACCTATAAATAGAGCTTTTATGCCATCGTTTAGGCAATCACCTTATAATTTAGAGAGACAAAGAGAGAGTTTAGGTTTTGAGAGCTTCTAGGGAGATAAATCTGCACTCTGTTCTTGAGAGATTTGGAACCCTTGTATCTTTTCTATTCTTTTTATGCAAATTACTTATTCTATGATGTTTGCTGCATCCATGTCTGAGTAGTTTCATAGTTAGGTTGTGGGGTTTTCAAGGGATTGATGATAGGTTGTTAGAATTGATTTTCTGTTGGGATTATTTGCTTGTTCTTCATCTTTGATTGTTTTAACTCTGAAATTTAGGATTGATCACCTAGATTTCGAAACCCTAGGTAATTAAACAGATGCGAAAGTGTTGTTAATCACCTAGCGATCAGATCTTTAGATGAGCATTGAATCTACTCACAACGACAGTGGGTTTAGGTCTTTGTGAACAACATCACACCTGAAATTAATGCATGTTTCTATCTTTGAATTCATAGCGAAAGTTGGCTTTCTAGGTTTAGACATTGATAACATCTGCAGCGAAAGTTGATTTGTTTGTTTTCTGTGTTTCGAGTTCTAGAGTAATTAATCCTAATAGCAATGAAACCTGCAACCTGAATCTTCCTGAGATACCTCACCACCTAGCACCTTGTCTCGTTGATTTTAAGAACCTGAAAACTTGCCTTGTTTACTTTATTGCTTTTTACTGCTTTCTTACATTACTCTTAGCTTAAAGACTGAATTAGAATTCGTCTAGTTATATCAATTCTCTATGGAATTCGACCTCTAAGTACTACAGTGATCTCTTAATTTGAGAGAGTAGCTCCGGAAAAATTTGAGCATATCAAATTTTGGCGCCGTTGCCGGGGAATTGGTTGCCGGTCAACGGCTGAAAATATGGATATAGAGGATTTAGTGATGTTATGAAAGCTCTCTTTGATGAGTATAGTATTCGGTTAAAGAAGGAATCGAATTTGCAAGCATCTCAGTCCACTCAAACATCATCTTCCAGTGGTCGCGGTCATGTTTCAGCCGCTGAAAATATGGATTTAGTGGATGATGATCCAGGATAGTCATGGGCATCCGATCCGGACCCAGTGGACCCGATCCTAACCGACCCGAAAAACCCGGTTCATGTCGGTTTCGATTCTCTTAATTAACCCGAAAGGTTTTCGTTCAGATTTAGATTGGGTTTCGCTTCGGTTCGGAAGAATCCGAGAACCGTTCGGTTACCCGATTAAACCAAACCTTTTTTTTCAATCATTAGTTTGGGATATTACGACTTTCCAAATCCCTAATCGAAGTCCATTCATCTCCTCCTTCGTCGTAGTCGACAAAATCAATCCCAATATGAACTTCTCATCCTCCTGTGATTTTCCTTCTCCTCCTTTGACTGCTTCTCTCAATTCTCCTCTTTCTCCGATTCTCATTCCCCTTTTTCTTCAGGAATCCCGTATCTCCTCCTTCATCGTTGTCGAGAAATAAATTGCAGGTATGAACTCCTTCTCTGATTCTCCTTCTCCTTCTTCCCCTTCTCCTCCTTCTCTGAATCTTCTCCTCGTTCTCCGATTCTCCTTCTTCTTCTCCTTCTTCTGAGAACATGGAATTGCATAATTATAGTTTTTATTTATGAGTCTTCATAGTTTTGATTATATGAGATTGATTTCGATTTTTGATCACTTAATCGGGTTATGTTTAATATTTCGAGTTTCCGCTTTTGTAACAGATGGACACATTCACCATGTCCACAAACTGAGAGGGATGATTTGACAAAAGATGATCAAGTAGATGAGACAAAAGGTGATGTCGGAACTTGTAGTCCTACAGGTCAACCCAAATGGAAAGAAAATCTCCTTTTCTTCTTTGTTAATATATGAAACTCTACACCACACATGTTAAACCAACCCCAATGCAAACACTTTTGAGTGTTTTAAAGATTTTTTAATAATAAAAAAAATGAATTTTTTTTTTAAAAAGACAAAAATACGATTTAAGAAAAAAAATAAATTGACGAATCGCAACTTGACACGTGTCATAAGACACCATAAAATCGGATCTAAAATAAGACATCGATCTTGTACCATCCGTCAAAATAACAAAACAGAAAAATTTATGTCAAAAATCTATATATGTACCATCCGTCAAAATAAAATATAAACATCTTCAAATTCAGTCTTATGTTGTTAAAAACAATTATATGTACAAAACGTCAACATCAAATAGTTTCAATTTTTTAGTAATATATCAAAAAAAACTGAGAGATTAAATTCTTGTTATAAATAATGGTGTTGTATTTATTATAAGTTTAAGATGATTATTTATATAATTAAAACTATTATTTTAAAAAATTTATTAAGTTGACTTTTTTATTTTTAGTAAGAAATTTATACGTAATTTTTGTATCCCTTATATTTCAATAATTAATAGTACAATTTATATTTTGGAAAATTTCTTAAATTTTAAATAATGATGTGATGTAATGTTGTGGATCAATTGAATTAAATATTTTAAATCTTATTTCCTCTATTTCACAAAAAATGTCATTTTGATATATTTCACACAAATTAAGAAACTAATAAAAAGTTCTAGTTTATTCTTAATTAATACACTAAACAAATTTATCTTTCTAATTAACACATTGAATCAGTAGGTTTAAAACTAGATTTTTATTTATAATTCTGTATTAAAAATGTAAAACGACAGACATTCTTTATGAAACAAAAATAAAACTCTAAAACTACAGAGTATGTGACACCGTAAAGCATCAACATTTATAGGCATGTGCATAAAAATCGGACCAGAAAACCCGAACTGGAACCGACCCAAAATAACCGGTTAAGATCGGGTTCGGTTATTAGCTATTTACCTGATGAGTATTGAGATTGAGAACCGTGAATATCGGTTTGGTTCCGGTTCTTACCCGATACCCGATCGGTTGACCGAAATGAAGTTTCCTCCTTTTCAATTTTAATTTGTCGGATTGTGGTCCTTACTTATTTGGACATTAGGACTTGTAATAAGCCCAAATTAAATTTAAGAAACCCAGTCCAACCCCAATAAGGGTCATCATCAAGTTCTTTGCTCGGGAAAACAGATTTCAAAAAATGGAGGAAGAGGCGTCGTGAAGCAGTCTAAACCCTAGAAAACTACTTCACGACGCTTCTTCCTCCATTTTTCGAAATCTGTTTTCCCGAGCAAAGAACTGCTCAACTTTAAACAGCCATTCTTTGATTTTATCACCACTGAACCTAGGAAAGTCTAGCTTTGCTAACCTTGTAACTGATATGCTCAAATTTAACCTAGAGCTACTCTCTCAAATTAAGAGATCAGTCGCAGTACTTAGGGATCAAATTTACAGGGAATTAGATTGTTACACAGCAGACTTTAAATTTCAAATTATGCTAAGAGTAAAGATTAAATTAAAAAACAGTAGGCAATTAAAAACTTAGTAAATTCAGGAGACAAAACGCTAGGCTATGAGAAATTCGCAGGTATGAATCCAAATTGCAGAATAGAAAACTGTCAGAATATTTATTAAGAACCGTTCTAAAACTCGAAACACAATTATAAAATCAACCAACTCTCGCTGCGAATATTTTATATGTCTAAACCCTAGAATTCCAAATCTCTTTACAAATCCTATCAATTCAGACAAGCATTAATAACATGTTCGATTGTTCACAAAATCCCTAAACCAACTCTCTTTTCGAATAGGTATTTTGCTCATCTAACATTAGTTCAGGCAATCAATAATACTCTCGCATCTATTAATCAACTTAAGATCAGATTCTAGGTCACGAAACTAGAATTAAGCATTAAACACAAACCTAGATGAAGAACAAGCAGATTAATCCAGACAGTAATTCAATTTTAACAACTTATCATCAACCCTTGAATAACCCAAAACATAAATTAAAATAAAACTTATCTCTAGAATATAAGATATAAAAATAAGGTACAGCCTAAACAATGGCTCTAAAATCCTTATTTAAGGGTTAAAACACGAGTGTGGCACTTTTGTAAATAAGGAAAACTTCTAGGCAATTTTCTTTTTCTTCAAAACTTGTAAAGTCACGCGACCAGTTTTTGGAAAATCTGGTGTTGATCGACACCATGAACAGTGTCGATTGAACAGCTCAACTCTGACCTCATGTTTTCAGCAACTTGTTCCACAATGCTTCAAAATCTCCAATTATGCTCCAAATGTACCTGAACTTGTAAAGACTCTAATAGGACTCTAAAAAGACCAAAACGACTCTATAAATAAGACTTATATCATGGTTAAAAACCATAAAAACCATGATATATCAGTAACTCATGAATAATTGGTTTGTGGACCAATTCTTCCTCTTCGTGGGTCGGATTTACCATTGTTCGGAGTAGCAAAAAGCGGATGAGATGCGCTTGCCGATGCGTCTACACGATTGATAGAAAGTAAACGAATTGCTTCGAATATATCATCGATGTTCTTATCGAGTTTGTCGCTTTGAGTTGCCACCACTCCTTCCAAAGTCTGAGTTCTCTGAAGCATGTCATCGATGCATGCTCCAATGGATTCTTCAATTTCGCGAGCCGCCTCCTTAAGTGCCATAGCTCTTGTTTCAACCATTGATTTCGAGAACCGTTAGGTTTCTGATACCTTTGATAGAGATAAACCGTAAGTCACCGAGTAACCGATAGATGTCAGGATCAATGTTCTTAAAACACAGATTCTGTTACTCACCTGCAGAGAATCTACAATTGTAAAAGGGATTCTCAGCCAATGTAGACCTTGTTTAACGAAGAAGACAAGAGAAGAAGGAATTACTTTAAATTTCTGTATATTATTAAAACATGAATTATAATCCCTTTTATAAGGTTTCTCATAATAACTTAGCTAATAAAAATCCTTAATAAATATGTAAAATTTCCTGTTTTAAGAAAACCTTAATAGTAATGTAATAACTTAGCTAATAAAAATCCTTAATAAATATGTAAAATTTCCTGTTTTAAGAAAACCTTAATAGTAATGTAATAACTTAGCTAATAAAAATCCTTAATAAATATGTAAAATTTCCTGTTTTAAGAAAACCTTAATAGTAATTGTGCGTGTTGGATTTCACACAATAGAATTTGTGTACAAAATATCAAAGAGGACGCAAGAATTCTAAGTTAAAACCAATGCAAAGATCCAAAGATGGTATTTTATTATCGCTGCTTTGATGAGCTTTTAGGGTACAAGTGTTTGTGTTAGGTACAATTGTGCAACTCTCTACAAATGAACTTAAGATGGTATTTATACAAATTGGCTAAGAATCTAGGTCAGGATCTCGGCAGATCTTCTCGTAGATTCTTCTCTATCTCCCCTTGGCGACGCTCCCTTCCACGAGGCTTCGCCTTCTAGGGTTTCTTCGGTCTCGGGCTTCCTCGTGGAACTGGGCTCGGCCCACTTGCACAACGATCTATCTTGGGCTCGGCTTCGTGCCTTGTCTTGGGCTCGGCCTCGTGCTTTCTCTTGGGCTCAGATGGTTTTGTGGGCCTCCCGCTCGGATCGCCAAGGGGAAAAGTCGATTCAGCTCGTGCATGAGTTGTACACGGTACGATTCGGTTCGGCTCGTGCACAATACATGCATGGTTCGGTCTGTGCACGGTTTGTACACCGAGGTATCTTGGCTCGGTCCGTGCTAGGTCTCCGCACCGAGCCGTTTTAGCTCGTTTGCGCACGGTTTGTGCACCGACCCGTTTTGGCTCGCTCGTGCATGGCTCAGAAATTAACCTCCGTACTTAGCTGTTTCCTCAATTGATCTTGCCAGGATGAAAACCGACCCCAACAGTTAGCCCCCCCCAGCTCGTTAGACGCATGAGTGTGTGTGACGAGGTGTTAAGTTTGGGAAGATCAATGTTCCGAGGAGTTTAGTTTTGTCGCCAAGGCGTCGGCCTCGTCTCTTCGATGTCTTACTTTGCCCCTGGGCGCTCCGTTTTGATACCGAGGCATTTTACTTTGTTGCCAAATCGTTCGCGACCGAGGCGTTTACTGCCTACTTCTAGGATATTCACCTCGGTGCTCGAAGGACATTCATTCTTGCCTCGGTGTTTAGCTGACGTTTCACAGACTTGGAAACACTTAGGATTTTTTTTACGATATCTCCCAACTCTCTGAAATGGGCTTGGGCCTTGACGAGTCTGGGCTTTAAAAAGCCCAGTATCCTCTTCGAAAGTTAACTTTGCATCGGGAAGTGCAAACGTTTCGTCAAATCGGCTATAAAAATCGAAGCTGCCCCTCAGTTCTTCCAAAAAATTTTAGAGATTCGTTTCTCTCTCTTCTCTCCCCTCTCTCTAGTTTTACGTTCAGATTCAGATTAGCGCTTTTGCAATTTTCGCCGTACTGCCGCCATCCTCCTTGAACTCCTAATCCGTCTCGCATCTCCGCGCCGAAAGGGGTACTGAGGCGAAATCTATTCTCAAGTCTTACCGAGGTGAACTTTTCCATGTCTTCTCTTTGTACGCCGAGGTCGTTGATGGAACTGAGGGCTCATTTCGAATCGGTGATGAGGTCGAGTTCAAGCTCCCTTCTGCCGCAGACCGAGCCGAAAGGCCTCCGCCTGGACACTTCACGGCGTACGAAGTCTTTTTTAGCGATTGCTGGCTGTGGCTCCTGATTCCCATCTCGTCTCAGAATACTTGTGGTCGTATGGACTAGTCCTCTCTCAGTTTACGCCGCGCTCGATAAGGCATCTCGTTGGGTTGCTAACTCTGAGTTTCGAATGCGAAACGGAGCTTACGCTTGGTCATCTCGATAATCTTATAGAGATCAGGCGCATGCCCGGTACTGAGATGTTCTATATCGGGAACAAAATGGACAGGAGAATAATCAAGGATTTTCCGGATAGAGATCAGGACTGGGAAAGTCGATTCTGCTACGTTTTCGTCAACGATGCTTCCGTTTCGGCTCTTTGGATCGATAAGACGAAGACAGAATGGGGCCAAAAAGGTAATAGATCGAGACAGATGTCAGAGATTCCTCCTCTTTACTTTTTTCGTCAGATGAGTCGCGCTATTAAATTTTTTATATTTGTTCCGCAGTTGTCCGCTCGGCGCTCAGATGTCCCGACGATATCCTAGACATTGTCGAGGATTTTAACCGTAGACGGGTTTCCTGGCAGAGGAGCTTTTCCTTTCGGAGAGTCGAGCGCGCTAGATCTTCTTTCTTCAATGGTCGTAGAGACGAAGATTCCGAGGTGTCTCGCTCGCCCGAAGGTTCTCGATCGGAGATAATTCTCCGGTTAACCTTTAATGACGAACAAGCGCGGGAGGCCAAAGAGGCCGTTGACGATGGAGATAGAGAGATCCCGGGGTTTCGGGAGTCATCTTCCCCTGTTAACCGGGTTTCCGAGCAGGTAGATGGGATTGCCCGGGAGGCTGAAAATTCGAACCCTGATATAGTCCTCTATGGCAAGGCGGCGATACCAAGATCGCCCATTCGGCTCAGGATTCCACCGATAGTTCGGGAATCGTGCTTGGTCTTAAAGTTGGGACAACGTCCGGAGAATCTGCCCTTTCCCGTCGTGGCGGCAAGGAAGTTGCGACGCAGGTAGAAAAAGAAAACGTGTGGACGGATCTGGCGTCAATGTGTTTGATGCTCCCGAGGCAAGCGAGCCGCGAGAATCCGAGCGAATTCGGCTGACCGCTGCGGTCAGAGACAACTCGAAGCTGCTCGCGAGGAGGCGGCCCATTTACGGACGAGGTTCGACGGGGTCGAGGCGGAGCATTCCCGACGGTTAGCTGAAATTACGAGGCGCTATGAGGTTGTAGAAGTCGAGCGTGACGACCTCAGACGCAAATGGGATGAGTCCAAAACGGTGTCGGCCCGTTTGCACGATCAGAAGGTTCGGCTGGAAACCGAGGTGATGTCTTTGCGAACGCAGGTTTCGTCACGCCGGGAGGCGCGCGAGGCAATCCTCGAGAGGTCGTGCAAGACGGTGAAGCACGAGCTCGCGGCCCGATACCGAGAGAAGATGTCTGGTGCTGAGGCGAAAGTTACTTTGCTTGAAGGAGGCGCCAAAGATAAAATTACAGAATTGGCTGAGGTTAACAGTAACCTCGAGTTGATACGCATCCTACAAGGTCCCGATCCTCCTTCTTTGGGGAGCGAGAAAGCAAGGCTACTCGGGAAAATGGCCGAGTTAATAGGTGCCGACGAGGAGTTCGAGCGGCTCACCATGGATCTTCGTGGGGATCTGAGGCCTCCAACGCTCCCACTGGAGTTCACGAGAGAGGGCTCGGACGGTCTCGACTGAAGAGAACTGTCGAACACGGAAATGTGTCTCATTATTGTTTGGGGCGTTATTGTGTATTGAACTTGATGCCTGGATGGCTTTATCCTTGATATTGATTATGCGAATTTGGTTTTATGATTTGTCCTAGTTTGTGTGTTGTTTTAGGATTTGTTATGAATATGCTGAAGTGTTTTGGTCAAAAATCCCGAGGTTCTCTTACTTTTTTTAGCGTTTTTCGTTAGGATCAAATTGCTTAAGGATAAGCCGAAGTGCCGAGTTGACTCGGTGTTCATCGGATGCCCTGACTTTGACCGATTTTCTCTTAGTAGCGAGCCGTCTATCGGGTTTTAATCAAACATATTTAGCTATCTCGTACTTTAGGCGCTAAACGCCCGAAGAATACAATGTTTGTGAGATGTTGAGGACCAACGTTATGTAAGAGTTGGAGTTTTTAGGCGTTTTCCTGACTTGAGACTTGCGTGTTGTAACGACTTACGAGTCCGTTTGGAAGACGGCCTTCTGAATACCTTTCGGGATATACCCAAGAGAGATTGAACCGAGGTATACTCGGTTTGAACTTATATAGCGCGCTTAGATCCGTGATGGATGTAGAGAACCTTACGTGAAGGTTGGGATCTCGACCGGGACGCAAAGGTTTGCATATTGTGGCCAACAGTATACAGAATGATAAGAATTGAAAGAAAGTGTTATGTAAACCGCTATTCGAAAATCCTTATGGTTTACAATGCGTGGGAGTGTATACACGTACCCCACTTCCCCCCTTTTTAGGGAGGGGGACAGTTGAACCCGTGAAGCGAGCTGCCTACGTACCCCTTTCCGGGATCAAACCGTCATGTAGTTCGTTTTTAGTGATAAGTTATCAAAAATAGTACTTCTTTAGGTGCATCGCGTTCCAAGACCGGGGCACCGAAGCGTCTGTCAAGTGGTTGGCGAGTTCGTATACTCCTGGTCGGACCACTTTGGTTATCCGAAACGGTCCTTTCCAGTTAGCCCCCAATTTTCTAGCGTTCCGTTCTGCTGTATTTTGAAAAACTTTGCGGAGGACTAGTTCTCCTTCGTAAAACCTCCAACTGTTGACGTTGGAGTTATAATACTTTGCAGTGGCTTGCTGATAGTTTTGAATGCGGATGAGTGCTTGATCGCGTCTCTCGTTGATTAGATCCGCTTCGTCTAAAAGCATCAAATGGTTGAGACCCTCTTGTCCCGGGAGGAGTCGTCGCGGTACTCCTGGAAATTCCACTTCGGGTGGGATTACGCACTCCGTTCCGTAGACGAGTGCGAACGGTGTTTCACCGGTAGCTCGTCGACATACACCTCCATTGTCTTCCCTTGCTGGTCGGCGAATATTTTGTTGACCAGTCGCTGATACGTGGCTCCGGCGTTCTTTAACCCGAAAGGCATTACTTTGTAGCAGTAAATGCCCCGGTCGGTTATGAATGCTGTTTTTTCTTGGTCGTCGGGATTCATCAAGATCTCGTTATATCCAGAAAAGGCGTCCATGAAAAAGAGGAGTTTGTTTCCCGCGGTAGCTTCGACGACGCGATCGATGTGGGGTAAAGGAAAGCTATCCTTAGGACACGCCTTGTTTAGGTCGGTAAAATCGACGCATACGCGCCATTTGCCATTTTTCTTTTTTTACTACCACCAGATTTGCAAGCCAGTCGGGATATTTTGCTTCGGTGAAAGATCCGACCTTCAGTAATCTATCGACCTCGTCGTTTTCTGCTTTAGCCCGCTTGGGTCGACGTTGAGCTCGTGGCACGTTACGCTGATATCGATCCCGGGCATATCTTTCGCGCCCCACGCGAACGTACTAACGTTCTTCTTTAGAAAGTCGAGCAGCTCGGCTCTGATGGTGTCGTCCAGCTCGGCTCCTACTTCTACGCACCTCTCCAGATTTTTGTCATCTATGCATACTGATATTACCGGGGTGCATTGGAGCTGGTCGTCACTGGTCTGCTCGGCTTTCTGTAATTGCTATAAGAGTTTTTTAGTGCCGACTTTTGCCGCCCGGTCGATCTTCACCTTTTTATGAACCGTTTCTCCCTTTGTCTCGGTTTTAGGATTCCTTAATTTGTGTTCGGTCATGAAGCATATCCGTGACTCCTTCTGGTTCCCCCAAATTGTCTGGATCCCGTTGGCTCCGGGAAATTTCAAACAGAGGTGGTAGGTCGAGACGACGGCTCTCATCGAGTTAATCCACGGTGTTCCCATGATGATATTGTAAACAGGGGGACCCTCGGTTACTGAGAAGTTGACGACCTTAGTCACGTCTTGTGCCAGGATTGGTAGTCTGATCGTTCCAATCGTCATGGTCATCTCTCCCGAAAATCTGGTTAGTGGGCTCGGGACCGGTATTATTTCGTATATATCGACTCCCATTTTTGAAAAGGTTTCGCGAAAGATGACGTCTACCGAGCTCCCCATATCGATCAGGACTTGGGCCACTTCATGATCCTTCACTATGAGCTCGATCACCAGGGGATCGTTATGCGGCCTATCTATGCATGTGGTTTCTCTTTCTTCGAAAGTGATGACATCGTTTGGGCTTCTGCTCGGCGCGGACCAATTGATGCTGGCTTCGGCTTTTCGTTGGAAGACTTTGATTGCCGATACCGTGTCTCTGCAGTACTCTGATCCACCCATGATCATGTTTATCCTCTGGCGTGTCCCACTTGAATATGGGGTGTTATTGTTTCTTCTACCTCGCTTCGGAGGACCGCCATGTCGGCTTTTCGGCTCGGGCAGCTATTCTTCTTCGGCATTGGTTGGCTTCTAGTGCTCGAGGTCCCTTAGACTGACGGAGTTGCCGAGCTCTCCAGCTAGGAATTTTGCCCTAAGCTTGTCTCCCAGGCTCCGGCAGTTGGCCGTCAAATGTCTGTATGCTTTGTGGATTTCGCAGTAGGCTTTTTCGTCGTACGAGGTTGAATTCATGATCCATGTGTTTCGGTTCGTCCTTCCTCGGCCTCGTCCGGCTCCTTGCTCGGCGCTGATTTGATAGTTATGTTCTCCGCTGAAGCTCGGTCCTTCGTGGTGAACGTAGGTGCTGCTCGGGCGATTTCTCGAGTGGGTAAGCTGGCTCGGCGCCCCTTGATTTTTGTTCGCCGATTTTGTCGGTCCGAAGCGTTGGTCCAGGACTTGGAACTCCTCCTCCTCGAGTATGAAAGGCTCGATGCATAGCGTCTTGGATGGTTTGGGGTTTATTTCGCCCGATCTCCTTCCTAAATTCCAATTTATACCACATGTATTTTTTCAAAGCCATGATCGCTCCTTTGTCGCTTACATTTCCTACCTTGGACATCACCGCTTTAAAGCGCCTCATGAAAGTCCTTAACGGTCGACCGGTCCTTGAGATAGCATCCAGAGGTCGGCGTCAGATACTCCTCGGTCCATGAACATGGAATATTGTTTCATGAATTCGGTGCACAGGTCTTTGAAATTGTTGATCGAATTTCGCTCGAGTCTGGAAAACCATTCAAGGGCCGGTTCTCGGAGATTTTCAACGAAGAGAAGACAGAAGCCCGCATCTCGCTCGTCTTCCCTGAGGTTGGATCGCGCCATTGCATTTCGGAACACCCTAATATGCTCCTTAGGATCCGTCATGCCTTCGTATGTTAGGAGTCGAATTTTTCCCGGGTCCGAGACCCTTGCTTCGGTGATGTGTGCGGTGAACGGCGTCATCTGGGCCTCTTCGAGCATTAGGTCCATTTCCGGTGCTGCGCTTGTCGCTTTGTGCACATGAGATCGGATTCCTTTAACCTCGGCGTTTGCCCGAGCCAAATCGGCTCAGATGCTTCGAGAGCATTGCCTCGGCTCGCGGAGTTGGGATCGACAGAGCTATTTCGGTTTACTCTTTGGGACTGGTTCTGATGGCTCGTGTGATCGATCGACAGGAGGTTTTCCTCTTCGTCAATCAAGTCTTGGTCTTGCTCTAAGCGAAGAGCTTCTTCCGAACCTCCAGCGTGTTGCGCCGAGGTGATGTTCGCGTCAGGTTGCGAGGTTGGAGACTCCGTTTGTTCGTGCCCAGCTGCCGTAGAGATTGTCGAGCTGTTAGTGGGTTTGCCTGGTGTTTCGCCAAGCTGCGGGTTTCCTCGTTCGACGACTCCTCTTTGGTTAAGGCGGGGTGGCTCGGTGATATTGGGTCTCAACGCCATGGGTGTCTGCTCTCCAGAGATATGATGTGTTCAGAAAGCTCCCGAGCCTCCTTGATAACTAGCTTTTTGTCATGATTATAAAATCCTAAGCATAGTCATGTCATTGTAATACTTGAGGATGTCAATCCAACCTTGGGGTGAAAGATATTAAAAATACAAGAGATTGATGAAGCTAAGCAAAATTCGGTTTAATTGGGTAAGAATTCTAAAAACAATTGCTTGCGGTATTTAAACAGACACGAAAACAATGTTACAAATCCCACAGAAGGGTTATACTACTACTAGATGACTCCTAAACAATAAAACAACCGATATACTAATTTTACAAAATCAAAACTTAAAATCGGATTATCTAGACAAATATATGCTAAGTGGCAAGATTTTCGAAAACTACTTCTAAAAATCAAACGGTTACCAAATCAATTCCAGATATAAAGCAAGACTCTAGACAATTTCTAAAATATTAAAAATAGCTCAAACACGATTTTACAAATTTATTAAAACTCTATTGCATAATTAAGCTAATTTAAAGATTTGTAGAGAAAACAATTAACTTTGAACAGGGAGAAAATGATTTTTAGTTTTCAAATATTAAAAACAGATTCAAGGTTGGGATTCATTCTTAGGGAGGTTGAAAATTCGAACTTGGGTTTTGAAAACATATTTTTTACACTTTTTAGTGCTATCTCTAAGCCTTAAGAAACCTAACTAGATTTACCCATGGTGTATGGTGTAAATCCTTTCTTCACTCTATCATCCTAACCCATGGTGTATGGTAGAAAGATAAGGTGAAGAACATTAAGCATAGATCTTAAAAAGTGACTTAACTAGCTCCCTAAACATCCATGGTGTATGGGAAAGGATGAGCTAGTCTCTTGGATTTGGTTTTAAGGGATTTCCTAAGTCTCTTTGGGATAAGGAAATCCCTAGATTAAAGAGATCTCCATCGAGAATCTCTAGACCTTAAAACCCCCAAATCCAAGAAGAGAATTAGATGAAGAACAAGAAAATACCCAAAATCTAGTTTTCAACCCCCTTAAATCATCCCAACCACAAAACTTAGTGGATTACTCACAACTCATGTTCATACCTCTCTTAAACATAAGTTTAGAGCTGATGAACATAAGCGGTTTTTAAGAAAAAGAAGGATTTGACTTTAGAAGGATGAAGATACTTGAAATTTATACAAAATACAAGAGTTTTTAAGAAGAGAAATAGCAAGAAACAAACAAGAACTATCAAGAACAAGCAAGAACAATCAAGAACAAGAGAAAGCTTATAAGATAAAAACACTTGATTAAAAACTGAATGATTTATTACAAGCACACACATACTCTTTATATAGAGTTTTAAATATGGCTCTTGGCCTAAAAAGAGGGGTTAAGGGGCAAGAGACAAGGGGCAAGGGACAAGGGGCAAGGGACAAGGGGCAAGGGACAAGGGACCTCTCTAATCCCACTTTTACTAAAGCATAAACACTTTTTGGAGCACTTGCAAGTGGTATCTTTTGGTTCGGGTACATGGATTGATCGATCTGTATCTTTTGCACTACTGCACCGTTTGACTTGAAATCACCACCAAAGTAAAGCTAACTCAATTTCCTAAAACTCTCATGAAGACTGTAGAGGCTAAATCGCAATGAAAACCCTTCATCCGAGCTGATCGTTCCGTTTGGTCGCCAAACTTCCAGACGGACATGTTGTTAATTAAATAGCCGTATCTTCTGAACCACTGACCATAATGACTTGAAATAACCTCTGAACGAAAGGTAACTCATTTTTCTATGAGTTTTATGAAGATTGCGGAGGCTGAATCGGAATGGAAAGTCTTTGTAGAGTCTGATCTTTAAGTCGCTTTAGGTGGCATGGATTTGAATCGGTTGCAACATCTCGGTACAGCAAGTCAGATGACATCAATTTGCTCTCTACTTGTTCCTAGCTCATCATCTTATGTTTCCAGCTTACACATTGTCGCCAAATCCATAGAATAACCTGAAATGATGCATATATACAAAAGAAAATGCAAATGCAAATGCAAATGTTCTAAATCCTATAAATGATCAAATACTATGATTATACTTAGCTATAAATAAAATATGGATGAAAACTTATTCTAAATGCATGATAAATATGCGAAATATATGAGTATATCAACTCCCCCAAACTTGCCTTTTGCTTGCCCTCAAGGAAACCAAATTCAAGCTAGGAAGAGATGATTAAAAACGGGGGCTCAAATCCAAAAGTTTTTTTTTCAAATGTATCAACTCAAAGTCCTTGTTCTCAGTTCTAGGATGCAGTACACAAGCATTTACTCAAAAGGACTTAGCCATAGTCATCACATATCAAATTACAAATCATGACTTGTTTATTCCAAGCAATCCAAGAATTCTAACCTTTAACATTCATTAAGCTCAAACCGTGAATAAAACTTGTGCTTTTAAAACCGAATACATTTGGCAAGGGGCAAGGCTATGAGATAAAAATGATCTCATTCAAATGGGTACTCCAAGCTTTGATTTCTCTCGAAAAGGTTTGAACTTATGCATAATGCTAAAGGTAAAAGGCAATGCATGGATACATGACTAGACTCACATCTACCCAAGTATACTAACAATGATCCTAATCCCTTTTTCATTCATTTTTTTGATTTCCAAGCTCACTCACCCTCTAGAGACTACCCAAATCAACAAGGCTAGAACGCCAAGCATAAACCCACAAGAACTCCATTTTAAACACACTCTCTTTTAGGGAAACTTCTTCTACTTTGCTTAAGGCTAGTGGTATGGTCATAAATATTAGCTCTTTTCTTTCTTTTGATAGCTTTCTTCTAAAAATATTTATTTTATGCATTTGGCCTCTAGGGCTCTTTTTCTTTCTTTTGAGATTTTTCTTATCACAAATCAAGATCAACCACTAGAAATATGTATCCCTTTTTCATCTTTTTCCTTAACACCTTCTCATTCTCAAACCTGTGAACTCCCAATTCCCAATCAAGCCTAAAACTAGCTAAAAAATGCAAAGCTAGCAACATTATGAGAGCCTAAACATGTCGCCCAAAACCTAACACTTTATGCCAAGTTCAAACAGAAAATAAGGCCTCACAATTTGCAATCACACACGAAATTTGGCTTGAAATAAGGCAAGGGTCAAGGTGTGGTATTCTTTTTAGGCTTACAAAGAGTGGTGAAGTGAATAAGAAAGCCTAAATATTTTTTTTTTTGTAATCCATGTATTCTTTTTCAAAAGTACAAGCATGATAATTAGATGTTCATTTTAAGGTTCCGATTTTTAAGTATTGATTCAATTCATGCTTTTTCAACTTTAAGCCAAGAAAATCAAATCAAATGATCCAAGCATGGTTAGAACTTAATTTCAAAGTTGTACAAGGCATCAAAGAACTACTAACAAGGGCAATGAACCAATACATGAGCTTAAAACACTTTTAAAGGAATTTTTTCATCATTGCCCCCTATGCATATGAGTGATGCAACATATATGATAAAAATCTAGACTCAATTCTACAATATTTGATAATGCAAATGCAAGCTATATGAATTTTTTTTTTGAAATTTTTATGAATTTTTCTGATTTTTTTTTTTTTTTTTTCTATGCAAAATATTTTTATGAATGTAAGAAGACTCAAAAATAAAAACACAAAATAAGATCAAATAAAAAATGTCAAAGCACAAACTCTCCTCCCCCAAACTTGAATGACACCGTCTCGGTGTTAAACAAATTCAAGAGAAGAAACACAAAAATAAAAATAAAAATGCATGTTATATACAAAGTTTGGCGTTTTTGGTACCTTGAAGTTTATTGTGCTTAGGCCTTGTAGGCTCGGTTCTTGGTTCTCCATTTCACTTGTTCCTGCTCACACACACTCAAAAGAGAAAGCATAAATTTCATACAAAAATATATACAATGATAGTCATGGGATTGCCTCCCAAGCGCGCTTTGTTTAAAGTCTCTTAGCTTGACTTTCCTTACAAATCTTTTTAGGCTGGTGGGGGGTCTTGGAAAGGCAACATGGTGCTCTCCTTGCTGCAGTCACTCGCCATGTAGGGCTTGACTCTGTGCCCATTCACTGTGAAATTTTCTCCACTCTTTCCAACCAAAGTTACAGCGCCATATGGTAGTACCTCCTTTATCGCAAACGGCCCGGACCATCTAGACTTGAGCTTTCCGGGAAACAGCTTCAGTCTTGAGTTATAGAGTAGAACCATGCCTCCCTCTTTGAGCTCCTTGTGTACCAACTTCTTGTCATGAAAGGCTCTGGTCCTTTCCTTGTAAATCTTGGCGCTCTCATAAGCGTCCATCCTTAGCTCATCAAGTTCTTGAAGTTGTATTAATCTCTTTTCTTGGGCCGTCTTGAGATTGTAGTTGAGTTGCTTCACGGCCCAAAGAGCTTTGTGCTCTAACTCCACAGGAAGGTGACAAGACTTGCCATAGAGGAGGTTAAAAGGCGTGGTTCCAATGGGAGTTTTGTAGGCTGTTCTATACGCCCAAAGAGCGTCATCTAGCTTGCTAGACCAGTCCTTCCTTGTGACTCCCGCGGTTCTCTCCAAGATGGTCTTGATTTGCCTGTTTGAAACCTCCACTTGGCCACTTGTTTGAGGGTGATAGGGCGTGGCCACCTTGTGCTTAACACCATGTTTCTTCAAGAGACTTTCAAAAATTTTGTTGATGAAGTGGCTGCCTCCGTCACTAATCACCACTTTAGGGACTCCAAATCTTGGGAAGATGATTGTTTTGAAGAGTGTAACCACCACCTTTGAATCGTTTTTTGGTGAGGCTATGGCTTCCACCCATTTAGACACATAATCTAATGCTACAAGGATGTACTTGTTGCCATAAGATGATGGAAATGGCCCCGTAAAATCGATTCTCCATACGTCAAAGATCTCCACTTCAAAGATTGGTACTTGTGGCATCTCGTTTCTTTTGGTGATGTTCCCGGCTCTTTGGCATGCTTCACATGACTTGATGAATTGATGTGCATCTTTGAAGAGTGTAGGCCACCAGAACCCAGCTTGGAGAACCTTTGTAGCTGTCTTAAAACCCGCAAAATGACCTCCATATGTCATACCGTGGCAATGGAGAAGTATGTTTCTCGCCTCTTCTCTTGTGACACATCTTCGGTATAGGCTGTCCACGCACCTTCTGTATAGGTAAGGGTCATCCCAAAAGTAGTGTGAGACGTCCCTCATAAATTTCTTCTTGTGGTACCGGTCCATATGAGTAGGCTCCTCTCCACATGCTAAGAAGTTAACAATATCCGCATACCAAGGGAGATCTTCTTCTCTTAGACTTAAAACTTCTTCAAGCTTCTCTTCTAGCCTTGCACATACCACGGTATTGACCATCATAAGCTGCTCTTCAGGGAGTGAGTCGTCCAGAGGTAAGATTTCTTCCACTCTCATCCGTGAAAGATGATCCGCTACACCATTCTCTATGCCTTTCTTGTCTTTGATCTCCATATCGAATTCTTGCAAGAGAAGGATCCACCTCAGGAGCCTTGGCTTGGTATCCTTCTTAGAGTAGATGTACCTCAGTGCTGCATGGTCAGTGTATACTATCACCTTAGAACCCACCAGGTATGACCGGAACTTCTCAAATGCAAAAACAACCGCTAGGAGCTCCTTTTCGGTAGTTGCATATTTCACTTGTGTATCGTCCAAGGTGCGGCTAGCATAGTAGATAACATGCAACCTCTTGTCTTTCCTCTGCCCCAAGACAGCTCCTACAGCATAGTCACTAGCGTCGCACATGATCTCAAAAGGAAAGTCCCAATCCGGAGCTTGGACTATCGGTGCGGTTACTAGCGCTCCCTTAATGGTTTTGAACGCTTGGTGGCATTCCTCATCAAAGTTGAACTCGGCTTCTTTGCATAGTAGTCTTGTTAGAGGACGTGCTAGCTTTGAGAAATCTTTGATAAACCTCCTGTAGAAGTCGGCATACCCCAAGAAACTTCTTATGCTTTTCACGTTAGCCGGAGGCGCCAAAGTGAGCATCACTTCCACTTTTGCTCTATCCACTTCAATGCCTTTTCCTGAAATCTTGTGACCAAGGACAATACCCTCTGTTACCATGAAGTGGCATTTCTCCCAATTGAGCACGAGATTGGTCTCCTCACACCTCTTGAGTACCCTGCACAAATTAGACAAACAAACACCAAAGGAAGAGCCATACACGGAGAAATCATCCATGAATACCTCAACCATCTCCTCAATCAAATCAGAAAATATAGACATCATGCATCTTTGAAATGTAGCAGGAGCATTACATAAACCAAAAGGCATTCTCCTATATGCATATGTTCCATAAGGACAAGTGAATGTTGTCTTTTCTTGATCATTAGGGTGAATCGGGATTTGAAAGAAGCCACTATAAC
Source organism: Alliaria petiolata (assembly GCA_020283515.1). Classification (NCBI taxonomy): domain Eukaryota; kingdom Viridiplantae; phylum Streptophyta; class Magnoliopsida; order Brassicales; family Brassicaceae; genus Alliaria; species Alliaria petiolata. Next base: position 26,438,594 of record JAHZTW010000001.1, read on the forward strand.
CGTCTAGAAAACAGTAATAGGGGTGGTTGGCTAATATTTCTAGCATTTGATCAATGAATGGCAGTGGAAAGTGGTCTTTCCTAGTGGCTTTGTTAAGTTTCCTATAGTCTATGCACATTCTATGGCCGGTCATAACTCTAGTAGGAATTAACTCATCTTTTTCATTTTTTATAACTGTGATGCCCCCTTTCTTAGGTACCACATGGACTGGAGAGACCCACGTGCTATCACTGATAGGGTATATCACGCCAGCCTCTAGGAGTTTTAGGATTTCTTTTTTAACCACTTCTTTCAAATTAGGATTCAAACGTCTTTGGTGTTCAATTGAAGAAGTGTTCTCATCATCTAAATGAATCCTATGAGTACAAAGTAATGGTGAAAGGCCCTTGATATCACTAAGAGAATACCCAATGGCCTTTCTATACTTTCTCAATTCCCTAAGGAGGGTGTCTAACTCATCATCATTCAGATTGTCATTAACAATGACCGGGTAAGTGTTATTTGTACCTAAGAAAGCGTACCTTAGTCCAATTGGTAGCTGCTTGAGGTCCACCTTTGGGGCTAGCAACTCACTCCAGTCCTCCCCTTGGTTTGTGTTGAGGCCACTGTCCTCTTCGTTTCCTCTTAAGCCAGCATCAATTCCAAAAGCAGGACGTTACATATCCAGCTCCAAGTAGGCGTCTTCCTCTTCTTTCAAAACCTTGCGTGAGTCTAATAGTTTGGCATACTCTTGTGTTTCCTCATTAAGATACCCAAACTCTCCACATTCTGTGGTCAAGGCTAGCAAGAGGTTGTCCTCTTGGTTTAGTTCTTCAAGCAATTCATCAGCCAAAAGATCCATAGCCTCTATGTAGAAGACTTGACCATCAATCGTTGGTTTCTTCAAAACCTCATTGATATCGAAGTTAAGTTTGATGTCCTTTCCCAAGTGCAACGAAATCTTGCCATTCTTGACGTCTATTATGGCTCCAGCAGTTGCCAAAAACGGTCTTCCAAGGATTAGAGGATCCTTGGGTTCTTCATCCATCTCAAGAACAACAAAGTCCGTGGGGACATTCACGTTGCTTATCCTCACGGGTAGGTCTTCAAGCATTCCTACCGGGAGCCTTACACTTCTGTCAGCCAAGNCACCAAAACCACCTAAAGTCACTCAAAATTTTCAAGTTAAAATATATTTCTAATAAGTGGATTTGAAGTTACATTTTCAAATCATTAGTTCAAAATAACATGCCATTTAAAAAACAAATTCAAGTTAAAATATTTTGAATAACACATTTTCAAACCATTACTTCTATAACATGAGATTTTAAAATTGTGTGTTATCATATAAAATATCATACAATAATCGATGGTACGGGAGAAATAACCTTAATTTATATTTATGAATTTTATTTTAGGAAAGAACTAAAAAGCCAGAAGTTTCCTTTCCCCGATCCACTTCGTCTTTTAGGGTTTTGGTCCTCTCTTGATTTTCCTCTTTGATTGATCTCGTTGGATCATGTTTCCTCAGGATTTTCAAGCTTATTGGAGTTCGCAGCTGCCTCATTCCGTTCGAAATATCTTCCCCTTCGTCCGAAAGATCTTCTTCCATCGATCTTCCCCTTCGTCTTCGATGGAGATGTGCGAGAGAGATGCTCGTGGAGCTAGAGATGGGTCTGATTTCATCGAGGTGATTAACAACCATACTTCCTAAGCTCTTGATTAAACGCTAATACTAGTTTTCAATTTTTCCCAAAATTTTCAAGTTCTGTAATCCAAGTTTTGTAATCCAAGTTTGCTGCCAGTCGTCTGTTACATTTTCAAAGAGTAGGCAACTTGTTGAACAACATCTAAGTCGAATTTTGCATCTTGTTTCTTCATCACTTAGGAAGCTGAGCGAGTGATGCAGTACAAAGGAGGACTGTTACATTCTCCAAAAAAGTCCATTGTCTGTTTTTTGCTCTCCTCAATCTCCAACGCGGTTTCTGCTGAGACCGTCTTTTACATCACCAGTGATGGGAGTGCTTATACACCGCACCCATGGGTGTTCATTCTGATTCTCGCTAGCTGGGCAACTAAATTAATTGTTGTGCTTGCTTTAATCTGGTTTGTACACATCATGCTGAAAAAGATTAGGAAGACGCCGGAAGTTGATGGGATAGCTGTAGTTGAAGAGATAGCTGTAGCTGAAGGGATGGCTGGAGTTGAAGGGATAGCTGGAGTTGAAGGGATAGCTGTAGCTGAAGGGATAGCTGGAGTTGAAGGGATAGCTGAAGTTGAAGGGATAGCTGAAGTTGAAGGGAAGAAAGAAGAAGAAGAGAAGAAAGAAGAAGTAGAACGGACGAGGATTACAGATTTTGAACTTGATGCTAATAAGTTCAGGTCAACGTATAGGAAATTGAAGGCTGGCAATGAATTGGCTGTTTCGAATAAAACATTAGCAAGTGAAGGTGATGGGATTGTGGTGGTTGAAGGTGTATACAATCGTCGCAAGGTTGCGGTTAAAAAGGTTACTTGGTCCTTAGACGATCCTGATAAGAAGGTTGAGGATGTTATGGATGAGATGTTCAGACTGTACCGCATCGATAGTCATCCGAGCATACTACATTGCTACGGCGTCCAGTCGTCCGAAGAAGGTTCTGTTGAGCTGATTCTAGAATGCTGGGAATGTTCTTTAGAGAAACTTGTTAAATATTGCTCAAACGAAAGGAATTACAGAGGTACTCTGAGGGAGGATGAGTTGGGCTTCTTAAATGGCTATACGAGAGATCATTTGTGGGACAGTTCAGGCGATGCTTCAACTCTACTTCACGAGATAATCAAGGATATTCTATCAGCTGTGGCACACATGCATGATCAAGGAATGGTCCATGCCAACTTAAGCGTTAAAAATGTTTTTATAACATTTCATCAGGGGAAGTTGGCTGCCAAGATTGGCGGGCTGGACAAAGCACATGAAAACCAAAGCAAGGAACATTTTGCACAGGATGTGCGCTCTCTTGCGTTTCTGCTTGTATATGCCATATCTGGTACGTATCCCGAGATGGCTGGGAACAGTGTTTCATTAGCTACAGTCGCCCGATTTCCAGAAGCTGCTAATCTCATCGAGGGGATGACCCGGCACATAAGGAATCCTTCACGGTAATATCATCTTCATCGTATTTTTTTTCTCTAATTATTTACCTGACTCATGAAACTCATCGATGCGCCTCCTTTGCCTTTGCCAGTCTTGATGCAAGACAAGCACTAAACCATCCCTATAATTGGCCGGATGATCGGAAGGTTCGTTTCCTGGATTTGGCAAAACTGAAATTTGCTAACAGCATTGCAAGAAGTACCGTCAATGTGACAGTGCAGTTTAGCCTACCAAGGGTTTTAGGAGCTTCGCGTGGAAATTGGCTTGTTGGCCTCGAAGATGCATTCAAAGCACACATCCGTAGACTGAGGTATAAGCAAATATCGGTGCATTACAATGAGCATAGTTTTTTCGACTTGATAAGATGTGTGAGAAACACTCACCAGCATCTCGACGAGTTCTCCCCAGAGATGCGGAGCCTTGTAGGAACCTCCCCTACGTCAATTCATGTCTACTTCACCAAAAAGTTTCCACTCTTGGTGGTAGAAGTTCATAGGATAGTTTCCAAACACTTTGCCACTGATACGCTATTCGGTGCGTTCAAAGATCAACTATAAAAAAGGTATTATTTGTTGGAAGAAGTCAATGCGAGAAGTGAGGAGAGAACGAGTCTGAAGCTACTTAAGTTGTTTTGTCTTTTTCAAATAAAGACCTGTTGTTTCGGTCAAAGTAGTTGCAGGAGAAGGTTTGTTTCTCTGCATTATTTTAGGAGCTTTCTGTTGATGTAATGGCTATAAAAGGCCAACTTATTGGATCCGAGATTTTCTGGTCAACAATATCAATTACTTTACATTTTATTAGTCTCTTTAAAGTTGATGTAGTTTTCTGAAAAGTTTAGGATAAAGGAATGCATTAGCATTAGTTGAAATATAGATCCACGTCATATACAGTTTGAAATTTGTGGGGTTCAGCTCAATATATTTAATTTTGTGTATTCAAATACAATATCTATAAATGCCAAAAAAAAATATTTACAATTTACGTATAATAATGAAATTTCATACTAATGGACCGATCTGGTTATTTATTGCCTGCAACTGTTATTTAAATATAGCGCAACAAAAAAGTCAAATTCCATATATTCAACACCAACACCTAATAAAGAAATCACAGTTTCTTTATCCAAAACCAAAATAAACTATATCTAAACAAAACACATCAACTACTCTACACTGACATATCACACCTTTTGCAGCAACAAAGCTGTCACACACATCGAATCTATGCATTACTCAGATCATAAGAGGACCATAGTGACAAATCAGTGGCGGATTTGGAAAAACAAACAAAAAAAGGGACTTGCTCGGATCAAACCTTAGGGGTTGTTGAACGCTTTGCTTTTCAGCTTGATCCGGAACTTGGTAATGGGACGAGCTTCTGATGGCTCAGCCTTTGTTTCTGATGGCTCAGCCTTTGTTTCTGATGGTGCTGATGCCTCGGCCTTTGTTTCAGCTTTAGTCAATATGGCACCATCACTTGGTCCCTCTGTTTTAGCCTCCGTAACTATCTCTATCTTCTTTGTAGCTGGATCCGAAGAGCTGTTCAGAAGCTTCGCCATTTCCTTCTCCTTTTGTTTCTTCTCTTTCTTTAACCGTTTCTTCTCTAGATAAACCGGGTCTTCTCTTTTCCTCTTCTTCTCTTTCTTTTCCTTGTCTTTCTTCTTTTCCCTTTCTTTACCAACCGAAAGTGTTTGAAGGCTCGCGTATTTCTGCTGGGCCTCGTTGCCCATACTATGCTCTTGTGGCAAGAAGCTGGGCGCTCCGATTTCTTGGTTATTATTATCTGCTTTTTGGCTTGTGGAAGTTTTCCCAGACTCAGCAGTGCACTGCAACTCTTTCCCAAAAGTATCGCCTTCGCTTACAAATTTTACACTGCCGATGCTTGCAGTCATGCGAGACCCAACATCATGACACGAGTTTACTTCCTCCACGTGGTTCTGATTGCTTATGCTCACAGCATCGGCTGAGATTCTCTGTGGAGCGTCTACAGAAGCTGAACTAGTTTGTCCTCGGTCTATATCAAGGCGTACCAAAATCCCTTGAGATCTTTCCATGGATCGTGCTGATCCCTGGGCTCTGCTGGTTGCACCAGATGGTCTGACCTTGATCCGTAACTTCTTGATCTCGTGACTAACAGTCACCACATCAGGTTCTTTTTGAGGTTCCTTTGTTGGAGGATTTGCTTCCCTGTTAGCTAACTCGTCTGTTGGGGCTTCACCATCCGAAAAAATCTCATGAACAATGGGATTTTCTTGCAAAGGTTGGTTTCGATTTTCCATGCGAGGTTCAAGATGCTGTGTCTCATAAAGTGATGCTGCAACAGGTTCTGGCAATTCTAGTTCAGGAGCAACAGGCATGAACATTTCCTGTGATCTTACAGGAACACCAAAAGGAGCACCATCCAGCGATTTTCCTTTGGCATCTCCAAGTGCCAAAAGTGAAGGCCCCCCTGCCTCTGCTCCTGGAACTGAAAATACATTATTCGGCTCAATGCAGGCCTCCACATCAACAAGTTGCAAAGGTTTTTCTTTGGGCACTCCAAACAACGTTGGTGGTCTGAAAATGAGATAACAATAAGTATATTCTTTTTCAGAATGACGATAAATATGGTGATAAGCAGAAGAAGACAAAGAAAAGTTCCCTCTTGGCTCAAAGTGAAGACACTTGGATTCCAAACAAAATTCAATAAAAGAAGCAAACTAATGTACCCAAACACGATGCGTCAGATAGAAGCTTTTTCATAGCTTAAGAGGATCTGTTAAATAATCTTATGACTCAGCATTACTTGTCATAAGTGGCAAAAATTACTCACTAGACGCTTCACCTAAGAAATGCAGTAAACATGGTTAGTTAGAATCTTGTCCATCGGAATTATTTGACTAATAAACTCTTTAGCTCAAGAACGACTGAGCTATAAAATCCTTAAGTTTAACGACTACCTACACGCTACCATACTGAATAACGAAACAAATGCACCACATGAGAATGAGTACTTGTAAAAATAATCTGGCAGAAATTAATGTAAAGGTCACAGACCTTCCAGCGAGGATTTGAAAAATGCAGAACAAATGGTGGCGAAGAAACTCATTGTTGAATACTACATGGCTCTTGAAAAGATCCAGCAAACCCAGAAGACTGACAGTGTCAACACAATCATCTGAGTCACATCCAACTGCTATTTGGCATAACCGCATTGTGTGTGCACAATTTAACCTGACCTGTAGTCAAGCAGCAAGTATATAAAACGAAAAAACAAATGAACTCTACCAAAATCAGAAAGCAGATATGTTCTAGCAAGAGAATGTAACCAACCTCTCAGAGATGACTCTTCCACCACGTATTTCATAAACAACGAAAGTGCAGAGGTTATGCCTTTGGATTGGTACTCGATGTCAAGAAGTGCCCTACTTGCTTCTAAGCGTACTTGCAATATTGTATCCGAATTTCGGAAAGGTTCAATAAGTTTACAGATGTGTTCCTGAAGTCAGTAAATTTATTGCTATCAGTGATGTATCTATGTTATAAGGAGCACTTGGAGAAAAAATTGAAAGGGAAAAACTTACGAAGCTGATGGAGTCAGAAAGCTTGAGAGCAGTTTGTGCCAACGTTCGGATGCAGCTAATTGTTAAGATGCCATTGTAGCTTGGCATCAGCCTAGTACAAACATACTCTCAGTAATAAATTCTGTTAAAATCTACAATATCACAAACATCAAACAAGAAGTTACCTGTCAAACTGCAAGAGTCTGTCAATGCGCTTCAGAAGAGGGGCCAAAAACGTAAGACTCTGCCAGAGAAACAAAGAAACGAGAAGTACTGAGCAAGCAAAACATGTATCACGCTATTATATTGAAGTTCTGAATTCACATCTTTGCAAATGAACTGAATGAAATGGTGCTCCGCTTTTTTATCATAAACACTGTCGGCCTCCACGACCAAAACTTTTCTTTTTCATAAAAGTATGAGACGTCCATAACGCTATATGGACCAATAAAGCTCCAAATAAATTTTACAGCTAATATACTACTGCCCCTAAATCGTAGGGTGGCCTTTTCAAGAGAACAATCACACACCTGTTGGCCGAATTCAAGATCACCAACTGACTGAACAAGCACAGCAAGCCAGAATACATCAGAATAGGGATTTCCACTGTTGTCATTGTACTACAAAAAATGGAAAAGGAAAAAATGGCGAAATCAGCAATATGTTAAAATGAACTGGAAATGAGCGAGTAGAGAAATCTCTTCTTTGATAGATGAAAGAAAATCAAAGCAGCGCAATAACGAGTAGCACAGCTTTTATTTGAAGGCTCAAACTTTACCCTACTTTTACATGTTACATGACAGAATCAAACTAAGAACATGTATACCTTTAGTAGCTGTAAAATAAATTCAACAGCCTCTCGAGGGCTTTTCGCCTCAGCACCCCTAACCATTGCAATGGCATGTGGAATGGCCTAGCAAGTGAAAATAAGTTTAGATAAGTAGTATATTCAAAGAGACAGCATGCTAATACTACTGCAATAAAAATGAAAAATATGACTCAGGAGATTCAATCCACAGTTCCCTACTTAGACATTTTTATCACAAGGTTCAAAGTTACAAAGAAGAAATGGATTCAACTTAACAATAACTAATAAAAGCCACTGACACTAACCGAAACAGAAAAGCTAACTGTTAGAAACCATAGAATCAGGGGAAATAACCATGGATAACCCCAGAGCAAAGTAGGCTGAAGTGAGAAACTAGGAATCACACCCTCTGCCTGATGATTTTTCCGAAAAAGTTGAACACGAAAGGAAGCTTCTAGATTTACGTCCTTATGCTCATTATTTTCTTTGTTGGCTCAACATTCATTATTTGGGTATTTCACCACTACATAGTAATAAGAACCCTAATAATTTTTCAGGAGGTACCCAATTTCTATACTAAGCAGGAGCCAGTAAAAGTTTCTGTTATATCAAAATGATATTTAATAGCATACCCAGCTAACAGCTGAGATCAATGCGTGACATTATATCAAGCTCATACCCTACCTCAAGAATAAAATATTCTGGGAAATCACGGAAGTCGTTTGGCCTGAAAGGAAAATATCGGTTAATGAGAAATCTTCCGCTGGTTTCCAAAGAGAGGTCCAAATATTATAAGGCTCCAAACTCACTTGGGGAGTCCAATCTCCGCATCAAATCTTCTACTTTTATAAAACCTTATTAGATGTTGCAAACCTGCCCAGTCAGTCTCCTGATAGAAATAGAAATGAGCCTAAATCAATCATTGCACTAAGACTTGTTTCAAATGGCACAGAAAGTAGTGCCGGTGACCTTTAGAAAGATGCAGTTTACAAAAATAAGTTGAATGATGGCATACTTTGCAGTTCAAACCAACAGACATGCACACTCTAAGAATTTCAAAATAGAAACAGATAAAAACTGGTCAACGTAGAATTCATGATCTAATACTTTTGTAGCAACGCCTTTTGCTATTCTTCATGCTATGCACTATTTCGTAATCTCAAACTAGTTGTTTACATCAACAAGTTATAAGATTATCATAGTTCTAGACACACTTGGAACATCAGATTGAACAATTTATATCATACCTCTGATGCCGTTTTGGCCAATGCAAAAGCTGCCCCAATCCGTATTCTCCAGAAGACCTACATGTCACAATACTTTCTAGGAGAAATGAACTTCATCTTAAAACTGGTTCTAGAAACAAGTACATAAGAAACGAACAAAACCTTGGAGTCTGTGAGAATATTGTTGAGTGCATTCACAATAGAAAATGAGTGTTGTTTTAAAGCTTCCAGTGACGCAATTGCTTGTGCCTGAGCAACAACATCTCCATCCTTCTCTAATTGATTGACCTGATCCACAATCACAGAAACCGACATGTGTGAGAAGCGTAGTCAACAAACAAGTGTCGGATCTTCAGATGACTAGAATTTGCAGGACAACACACACAAATACAAAACGACTCAGTTATATAATACCTAAGCGGCATAGTTCATTAGCTATCTTGTCATGAAGAAACCATGCAGAAAGTGGGAGACAAAGTCAACGTGATGTACACAACAGATGTTCAAGAAGTGTCAGAGCAGATCTCTTACCCACATTTGTAGGGGCTGGTGAAGGTGAACCTCAGTAATATATTCCATCTCAGGGTCAGCTTTAATCCAAGCCAAGGGAGATTCGATACTGCAGAGAAAGATTCAATCTCTCAGTTTTTTTTCTTGTGTTGTTGCAAGGGATGTAAACAGACCAGGAATGCCCAAAATAGTGTATCACAGAAACCCACCTCGTTTTATTGTCTAAAGGTGCTACAGCATCAACATTCTCGTCAGTCCCATCAGGTTTTCCTGCCTTCTTTGGTTTTTGATAGCGTTTAGCAGCAAGTTTAGAATGACATGGTAATTCTAGTAGCTGCCATCTGTCTCCAGCCATAGGTAACTTTGGATGATCTGACATTCCATCGAGTTCATAAACCCTTATACTCATAATACCGGGCCAGCCAACATCCACATCTCGATTTTCTGAATCAGAATTAGCACCGATAACTGATAGTCTTGCATCGAGCGAAGCCGTGCATTCACGCAGAGCAGCCATTTCAACAATGTTTTTCCTTTTGTTGTAAGACAAACCAATCCTGGTATATTAAAGCACTAGTTAAAAAATATTGCGATAAGATTTAACAAAGATCCAGTTATCAGTAGAATTAAGTTCAGAAGAAAAAAACTCATAATACAAAAATTATACCTCAGCACGGGACAACCACAATATGCAACCCAGCGCTGAAAAAATTCTTTGAGAAATGGACGCTCGAGATTCCCAATCTTATTAGCAAATTGCCGAAACTGCAGCTCAAAAGTGGTAGAGAAACACACATATTAGAAACTGTGTTAGAGAATTCAAGCTGAAAGATAATCAGTGAACCAAGAAGAGAAATAGACAAGACATGGAAATGTGTTATCTATTTGCATACTATTATGACTTATGAGTTCTTGAACCAAGTTATGGTTGGAAGGCCATAACAAGTTATGGTTGAGTGGCATATTTACAACATAATAGAGAAGTATATCAAGTCACAGCTGAGAGACAGATCCATTTCAATAAAAAAATATGTTCCAGGAGCAAGAAAATATTCAGTTAAGAAAAGCTCCCACAGAGAAAGTCCCAGAATCCGTTCTGACCTTTAGTGTTCTCAGCTAACCCAAATGCTAACATTAGATGATTATCTTAGGAACGCACATATCCCAGGTACATTTACTTTACACTGACAGTTCAAAATGCTTTCTGATATTTTCAATTTTTCTCTATGTAACCAACTAAAACTAAAGGAAGTACGTGGATCTTTTCTAACGTAACTTGTAACAAACAAACACAGCTTATCTAGATAAGTAGTCATGTTACCTCCTTCGTGCTAAGGGACCGTATAGCATTAGATGGATCCTTGGCTCGAGAAATAATTTTTTGTAAAATCTGTAAATCATAGAGTAGAAGAAGATTTATCAATCACGTAGCTAAGTAAACTGACAAGGGTATTTGTCTGAAAAAAAGAGAGCACTATGTCCATACTTTGCGGAAGGAGTCCGAGCCCATTTGCTTCTCCAACATCTGAAGGACTGCTCCCTTCAAAAATAAGTCAGTGAAGAATTATCCTTCATAACATACAAACGCATGCAAGATCATGTAAACTTATCCCAACAAAGTCATACACGCCCACACAAGTTTTAGAGCAGGGAATGATGAATAAGAAAAGAAAAAGATTTCCTACTGATTTCCATGATCGTATCTTCCCGTGCATCCCAATAGAATGAGTTCCAAATAGGTCCTTGCAAGAAGGAGATGCGCTCAAGCACATTGCACCACTATCATCAGCTTTACATACGGCACAATTTGCCTGCACTTGCATCAATTTTTTTAGGAGAATCCAGATAAGAGGTTAGTGGTTTTGTTCAAAAGTGGTTACAGAGGCATCCAGGGAAGAAAAGCTCTAGTAGTACGCTAAACCTTGTATCTCCGGTATCGAGCTTCATTATTTCCCAAGAACTGCTTGATAAACATATCTGTTAAGAAACCAGCAAGGCCATCAAGGAGCCAATCTGATATAACAACATGGACAATCATCAATCACAAGATTACATGCCTTCACGAGATATTGATATAACAACCAAAGAAAGTGTAGAAAAATGTCACAAGCCTACCATCATTTGGTGACTCAGGAGTAATATAAACTCCAAACCACTGTTTTGCTAGGGCAGATGCAAGTTTAATACGTGTACCTATTGTCTGCAAAGACAATCTAAGCTCTATCAGATTCGTGCATAAAGGAACTAATAAGATGACAAAACAACAAAAAAGGAAAAAACCT
>JAHZTW010000001.1:26502373-26529330 GCA_020283515.1 Alliaria petiolata
CATGAAGAAACCATGCAGAAAGTGGGAGACAAAGTCAACGTGATGTACACAACAGATGTTCAAGAAGTGTCAGAGCAGATCTCTTACCCACATTTGTAGGGGCTGGTGAAGGTGAACCTCAGTAATATATTCCATCTCAGGGTCAGCTTTAATCCAAGCCAAGGGAGATTCGATACTGCAGAGAAAGATTCAATCTCTCAGTTTTTTTTCTTGTGTTGTTGCAAGGGATGTAAACAGACCAGGAATGCCCAAAATAGTGTATCACAGAAACCCACCTCGTTTTATTGTCTAAAGGTGCTACAGCATCAACATTCTCGTCAGTCCCATCAGGTTTTCCTGCCTTCTTTGGTTTTTGATAGCGTTTAGCAGCAAGTTTAGAATGACATGGTAATTCTAGTAGCTGCCATCTGTCTCCAGCCATAGGTAACTTTGGATGATCTGACATTCCATCGAGTTCATAAACCCTTATACTCATAATACCGGGCCAGCCAACATCCACATCTCGATTTTCTGAATCAGAATTAGCACCGATAACTGATAGTCTTGCATCGAGCGAAGCCGTGCATTCACGCAGAGCAGCCATTTCAACAATGTTTTTCCTTTTGTTGTAAGACAAACCAATCCTGGTATATTAAAGCACTAGTTAAAAAATATTGCGATAAGATTTAACAAAGATCCAGTTATCAGTAGAATTAAGTTCAGAAGAAAAAAACTCATAATACAAAAATTATACCTCAGCACGGGACAACCACAATATGCAACCCAGCGCTGAAAAAATTCTTTGAGAAATGGACGCTCGAGATTCCCAATCTTATTAGCAAATTGCCGAAACTGCAGCTCAAAAGTGGTAGAGAAACACACATATTAGAAACTGTGTTAGAGAATTCAAGCTGAAAGATAATCAGTGAACCAAGAAGAGAAATAGACAAGACATGGAAATGTGTTATCTATTTGCATACTATTATGACTTATGAGTTCTTGAACCAAGTTATGGTTGGAAGGCCATAACAAGTTATGGTTGAGTGGCATATTTACAACATAATAGAGAAGTATATCAAGTCACAGCTGAGAGACAGATCCATTTCAATAAAAAAATATGTTCCAGGAGCAAGAAAATATTCAGTTAAGAAAAGCTCCCACAGAGAAAGTCCCAGAATCCGTTCTGACCTTTAGTGTTCTCAGCTAACCCAAATGCTAACATTAGATGATTATCTTAGGAACGCACATATCCCAGGTACATTTACTTTACACTGACAGTTCAAAATGCTTTCTGATATTTTCAATTTTTCTCTATGTAACCAACTAAAACTAAAGGAAGTACGTGGATCTTTTCTAACGTAACTTGTAACAAACAAACACAGCTTATCTAGATAAGTAGTCATGTTACCTCCTTCGTGCTAAGGGACCGTATAGCATTAGATGGATCCTTGGCTCGAGAAATAATTTTTTGTAAAATCTGTAAATCATAGAGTAGAAGAAGATTTATCAATCACGTAGCTAAGTAAACTGACAAGGGTATTTGTCTGAAAAAAAGAGAGCACTATGTCCATACTTTGCGGAAGGAGTCCGAGCCCATTTGCTTCTCCAACATCTGAAGGACTGCTCCCTTCAAAAATAAGTCAGTGAAGAATTATCCTTCATAACATACAAACGCATGCAAGATCATGTAAACTTATCCCAACAAAGTCATACACGCCCACACAAGTTTTAGAGCAGGGAATGATGAATAAGAAAAGAAAAAGATTTCCTACTGATTTCCATGATCGTATCTTCCCGTGCATCCCAATAGAATGAGTTCCAAATAGGTCCTTGCAAGAAGGAGATGCGCTCAAGCACATTGCACCACTATCATCAGCTTTACATACGGCACAATTTGCCTGCACTTGCATCAATTTTTTTAGGAGAATCCAGATAAGAGGTTAGTGGTTTTGTTCAAAAGTGGTTACAGAGGCATCCAGGGAAGAAAAGCTCTAGTAGTACGCTAAACCTTGTATCTCCGGTATCGAGCTTCATTATTTCCCAAGAACTGCTTGATAAACATATCTGTTAAGAAACCAGCAAGGCCATCAAGGAGCCAATCTGATATAACAACATGGACAATCATCAATCACAAGATTACATGCCTTCACGAGATATTGATATAACAACCAAAGAAAGTGTAGAAAAATGTCACAAGCCTACCATCATTTGGTGACTCAGGAGTAATATAAACTCCAAACCACTGTTTTGCTAGGGCAGATGCAAGTTTAATACGTGTACCTATTGTCTGCAAAGACAATCTAAGCTCTATCAGATTCGTGCATAAAGGAACTAATAAGATGACAAAACAACAAAAAAGGAAAAAACCTTTGAGTAAAACAAATATAAGTGAAACCTTCTACACTAGAAGCCATGTTCCAATGAAGGGGTGAAATGAATGCAACAAATAAATTCAGCTTGCACATTCATAAGAGATGATGCAGAAATATATTTAACTTGCTCCAATACGTGCTTTGTTTCAAAAATGTACCATACAAATTCTATTCTGCTGTGCCTTTTTTTATAATATTCGCATATACAAACGAATATAACATATCATGTAACCACAAACCAATTTACGAGGAAACAATACCTGATCAATAACCCTCTCATCATATAGCATGTGCGAGCTAAATACACTCAAGGAAGCTCCCAAAGTCGAAGAGCAAACAACGATTTCAGGAGGTAAAAAGACTTGCTTGTAGAATCCAAATGGAAATTTCGCGCTTAAATAATCTTCATAGTAGCTGTAGAAGTTGATTGTCCAGTAGAAAGAGAAAAATACTTAAATTCAGTTTGACTACAAGAAGCTGCCAGGATACAAATTTACTGACCTATAAGCTTCATGGAAAAATTCCATTGTATTACGAAGCCTTGAGAGATCATGCGGCAAACACAAGTTAGATATGAGAAAGTTGGTCTGATCTGGAAGGACTTCCAATGCTCCCGCAACTAAAGACACCCACCGCGGAGCAATGGGAATTGCTAGTTCGTAAACATACGTTTTTCGAGTAATATCTTCTTTGCACATAACCTGAAAAGTGTGGAGATTTAAAGACACCCCTTCGCCCTCTTGTAAAAGTACTGATAAGATTGAATATGGGACATGTAAACATATCCACAGACTTTTAGCTTTCCAGATAGTTTTGGTTACAATATAACAGAGGGAAAAAATCTTCTGGTTGATCCAGATTCATAAGATAATAGTACTTAAACAGAGAAAAATCTGACAATATAAACAATTAAGAATCTTCCAGGTTTTGCAATCAGAGATATTTAACCTTCAGATGAAAAGGGTATTGGATATGGCTTATTTTCTATAGAAGCTGAAACCAAATTTGGGCACGCAGTTTTATGATAACGTCCATAAGTCATGGGAACTACAGCTTTCTTCTAAATTTTTCCATTCAATAAGTAAATCCCCAGAATCTATAATGGAATAGGTCTTGCATGTAAATACCCGGAATGAAAAATATAGAAGTTCCTCTAATCCATTCACATATGAAAGATATACCAGCTTACCTGGTAAAGTAATTTCCCAACACTGACAGCTACAAAGTTGTGTGGAACAGTGAATTCCAAATTGAAACTGCATCCACCAAAAATTTAATAAATGAAAAAGGATAAACAGGTAGAGATACCCACTCTTGATCTCAAGAGACAAGAACTATGACAACAGTGTTACTT
Source organism: Alliaria petiolata (assembly GCA_020283515.1). Lineage (NCBI taxonomy): Eukaryota > Viridiplantae > Streptophyta > Magnoliopsida > Brassicales > Brassicaceae > Alliaria > Alliaria petiolata. The sequence goes on from JAHZTW010000001.1 coordinate 26,506,079, forward strand.
CTTTAAAATGAATACCTGCAACGATGGTACTCATCGTCAATGCAAGGAAACCAACAGCGGGCACGTCTCATTTGGTTATCCGTATGCACAATGTTGTCGTCAAAATGAATTCCTGACTCTTTTTTCTCTATCCAGTAGTTAATTCGAATCAATTTAACACTCTGCATCATGTGAGCATACATTGATAGTTAAACAAAGGAGAGCTCTAACTTGTAACCTATAACAGAACATGTGAATCAAAAATAACACAGAATCATCGATAACTACCATGTTAATTGCATTAGTGTTTTCAACTACCAATATGGAAAATCCTGATTTAGCACTGATCAAGTGCGCTAATGGAGAGCAAGCATAGCAAAGGTGAATACTAGGACTACGTACCTATAGCCATGTTGCTTTTGGTATACACAACAGTTTAATAGTCAAATAACCATCGGTTTCAGATCTCTACTTCAAACCACTTACAGGCAGTTCGTGTAATTTTTAAGTTCATTACAACTCATTTGACAGATAAACAAAAAAACAAAACCCATGAAGAGAATCAGAACAATTACTTGTTTCGCCTCCCCGGACGACTGTGAGCCATTCTCTAAAGTCACGTTATCAAGTTGCTCAGATAAATCCTTCGAGGGCTTGCAACAGTTGATGAGTAAATTCGCTGTGTCTTCTCTCTTAAGAACCCCGACATATTCCATGGCCGCGGCATCAGCTGCTGAAGCAGTGTCTGAGACCGAGTTCCAGTTACTCTCAGTCTCAGAGTTCTGATGGTGCGGATAGTACTCAAACACGGTGGGTTCCCCATCTACCAAGACACTCTCGATTCCCAAGTTCTCCGCGTGTAGTCCCACAATCCCGATATCTGGCACGCTTACTTCTAACTCTGTGTATCTACAGAAAGCCAAGATATCCAGGAAAATAAAATCCCATGAGAGTGCAGCAAAGAATGAAAACAAAAAAAAACACTGAAGAAGAATGGAAGATTAAACCAAAAAAGTGACGATTCGATCGCAGTCCAAAGCAGAAATCCCAAAATATACTATCGGTGAGAAATTCAACTTCTCCCCATAATTAGGGTTTCTTCATCTTGAATTGCATTTAGCAGCCACAAATCACATTCACGCACTCGTTTCGCGAATGGACAAATAGAAAGCAAGAGAGGGCAGCGAACCCGTAGATTTGGCGTTTTTTGAAGTCGATAGAAAGACAGAGCTTCTGGTGAAGAACTTTGGCTCCGGTGTTCTCCGAAGTCTTCGCGCCAGGAGCTTCCTCGTTCTTCGGCTTCCGAGCCTTGGCCATGTTTTCCTTTTAGCCGGGACGTTAACAGGAGAGCAACCATCTTAATTATACAGCCATCGATGGGTTCGGTTTCCTCTAAAATTACAGAAAACTCCTCTATGTTTTAAAATTAAGAAATAACTTACCTACTATTTCTAATTTATCAATCTTACCCTTAGTTGAGCATATTATGTATGGGCTTAGTAAAAACATTTTCAAACTGGGCCCTTTAATTTGAATTCCCTATCTCTCGACTCCTCTCTCTGCTTTTTCGTTGTTAAATTTTGTTTTTTTAAAGAAATTCACCAAACTTTATGTTCAAAAAAAAAAAAAAAAATCACCAAACCATTTATAAGATTAGAAAACCTGTAATACACTTTTTGAGACTTAACAAGTCAACTCACAGTTCATTAGTGTACTCACGAGGCCCTAGTGAAATGATGAATTTTAATGATATATGAAATGTTGGCCAATATATCTATTTTTTTAGTTGTTCCCTTGTTCGTTCAATATCTTATGTTTTTTTTAACATTTTTGTCTGATTGATTTAACATTTTTAACATTTAACATCTTTGCCAAGAAAAGTTTTAATAAAAAAAATGTCTTTGCCTCAGCTTCACATGTTGCTTACCAGTTCCTGATGATTTCTTTATTGATAAATTATCAAATTGGAGTAGCTTTTGCTAGCGTATATATGTTTTATCATTGGAAGTTTTTCATTGATAAATTGGAGTAGCTTCATCTACTAAAACAAGTATACACTAACAAAATTTGATTAAAAACTGTTTTGAGTATTATTGTGTTTAATCTTGCTATGCCTTTGAAGGAAAACCGAAAAATTCCTATAAAATAATATAGAGACAGTAATATAATGAGGGGTTTGACTTTGTTATGAAAATTTAATGAGCCCTCTTCTTCCTTAAACGCAAAGGAAGCTTCTTCGTTGGAACTCGTTGTCTCCGATTCATATCTCTCTCTCTATGAAATGAAAAACTTATGAATTGATAATGTTTAACTTCTATTCCATAAATATATAGAGACCATAAGGTCAAGATATATATATATATACATATCGATGCTATTCTATTTTTTAAGACCATGATCAATGGTAGTTTTTTATAGAGTTACTTAACATATAGTATTATAATAATAATAAAAAACTTTTGAGTAAATTTTTTAAGTTTTAAGAACCCTATTATTATTATTATAATAATTTTTATTATAATATTATATATTAAGAAACTCTCTAAAAAAACCAGCATTGATCTTACTCTAATAGAAATGGAAAACTATATATTTATCTAATATGAAATTATACATATTTGTGATGTATAGAATATAAGGCTATATCTCAATACTGTACATACATACGTATACATATATATATTGACACAATATTTCCGTTCTTTCTTCGATGGTCCTATGATAGCTAATTAATCTCCATGGCCAAGAGTAGAGTCTCACATGTCGTCGTAGTGTCTCTTCTATGGATCTCTATTCTCCTCTTCGTCTCTAAAGGGTCTTTTGGTAGTTTCATCTCGATATCCATAGACTCTTTTCCTTCTCTTGCTATTAGCTCGCCGCCCTTTTATTACCGGCCGAGAAGAAGAGCTTTGGTGGTGCGGAAGTTTGACTTCACACCGTTTTTGAAAGATTTTAGCCGGAAAAATCATCCAAAAGTTTCTCCGCCGAAAGGATCCGAGATCGTCCCGAGATATGGCCAGTGGGAATCCAGAAGTTATATTGACCGGGGTCAAAATATTAATATAAAGAAAAAAAAATGTAAAAAGGGTCATTGAAGAGATTTGAACCATGATTTAAGGGGTTCATAATCACTTTTTTACCACTAGATATAGAGAGATTTTCTGTGTTTTAGGTACATTTAAATGTTTTATAAATATTTAAAAGGTGTTAGGTGACACCCTATATTTAGTAGTGGACAGGCCACTAGATATGGCGTTGAGAAACGACTCGTCCCATCTGGTCCAAACCCCTTGCACCATTGATTGTCTTCTTATATTTTTCTTTATTTTATTTTTTTATCAAATATTTAAAATTTCTTTATTTTTCGAGTTTATAGTAAGAAGAATATACACAAAAATTGATTCTAAAAAAAGCTAATATTATTTATTGGAGAGCATATATGTCTTGAATTATATATTGTTCTTTCTCACGTGAAGCATTTTTCACAATTTTGGTGATATTTACTCATCTTTTTATATATTTTGCATTTGAGATCAGGTTGTAATAATAAAACATCATATTTTAGATCAAAATGATCATTCACATTTGTTTTTTTTTTTTTTTCATTTGTTTTAAATTCATCCTATTGAATTGCAATATATCACTAGTAGTTTAGCAACAACAAAAAATATCACTAGCTTCTTTACTAGTGAAAAGTAATCAAAAATTTTAACAGTCATATAAATAAATAAATCCTTTAACAAAAAAAAAAATCTGTAAATAAATGTCTCTATATATATTATGTCGTCGGAATAAAAAAAGGCTATATGTACACATTTACTATGCTATAATTACTTTGAAGTTTTTTTTTTTTGGGGTATTAATATTACCTTTGAAATTAGAATAGTACCAGAAACATCTCTATATATTGATTAAGAGCATCTCCAACCCACCTTCAAATCCTCAAATTTTGAGGTTTTTTGTTTTCCAACCCACCCTCAAATCCTCAAATTTTGAGGTTTTGAATAGTGGATCCTCAAATTTGAGGTATCACTATTCAAAACCTCAAACCACTTTTTACTTTTCATTCTAGTCCTTCTAATTTTGTATATCTAACAAATAATCTTATTAATTTATTCTATTATCATACATCTCATAAATATTTTTAATATATTTTAAAAAATTTAATTATCACGTATTAAAACAAATAAATACATTAATTTTTATAAACTAATAATATAGAATAAATATTATACACACAAAAAAAATTCACAAAATAATAATATTACATTTCTTAAATTAAAATTAAAATTACACTACAATAATAAATATTATACATAAAAATTAAGTTACAAATATTATCTTGTAATATTATTTTTTAAGTATCTTATGTAATATTTTATTGAATTTATGTTTTATATTTATTTATGAAAGTTTTATCCTTATTATTAATATTGAGGACTAAAATATAAAATTTAAGTTTTTTTAAAGATATATTTGAGGTTTTACCATTTGAGTAATGGATCCTCAAATCCTTATTTTGAGGATATGCCATCCTCAAAATGAGGTTTGTGGTTGGAGATGCTTTAAGGAAAAGGGAAATTAGCTTTGTAGAGAAGAATGTGGAGATCGATATTTATGGTCACGTGAAGCGTTGACTTAATTGATTTCTTTCTAGGCAGTCGGTGTAGGGAAGTAGACAAACGAAATAAGCTCATGTGCTTTCTCATTAGCCAAAACACAAATTACACTCGAGTATCGACGATTATATTTATTTATTTTATTTATGGACTTTAATTAAAGTTGGAAGAGTCATTTAACAACCGGGTAACTGATTGTTGTCTTGTTTTGTATCTCTCTGACGATTTGAGGGATTCAATAATTTCACAAACGAATCTAGGGTTTCATCTCATTCGTTGTTTCATGTTTCACAAACGAAATAACTTACCAACTATTTTCTAATGTAACAATCTCACCCTTAGTTGAGCATATTATGGGCTTAGAAAAAACATTTTCAAACTGGGCCGCCCTTTAATTTGAATTTCCTATCTCTCTGCTTTTTCGTTGTTAAATTTTGTTTTTAAAAGAAATTCACTAAACTTTCTGTTCGAAAAAAATAATAATAATAAATTCACCAAATGTATAAGATTACAAAATCTGTAATACACTTTTTGAGACTTAACAAGTCAACTCCCAGTTCATCAGTGTACTCACGAGGCCCTAGTGAAATGATGAATTTTAGTGATATATGAAATGTCGGCCAATACTTAACAAGTCAAATAATTATTAAATTGGAGTAGCTTTTGTTAGCGTATGTATATGTTTTATCATTGGAAGTTTTTCATTGATAAATTGGAGTAGTTTTTCCAATGATAAAACATATATACGCTAACAAAATTTGATTAGAAACGGTTTGAATTATCATGCGATTTTTGTTCCCGTAAGAACTCAAGTTGCACTTTTAGAAGTATAACAAAAAGTTTATGGGTTTAAGAGAATATCAAATCGGAGCTCGAAAATAAGAGGAAAATTAGGTCATCGGAAAGATGAACTAATTAGGGTTTTTATTAAATTATAGCTGAACCTTAAAGAAGGCTGCCTACGTACCCTTTAGAAGGGATCAAGCCATTCGTAGTTCGTTTACAAGAGAGTTTACAAGATGATTTCTAAGGAGAATTAGGGTTTCTCCCTAAGTGGTGGTTCTTCAGTTTCTGGATCCCCTTCTTCAATGAATCACGGCTCTATTTATAATAGATGGGCCTCGGTTTAGACCGAACTTTTTTTCCTTTTTAGAAAAGGAATTCTTCCTTTTCTTTTGGAGATTCTTCTTTATCTTTTCCTTTATCTCGGAAATTATCTTTTCCGATAAGCTTCTAGTGTTTTGATGGGCCGACCTCAATTTATGAAGGGCTTTTTAGAGGGGTGCTAAACCCATCTCTAACAATTAGTCCCCCCCCAGTTCGGCCAGCGAGTGACATTGAGCTCGGCGAACTAAGAGAGAAAAGTTGGTTCGGCATGAATTGAGATCGACACACTTCAAAGTTGGTTCGGCATGAATTGAGAAACTTTAAAATGCTCCCTCAACCAGTGTTGAATGAGGTCAAACGATGAATTATTCCAAGTGATTATGACGGATGATCTATCCTCGATGTTTTGGTAGGGGTGATGAGCTAAGCGGGTTTAACGAGCTAGGCGAGATTGATGAGCTAGGCGAGCATGATGAGCTAGGGAAGCTTGATGAGCTAGGGAAGCTTGATGAGCTAGGGGAGCTTGATGAGCTAGGGGAGCTTGATGAGCTAGGGAAGCTTGATGAGCTAGGGAAGCTTGATGAGCTGACCAATTTAGTGAAGTATAACAGAGAATGCTGACGAGCTGTTTAAACCGACGAGCTGGAAATCTGACGAGCTGAAAAGCTGCCGAGCTGGAAATCTGCAGAGCTGAAAAGCTGCCAAGCTGAAAAGCTGGATAGCTGAAAAGCTGCAGAGCTGAAATGCTGCCGAGCTGAAAAGCTGACGAACTATTTAAATTTTCGAGACTGGGCTCGGATTAGAATTTTTTTGAAAATATATATTTTATTCTTAACTCTAAAATAGGTTCCCTGATCCGGAACTATCATGGTAGATATATAGAGTAACTTGAGTTCGAATACAAACGTGCGATGCGATATCGGCTTTAAGTTGTTCGTACGACTCGAATTTTCCTAAGTGAGAATGCAGACGTGCGAGAGATTTGAACAGCTCGGCTTATTTAATGTGTACATAACTTAGGAATTTGCGAAATGGATTTCGACTTTGGGACAAGTGCGAATATGATCTGCGAGAGATTAATTCAGCTCGGCTTATACGGATCATACGACTTATTCCTAAGTGCGAATATCAATATGCGATCAGGTCGGCGTTTAGTTATCGATATGACTTAGGAATTTCTAAGTTCGAATGCAAAGGTGCGAGCAAGGCCCGACTTAGATACTTTGCACGACTTAGAACGGTGCGAGAACAGGCTCGGCTTACGTTGTGGATTATTTCACCACGGCATCCATGGAAACGCATGCAAGACGGATCTTGGCTTTTTGGGTGCCGAACTAAGTTGATCAGACTTAGTTATAGGCATATCTAACGACTGACCAGGAAGTTGATGTGTAAATAGCTCAGAAGCGTAAGAGAGTCGACTAAGTAATAACTTAGACGATCTCGATGATTTGAGAGTTCGTGTATGAGCTTTTTTTTTAGATAGTCAAATGACTTATCGAATGGTGCTAGGAGGAGGGTTTGGAGACCTTGGTGAAAGTTATCACGTCCATTTTTTTTTTTGATCAAAAAATAAAGATTGGAGAGACCCCTGATCGTCTTTGTTGGCTTAGATATTGAGCGTAAGCCCGGGATCGTCTTTGTTGGCTAAGATATTGAGCGTAAGCTAGCTCGGTAGTGCGAGCGTCTTTTTTTTTTTTTTTTTGACTTTGAGATTTCCGAGGCAGTTTTGCCTAGATGCCTACGTTTTAGCACGTCTTGTAAAATGGAGGCACCGAGCTGTCTTCTCCTCTTTTTCTTTTTTAATGGTGACACCGAGCTGTCTTCTGCCCAAATGGTGACACCGAGCTGTCTTCTGCCCGAATGGTGACACCGAGCTATTTCTTTTTGGATCCTCTCTCGTTCCCGAGTATTTTTGTTTTTAATTAATCTTTGGTATAAATCGTTCATCCATCTTGTCTCGTTTTTTTTTTTATGAACGGAGCTTGGGAGCACGCTTCTTCTTCCATATTATTTGTTTGGCCGAGCTTGGGAGCTTGTTGTAAAAATTCTCCCTCTCTTTTTTTTTGTGTTGCCGAGCTTGAGATTTTATTTGCAACCAACTGTGAGGTCGGCTTCCATTGAGTCCCAAGTATGAGATCTGCTTTAGTCGAGTCCGGGGACTCGTTTTTCCTTGCTAGATGCGAGACTTAAAGCTCGGCTTTAAACGTGTGAGGTTCACGATTCTCGCGCGGTGGAGGTTTACTACGCCTCGGCTAACTTTCTTGGTAGGTCGAGAACTCGTGTATGAGACGATTCCAGTAAAGGCAAGGAGATCGGTATAATTTTTTATCGGTACGTCTTGAAAAAGCAAGGAGATTGGGATTCGCATCGAACGTTTCGTTCTTCTGAGTAAGTTTCTTCATCACGAGTTCCGTTCTTCTGAGCTAGGGCTTCTCCGAACTTCCAATATTTGAAGTTAGGCAATTGATTTGCTTAGTCTCCTCGTGAATGCGTTACGGAAGCCATTCCTTCTCCTACTTTTTTGTGTGTTGTTCGTTTTTGATTCCATGAGAAAAGCTGCAATGTTCAATGATGCTAAGAGAGTGATGCCATGAGATGTGTTTCTTCAAGAGAGCACAAGGGAGACGATGTGTCTCGATTTCTTGTTGAGCTCGGCTTGTTAAAGCTCGGCTTGTTAGAGCTTGGCTTGAAGGTTGACGAGCTCGGTACGACTTGAAAAAGCGAGGAGATCGGGACTGAAGATCAGTGGAACCGTTTGTCGAAGAGCTCGGAGAGGTCGTCATCTTTATTTTTGTATTATTTTTTTTTTTGTTTTTGTTGCCATGGGAAAAGTTGCAACATTCGATGATGCCACGAGATAGTGACGTTTCTTCAATGAGTGTCTTGATTTAATTTTTCTGTGAATTGGAGGTCGTCTTGATAGTTTGTTTGAGGCTGATTAGTTAGAAGTTGTAGCAGAGATGGAGATCCGAATCTCTCATATGGCTGGAAGCCATTAGAGAAGCTTGGCGTAGAAGAAGACGTCGTAAAGACTTCTTTTCTTCATTTTTTTTTGCCGAGCTTAAGAATTCGTTTTGCTTCCCTTTTTTTTTTACCGAGCTTGGGAGCTCGTTTTTTTTTTTTTAAGAGCAAGAGTAGCTCGGCGTTGAGTTACGACGGAGACATCACTGGTTCGTCCTTGATATCAACGGTTGTTCGTTCCTCTTATTTTTTTTTTTTTAGATTTCTTCCTCTTCTTTATAAACATATCGAATTTGGAAATGGCTAGATCGGCTTCTGTTTAGTCATCTCTTTCCCCTCCCTTTTTTTAGTTGGTATATACGATATTACGATAGGCTTGATGATTGAGAGTTAGTGGCCGAGCTCGGTAGTTCCATAGCAGATATCTTGAGAGAATAGTCTCGTATGACCAGCTCGGTATGATGGGTTGACGTAGCGACGTGCGAAGTTGGCGAACTTGGCTTGACGAGCTGTCAGAGCTAGTCATATGTGGCTGTCATAGAAGACGTGTTTTTCAATCACGTCGGGGTTGTTGAATTGGAAGAGCTGAGAACGTCTCTTTTTTTGTTGCTTGTCCAGGAAGCAAAGTCTCCAAACAGTATTTTTTTTGAAGAGATTTGATGTCTCCTGTGTTTATTGTGCGTATGTTGATGATGCGACGCTGATATCGTCTTGTGGATTGCTTGAAGGATGGGTGAGATTGTTGATATAGACGAAATCGAACGTTACGTTCTTCTGCCCGAGCTTCTTCCATGACAAGTTCGTCACCTCCCGAGCTTCTTCCATGACAAGTTCGTCACCTCCCGAGTTTCTTCATGACAAGTTCGTCACCTCCCGAGTTTCTTCCGGAACAATCTCGTACAGCCCGAACTTCCAGTACAGCCCGAGCTTCTTCCATGACAAGTTCGTCAATGTGTGTTTTTTTTTGGAGTTCGAGAGCTCGTTCGTCTCTCTTGCTCGAGGTCTCGTATCTCTTGATAATTTTGAACCTTTGTAGAAACTTGTATTTAGCGAGCTTTGGTAGCTCGTCGTTGTTGGGACTCGCTTATGATGGAATTGATAGAGAGCTTGGCATGAAGGAAGAGTGGGAGTTTCCCCACGTTCTCTAGAAGATGGAGCTCGTATGATGAGCTCGTCATCATTTTTTTTGTCACGTCGGGTCCTCGTTGCTGAGGCTGGGAATCAGACTTCGATTTAGGTCACAAGGTGATAATTATTTGCACGATCTTCTGCCTTGGATTAATCATGCTGCAGCATCAAATTTTGTATTAAAAGTTGTACGTATAATAGAGAAAGTATCTCATAATTGATAGTTGAAGCACTAAAGAGAATCTGATTCGATTCCACATACGATTGACCAAATCATCGAATATTAAAGTATGAGGTCAAACCAATAAGGTTCTTTAATAATAATAAATAGATCGGATCAATAACACTTATCTCGATTAGTATTTTCGCGAAAAAAGGCAGGAATATAATAGCTGCATCCTCGTCGAATTTGTTGCAAGGCTGGAGCATCTCGTTTTGATAATTGTCGAGAAATTATCAAGCGAGTGGAGAATCTCGTTTTGAACTTTTTTTCCGAATTTGATAATTCTCTATTCCCCACAGTCGGCGCCAATTGTAAGAACTCAAGTTGCACTTTTAGAAGTATAACAAAAAGTTTGTGGGTTTAAGAGAATATCAAATCGGAGCTCGGAAATAAGAGGAAAATTAGGTTATCGGAAAGATGAACTAATTAGGGTTTTTATTAAATTATAGCTGAACCTTAAAGAAGACTGCCTACGTACCCTTTAGAAGGGATCAAGCCATTCGTAGTTCGTTTACAAGAGAGTTTACAAGATGATTTCTAGAGAGAATTAGGGTTTCTCCCTAAGTGGTGGTTCTTCAGTTTCTGGATCCCCTTCTTCAATGAATCACGACTCTATTTATAATAGATGGGCCTCGGTTTACACCGAACTTCTTTTCCTTTTTAGAAAAGGAATTCTTCCTTTTCTTTTGGAGATTCTTCTTTATCTTTTCCTTTATCTCGGAAATTATCTTTTCCGATAAGTTTTTAGTGTTTTGATGGGCCGACCTCAATTTATGAAGGGCTTTTTAGAGGGGTGCTAAACCCATCTCTAATAGTTCCCCGGGAAAAAAAATATATTTGTGTTTAACCTTGGTATGCCTTTGAAGGAAAAACGAAAATTCCTATAAAATAATATAATGAGGGGTTTGACTTTATTATGAAAATTTAACGAGCCCTCTTCTTCCTTGAACGCAAAGGATTCTTCGTTGGAACTCGCTGTCTCCAATTCATATCTCTCTCTCTCTCTCAAATGAATTTTTTTTTTTTTTTTTTTTTTTGTAACTGATGAAATGAAAAACTTATGAATTGATAATGTTTAAGAGTTTAACTTCTATTCCATAGAGACCATAAGATCAAGATATATATATATATATATACATATCGACGCTACTGTATTTTTTAATAGAAATGGAAACTATACATATTTGTGATGTATAGAATATATCCCAATACTGTACATATGTACGTATACGTATATGTATATATATATATATTGACACAATATTTCCGTTCTTTCTTCGATGGTCCTATGATAGCTAATTAATCTCCATGGCCACGAGTAGAGTCTCACATGTCGTAGTGTCTCTTCTATGGATCTCTCTTCTCCTCTTCGTCTCTAAAGGGCCTTTTGCTAGTTTCATCTCGATATCCATAGACTCTTTTCCTTCTCCGGTTATTAGCTCGCCGCCCTTTTATTACCGGCCGGGAAGAAGAGCTTTGGTGGTGCGGGAGTTTGACTTCACACCGTTCTTGAAAGATCTTCGCCGGAAAAATCATCCAAAAGTTTCGCCGCCGAGAGGATCCGAGATCGACCCGAGATATGGTGTTGAGAAATGACTTGTCCCATCTGGTCCAAACCCCTTGCACCATTGATTGTCTTCTTATATTTTTCTTTAAATTTTGTTTTTTTGATCAAATATTTAAAATTTCTTCATTTTCTCAATTTATAGTAAGAAGGATATACACAAAAATTAATCCTCAAAAAAAGCTAATATTATTTATTGGAGAGTATATATATGTCTTGAATTATATATTCTTCTTTCTCACGTGAAGCATTTTTCACAATTTTGGTGTAAATGATGATATTTACTCATCTTTTTATATATTTTGCATTTGAGATCAGGTTGTAATAATAAAACACCATAGTTTAGATCAAAACGATCATGCGCATTTGTTTTAAATTCATCATATTGAATTGCAATATATCACTAGTACTTTAGCAACAAAAAATATATCACTAGCTTTTTTACTAGTGAAAAGTAATCAAATTCTATAACCGTTAATTTATATAAATAAATAAATCCTTTAACAAAAAAAAAATTGTATAAATAAATGTCTATATATTATGTCGTCAGAATAAAAAAATGCCAGTATATACTATGTACACATTTACTATGCTATTATTACTTTGAAGTTAGTACCAGAAATATCTCTGTACTGCTTTTGATAGAGAAGTTAGTACCAGTAAATCAATAAATGATTAGTTTGATTAAGGGAAAGGGAATTAGCTAGCTTTGTAGAGAAGAATGTGGAGATCGATATTTATGGTCACGTGAAGCGTTGACTTGATTGATTTCTTTCTAGACAGTCGGTGTAACTGCGGGAGAACGGCTTATTCATGCCCGAACTAACACTAACTGTGCAAATCCATACCTGCACTTTGGCGTCGTGCTAAAACATGCCTGAACTTCTACATAATTTGAAATAAATATCCGAACTAATAAGTCGTCGATTATATGTGCATTGACCTAAACACTGTTAAAGAAGCTGTTAACGGTGATGACTCGGATGCTGAGTCATCGGAGGAGAACAAAACGAGGCCGTTTTGGTGAAATTTGTCGACCAAAATTTGGTAAATAAAATTATGTTGTTTAGGTGAAAGAAGGAAAAAATCATTATTTCTTCTCCTTTTCTTCCTCGACGAAGCCTCAAATCTAGAGCTCAATTCTTCAAAGGGTTTTTTGTCAATTTGCGATTAGAATGTCTTCATTATCGAATCCAATCTCGTCGTTGGTCTCAGGTACGTCAATGGAATGGTTTTTTGTTGTTGGTATTAGTTCTTGTCGATTTTGTACTGAAAATCGAGTTTTTACTTTCTGAAATTGGCGCAGGAAATTGGAGACGCCATGGTGGGGAAAGAGAGAGAGGCATGCCGAAAAATTGTAGGTGTGGAGAAGCTTCAGTGATAAGAACTTCTGGGACCGCTAAAAATCCTAGAAGACTCTTCTATTGCTGTCCAATGCGATCTGAAGGGGTAAGGAGAAATTTTCAGTCATATGGTGTTGTTGTTATTTAGTCGTTTAGACAATGATTAGAACGTGAAACTGAGTTTTTTCCAAATAATTGAAGGACAAATTCCATTTGTTCAAATGGACGGATGAATGCATGGTAGAAGAGATTGAAGATTTAAAGACAATGATAAGTGAACTAAAAGGAGAGATGTCAGATTTGAAAGCTGTTGTTCTTGGATATGAGAAACAAATTGGAGAATTGCTGGAATCAAAAGCTGTTTTTGTTGGATATGAGAAACAGATAGAAGGTTTGAAAAATGTGGTAGTCGAATGTGAAAGAGGAAGAAACGAATGCATCAGTGAACTACGTTTCTTCAAGAACATGATGGTGTGTGGAATTGGAATGGCTGTGTTTTATTATTACTTTGTGGCTTGATGAGTAGTTGTATGCTACAACTTGTATCCATCGTTTGTATTGTGTGTTGTAAGGATTGACGTTTAATAATTATTAGATCAATACATTGATATTTGGTTACATGAGCCAACTTTCCATTCAAACGAATCAATTCTCCACGGGCTACGATTCACTACACATCGTTCTCATGAGATTCAAGAGAATATAAGAAAAACAAAAATATGAATTAACCCCAGACAATATTAGAGTTTAATCCTCATGACATTAATACGTAATACCAAAATATCAAAAGTAATTGGAATCCAAAACAAAGCAAAAGAGCAGCAACACAAACAAAGTAAGAAAAATCAGCAACACCAAGCTTGAATCTTCACCATTATCCACTGATCCTCATAACCTGCACAATCATAACTTTCACTATCAACAACCTATCCTCACAACAATCAACAACCTATCCTCACTAAAATTCAGACATACCTAGATTTAATCATGAGAAACAGAGGTTTGTGTTGGTTGACTTGACCCTTCTCCAACATCAAATGTCATTGACTCAGCAGCTTCTTGTGATGGCTGAACTTTCTTCTTTTTAGCTGGCCGAGGTTTAAAACAAACTCCATCATTAGCACATGCAACAGAGTTATGGCCAGCCATACCACAATGATAACAATGAATTGTGCGTCCGTGTTGGGTCACTTTTTTCCCCTTACTTGGAGACTCATTAACTCCCTTTATTCGCTTTTGAGGCTTCTTTTTCCGACCCTTTGATATCTCTCTTGCTGGAGCTTCTATTGTTGGTTCACCAGACTTTTTCCAAAAATTAATACCCCTTACTGGTTTTATCGAGTCTGAATATTGCTTCTGCCAAGTCGAAGTCAAATACCAATGAGAAACCAAGTTTTCTGTCTTATGTCTTTTTATAATCCAACACAACACGCGACGCATGTCGGCATGGAATTCCGGTCAAATCCCACCTCCTATAGCTACATGTCTTCGCTTTCATGTCAACCGAGTACGAGATGCCAGCCTCAGACACTTCAAACTCACCAGTGGGTCCAGGATAAGTTCGACAGTTTCCTCTTTGCTTTGTCTCTAAAGCGGTTGGTGAATTTCCCTTTGTGATTCTTTGTTTTCCTCTTCCTTAGATCAATACAGAGCATTGCTTGTCTCCTCATGGTTTCTAACATCTAAACCAATGGCATTGCACGTGCTTTCTCAAGTGTTGAGTTGTAAGACTTTGAGTTATTATTGAGTGCATCTTCACATGTAGATGTCGTTTTAAGCACGATTACAAGTTTCTGGTCTCCTTTTCTTCAACTCGTCATACACATCAATGTCATTTTCCTTCAATGCTTTCAAACTTGCATCATAATCAGCCTTTTTATGACTCTCCACCACTCTCGAGAACAACTTCTTCATTTGAGGCTTCTTTGAAAATATCTTCTTCAAGTTCCCGTAAATGTGTCTTGCACACATTCGGTGCTCTACTTGTGATAGTTCTTGATCCACTGCGTTAAGCAATCCCTGCATAGCAAATAATTAAAATATGAAAGATGAAATTCAGAAAAACTGTGAATCATAAATTAAGTTTCACTTACTTTTTATCGATCGGAAACAAGGGTGAACCCATCACCATTTTTCAGGTTCAAATCAATTTTTAGCTTTTGTATAAACCATAACCAACTCTCTGTGTTCTCTACATCAACACCTGCCCAAACAAAAGGATAAATCTGGTTGTTTGCATCCCTTCCAACAGCTGCAAGTAGTTGTCTTTTTTTTCATGATTTCAGAAAGCAGCCGTCAATCCCAAAGATTGGACGACAATGTGCACGCTATGTATCTCGTAAGACAGCGTAACACACATAGAACCGATCAAAAACTTCAAGTTCCCCTTCTCCAATGACTGTTCTGAGCTCCGTTGATGAACCATGATTAGTCCTGAAACATTTAAATACAAATGTTAGATGATAAACATCAAATATATATAATAAAGACCATCTCCATTAATAAAACCCTTTAATGGGGTTTTAACCATTTTTTAAATATAAATTTTGCATTATCACATTTTAAGAATCCTTGTTATAGCTTTTATATTTTCTCTCTTCCATTGGTAAATATCTTAGTGGTTCTTAAGAATAAAAAAATTTACCCAAAAAGCAATAAACCATTGAGTCATGGTTCACGAACTCGTCCGAGACGGCGAGTCACTCAACCGAGTCGGATCAGGACCTTGACGCGGAATCGCTTGAGATGGTGGTAAGAGGAGTGGTTAAATCGGAGCGGTTATTCTTTGATCCGGGGGTCACGAGCTCGATTGTAGAGGAGATTAACGAGAAATCGAAAGTTGTGAATCGAAATCAAAGGCGGCTGTATCGGTGGGAGAGGATCGGGATTGTATATATACGTTGCCGATTGAGGAGATCACTGTCGCAGTAGCAATGGAATCGGAGGATCCGTACGGAGATTTCCGGCGCTCGATGGAGGAGATGGTTAAGAGTCACGGTGAGTTGGCTAAGGATTGGCAGAGCTTGGAATCGATGCTTGCATGGTGGTACTTGATGATGAACGGGAGGAGGAGATAAGTCTCGTTTCTTATTTATTTTTTCTNTTAAGAGTCACGGTGAGTTGGCTAAGGATTGGCAGAGCTTGGAATCGATGCTTGCATGGTGGTACTTGATGATGAACGGGAGGAGGAGATAAGTCTCGTTTCTTATTTATTTTTTCTATTTTTTTGTTAAAATTTTCCAGAGGTTGACACGTAAGGGTTTTTTAAAAATTCTAAAACTTCTTCTCTAAGAACCGTTTGTTATGAATTTTGTACAGTGATGATTTGTTTATTATTATTTTTAAGTTAAAAAACCCTTAAGAAACGTTTAAGAGATCCCGATGGAGATACTCTAAACATGAAGCATAAATATTTTACTTACTCATGAATTTCAATTTCGTAATCTTTCATCCTTCGATATTGTTCATCATGTTCTTTTTGTATGAGATCCAATACTTTCTTCTTTGCCTTCTGACATTGGTCATTAGATGCACTCAAATCAAAACTCTTCTGAATTTGTTCTTGAATTGCTTTCGGCCTCATGTTCGGATCATTCCTCACTTCGTTTAAAAACATCCTAGCAATAATAGAATCTGATAGTATCTTGCAACGCCCATCTTTGAAACAAGTATGCACATCCTGAAATGTCTTTACCATCCATTGCGCCACTGATTCTTCATAAGAACAATATATTCTCCAAGAGCACGGGATTTCACCTTCGTCTTACTTTTACTCCACATTTCGCCTCAGATTTTACTCCTCCCCATCTACTGAATTGAATATTCCATCCGCCTTGCAAAGTATATTCCAACACAGCTTCTCTGAACTTTTTCACACTACAGAATAGTTGTCTTATATGTAACTCGCCACTTCCTTTCTTCCAGTTATCATAAGGCTTTCCATTTTGTTCTTTTCCATTTTGTTCTTCTTCAGAGTCCGAAGGAGGAGGAGTATCTTGATAATTTTCATTCTCCTCATCATCACAAAACGCAGACACAACAGCTTCGACACGAGCATCCTCCTCAAACTCCTCATTTTCACCTCTCTCTGTAGCATCATTATTATTGATTCCTTCATGCTCCATATAGATATCAACAGATTTTGTCCAAATCGCTGCCTCACACATCTTCTGAAAACTGTCACTTCCATTACACAATACTTTGAGTTATCTTAAATCTTCATACGACAACTTATACCACATCCTTTGTCCATACAAAGACAAAGGAAAATCGTTCATCAAGTTGCCAAACAATGATGCGGCCTGAGTTTGAAGCATATGTGTTTCACCACCATTGTAAGTAACTTCACCATTCTCATGTGTTTGAAATTGTCCATTGTAATAAATTTGAAAAACTATATCTGCATCACTAAAATTACAGAATATATACGATGATATAATTAGGATGTGTACAAAACACATAAGAAAAAACAAAATGCATATGAAATCGTCACTTCTCATCATATCCAGCAACAAACCCAGCAAAATTGTAGTCTATTTCAAACGAAACAACTGATTTCATAACCCAAAAAATGATTGAAATCAAACTAAAACTTGATAAAATTTGATGGCGTACCTCATTTTTCCTAGGAAATGAAGAACCCAAAAATTGATTGAAGATTCAAGATGGAACTTGCGATGGAATTGAATGCAAATCGAGTTTCCCCTCTTTTGTTTTCACTGAACTTCAGATTTTTTTTTTCCTTTGAAATTCTCGTAAACCCTCGTCGACGATGAAGATGGGTTTTTTTCCCCCAATTAACTCAAAACGACATCGTTTATTGACTAGCCTCTGACTCCTCCGATGACTCAGCATCCGAGTCATCACCGTTAACAGTTTCTTTAACAGTGTTTAGGTCAATGCACACATAATCGACGACTTATTAGTTCGGGTATTTATTTCAAATTATGTATAAGTTCAGATATGTTTTAACACGACGCCAAAGTGCAAGTATGGATTTACACAGTTAGTGTTAGTTCGGGCATGAATAAGCCGTTCTCCCGTGTAACTGCAAGGGAAGTAGACAACGACTAAATGAGCTCATGTGCTTTCTCATTAGCCAAAACACAATTACAATCGACGATTATATTTATGGACTTTGTTATAATAATAACTATATGATTTATCGTATAGATAAATATTAATAAAGACAAAAATTTATTATCCGTAAAAGAAGAAAGTACTGGTAAGATAGATAAGAGAGATGTTTGTATTATATTTGAATGTTTTTGGTGTGTTTACAAATGAACGAAATCGTTCGTTTATAGAAGAGAAAAAAAGAAATTTATTGTGCGCGCATAGTGATGGTGGACTCCACTTACGTTTATATTTGACGCCGTTTTTGCTGAAGCAGCTTTGATGACTTTTGTTTGTTGTTATTTTTCACGTTTATAACAGACTTTAATTAAAGTTGGAAGAGTCATTTAATTAACAATCCGGTAACTGGTTTACTTCGAACCATGCGGTTTTAGCTCAGGTTTTCTGGTTATTTGGTTTATCCTTAACCACAAACAAATATTTCAAGTCCGTCACGGCAAACAAGGCAGCAGATAAACTGGTTTTCGGTTTTCCGGTGGCTTCTTCTCATCTACGAGAGAGAGAGAGAGAGATCTTCGGCTTGAGAGGGAAAGAGCTCGGCGTTAACTCGCTGCGTAGCGAAAGGCCCTCCAGTTTTGCTATCGTGTGGAACTTTTTGCTTTGTTTCTGCCGAAGCGCACTGATAAATCAATAGAAATTGTTGGGACTTGTGGATAATTGAAGCTCTTGTTCAACCCCGTTGCTTATTTGGTCTGGGTTCGCGTATTGCTAACATTTAATTTTGATGAATTGTGTTGAATCTCGTTCTGAATCAAACCCAATATCCTTTCGTGATTTAGTAGGGCTTATATTTGATGCGTATCTACTGAATTAGTCGTATTAAGATGGCGAGAAAAGCTAACAATAGCGTGTTTCTAGAAGAATGGTTAAGGGTTGTGAGTGGAAGTAGTGTCTCTGGTGGTTTGGTGAAGCAGAATTCTGCTCCGTCCGCGAGGTCGATTATTCAAGCATGGTCCGAGATTCGGGAATCTCTCCAAAGCCAGAAGTTCGATACACGTTACCTTCAGGCTTTGAGAGCTCTGGTTAGCTCTGAGTCCACTATCCATGTCGCTGATCCCCAAGCAAAGCTTCTTATCTCCATACTAGCTCTACCAGATGTTTCTCTTCCGTCTGAGTCTTACAGACTTGCTCTCAGACTACTCTATGTGTGGATTAGGAAATCATTTCGACCGTCTCAAGCCCTTGTTGGCTCTGCGATTCAGGCCATTCGTGGGGTTGTCGATGACAGGCGTAATGTCCAACCAGCCCTAGTAGCGCAAAGCGTTCTGGTCGCTGGTGCGTTTGCGTGTGTTCCTTCTCTGTCAGGAGAAGTGAAACTCTTATGCTTGGAATTGTTATGCAGGCTTTTGGAAGAAGAGTGCTCACTGGTGGGATCTCAAGAAGAACTTGTTCATGTAGTGCTTGCGGGAATCGGGTATGCTTTATCTTCTTCGTTGGATGTTCATTACGTCAGGCTGTTGGATTTCTTATTTGGTATCTGGTTGAAAGACGAGGGTCCTTGTGGCAGTGTCACTCATGGTCTGATGATTCTTCATTTAGTCGAGTGGGTTGTGTCAGGTTATATGAGGTCTAATTATGTCGGCAAGATGTCTCTTTTTGCGAACGAGGTACTAGAGACTTCTAAGGCAAAGTATACTGTTTTTGCTGTTTTCATGGCAGCAGCCGGGGTACTGAGAGCTTCCGCGGCAGGATTCAGTAGTGGTGCACAGAATTTCGAGATTGTTTCCAAGCTTAGAAATTCAGCGGAAAAACGTTTAGTATCTGTGGCTCGACTTTTAGTTTCTAATGGTAATGTTCCACTTCCAACTAGTCAGGGAGAAGGTCTTCTGTTGAAATGCTTTGCTATAGCATTGGCTCGATGTGGGTCTGTTTCTCCCTCTGCTCCTCTGCTTTTGTGCCTCGGTTCTGCATTGTTAACTCAGGTGTTTCCTTTAGGCCAGATATATGAATCATTCTGCAAAGCTTCTGGCAAAGGTCCTATTGGACCAAAACTCATTTGGGTCAGGGAGCATCTTTCTGATGTTATCTTCAAGGAATCAGGGGCCATTACAGGGGCTTTCTGCAATCAATATGCATCAGCAAGTGAAGAGAACAAATATATTGTGGAGAATATGATTTGGGATTTCTGTCAAAATCTCTACTTACAGCACCGTCAAATTGCTCTGGTGCTTCGTGGTATAGAAGATACATTGCTTGGAGACATAGAGAAAATTGCAGAATCATCTTTCCTTATGGTTGTCGTCGTTGCGCTAGCTGTTACAAAACAATGGCTAAATCCAATAGTGTGTGAAGAAAGAAAGATAGAGACATCAGTCAAGATATTAGTTTCGTTCTCCTGTGTAGAGTACTTCAGTTCAGGCATATTCGTTTACTTGAATACACGGAGACAGTTAGAGAGGTGATTTCACGTGTCCAGGAGAATGATGCTACTTGTGTTTCAATTGTAGAGTCCATTCCTGCCTATTATAGCTTGACGAATCCGAAAGGTTTGAGAAATCAATTGTTTTCTGCGATTTCCATATCTTTTGTTTGTAGGCTGGTACATTCATAAGATTTCTTTTCTTTCTTCTGCAGACTTGTTTATGCAGAGGATAGAATATGAATGGTCAAGAGATGATGTGCAGACATCTCGAATATTGTTTTATCTTCGAGTAATCCCAACTTGCATTGGACGGTTATCTGCTTCTGTCTTCAGGAGAGTCGTAGCATCAATCATGTTTTTGTATCCTCGAGACAAAAAAAATAGACAATTCCTTTACTCTGTTTTGTTTAACCACAAGTTTGATGATCTTTCCTATTCCTTAACAGTCCCGTGGCTAGATGTATTGGACATCCTAACAGAAAAGTGGCACGAGCATCTCATACTTTATTGGTAGCATTTCTCTCTTCAGCAAAAAAACCAGAGGAGGACGAAAGAAACCAACTCAAAGAACACCTTGTTTTCTATTACATGCAACGATCTTTGGAGGTACCTAAGCAAAAAAGAATAAGGAATGTAATGTAGCTCTTTTTCTGTCTATTCATTATTAACTAGGTATGGTTTGTTGATATAAATGCAGGTTTATCCTGAGATCACACCTTTTGAAGGTTTAGCTTCCGGCGTTGCAGCCTTGATCCGACATCTACCTGCAGGAAGTCCTGCTATATTTTACTCTGTTCATAGCCTTGTTGAGAAGGCTTCTACATTTAACACCGATGCATTGCAAGGAAGAAAATCTGATCCCGGTAATCAAATTCTTGAGTTGCTTCTGCGACTTGTCTCTTTGGTTGATATACAAGTAAGTTTCTTCTCCTGTCGTCTCCATCTACTTGAGCAGCTACTAGCAAATGGCTCATATGGTGATGTTCTCTCTGTCTTTGTATGCATAATTTGTTTTCCTTGGTTCAGGTGTTGCCATATCTGATGAAGTCATTGGCACAGCTAATTATAAAGTTACCGAAAGAAAGGCAGGACATGGTGTTTGGTGAATTGTATGGTCAGGTGGCTGAGTCAGACGATGTGATTCGCAAGCCTTCTTTGGTATCTTGGCTACAGTCTCTGAACTACTTATGTTCTAATAACCTGACTAAAGACTCAGCTTACACTTCGAACCAGTTGGCTGCTCGTCTCTAGGGATCTCCTCATAGTTTGCAAAGTTGTGAAATCGAATTAATGTTTGTTCTATATTTTGTTAAGTTTTAATCTAACCATATTTTTTTATGTTAACCATACTAATCTTTGATCTCAAATATATATACAAATAAATAATGTTCAAATTATTAGTTTTGACATTTATAAATTGATTTTGGTCATAAATTCATATAAATTGAGATCCAAATTTGCTTTTATAAATTGATTTTGGTCAGCATTGTCTACAAAAGTCAGGAAAGAAAATGCAAAAATATATGTCTTCACCATCACATGTATTGATTATAAATAGAAGTATTGATCAATTTATAAATAGAAACAAAATAATATATAGAGATCAATTTTGAGTCTTCGCCATCTTGTAGCTTCCAACGATTCATACCAACATAATAAGTAGATAAATAAGAGGCAACACAATGCATTAGTCTTGACAAAAATGACAGGTAATAGGATTTTCCTTGCACTTAAAACCTAAGCCAGAGTACTCTCTTCTCTAGTCACATGTATATTTGAGAATTTCTACAATTCTGAAATCAGGAATCCAAAACCTGCATATCCTCTGCTCTTCACATGTATATTTTACCATCCTGCACATATCTATGAAACTTTCTTAGTCGGCCTCACAGACGATCACAAGAACTTGCTAGGAGATTACCGGTAGCAATTTGCCCAACTCAAAATTTTGCTAATTCTCTTCTCCCGACAACACTGAAACTCTGGTTGGCCCAAGATTATTCAATGCGCAGCCTTTTAGAATATGATCAGGTTGATAGTGTGGCGATGATAAAACTAACAAACGTGAAAACAACATAGAGTCCAACAAGGCAGATCCCCCAGAACCTCGGAACTCGGAATCTAGACCAGGTTATAACCAACAGAGATCCCATTAGACTAAGCAGCAAGAATACGAAAGCGATCACAATACCTACATGGAATCCAAGTTCGTAAGCGTTTGGATACACATTAGCTGTTTGCATCACCAAGGCCGTTCCAAGCCCAACAAGCATATTAAACATCGGACCCGCAAAGCATCCGGCCATGGCCATTGCTGGTCGACCCGCCTTTGCAACTGCCACGTCAGCGACAAGGTCACCGACCGAGTTTCCCCAAGCAAGAACGGTTAGGCCTAGGAGCGCCGGAGGCAGTTTAAGGAGGGTTCCAAGTGCAGCCAAGCAGCCAAGGAGCTCACCAGCTATTGTAGATATCCAGAAAACACTCATTATGAAAGCTACAACGATGACCGGCATTTGCTCGGTTTTTGGAGGTTGTTTCTCGATTGTGAAGTGAAGGAAAGCTAGGGAAGACGTCATGAAGAGAACGACAAGCCAAAGTGGGAGGTGGGTGTTTGGAAAGAGGAATGAAATCGGGTGGTTTAGTGGTACAAAGGAGTTGCAAGTGTATAATAGGGCAAGAGGGCAGAAAACAATGTTGGCAGATCGATAAAACCTAGACCATTCAGAAGGAGAAGTTTTTGGGATTGTAAGCATCAGAAGAACTGATACAGGAGTTTCCCACATCCTCGAGATCTGCAATCACAGCAGCGAAAGCAAAATCAGACAAA
>JAHZTW010000001.1:26531080-26586439 GCA_020283515.1 Alliaria petiolata
TTTTTTTTTTTTTTTTTTTTTTTTTTTTTTTTTTTTTTTTTTTTTTGACAACTTTTTTTGGACAACGTAATTGATTTCTTTCTAGACAGTCGGTGTAAGGGAAATAGAAGACAACGACGAAATAAGCACATGTGCTTTCTCATTAGCCAAAACACAATTACAATCGACGATTATATTTATTTATTATGGACTTTAATTAAAGTTGGAAGAGTCATTTAACAACCCGGTAACTGGTTTACTTCGAACCATGCGGTTTATCTCAGGTTTTCTGGTTATTTGGTTTTATCCTTAACAAACAAACAAATGTTTCAAGTCCGTCACGGCAAACTAGGCAGCAGATAACTGGTTTTCCGGTGGCTTCTTCTCATCTACGAGAGAGAGCGAGAGAGAGCGAGAGAGAGAGCGAGAGAGAGCGAGAGAGAGAGAGAGAGAGAAATTTGGCTTGAGAGGGAAAGACCTCGGCGTTAACTCGCTGCGTAGCGAAAGGTCCTCCAGTTTTGCTATCGTGTGGAACTTTCTGCTTTATTTCTGCCGAAACGCACTGATAAATCAATAGAAATTGTTGGGACTTGTGGATAATTGAAGCTCTTGTTCGACTCCGTGGCTTATTTGGTCTGGGTTTGCGTATTGCTAGCATTTAATTTTGATGAATTGAGTTGAATTTCGTTCTTCCCCGTTCATCTCAGCGACGATTTCTTCTGGGTTTTATTCAGTTCTGAATCAAACCCAATATCCTATCGTGATTTAGCATTTACTGAATTAGTCGTATTAAGATGGCGAGAAAAGCTAACAATAGCGTGTTTCTAGAAGAATGGTTAAGGGTTGTGAGTGGAAGTAGTATCTCTG
Organism: Alliaria petiolata; assembly: GCA_020283515.1. Taxonomy (NCBI): domain Eukaryota; kingdom Viridiplantae; phylum Streptophyta; class Magnoliopsida; order Brassicales; family Brassicaceae; genus Alliaria; species Alliaria petiolata. The sequence goes on from JAHZTW010000001.1 coordinate 26,531,927, forward strand.
GTGGTTTGGTGAAGCAGAATTCTGCTCCGTCCGCGAGGTCGATTATTCAAGCATGGTCTGAGATTCGGGACTCTCTCCAAAGCCAGAAGTTCGATACACGTTACCTTCAAGCTTTGAGAGCTCTGGTTAGCTCTGAGTCCACTATCCATGTCGCTGATCCCCAAGCAAAGCTTCTTATTTCCATACTAGCTCTACCAGATGTTTCTCTTCCGTCTGAGTCTTACACACTTGCTCTCAGACTACTCTATGTGTGGATTAGGAAATCATTTCGACCGTCTCAAGCCCTTGTTGGCTCTGCGATTCAGGCCATTCGTGGGGTTGTCGATGACAGGCGTAATGTCCAACCAGCCCTAGTAGCGCAAAGCGTTCTGGTCGCTGGTGCGTTTGCGTGTGTTCCTTCTCTGTCAGGAGAAGTGAAACTCTTATGCTTGGAATTGTTATGCAGGCTTTTGGAAGAAGAGTGCTCACTGGTGGGATCTCAAGAAGAACTTGTTCATGTAGTGCTTGCGGGAATCGGGTATGCTTTATCTTCTTCGTTGGATGTTCATTACGTCAGGCTGTTGGATTTCTTATTTGGTATCTGGTTGAAAGACGAGGGTCCTTGTGGCAGTGTCACTCATGGTCTGATGATTCTTCATTTAGTCGAGTGGGTTGTGTCAGGTTATATGAGGTCTAATTATGTCGGCAAGATGTCTCTTTTTGCGAACGAGGTACTAGAGACTTCTAAGGCAAAGTATACTGTTTTTGCTGTTTTCATGGCAGCAGCCGGGGTACTGAGACCTTCCGCGGCAGGATTCAGTAGTGGTGCACAGAATTTCGAGATTGTTTCCAAGCTTAGAAATTCAGCGGAAAAACGTTTAGTATCTGTAGCTCAACTTTTAGTTTCTAATGGTAATGTTCCACTTCCAACCACTCAGGGAGAAGGTCTTCTGTTGAAATGCTTTGCTATAGCATTGGCTCGATGTGGGTCTGTTTCTCCTTCTGCTCCTCTGCTTTTGTGCCTCGCTTCTGCATTGTTAACTCAGGTGTTTCCTTTAGGCCAGATATATGAATCATTCTGCAAAGCTTCTGGCAAAGGTCATATTGGACCAAAACTCATTTGGGTCAGGGAGCATCTTTCTGATGTTATCTTCAAGGAATCAGGAGCCATAACAGGGGCTTTCTGCAATCAATATGCATCAGCAAGTGAAGAGAACAAATATATTGTGGAGAATATGATTTGGGATTTCTGTCAAAATCTCTACTTACAGCACCGTCAAATTGCTCTGATGCTTCGTGGTATAGAAGATACATTGCTTGGAGACATAGAGAAAATTGCAGAATCATCTTTCCTTATGGTTGTCGTCTTTGCGCTAGCTGTTACGAAACAGTGGCTAAATCCAATAGTGTCTGAAGAAAGAAAGATGGAGACATCAGTCAAGATATTAGTTTCGTTCTCCTGTGTAGAGTATTTCAGGCATATTCGCTTACCTGAATACATGGAGACAGTTAGAGAGGTGATTTCACGTGTCCAAGAGAATGATGCTACTTGTGTTTCATTTGTAGAGTCCATTCCAGCATATGATAGCTTGACGAATCCGAAAGGTTTGAGAAATCAATTGCTTTCTGCGATTTCCATATCTTTTGTTTATAGGCTGGTACATTCATAAGTTTTTGAGTTTTTTTCTTTTCTTCTGCAGACTTGTTTATGCCGAGGATAGAATACGAATGGTCAAGAGATGATGTGCAGACATCTCGAATATTGTTTTATCTTCGAGTAATCCCAACTTGCATTGGACGGTTATCTGCTTCTGCCTTCAGGAGAGTCGTAGCATCGACCATGTTTTTGTATCCTAGAGAAAAAAAAATAGAGAAGTCCTTTACTCTGTTTTGTTTAACCACAAGTATGATCTTTCCTATTCCTTAACACTCCCGTGGCTAGATATATTGGACATCCTAACAGAAAAGTGGCACGAGCATCTCATACTTTGTTGGTAGCATTTCTCTCTTCTGCAAAGGAATCAGAGGAAGACGAAAGAAACCAACTCAAAGAACAGCTTGTTTTCTATTACATGCAACGATCTTTAGAGGTATCTAAGCAGAAAAAGAATAAGGGATGTAATGTAGCTCTTTTTCTGTCTATTCTTCATTAAGTAGGTATGGTTTTTTGAAATAAATGCAGGTTTATCCTGAGATCACACCTTTTGAAGGTTTAGCTTCCGGCGTTGCAGCCTTGATCCGACATCTACCTGCAGGAAGTCCTGCTATATTTTACTCCGTTCATAGCCTTGTTGAGAAGGCTTCTACATTTAACACCGATGCATTGCAAGGAAGAAAATCTGATCCCGGTAATCAAATTCTTGAGTTGCTTCTGCGACTTGTCTCTTTGGTTGATATACAAGTAAGTTTCTTCTCCTGTCGTCTCCATCTACTTGAGCAGCTACTAGCAAATGGCTCATATGGTGATGTTCTCTCTGTCTTTGTATGCATAATTTGTTTTCCTTGGTTCAGGTGTTGCCATATCTGATGAAGTCATTGGCACAGCTAATTATAAAGTTACCGAAAGAAAGGCAGGACATGGTGTTTGGTGAATTGTATGGTCAGGTGGCTGAGTCAGACGATGTGATTCGCAAGCCTTCTTTGGTATCTTGGCTACAGTCTCTGAACTACTTATGTTCTAATAACCTGACTAAAGACTCAGCTTACACTTCGAACCAGTTGGCTGCTCGTCTCTAGGGATCTCCTCATAGTTTGCAAAGTTGTGAAATCGAATTAATGTTTGTTCTATATTTTGTTAAGTTTTAATCTAACCATATTTTTTTATGTTAACCATACTAATCTTTGATCTCAAATATATATACAAATAAATAATGTTCAAATTATTAGTTTTGACATTTATAAATTGATTTTGGTCATAAATTCATATAAATTGAGATCCAAATTTGCTTTTATAAATTGATTTTGGTCAGCATTGTCTACAAAAGTCAGGAAAGAAAATGCAAAAATATATGTCTTCACCATCACATGTATTGATTATAAATAGAAGTATTGATCAATTTATAAATAGAAACAAAATAATATATAGAGATCAATTTTGAGTCTTCGCCATCTTGTAGCTTCCAACGATTCATACCAACATAATAAGTAGATAAATAAGAGGCAACACAATGCATTAGTCTTGACAAAAATGACAGGTAATAGGATTTTCCTTGCACTTAAAACCTAAGCCAGAGTACTCTCTTCTCTAGTCACATGTATATTTGAGAATTTCTACAATTCTGAAATCAGGAATCCAAAACCTGCATATCCTCTGCTCTTCACATGTATATTTTACCATCCTGCACATATCTATCAAACTTTCCAAATCGGCCTCACTGACAATCACAAGAACTTGCTATGACATTCGGAGATTACAGGAAAACAACATAGAGTCCTACAAGACAGATCCCTCATAATCTCGTAACAGTTTTTAAGACTCTAAACTCATAGCAACAAAGTGAAAGACACTAACAATTTTATCTAGCTTAATAACAATTTGTCATATCTGTTTCTAATTCAAATTGGATACTAAAAGCATACACAACTGGCTAAGCACTAAAATGTGTAAGACCTCAAGATTTCATAACCCATTGTTGACTCAAGATTTAAGAGAAAACTGTGGTAAGGAAAAAACGCATCTCTGCCTAAACAAACAGACAACTAACAGCATGAAGTTTAGCTGTAACACAAAACAACTCAAGCTTCATAATATACAAAACATAATATATTCATAGCACAACAAGGTCCACAGACCACAGCTAAGACTGCATAGCAGCTAACTATCTAAAGATAAAGCTGATATCGATATTCAGACACATAAGTGAACTGGCTGGCTTTGGGCAAATTTTTGTTGGGGCCATTATAAAAGTTTTTTTTTTTTAATAGGTTTAAAGGGGATTTTTATGGTTTTTTTAGGAATGTTTTGGTGAATAACCATAATAATTTTTTTTTACAAAATAACCAAAAAGGTAGAGAGAGATAAGAAGAGTTAGAGAGATAAAATGGTTAGTTTGTTGGTTAGATTTTTTTATGGTTATTCACCAAAAAAATCCTCTTTTTGTATAAAAATAGGCCCAAATGAGGCATTGGACTAATTTGTATTTTTTTTTAATTATATGAAGGAAACCATAAACAATAATTAGCACAATTCATTAAATAAATAAAAAAATCCTTTTAAACCTATTTTTATGAAAGTTTTTTAATTAAATTTTTATGATATACAATACACCGATCCGTATTTTCTAATTTATCTCGAGCTCCCAAAATTTCAGAAGCAGCATTGATGTATTCCTGAAACTAGCTGAGCTGGGGCTATTTACAAAGAAATTCAAATATAAATGAATGCATTTGAGAATTGTATTCAAGTAGCATATATAAGATTGTGAATACCAATGTTCAATTATATAACAGAGCATACAAAATAATCAGAATAATATAAGTCAAACCTGACAATCAGATGCAACATATCAGCATATGAATGGCGTACATAACTGGCCTTATTCAGTCCTTATAGGAACAAATATAAAACTAATGCTAATCAGATTCTCCTAGACCAAGGCTGCAACACTTAGCAAATTAAACAACTGAGACAAACACCACTAATAATCCAAACATACATATGAACAATTAATGCACGCTAATAAGAATTACCAGGCAAGATTAACATAACAAAGCACTAACCTTTGTTATTTTTGATTGTGTTTAGTCTTCGAAATAGGTTCGAATATTAGCATCAGTAGCGAAGTGTTTGGAGACGATTTTGTGGACTTCCAACATAAAAGTGGGAACTTCTTAGCAAAGTATTCAAGAATTTCTCTTGCAGAGTTTTCCATAAGTAACTCAAAACAAATAATCAAAATAGTTAGGCTCGTATATATGTGTTTGCAGTATGTTATGAGGACAAACCTTCAAACCCCCCAAATCTCAATCTTTGCAGCCATCTTCCCATCAAATGTTATCAGAATATTTTCAGCAACCAAGTTCACATGGACAATTTGTAGACGATGCAAGTGGCCAACAGCTGAAAGAATATCTCGGACTGGATTTAGAAGGAGAAATGAAGGATGGCCTGAGACTTCTTCCCACGAATGATTTCCCTCGGTAAAATTCTTCAAAACCCACAACTTCTCACTTAGAGATACTGTGTTCTTCTTTTCATTTGAACAATATTTTATAAGTTCATCTAAGTTGCATTTCCAGGGTTGTAGAATGAGACCAATAAAACTTGGTTCTTCGCGCAGCTGAACACCATAACAATGGATGATGTTTGAATGTGTCGGTTTTATAGATTTTTTCATCTTGTTAGTAATCATCACAAAAGACATATCAGAGGAACACAAAAAAGTTTTCACAGCAACCTGACTGATTAATATTGTTGGAACTTCAAAATTAATAATAATTAATTTATACAGATAATTTTTAGTTTAAATTGTTAATGTTTATCAAGAAACAATAAAAAATTGTTTTCGAGCAAAATTAGATCAGAAAATGTTGTGTCAGTGAATTTGGAAGATGAGTCAAACAACATCTATTAACTTGAAACAACAATAAAATCATATTTTACTAAATTACCTTAGTTATATATGTCTAGATTTATAATTATTAATTAATTTATCTCATTATTGGAACCATATATTTAGATATTAGTTTCAAAAAAAAAAAATAGTAACAAAAGACCACAAAGCAATATCATTTAAAGTAACCATCATTCGGTGGTAGTTAGAATGGAATTTTTGCAGCTGTAATAGGCTATATTGCCATGTAACCTAACGTGATGAGCTGATTTCTTGTCCAATCAGAACATCAAGGTATGAAACATATGAGAAGGGCCTCTTCATCATTGATTAGCCTAGGACTTGAACCATCACGCTCAAACTTTTCTTCACAGTAAAGACTCAAAGGGTTGTCTTCAGACTTGAGATTAACAAGAGACGACAGCCTAGGAATTTCTTCCTTTCGGGTATCATAGACAAGCGGAAAGCCTAAGCTACTTAATTTCTTGTCATCAAAAGTAGATTGAGATTTACCAAATGATAAAGCTCTTGCCACCTCGCTCTCCTGCTCCTTGATTGCCGCCCTCACATCACTAATGTCTGCCTTTTTCTTTCATTGTTGAGAAGTCCGGCTATATTTTACTCTGTTCATAGCCTTGTTGAGAAGGCTTCTAAATTTAACGTCGATGCATTGTAAGGGAAAAAGTCTGGTCCCGGTAATCAAATTCTCGAGTTGCTTCTGCGACTTGTTTCTTTGGCTGATATACAAGTAACTAGTAAGTTTCTTCTCCGATCATCTTCATCCACTTGAACAACTACTATAAAATGGCTCATATGGTGATGTTCTCTCTGTCTTTGTGTACATATTTTTTCTTGGTTCAGGTGTTGCCATATCTGATGAAGTCATTGGCACAGCTAATTATAAGAGTTATCTCTAATTATAAAGTTACCAAAAGAAAGGCAAAAACATGGTGCTTGGTGAATTATATGGTCAAGTGACTGAGTCAGACGATGTGATTCGCAAGCCTTCTTTAGTCTCTTAGCTACAGTCGCTGAACTACTTATGTTCTAATAACCGGACTAAAGACTCAAAACCTTTTCTTGTACGAGTCCTTAAATATTCGTGAGTGAAGCTAACGAATGAAACAAAATACCCTAATCCTAGTCTTTATACAATACGAGAACAATTAATCTCCCCCAGTAAGTCTTGTACTTTGTGCTTGTTAGCTGACAAGTGGCAGTTCCTTTGATTAGCGAACGAAATCAGAAAATTTGGAACTTTTTAGCAGCTTTGATTAATTTCGTATTATTGCCCTTTTAGCTGCTGAAAACAAATGCGTGAAGAGAGGAGTGAAGGAAGTGGTTAAGAGCATTCGTCGTGGCCATAAAGGGTTAGTTTTCTACCCTTCAGGTTTTGCTTAGCTTTGTCTCGTAATCTTCAAATCAGAGCTAGAGTTTGTTTGAAAGGATGTGGCTTATCTCTTTTACTTGTTTCACGTGTCAATAACGAGTTTTGTTTTCCTTACGCAGAATCTGTGTCATAGCTGGTAATATCTCTCCTATTGATGTCATAACTCACGTTCCCATCTTGTGCGAAGTCGAAGGCATCCCTTACGTCTATGTTCACTCAAAGGAAGTAAGTTTCTCATTTGATTTCTGCATTCAAATTGTAATAGCATTGACCATTTTCAACTCTCAAGACTTTTGAAGAGATTATAAATCTTCTCATCCTTACCAATTTTTTCTCCTTTCCCTAGGATCTTGCCACTGCTGGAGCGACGAAACGGCCAACATGTTGCGTTCTGATACTAACAAAGCCTGCAAAAGGAGAGCTAAGCCCGAAAATTCAAGAGAAATTCAAGACAGACTATGATCAAGTTGTTGAAGATGTCAAAGAACTTGCTTCTTCCACTGTGTATTAGTATTGCATAATGATCCAAGTTTCTCTTTACTGCCTTATGTCTCATTGTAGTCTCCATTTTCTTACATGTCTGCGAGAAAAAAAAAGATTTTGAGTTTTTCCAAATGGTAATGTAAAACAAACCAGTCTCTTATTATTGGCTCATGTTACATTGTCAAGACTGAATTGTTTGTGTATCACAAACCCCATTATTTACATCATTCCCCACTATTTTCATGAAGCCTGGGTTTTGATAGTGAAGCAACTAACTGTTACAGAAACTATTTCAGACGACTGTAGGCAAATATGCCAAAACAGCCAATGGCCAAAGCAAGAAGAACAGGTACGGTAGAGGATTCGAGGTTTTGTGTTGTGCTGTTTGTTCTGTTGCTGTCTACTCTCTCTATACGAGACCTTTCTCCAACATACTCCCGAAGAAGATTGCTCAGTGTGTCCATTTGATGCATTATCTGACGCTGTCCACGAGCAACGAGTAAAACCTGTCCAGATGATAGAAGTACATTAAAAAAAACCACTTAAGGGAGAAATGAAGTATGTTTCAGATAGATGATCTTATAATCACTGATAGACCCATCCACTGTCTCTATTGAGTCTAGAGATCTATCTCTCTGATGCACCTAATGCTCGACAGGAACTAAACAGAACTGAAGTGATTATGAATTGATGCATCTGATGCTCTGATGTTATTGTCTATTGGAGTGAAGCAATCAAGAATAAAATTGAGCATATGTGATTCTGTGGAGAGCTGTCAAACATACCTCTTCCATCAGAGGAGATTCCCTTACGAGCTGAGATGAGGACGAGGACAGCGATAAGAGGGACCCGTTACCGTTTTCGATTGGTAAAGCCAAGTTGTGTTGACTACCTGAAGCAGCTATCCTGTTCGGGATCTTGGAATTCAACTCTTCAATGCGGGATGTGAATTCATCCATCCTCTCATTCAGTGTCGATATTTGGTCTGAGAGCTGAGTGATAACACCCTATAGAGAACACCATGTCCAGTGGTTTTATATTGAGCCAAAGTTATCACTTTCCAACAGCAGAACTATAGATTGAAAGATCTCAGGGGCAAAAACAGAGAAACCACATTACCTGATTTGGAAGATTGGCAGGTGAAGCAGGGGCTCTGGCATCTAACATTCTATTGTTAACAGCAAGTCTTGTCAAGTTAGGCAAGACTTTGTGTCTTTGGTTTGAGTAAGACTTTGATACACCGCTGTTAAAATGTGCATCATTACGCAAGTCAGATGATTCCCTGACATAACATATGTCGTCTTTATTCTTAGATTCTTTCCTTTTCTCAAATTTAGCCAATCAAGGAGAAGGACTAGAGGATACCCGTGAAGATATTTCATTCTACTATCAGCAGAAGCTCTTGAGAGGGCTTCTTTAGGGCTAGAAACTGTATCATCATCTAAGCTAAGTTTTGTCTTCAAGTCATCTGGCAAAGCCTGAAACATGACCAGGGCGCCCGAACATATCAAATTACCATGATGACATAATCAACCGGATCTGTGTGTTATAAAACACAACTCATACCATAACATCATTCACAAGCCTTTCCAGCTGTATCTGTTCAATATATGTATGTGGAACATATGAACCTTCCAATCCAAGTTGGTCTGCCACATTTTTGACGAAGGAGCGGTCTTTACCTTGTACCTTCATAAAAGAGTTGGAAAATGTTGATTATTAGTTCCAAAATACCACCCCAAAGACAGTATAAACTTTTAGAGAGAGCACGAATAGCAGATACTACCTGAACATATGTCCGGTTCAGTTGTTCCAACCAATCAGTCTTCACAATAACCTTGTCATCATCAAAGATATGACTTTTCCTTTTCAAGATAGTTGCAATGGTATAGCCCAGTGCCATCAATCCTCCAAGAAGACGAACACTGACTTCAAAAGTTATTCTGGGAGATATAATAAATGGACGATCTGTAACCCACTCCTGAAAGCAATACATAGAACGGTAATCATTCCTCAAATCGACCACCCATTCATTCAGCTTTGATATGAGTTTAGAATGTATATGCGCATCTGTTCTTAATCTGATATGGTGAGTTTATACATAAGAAAAATAGTCAGAACAAGTATTGGCCAAACCTCAAACATGAGATTGTATTTTCCATCCCGGTTCCTCATTCTCAGGTATGATTGGCATGCTTCAGGGTCCTCGCCTGGTGGTAGCAGATAGATGTCATAAGTTTCCTCTGTACGTTCTTTGAAATCTTCTGACAGAGCTGCCTTAATTTGTTCTGGTGTTACAGCCTTTGTTGACTACAATAAGATAACAAAACTCACTCCAACCAGAAAAAAAAGCTTCTATAATACTGCCAGTCGCAGATAATATAAAACACCACAAAATTACACGTTTGAACAATATAAATGCTGTAACCTTTAGAATATATGTTGGGTTCTGAAAGCCACTGAAGGGGTTAAACTTGTTTTGGATCTTAATATGAGCTGTCTTCAGATCAGGTTCAATAAACGCCTTGTACATAGGATAAACCTGGTTGGAGAAAAACACATAAGCTAAATTATATTGTCTAAAGACTCAGAACAAACAGCGGGGAGTCATCATTTGATGTTTTATCGATATTTGAAGTGACTCCAGACAGCAGGAACAAGAGCAAGAGAGATTAATCAGGACACAAAAATAAAAGATAGCAAAAGATTAGCATGAAAACCGTCTCAGATATTTGATGAATTATTTCTTCAGGTTCCTGGCCAGCACGTTGAATGTCCCTCAAAACACGCTTGACAAGATCAAAATGCACTCCACCAGTGACAGAGACACGGAGATCGAGCAAAGGCCTTAGCTTTTCACTCAAAGCGTATATGCCTTCAAGAATAACAATGCGAGAGCTAGGCACCTCAAGCGTCCTATACAAAGCACGAAAGAAACAGGTAAGTTATTGCATATGTGTAGCTCTTATCTACAAACAGTTGGTACGAATACATAATCGATGTGCCAAAGACAGATCCTTTTCCCCCTTAAAAGATGTAATGAGGACTGTTAACGTTAAAATGAAAACCATAAAATAAGTATAATCACCTTGTCCATCAGGCATCTCTAAATAAAGTGGTTCCAGGAATTCAAGTATAATGCCACAAGTTTTTAGCTGTGGCATATGCACCAACAGGGAAAATCAATACCTGTAACCAATTCGCGAACTCGACTTGAAGTCATATATTGGAACCTGAACAGATTTTCCATCCTTTAGGCCATGTATATTCTCAAGAAGTGTATCATAGTCGGTTAGCCGTGGGTCTGCAACAATAAAAAAATCGCAAATATTTACCAAAAACTTGTTCACTATATCAGCTTATATACCTAAGAAAAAGAAATGATTGAATCAAGTTATAACAAGAAGGGTGTGTAACATAGAGGTGCATACCATCAAAGTTTCCATCGATCACACGAGTACCATCATTGTAGTTGTCCATGTTTATGATAGCGATACTAGGCATGAAGTTGAGGATTTTCTCAGTGAAGATCGTTTTCCCAGCTCCAGAAGGACCAGCTAAGCCAACCAAAATGAGCCCATCGTTCTTCTGAGCCAACAATTGGCAAGCACGAATAACAGCGTAGAAACCCTTTTCAAAAGACAATGGATCCTCAATTGGAACTATCTCATATCTTCCAGAGTCCTTTCTTTTAACAAGCTGAACCTGATCCCTCAATAGGCCATGCCTCCGGCGAGGTGACAGAGCAACAGAACTATCGAGCACCATTGCAAGTAGCTGGGAAATAGAACCGATGCCCCAAAGCTGCTATGACCAAGAGAAATGTTCAAATTACAGGAAAGGACAAAAATTTCCGGTCTTCAATTCGATACGAGTAAGCTAAAAATTATTTTGTTTTTATTTTATCAACAGGTTCATATATTCACTACAACTGAAGATGCATACGAACAGTTACCAGCCAATCTACTATTTAAGTCTAATCGGATCAAAAGATGAGCAGAAATGTCATTTAATTCAACAAGATCGATTAAGAATCATCAGATTCAGGGGAAAAGGTCGACATGCGTATCAAAAACACTCAAAATGCAAGATTTGAGCTTCAAATTTACTGCAACACAACTTCGAGAACCCTTTAACCCATGCGATCAAAACGAGTAAATTAAAAAAAAAAGACTCAACGGAGAACATTCCGAATCAGATCGTAATCAAAAAGGATGATCAAAGAACCATAGAGACGACAAAACGAGAATCTATAAATAAACGTTTCAGTCTTCACCTACCGGAAGAAGAGTCAAATCGGAAAAAAACCTCGCGCGAGATTACACCAAAAGCTCCGGCACCCGAACGAAAGAGATGAGAAGAATATAGTTGAAGATATTTTCGTAACAGTCAATGAGAGTAAGAAAGATGATGGAAAGAGAGACGGGCTGTTCATAAACTAGCGATAACGAGAAATGACCAGAGAGATCAAACAGTAAACCAGTTCATTTGAAATTGAATTTTCTCCGGTTTTTTATTCACCTGGTTTTATCAAACATTGGACCGGATCGAAAATTTATGATATACACAATACAATTAACTTAACCAGAAATTGAATGAAAAAGCAACTAAACCAAATTGCGGTCTCTAATTCGGTTCATATTCCACTGATTCAAATGAACCGATATAAACCGAAAAATAGATTAGCGAATCATTGCGAACTGTTAATCCACGTAACGACTTTGACTGTCACACGTCACTCACGGTGAAGCAGCGACGACGTGGAAGAAAGTCTACCTTCTCAATCCTCTTTTCTCTCTTTTTCTCTTCCTTTTTCTTTTTTATTCCTGTGGAAATTTCGCAGGACGGAGAGAAAGAGAGAAAATGGCGAAGCTACTGCTTCTTCACGCGCCTCATGTAGTACCTGGATTCAGCAGCTGTAGGTCACTTGTCTCCTCGTCGGCTTTATACAGGAGACCTCTCCTCGTGAATTCCCAATTCTCCTCTTCGGATTCGCATTCATCCCATATCGTCCCTCGTCTTCGTTCTCCGTACACTCGGAGATTCTCGGCTCGTGCCTTCGACGATTCACCTGCTTCTTCGGCGGAGATGGAAAAAGAGCAGCAGGAACTGCGATCTAATGGAGTTTCTCGGGAAAGAGATGAGGACTATCCGACCGGAGAAATGGATTATGAGAATAGGAACGCGTGGGAGAGTTTCGTTGTGAAGCTGCGGATGCTAATTGCTTATCCATGGCAGCGTGTTCGCAAGGGAAGCGTCTTGACCATGACATTGCGCGGCCAGGTTACTAGTAGTTTTCTTATTTCCGGGTTGCGATTATCAGTGAACTCGATCGACTTGGAAAACTACAATGTATCAAATTTTCCATATTTGGGAATAGAACTTCTTATTGGATTTGTTGTTATATTCCTACTGTCTGTATCTACAGTTAAGTTGAAATTCATTTGAAATTTGTTTTCTCTATGTTCAGGTCTCTGATCAGCTAAAGAGCCGTTTCTCTTCAGGGCTTTCCCTGCCCCAACTCTCCGAAAATTTCGTGAAAGCTGCATATGATCCTCGTATTGCTGGAGTCTACCTTCACATTGAGCCTTTGAGTTGTGGGTGGGGAAAGGTTGAGGAAATTCGAAGGCATATATTGGATTTTAAGAAATCAGGTAGCTCCTGAATCTTCATTCGCTATTAAATATCAAAGTTGACAACTTTCCAACTTCCGTGCTTTCTGTGAGCTAATCAAACACATCTTTATCAGGTAAGTTCATTGTTGGGTATATCAACATATGTGGACTAAAGGAATATTATCTTGGCTGTGCATGCAACGAGCTCTATGCTCCGCCTAGCGCCTATTCCTTTCTATACGGTTTGACTGTTCAAGCATCTTTTCTTGGAGGTATTGATTGTTTCTTCTTTGGCTCAGCTTCTCACATAAGAAATAGTAATTAGAAGTCCCTGCTATGTTCTATACCATACAGAATTATATGCAGTCTTATATACTCTGTGTGTACCATCCTTCATTTATTGAGACAGCTTTTGTCGAACCTTTACTCTCCCTCGTTTGTTTCTTTTATGTGATCGTATCTCAACTCCCATTCTCGTCAGTGAAGGTCCTAAAGCTAACTAATTATTTTTCAAAAAATTAGGTGTCTTCGAGAAAGTGGGGATTGAACCTCAAGTTCAAAGAATTGGAAAATACAAAAGTGCTGGAGATCAGCTTTCTCGCAAAAATATATCCGAGGAAAACTATGAGATGCTGAGCGTGCTACTTGATAACATTTATGTAAATTGGCTGGATGGTGTTTCTAGTTCAACAGGTGCGAGACTTGTTCACAATGTTGTTATGCTTTTAACAGTTTAGTTCTCTCCTGAGTGGCTTCTGCTTAGAACTATGCAGGAAAAAGGCGAGAGGATGTTGAAAGTTTCATCAACCAAGGAGTTTACGAGATTGAAAAGCTAAAGGAAGAGGGGCTGATAAAGGATATTCTGTATGATGATGAGGTAATACCATTTCTATTCTCTTATTGTAGATTCAGTACCTTCTACGTAATCCCAGAAGCCAGAAGTGATGGTCCTTGTAATTTCGTCCTTTATCATTAACTTTTCCTTTTGGATCTTTTGGCATCTCTCAAAATATTGGGATGGACTATTTACAATAGTTTTAAAGTTTCCCTTAAAAAGCTATTTAAAAGAGAACTAGATACCGGCCCCATGCTGTTTTTGATCTATATCATTCATTTTGAATGCTCCTGCAGGTTATATCAATGCTTAAAGAGAGGCTTGGAGTCGAAAAAGACAAAAAGCTTCCTACTGTTAATTACAAGTAATTAACTCTTACTCTATGGAATTGTCAAATTGAGGCTTACTGAATCAAGAGCTATTATCTTTGCATATATTGGCTCAAGCCTTGTACTGCTCGGTGATGTGCATAACGGGTCCTAGCCCCTAGGTGGTTCCTGCATAATTGGGTAATCTTGATTTAGAGTTAGTGTAGTATGGAGAAATGAGTATCCTGTGGCAGCAACAAAGTATAGATCGTATATTTATTCTCTTTTGGTTCTCATTGTGGGAGAAATAAATGTTTTACAAACGTTTTAGTAACTGGTGATATGCATACTCAATTGACATCAGGCTTTCTGTTGCTTATTTTACTTGTTTGGATTTTATTCGACGGTTCCCTTTTAGCCTCACGCAGTTTTATAAATTTTACGGGCTAGTAACATGCAGATATTCTCGACTGATATACTTTATGCAGGAAATACTCAGGTGTTAAGAAGTGGACTCTTGGTCTAAGCGGCGGTCGAGATCAGATAGCTATTATTAGAGCAGGGGGAAGCATTTCTCGGGTTAAGGGTCCGCTAAGCACTCCTGGTTCAGCAATCATTGCAGAACAACTAATTGAGAAGATCCGCAGTGTAAGAGGTAGGTCAGTTTTTTTTTTTTAATGGTTTTCATCTACAAAGATACTGTTGTGTTCTTCGTCGGCAGCTCAAACATTTCTATTTCCTCCTTTCTTTTGAAGAGTCCAAAAAATATAAGGCTGCCATCATCCGAATTGACAGTCCAGGAGGCGATGCACTCGCTTCTGATTTGTAAGTAGTTTTAATTGATCTTCAATACTGTGTAATTGTGCCTTTAATATGCTCTTGTGATCTAACATGTCATGGAAGGTTTGGCTTCACCTTTGAACATGATGAACTCAGGCTCATTACCTAATATCATATTTCATCTATGGAAGTCTGGATTAAGAATGCTATTGAGTGTTGAGAAACTTTCAAATATGATTTTTATCAAGCCTGGATGTCATGTTAGGATTTGCATTTAGATAGCTTTGGAAAATCTTCTAGGCTTTATCATAATACTACGTATTGGTACACAGAATGTGGAGGGAGATCAAACTACTGGCTGAAACAAAACCCGTCATCGCATCAATGTCAGATGTGGCAGCAAGCGGAGGATATTACATGGCAATGGCTGCAAATACCATTGTTGCTGAAAATTTGACATTAACTGGCTCAATTGGAGTTGTCACAGGTGATCTTACTTTGTCTACTTGCCAAAGAGAAAGTTGTGTGCTCTGCATCTTTTCACAGCTATCACTTTCACCCTCCCCATGCTTGATTGCTTTTGTGTGTTCTTGTTGTTGTAGCGAGATTTACCTTGGCCAAACTATATGAAAAGATTGGCTTCAACAAGGAAACTATATCTAGAGGAAAATATGCTGAGCTTCTGGGGGCTGAGGAGAGACCTTTTAAGTAAGTGACCTCACTCCATTTATCAAAACGAGTTTACCTTGTTAGGCTCTAACCGTCTAAGGCTTCTTTTGTCATCCAATTGATGCCAACTTGGTTTTTGCTGGTGTCAAATCCGATACTCGAGACTGCTTTTTAAGAACTTGTATGTTCCTTTGATTCGTAGTTATTAAATAAAAACACAATTATGTTTTCAGGCCAGGGGAAGCAGAACTGTTTGGGAAATCCGCACAGCATGCGTATCAGCTTTTCCGGGATAAAGCAGCCTTATCAAGATCGATGCCTGTATATGTTCCAATCTCGTATCTCTCTCCTGCATTGCTATTTTTAGTGCCTTTTCGAGACTAATATTTTGTTTTGTCATGTTCTTAGGTGGACAAGATGGAAGAAGTAGCACAAGGCAGAGTCTGGACCGGTAAGGATGCACATTCTCGTGGTCTAGTCGATGCTCTTGGCGGGCTTTCACGAGCTATAGCCATCGCTAAGCAGAAAGCTAATATTCCTCTTCACAAGAAGGTTTACCTCTAAAACTCTCTTTTTTTTTTGCTTCAGTGAAATCATCTTTGTAACAAATCTTTAAGTCTCAAGAGAGCACAAAGTAGCTTACATTAGATACTTTGGTTTATTCTTGTGGTAAATACAGGTAACTATTGTGGAGATTTCGAGACCTTCTACATCACTACCAGATATCTTAAGCGGTATAGGAAGCTCGGTGATTGGAGTGGACAGAACATTGAAAGGACTACTCGATGAATTAACAGTCACCGAGGGAGTTCAAGCTCGAATGGATGGAATCATGTTTCAGCAACTTGGCCGAGATTCTTTAGCAACTCCCATCATTGATCTTAAAGATTATCTCAGCTCTCTCCGGTGATTCCAACCTTCCCTGTGAAGCCAAGACTTTTACCGAATCACATTTTGATCCGTAATTAAAGAAACATCTTTGAAGCCAGACTTGATAAAACTTCATAAATGAAATTAAAACTGATAGTATCAAGTTAAAACCGATGAAGCATGAAGTTAATGTGAAACACGTTACTAGTCTTAACAATTTACAGTTTCAGCTAATCTCTAACATATATATACATTGTACATGCACTTTTCTCTCTTACAACACCAAGAGATCCCAGAAACAATAATGAAGACCTCCATGAGCATCGTCATCTTCTTCACAGTCGTTCTCTCCATTTCTGCAATCTCCTTAGCCAAGATGAGCCCTGAGGAAGCTTGCATAAGAAAAAACATTGCTCAATCGCTTTCTCCTTCAAACAAAACCGGTACATCTCATTTCGAGGTGGCAGACCAATTATGCAGAGAGGAGACACGAGTCATCAGGTACTTTTTGAAATTGAACGGAAAGTTCCCACCTTACTACGTCAGGGCATTGTGCAATGTATTCGGAGATCACGAAAAGAAAGTGAAGGAATACGTTATTAAGAAATGGTTGAATCATTCGGAGAAGCTGGTCAATAGCTTAACTTGCGTCAGAAGAAACATCTTAATAGTCGAAAAGAGCCCTGTGGAAGCTTGCATAAGAAGAAATATTGCTCAATCGCTTTCTCCTTCTCCTTCAAACGGACCCGAGACATCTCGTTTCGAGGTCATGGAAGACCAATTTTGCAGAGAGGAGACACGAGTCATCGTGTACTTCTTGAAACTGAACGGAAAGTTCCCAGCTTACTACGTCACGGCGTTGTGCAATGCATTTGGAGACGACGAAAAGAAAGTGAAGGAATACGTTATTAAGAAATGGTTGAATCATTCGGAGAAGCTCATCAATAGCCTAACTTGTGCTTCTCGATAAAAGATCTGTAATTTTTAAGGGAGATTACAAGAATCAAAAACTTTATAATAATTTTTTTTAATTGCTTTTCTTGCTTCATTACAAATTACCAACAAAATCGGTTGTGAGTGTTCCCAAGTAAACAATGCTTTTATATTCATTCACTTCACTGACTAATGTATCTCCGTAATATTCTCCGAGAGATATACGCCCGAGAATCTCACCGCCGGAATTGATCTTCACCGCTGACGGATCGGTGGGGACCACTATAAGCTTCACGGAGTTCGAGGCTGATAGAGTTAAACCGTAACTCTAACCGATAGAAATCCGAATCAATGTTCTTAAAACACAGATTTGGCACTCAACTTCAAAGAATCTTTGATTGAAGAAGAGATTCTTAACTAGGTTAAGCTTGTAACAAAGAAAGCAAGGAGAAAAGAAGAAGTACTTAAATTTTCTGTATATTCGTGAATTACAACCCCTTTTATAAGGTTTCTCATCATAACTTAGCTAATAAAACCCTTAATAAATATGTAAAATTTCTTATTTTAAGAAAACCTTAATAGTAAAAACCCTTAATAAAAACGTTAATAATAATGTAATAATTCCTATATCAAATCTCCTCCATTTGAAAAACTTGTCCTCAAGGTTTAAAAGCAGGGTACTTCTTCTGTAGATCAAAAAGAAATTCCCACGTAGCTTCCTCCATTGCTTGATTCGTCCATTTCACCAATACCATTGTAGCTGGTTGGCCTTGTCGATTAACCATTTTTCTCTCTAAGATATGCTCAGGTTCCTTAACCAACACGTCTTGGATAATAGAAGGCAGTTGATTCGAAGTAAGTACATCACCAACCTGCAATTTCAGCTGTGAAACATGGAACACGGGATGAATCTGAGATGTTACAGGTAATTGTAACTTATAGGCGATCTTTCCACACTTATCAATGATCTTGTAGGGTCCAAAATACTTAGGAGAAAGCTTCTGGTTAGATCTAAGGACCACTGATTTCTGCCGATAAGGTTGCAGTTTCACATAGACAAAATCACCGATAGCAAAGTTACGATCTGTGCGATGCTGATTTGCAAACTGTTGCATTTTGTGTTGAGCCCTTAGCAAGTGAAATTTCAAGATCAAGATCATATTTTCCCTTTCCTGTAAGCACTTTGCCACTACTGCCACTTTCGATTCACCTGGTAAGTACGGTAAATGCTGAGGAGGAGCTTGGCCGTAGACAGCTTCGTATGGATTCATTTGTATTGATGTGTGGTAATTAGTATTATACCAAAACTCTGCCAACGGAAGCCACTTACTCCATAGGTGAGGCCGATCACTGCACATGCACCGCAAATATGTTTCCATACATCGATTCACAACCTCCGTTTGTCCGTCACTCTGCGGATGGTAGGCGCTGGATAAGTTAAGTGTAACTCCTTGAAGATTGAAAATTTCACGCCAAAACTCGCTCAAGAAAATTGCATCTCTGTCACTGACGATAGATTGTGGAAAGCCGTGAAGCTTAAACACATTATCTAAGAATGCTTGAGCCACTGTTGCTGCGGTATATGGATGTGAAAGGGTTATAAAATGTGCCGCTTTACTGAGTCGATCAACCACCACAAAAATAACGGATTTACCATAAGATGAAGGCAAACCATCGATAAAATCCATTGATATATCTGTCCATATCGTGTCAGGGATCGGTAATGGCTGGATTAAACCCGGAGATGCCGCTGGATCGTACTTACATTGTTGGCAAACGTTACAGCTGCGGATATAAGCTTGGATGTCTTTAGACATACCTTTCCAATAAAAGAGGCCCTTCACACGTTGGTGAGTAACATCTCGTCCTGAGTGACCCCCACTTCCAGAGCAATGTAACCATTCCAAGACCTTGTTACGGACTGGAAGATTGTCAGGTACAACGATCTTGCTCTTTCTCCGTAAGATGTCTTGCGACCAGGAATAGTGTTTTTTTGCTAATAGTCGATGCTTCAACTCGTTGATTAACTCCTTCACTGCTTGATCAGATTCATAACAAGCCTGAATTTGTTGGAGCAAATCGCATTCCAGGACAGTCATCGCCATGTGTAAAATCTCAGCTCCTTCCATTCGAGATAACGCATCCGCAACTAAGTTCTCTTTACCTTGCTTATACTGTATTTCGTAATCAAACTCGAGCAATTTAGGTAACCATTGTTGCTGAATCGGAGTGTTTAACCTCTGCTCTAGTAAATATTTTAAACTCCTTTGATCCGTTTTAATCACAAAATGACCAGTGAGCAAATAATGGCGCCACTTCTGCACCGCAAACACCACCGCTAACAGTTCTTTCTCATAAATCGATAAATGCAGTTGCTTTCCTTTCAAGTGATGACTGATGTATGCCAAGGGGTGGCCGTCTTGCATCAATACAGCTCCTATTCCCTGTCCACACGCATCTGTCTCAACAACAAAAGGCTTATCAAACAAGGGCAAAGCCAAAACAGGAGCTTCGCATAAGGCACGCTTCAAACTCTCAAACGCCACGAGGGCTTCATCTGACCATTCAAAAGAGTCTTTCTTGGTTAAGGCTGTCAATGGACGTGCGATTGTTCCAAAATGTCGGACGAACCGTCGGTAATAACCCGCTAAACCCAAGAACCCTCTGAGTTGTTTAAGATTCACCGGAACGGGCCATTCTGCAACTGCCTTAACCTTGTTAGGATCCATAGAGATACCTTTTTCTTCAATAAAATACCCCAAATACTCCACTTTCTCTGCAGCAAAGGAACACTTGCTCTGTTTTGCAAATAAACTATGACGACGCATCAGTTCAAACACACAGCGTAGGTGATGCACATGTAGTTCCATGGAAGAACTATAGATCAATATGTCATCAAAGAATATGAGAACGAATTTCCTGAGAAATTCTGTGAATAATGAATTCATGAGACTCTGAAATGTAGCTGGAGCATTAGTAAGCCCAAAAGGCATTACTAGATATTCAAAGTGTCCGCTATGCGTCTTAAAAACAGTCTTGTGAATAACCTCAGGAGCCATCCTGACTTGATGATAACCTGCTCTTAAATTGATCTTAGAATAAACCTTTGAGCCTCCCAATTCATCCATAAGGTCTTCAATTAACGGAATAGGGAACCTGTCCTTAACTGTCATGCCATTCAAACCCCTGTAATCGACACAAAGGCGCCAATTCCCATCCTTCTTCTTAACCAAAACTACGGGTGATGCGTATGAACTAGAACTAGGCTGAATGGTTCCTGCTGTGATCATCTCTTGCACAATCTTATCAATTTTATTTTTCTGGTGAAGGGCATATCGATAAGGACGTTGGTTAACAGGGTTGGATCCTTCTAGAAGAGGAATTTTGTGGTTATGATGATTTCTAAACGGAGGTAAAGCTGAAGGTTCTTCAAAAATATCTGCAAATTCAGTGAGGACGTTGTCAATCTCCGGACACTCTGTTGCAGATGTAGTCGTCGTATCAAGAGAACATAACTGAATCTTATCTTCCTCATCACACGATTGAGTAAAAATCATAGCCAGCTGAACCTGCTCATCTTGGAGCTTGTTAATTTTAGCCGCTTTCATATGTCGCACAGAATCTTGCTTAATACCGTGAAGTAGTACCTTCGTCGTTCCTACTTTAAAATGCATCTCGAGTTTCTTAAAATCCCAAGTTATTGGACCTAAGGAATACAACCATTGGACTCCTAGCACCATATCGCAACCGCCAAGGGGAATGACCATGACATTGGACTGGAATGGTGTTCCTTGAAACTTCCATTGAAAGTTGTCGATGTGACCACTAACAGCAATCTTGCGCCCATCCGCCACGGCCACACGAGACATCCCTGCAGAACGCAGAGTACACCCCAACTTCTCTGCTGCACTTGTGTCAACAAAATTATGAGTGGAGCTTGTGTCAATGAGTATGAACAAAGCATGCTTTCCGTATTCTCCCTTAACTCGCATAGTATTGTAATCAGATACTCCTGCGACCGCATTCACCGAAATTTGAGCAATGTCTCCTGTTTCTTCCCCATCTTCTAGCTGTTCGTCGTTACCCGCACAGTCGTCTTTCTCTTCTGTTTCAATCATGAAAAGTTGCGTTTTCTTGTGTTTGAGAAAATGACATGGAGTGTACTTTTCATCACAATAATAACAGAGACCATCCGCTCTGCATTTAGCCATCTCCTCATTGGTGAGGAATTTCCGTGTTGGGTATTGTTGTGCAGTAGGTTGTAAAGCTGGTGCAGGAATTCCCACTCTCGTCTCCGGTTCCTTTTTAAACTGCAATAAGCCTTTTGTACCCACGTTTGCTCTAGCATTAGACCATCCCGTGTTAAATGGTTTCCTAGGATGAGCCTTCTCATACAACTTCCTCAGAAGTAAACACTGTCGAGTAGTTTGCGGTTGAAACATTCAGATATGCATCTGTGTATCCATCCTTAAGCCTGCTAAGTAAGCACTAACCAAGTATTCCTCCGATAAGTTGACTCTGGTTTTGATGAGTTCAAAGCGTGCATGGTAATTCATGATTCCATCAATTTCTTGCAATTGCTTCAAGTCCGCCATAGGTTCATCCAAAACCTCGTCGAATCGTTCCTGCAGCAACATCTTATAGGTAGCCCAATCACACAGAACCGTGCTCCCCATCTCAGACTTCATAATCGATTGGTGCCAAGTTGCTGCGATATCATCAAAGTGTATGGAAGCAATTCCCACTTTTAGATCGTCCGGTGTGTTATCAATTGCAAAAAATTGTTCAACTTTAAACAACCACTCTTTGATTTTATCACCACTAAACCGAGGGAAGTCAAGCTTTGCTAATCTTGTAACGCCGGAATAATTGATTTGAGGATTAGGTCTTCCTCGTCTGTGATCAATTCTACCAGTTTTCAGATTAGAAGAAATTGGTGTAGACATATTTGGAGAAGTATCAATACGATTGGTGGACAGTAAGCGGATTGCTTCGAACATCTCGTCTAGCCCTTTATCAAGTTTGTCGTTCTGTTTTTCGATGTTTGCGTTCTGCGTGTCGAAGTTACTCTTCATCAGCTCTTCAAACTTCGAAGTCAGAACCTCCATCTCCTTCGCGACAGCTTGAGCTCGCGTTTCAGCCATTGATTCCGAGAAACGTTTGGTGTCTGATACCTTTGATAGAGTTAAACCGTAACTCTTCCGTCAACCTCAAATAACCGATAGAAATCCGAATCAATGTTCTTAAAACACAGATTTGACACTCAACTTCAAAAAATCTTTGATTGAAGAAGAGATTCTTAGCTAGGATAAGCTTGTAACAAGGAAAGCAAGGAGACAAAAAAAAGTACTTAAATTTTCTGTATATTATGAAATCGTGAATTACAACCTCTTTTATAAGGTTTTTCATCATAACTTAGCTAATAAAACCTTTAATAAATATCTAAAATTTCTTATTTTAAGAAAATCTTAATAGTAAAAACCCTTAATAAAAATTTTAATAATAATGTAATAATTTCTATATCAGAGGCGACCCAGAAATCTCCACCGTCTGTTCTCCTTATGTTGTCCGGGCCCGGGATCGACGGTACAAAAATCTCCCACGTGTTGGCTTTTGGACCCTTGATCCAATACCTTAAGATCCGATTCCTCAAGAACTCCCCCACCAGAACAAATTCTCCGTCGGAGCTCACGGCGCATCCGGCGGAGCCACTCAGACCGCTTAACAAAACGGTGACGGTTTTAGTCTTTGGGTCGTACCTATAGAGCCTCCCCGTCGCATCTTTTACAGCAACCGCTAACACTAGTTGACTGAATAAAAAAAAAAGTTATGTTCCACCGGTTTAATAAATTGACCCACCTAAACCGAACCAGTACAAAACCAATTCACAAGAAAATATTCATTAACCTGGGGCCCAATCTTGTGCTGAAAGATGTGAAATAAACCAAACCAGTCACCGGATCAACATCCAAACCGTCAAGGAACCGGAAAGGAAGACCGCCTGCGCTATCGGCTAGGCGCTTGGCTTGGCCACCGTGGCTTGAAACCACATACAAACCCAAGTATGCATCGGCTATGTACAAATCTCCGGTTATCTCGTTGAAAGCTAAACCGACCGGTCTACCACAGATGTTACCAAGAAAAGTCCCAATTGCTTTATCACATAGTGACTTGTTCCTGCTAATTAGCAATGAGCAATTACTGAGATGTGTGTGTGTTTATCTATGATCTATGTATGTATATAAATATTGAACTAAAACATACGCAATTGGTGAAATATAAGCGAACTCTACAAAACCAAGTTTTGGTCCTTGGTACTTCAGAATCTTGCCGCCGGAGACTCCGGTATATGGTCCTCCACCGAGAGAATCGAAAGCGAAAGCTTCGGGTCCGGAGATTTGCGGTGGAAGCGGAATCTTCCGGAAGGTCTGAAGAGCGGAGACAAGGGAATGATATGAGAAGAGATAGAGCAAAAAGCAGAGGAAGACTTTATGTGCTTGCAACATTCTGCTTCATCTCAATGCATCATCACATGAAGCATACCATTATCATTTTTATACACTCACACGGTTTGTCTTCTGTTTACTTAAGACTCCAACGGATTGGTTAATGCTTATTGACCGGTTCTTGATTCGTTCAGATGCTCTTTTTGACATAAGTCACAAGGCTTTTGTCTTTTCTCTACATTTCCCACCGTTCAAAATTTAAATATAGCAATTCGTTTTGTTAAGAAAAATTTGCGTGATTTTTCCTTGTCTCTTTCTCACGTGAAACCCGACCAACTTTCCAGCTAATCAGAATATAACTAATGGAATTTTCGTATTTATTGTTCTTTTTTAAAGAAACTATTTCCTAAACTACTGTTCCTAAATTTGAACCAATCATCTTGAAACAATAATCATATTTATTAGAACATAATCAAACATTAACCGGATATCTATATGATCAACGGCTGTCTCTTATACACATCTAGATGTGTATAAGAGACAGGAATATAACTAATGGAATTTTCGTATTTATTGTTCTTTTTTAAAGAAACTATTTCCTAAACTACTGTTCCTAAATTTGAACCAATCATCTTGAAACAATAATCATATTTATTAGAACATAATCAAACATTAACCGGATATCTATATGATCAACGGTTTATTCATAAACAAATAACTTCATATTTCTAAAACCCAAACTAATAATCACTTTTGAAGATTAAGAATTCCCGCGAAAGGCCCAAACAGAGTTCCTATATAAAGCTGTCCTTTGAACTCGTTGACCTCGCTGACCAAAGTGTCTCCAAATTGATCTTTTAGCGAAATGGTCTGAAGCACTTTTCCATCAGAACTTACTTTAACCGCCGATGGGTTTGTAGGTCCTTTGTCTGTGTTGACGACGGAAGCAACCCAAAAGTTTCCAGAAGAACCGATCCTCTTGATATTGTCAGGGTTCGAGACCGAGTTGGTGAATTCTTCAGAAGAGCCTGCTTTGGGTCCTTTGATCCAATACCTCTTGATGTTACTTTTCGTGAACTGACTAACCAGCACGAAGGAGCCGTCTGAGCTAACGGCACATCCGGCTGAGCCACTTAGACCTTCCATCAATACAGTCACGACCTTTTTCGATGGGTCGTATTTGAAGAGTTTTCCTGTAGAGTCTTTTGATGCAACTGCTTTCAACACATCCCTGTATGCATAACCAATAAATAGATATAAAAAATATTATTATAATTTTTTAAACCGAGAATAAAAAATATTAACTGACTAGCACCAGAACAAATTACTTATGAAAACTAGTATGTTTACATATAATCTGATAAATGTAATTTGGCTACATAAGTTTTAATTAAGGTTTAAATTGTTAAAAAAAACATCTAATTAAGGATTAATAAAAATTCTTAAATTTTTGTTTTAAATGATAGGAAAATGAGAAAGATAAAATTATATGAAAGTGAAATAGATATAAAAGAGAAAGAAAAGTTTACGCAGGGCCAAATTTTGAGCTGAAGGAAGTGAAATAGACAACGCCGGTGGTGGGATCAACGTCGAGACCATCGAGAAACAAGAAGGGCTTGCCGTCAACACTATCGGCAATCTTCTTGGCCAAACCGCCGCCGCGAGAGATGACGTGGAGACCCAACGGAGCATCTGCCACGTAGAGCTCTCCTGTTTTGTCATTGAACGCTATTCCCGCCGGCCGGCCGCATTTTCCCATGTTATTGATTCCAGATGCTCGGTCGCACCATTGCGACTTCCTGAAATCAATTATGTCATGTAAAAACAAAACAATAGAGAAGATGAATTTGTTCTGTCAAAAAAAGATAGTTAATTGTGGTTTCTATTTTTCATATTTAAATTGATTGCATGCGTATGTTAGTTTGACTTTTAGTGTTACATTTTTGTTATAAGGTGTGCTCATAAATGAGAGAAGATGATTACACAATACCCAGCCAGCCATCAACAGGTAAGGGAAGTAATATTGGTAATATTTTATGTTATTAATTACATTTTTTAATTTGTCGACGTTATTTATTACATTTATGGAATGAAATTAACATTCTGTTTTTATTTTTTTCTAATGAAAAGATTTGCGTAATCGCAAAAGTCCTTGATCCATCATATCCATATAACAAGACTAGAACAAGAAAATACCAGAAGTGATTTGATAAAATCCATTTTTGTAAACGTTAATCAAAGACAATGAAATGAACACTAGTCGTTTGGAACAACTCTCTAATCAAAACCCCCAAGTACCCTTTGGAGTTTGTTTTTAAACATTCAAACCTAACATTTATATGCAGTAAGGCCAGTTACAAAAAACCTTTATATATGCAGAAGAATGAAGAAAAAAAAGACACTAAAGGGTCAGTTGATGAATTAAAATTAGGTTGTAGTTGCCGACCCCGAATTAAAGTAGGTTGCAGTCATTTCTAATTGACGAAATCAAAACATGATCGATTGAGATATTCATATTTTGACCAACGAAGCTTTGTTAACGTCAACTCTCTCGTGTCAGAATACTCGTATTATGTATTTGGCAAGAATTCTGATGTCATTTGTATCTGGGATTTTTCTGTCCAGGTTTGCTATGTTAATAACATTTCTTAATTATTAACGTAATCAATCATGTCTAAGAATTGCTGCTACTTAGAAACTAAATGACTATAATAATCAAACACAAGGATTACGCAGCAGAAACAGAGATTAGAAAGGAAAAAAAAAAAACTTACGAGGATTCCGTGATATAGCCAAAATCAACATAACCCTTCTTCGGTAGATATTTGAGGATTTTACCGCCAGAAATTCCAGTGTAGAAACCTTTTCCAGTGGAATCAAAAGCAAAAGCTTCAGGGCCCGATCTCTGTCCGGGCAACGGAAGTTTTTGAAAAGACGTAGCTTCTGAGAAAACCGTCGAAGAAAGAAACAAAATAAGAAGAAGAGAAATCATGGAAACAAACGTCGTCATAACTTTTTGTGGTTGTGTGTTTTGTGATCAGATGATGTTTGTAACCTGTATATTTATAGATTTGATTTTTCTACTTTTTTTGAAATTTTCTTTTATTAAGATATCTTCCTTTGTATTCACTCAAGTATTTATAGAGTTGAATATCTATATAGCAGCAAATTAGACTAAACTTTGTAATTAATTGAATATAAGGAAAAAAATACGCCAAAATTTGATTAAAAAGAAAAAAGAAAGATATGGTATATCTTTTATGTATAATGGATGACATATATTAATTTTTTTTATTTTTGTTTTGAAAGGTGATTCCACTATTTTTAGTTATGCATAATATTTCTATCAATTTTTTATGTTTTTTTAAAAAAATATAATTTAAAACGTTATTAATTTACTAAAAAATGAAAACTCTTTGTAGCTCAAATATTTCAAATATTAAATCATCGACTATTCTTGACCAAAAAAAAAAAATCATCGACTATTTCGTTAATATACTATTCTTCTGATGCATTTTAGTATCGTAGTACTTTATCGATATAATGACGATCATTTCTGCAAGTAATCCACATAACGTGTAACAAAATAAAAAAATAGGTAACGTGTTTGCATTTCAAATTATATTGCTTCTTTATGTTTTTTTTACGCGTATATTTATTCTAGTAAATGTATCTTTATGGTATTCTTAAATGTTTGAAGATTTTAGAGGAAATGGAGAAATTAAGATATAAGTGGTAACCAATGTTCACTCTTGAGGAAAAAACAATAAAGAAGTTTTGAATATCTTTTTCTGTTTTTCATTACTCAAGATTTTACATCACTTTTGAACTAAAAATATTTCATCATAAACCGAAAAAACTTATCGAAAAGATTTATCTTCGACAGGAATCTTTCTTTCTTTCTAAGACATTTTAGCGTTGGAGTTTATAGTATCATCGATCCTCTTGAACGAAAGTGGTAAAACTTTCAGAACTATCTTCACGTCGACATGCATGTTTTTTTTTTCTTTTTTTTGTCAACCGTCGGCATGTTAGATACAGATGTATTCTATTTTAATTTGCGGATAATTTCGTGTTCAGATCTAATTTTTACATATTTGGCTGGAAATAAAAGTCAACTAATTGCAATCCACGATAACTGCTAAACAGAGTTATGGATCAGACTAAAAGGAGCCATTTAGTCAAATAATTGCAATCTATTAACAGCTAAATAGAGTAACGAATCAGACTAAGGATTTTTAAATGAGTGAATGAGTCACTGGCTTTTATTTTCAACAAAATACTTACAAATAATGTGGAATATTAATAGATTAATTAATACGTCGTAACGTAAGTTAGTAAGTACGTAGATGAAACCATCGTAAGGACGTGTTTTAAATTTTGATTTGATATTATAACTTTAGTTTACATATAGATGAAACCATCGTAAGGAGATATTTCAACGGGATCACAAAATTTGGGTAATCACCTATAACAACCATAGTTTCTAGGTTTAATACCACTTTAAAGTTTCATAACTCCGGCAAAAGGTCCAGTAAGAGTTCCAATGTAAAGTTTCCCTTCGAACTCGTTGGCTTCGCTGAGCAAAGTATTCCCAAACTCATTCTTGAGGAAAATGGTCTGAAGCACTTTCCCATTAGAATCAATCTTGACCGCCGAAGGGTCCGTAGGCATGACGACCTTGTTCTTGACCGAAGCGACCCAAAAGTTTCCAGTGGAACCGATCCTCCTGATGTTGTCGGGGTTCGAGACAGAACTTGTGAAGACATCATCAATTGTTCCAGCTTGGGGTCCTTTGATCCAGTACCTCTTGATGTTACTCTTTATGAACTCGCTGACCAGCACGAACGAACCATCTGAGCTCACGGCGCAACCAGCCGCACCACTTAGACCTTCCATTAGTACATTCACGGCTTTGGTCGCTGGGTCATATTTGAAGAGCTTTCCGCTCGCGTCTTTCACTCCTACTGCGATTAACACTTCGCTGCATTGCATGACCAACAAGAATTATTAGTACACATGCAGACTCTTAAAACATATACGTTATTAACCACTTTAATTTTCTTTCAAATACCGGATTTCATTAT
This sequence comes from Alliaria petiolata, assembly GCA_020283515.1. Classification (NCBI taxonomy): domain Eukaryota; kingdom Viridiplantae; phylum Streptophyta; class Magnoliopsida; order Brassicales; family Brassicaceae; genus Alliaria; species Alliaria petiolata. The sequence continues at coordinate 26,560,874 of JAHZTW010000001.1, forward strand.
AATTTTGACTTTTAACAATATAAAACAATATCTTGACCAAAAAAAGTATTTAAACAATAGTATAAAACAATAATAATGAAGTTATATGATTAGATATTAAGCATATAAATAGAAGATTGTAATTTGTAGCCTATATAGTTTGTGTTTGAGTTATAAACGATATAAATATGTATATAGAAAAGATCGAAAATACTTTACCTGGGGCTGAATTTTGAGCTGAATGAAGTGAAGTAAACGACGCCGGTGGTGGGATCAACGTCAAGACCGTCGAGAAACTTGAAGGGCTTTCCGTCGACGCTGTCGGCTATCTTTGTGGCCATACCTCCGGCGGGAGCGATAACGTGAAGACCCAACGGAGCATCGGCGACGTAAAGTTCACCTGTTTTCGGGTTGAAGGCTATTCCCGCTGGTCGGCCGCATTTTCCGGCTAAAGCGGTTCCAAGTACTCCGTTGCACCATGACGAACTCCTAAAGTAATTACCAAACCAATTAAAAAAAATTAAACAAAAAAGATTTGAAAATGTAAAAACGTTAACATAAAAACTAAACAGACCAAATCGGATTCTTGATATTCCATGTTTTAACACCGGACTCGTCTTAATATTACAGTTGATATATGATGATAAAACCAATGAATTTCAATACTTTTCAAACAAGCTAGAAGCACAAATCATCAAAAGATGTGATCTTGGAAAGAGAAACTTACGAAGTCTTGGTGATCTGGGCAAAATCGACAAAACCCTTCTCGGGAGTATACTTGAGGATTTTACCACCGGAGACTCCGGTGTAGAATCCTTTTCCAATGGAATCAAAGGCGAAAGATTCAGGGCCTGACCTCTTTCCCGGAACTTCAAGTTTCTGGAAAGTTGCGTCATCGGAGAAAACAGCCGACGAAAGAGAGAGAATAAGAAGAGATATCACGAAGACAGACGTCATACCGTATTCTTAGTCGTGCTTTAATTTTTTTTTGTATCAAAGATCTATAGAAGCTATTGTTAGTACAGGAATCTGTTTATGTATGGTAGGTATATTTATAGATGTGATTTGAAAATAAGAAAATAACAAAAAAAATAGAGATTTCCTGTTTTCGCCGTTGACTAGCAATATGAAAGAGATTTATTGTTTCCTTTTATAGATTGGGAGATATATTTCTTTTTCTGGGGGATTCGACAGATTTTGTGGATGATAAAAGTTAAATAGTTGGAATCCACATTAAATGTTGAATATTGGAAGTATTTATAGAGTAAATAAATCAGATTAAATAGGCAAATTAGCTGAATACAAAAAGTAAAAAAATATGTTTTCATTGATTTCTTAAAATCTGATGTGTTCAGACTGATTCTAGTAACATTCGATCGATTTTACAGAATCAATAAAAACACTATTTGAATATCATTTGAACATATTTTTTACTTTAAAAAGTTTTGGAACATAAAACACATTTTCTTAACATAATGAGATATCATTTGAACATAAAACACATTTTCTCAATACTATGTATTATGTATATCCTTTGAACATCATTTCACACAAAACAAAAAAGTGAAATACGGCCATCAAAAATTGAATAATGAATACTATGCATATTCTTTATATTCTTATAAAAAATTCTAATAAAATTATTTGATAGATTTTTGGAATACACAAAACAATTTCTACAAATTCAACAATGCAATTTTAGTAACTTTATCAGGCTTTATATGGTAAAAATAAAATAGAATGGATGAAATATGATAATGAGATATGAAAATAACTGAATAAATATGCATCACATTTATTTCTCTTCAAAACTACAGAGGGATATTTTGCTCTACAGAGGAATAAATGCATCACAATTTTTTTTTTTTTGGTGTGATATGTTCATTATATTCTATTCAATGTAACATGATTTACTTTCACCAAAATATTTATAAATCCTTCATTAACTTTGAAAATCAACCAATTCTAATAAATTATGTATTTTTGGATTTTTTTCTACATTACAAATTTACAAGCATAATTTAATATCTAAATAAAAATAATTTAACCAATAATAAAAATTCACTCAAAAATATAAATAGTTACAAAAATCCTATAAAACTAATTTTTCCATTGAACAAAAAAAAATAAAAGGTCAAATAAAACATATGATGTAGCAATTCGCTTTTTTGGGTAGGACTGTTATACTTTATTTTATTATATATCTCTTTGTTCAAACAAAATTTCTTCCTGGTAAGAAAGTAAATTATATATCTACGAGAAATACGATGTTTTAGTTAATTTAGATATATTATATGGTGGTTTATAATTTAAATTGTGTCGTTGGGTTTATATGTTAAATTATACTTTAAGTCTTTCTTTTGAAAAAGAAAAAAAAAGACCAAATGTACATTATAATAATTAACTGAAACATAATAACCGATATTTTGACCATTTGGATTTAAGTTATGATATTTGATTAAAATAATTAAAACATAATATTTTAAAAAATAAAAACAACCAGACCATTTATTATTGTGACCTTTCAACATTATGTAATAAATACAAAAGATCATATGTTAATGTTCGTAAACACGGGCTGCCTTCAAATCGGAGATCTAAGTGACAAACTAACAACCACAGTTTCAGACCAATTTAAAGCTTAAGAATTCCAGCAAAAGGTCCCGTGAGAGTTCCGATATATAGATTACCGTCAAACTCGTTAACTTCGCTAAGCAAAGTGTCTCCAAATTGATCTTTGAGAGGAATTGTCTGAAGCACTTCACCATCAGAGTTGACTTTGACCGCCGATGGGTTCGTAGGCACGATGATCTTGTTCACTACGGAAGCAACCCAAAAGTTTCCGGAAGAACCGATCCTCTTGATATTGTCAGGGTTCGAAACCGAGTTGGTGAAATCTTCAGAAGAGCCAGCTTTGGGTCCCTTGATCCAATACCTCTTGATGTTACTCTTTGTGAACTGACTGACCAGCACGAACGAACCATCCGAGCTCACGGCACAACCAGCTGAGCCACTTAGCCCTTCCATCAATACAGTCACGACTTTGGTTGATGGGTCGTACTTGTAGAGCTTTCCGGTCGCGTCCTTTAGTCCCAATGCAATCAACACTTGGCTACATACATAACAAAGAAATATACATATGTTTTAGAAACAAAATATTATTTGAGAAAATGTTTTCTGTCATCCATTTAGATCAATATTTTGGAATGATATATTTTTTCTGTAGAAAAAAGATTCAAATAATTCAATTAAAATACTAAATAAAGTTGTTGAATTGAAACATTTTTCTAAACAAAAATGAAAATTTAAAATATAATGAGTATATAGATAGATGTATATTTAGAAGAAAAAGAGTTTACGTACATTGGGGTGAAGCGTGAGCTGAAGGAAGTGAAGTAGACGACACCAGTAGTGGGGTCAACGTCGAGACCATCTAGAAACTTGAAGGGCTTTCCGTCAACACTGTCGGCGATCTTTACGGCCAAACCGCCGGCGGGAGAAACAACGTGAAGACCCAACGGAGCATCGGCGACGTAGAGGTTACCTGTTTTCTCATTGAAGGCTATCCCTGCCGGTCGACCGCATCTTCCGGCTAAAGCGGTTCCAATGAATCCATCGCACCATGAAGAGTTCCTGAATTGTAATAGAGCCAATTAAATAAAACTATATGTACACAAAGAGTTTTCAATACAAGAAAACTTAGCTTTTGGTACGAGATTTCCCCATTTCTATATACAATAAAGTATTATAATACAGAATTTTGTTTTTTATAACAAAAAGAAAACTATGATAGTAGCTAGGCTTTTCGTGTGTACAGTGTACGTATGTTAGTTTGGACTTTTTCACGTGGATCGGTGGATGCGTGTGTGTGATTTGCTGAGATGGGATTTGGTAGGACTTTGGATTTTACGACACATTGCTAACGTGCGCCGACAAACACGAGGAATTAACAAGGTTGCGTCTAGTCCACTCGTCCCTACATAAAGTTCCCAATCATTCTTCTTCGTTCATATAATTTTAGGGGTGGACAAGATAAATAGATAAATATCATCCATTATCCCACTGTCTGTGATACACAACGCATGTAACACGAGGATTATACATGTGAAATTGCTATCAAGTTACAGGACTATTAATTTGACTGTTACCTTATATTTCATCATCGTCTAAATCATATATTCCAAAACAAAGGATTTAAATCTGGATGTCAAAACCTTTTTGAAATTTTAAAAAGAATTAACAGCTCTTATCACTCGTAATCCCAAAGTGTTTCCCCAAAATCGTAGCCATGTAAATAAAAAGGAAATTGATAATGATTCACAAAGACAGTAATAATACAAAGAAACGACTCATGTGTGTTAATGACATTAGATTCAACAAACGCAGAAGCATAATCATCAAAAGCTACGATCTTTGAGATCAAAAGATAAAGAAAAAGAAAAAACTTACGAGGATTCTGTGATCTGGGCAAAATCGACATAACCCGTCTCGGGAAGGTACTTGAGGATTTTCCCGCCGGAGACTCCAGTGTAGAATCCTTTTCCGGTGGAATCAAAGGCGAAAGCTTCAGGGCCTGACCTATTTTCAGGCACCGGAAGTTTCTGGAGTTTCTGGAAAGACGACACGTCATCGGAGATAACCGCCGAAGAAAGAGAGAGAAGAAGAATGAGAAGAGAAATCATGGAGAGAAATGACAACAGACCGTTTCTTTATTTTGTTTTATATCGCTCTATATTATTATTACATGAGGCTCTGTAATCTGTATGTCTTTCTATTTATAGGTTTATTTTTATTAGTATATATTTATGGACTGTGGAGGCTGTAGAGGTTTTAATTAGTTTTAAAATTTTAAAAGCCACTTTTTTTTCCAATCAGACTTTATCCTTTCTACAGTCATAAAAACTTTCTTAAAAATCTCACAGCCAAAATAACTGTTTTTACTTTTATTTTCGTTTGTTTTTTTCAAAGCCAATAAAAATGACTTTTATTTTTTTTTAAATCACAGTCATTATTTAAAAGTCAAATTTTTAACAGTTAATTTTAATTTTTTAAAACCACAGTCACAGCCTCATCCAATCACTTCTATTGTTTTTTTTATTAAGCTTTCTTATTTCGTAAATTAAAAGTTGATGGAACACGTTACGCTCGTCTGATATACACTTTTTCTTTTAATTAATTAATCGAGACACAATTCCTTCCTTACTTTCTCTGGGGGTTTTGACAGATTTTCTAGAATTTTAAAAAGTCAAATAGTTGCAATACACGTACGTTGCTTAATATTGAGGTGGACGAGTCAACGCACGCTCGACAGACGCGTGGTCTAGCTAGGCTTGATAATTTTATATATAAGATTTGATTAATTAATATGTAACAATGATATTTCAGAAAAGGTACATGTGTAATTCCAAGGAGACAGTTGATTACTAATTCAAATAAAATATTTGTTTAAGTCGTTGGTTGAATTGAACATAAAAAAAGAAGAAGTTATTTTGTGATATTCAAATGGACAAACCCGATCGCATTCAATTATCTCGAACTTTTGGTAAAAGATTGACAAGCTGCGTAGTAGTTGACTAGTTTTATAAATGACATGTGTGCATTCCAAATTCTAGATTGTTTAGTAAATTTTGTATTCTCTTGGATTTTTTTGGTCATACATTTTTGTGTGTTTTTTTTTGTCTAGATTTTTATTTAAAATATGCTAATTTAATTTAAAATAAACAACACAGACGAATTTAACTTACTACAACACTTGAAAACACGACCAATAATAATAGCTCATTCACGGACAATCCCACAATGAACAATTTTATCTACTATTCTACACCATAAAAATCTATGAGAAATGGCTTTACTGAACAATTCTACCTTTAACATACCTTTTGGGTTTAAGTAGTAAATTTGCTACTGTATAGTTTAATTGTGTAATTAAACATATATATGCAAAAAATATTTGAGCTTGATTGTTTCAGCTTGATTAGAGAGGTAACAAATTGGTCACCTAAGATTTGGTAGCCACCTTTTGTTTTTTTTGGTGGGGCCGTCGCTGTTGTTTCTTGATGGATGATGATGGGGTTGATGCATTTAAGCAAATCAAATTTGAACACGGAACACAACTTCCACGTGACTCAAATGTTTTCCCATTAGGGGGCCATTCCGTGTTATAGTCAGCTTTATCATTCAAATGGTACAAATACAAAAGCAAATCGGCACAAGGAGTTTACAATTTATAAATATTATCTTTAAAATATATTAAAGGACAAAAAAAAAATACCTCCGCTGTTTCGCTTAGCTGAATCATGAATGAATGACGCCAACGATTTGTTCGTTGACCGACAGTTATGACTTTACTAATTTTATTTGTATCAGCTGTGAACAGGCTTTCAAGTTTCAACCATAAAATCCATATTTAAGTCCCACTAAAACGACACTCCTCCTAATCACTAGAACTTAGGAACAATCAAATCGTCATGAATCCGAGCAATGCACAAAAGATAATGGTAAACTCCGGTATATCCCGGTTATCCGACTAATCCGAAAAATGCCTGGTCGATTCGTGTCCACATGAGTATCAATCGCATTACAACAAAAGACTCGGTGGAAAAGCTGTTTTCTTTTATTTGGTTTTTAAAAGAAAATTTGATACTTTCCAGAGACAGCTACAAAAGCTGATACTAGAGGGGGCTCATTTGGTTTTACCCAACTCTGTAAGCAAAAGCCAATGAATGCCTTTCTCAATTTTCTCACGGCGATCTGAATGCTTCACCGGCATAGCGCACATTCCCGAGTTCCTCTTCAATACGGAGAAGCTGCAACGGAAATGAAACAAACTCGCGGTTTCAGATATTCTCTTATCACTTAGAATGGATCCCCAAGTTGTACTTATTCAGATATTCTCTTTACATTCCAAATACGCAAATATATGGTGTCTCAAGGTTTGCTCAATTCGAGTTTTATTGAGTTGTATAAGTTTGGATGTTAGCTAATTTACCTGGTTGTATTTCGACAATCGTTCACTTCGGCACGGAGCACCAGTTTTGATCTACATAACAGGAAAGATTAGAGAACACTATATAGCAAACACTCTATGATGTGGGCACGTTTGAAGAATATATATTACCTGTCCACTTGCCAAACCTACAGAAAGATCTGCTAAGAAGTTATCCTCTGTCTCGCCACTCCTGTGACTAACCATCACACCCCACCCTGCAGCTTTTGAGTCAAGTGCTGCTTGAATTGACTCGGTTACTGTTCCAATCTGGTTAACCTGATGGATTACATACAAGATGAAATCAATTCTCCAGTAACCAGGGTTTTGTTAAATGGTATAAAAAACTTTTACTTTTACCTTCAACAGTAGAGCATTGCAAGACTTTTTCTTAATAGCTTCAGCTATCCTCTTCGGGTTAGTGACTAACAAGTCATCCCCCACGAGTTGGATATCCACAGACGATTGCAGTGAAGCCCATGAGCTCCAATCATCCTGGTCAAAAGGATCTTCGATAGAGACAATTGGGAAATCCTTGATGAATTCTCTGTAGAGTTCAGCGAGACTCTCAGCTGACAGAACATGAGCTCCATCGTTTGGCTGTTTCTTGAAGTTCAGATCGTATCTACCATCTTTCATGAAAAACTCTGATGCGGCGACATCCATTCCTATCTTGATCTGCAAAAGTTATAAAGTTATGTGAGCGTTGTAACATTGATACAGAAGCTGCCAGAAGTTGTTTAAGGAAACACAGAAGACCTGCACCATTTGATCATGTGAAATAAGAGAATTTAACAATTTAAGAAAGGAGAACTTGAGTACCTTTCCAGTGTAACCAGCTTTTTCAATTGCATCTATGAGCAGAACTAGTCCCTCTCTGTTATCTTGAACAGTCGGAGCAAATCCTCCTTCATCTCCGACATTACAAGCATCTTGACCGTACTTAGCTTTGATTATCCCCTTCAATGTATGATAAACTGCAATCAACAAAAAAAACATTAAATGAATTACTATCAGAAGAAAATTGCTTTGTGGTAATCCAGACAAGAAGAACTTGGAACCAAAAGAGAGAGCTAAAATAGACTTTGCTATCATGGCTTTCCAATTTTTCTGACTTTCATTGCAAACTCAATAAAATTTATGAAGGAGGTTAAACCCAAATATCAACAACTGACCTTCACTTCCCATCTGAAAGGCCTCGGAGAATGAGGTTGCTCCTACCGGTAGTATCATAAACTCTTGCATAGCCAAACTATTCCCAGCATGACTGCCTCCATTGATCACATTGAAAGCAGGAACTGGCATGACAAGCTCCTTTGTTCCCGATAGTTCCTGGATGTGTTTGTACAAAGGCACTCCTTTAGCTCCAGCACCTGCCCTGCAAACGCTTAGTGATACTCCTAATATAGCATTAGCCCCGAGTTTCGACTTGTTCAGGGTCCCATCCAGTTCCAGCATAAGAGCATCGACATCAGCTTGGTTCCTTGATAGAAAAATAAACATATTTTAACACAGCTTGCCCTCCTAACGATTCAGAAGCAGATACCACACACCAATCACAGTTTCCTAAACGATTCAAAAGCAATATGCCACACACCAATCACAATTTCTTAACGATTCAGAAGCAGATACCACAAACGGAACAAAGCCACAAAAACGGAATCACAATTTCCTAACGATTCAGAAGCAGATATCAAAATTAAAGCTAAATGCCACAAACATGCTCAATAACCTTTACTAGAGTCCTTAAATATGACAGGCTTGAGTCAAGGGCACCTGACAATCCGAATCCAAGTCAAAAGACTCCAGAAAATGACAGCAAATTGTTCAAGTGTCCACCAAAAGCAAAAACAAAAGTCGAAAAAATATTGGAGACTTTCGAATCTAAAAATAAGCATAACAACAACAAATCCATGACGTTTCTTATATGTTTTTTGGATTCTGGAACGGAATTCTTAGTCTCACCTAACGTCAACTCCGATGAGTTTTGGAGCCACTAGGTTGTTGATGTTTTTAATAGCCTGTAACACACCTTTACCACCATAGACGCTTTTATCCCCATCTCGAAGCTCGAGCGCCTCGTAGATCCCGGTAGATGCACCGCTGGGAACGGCCGACCGGTACAGGTCATCGGTAATCAGATCAACCTCCACCGTCGGATTCCCTCTACTATCAATAATCTGCCTCGCTTTCAGTCCCTTCACTCTACACTCCTTAGCCACCACCGAGCATTGCACACCGCTGCGGCGGAATCTCAGGCATGACGGCGCAGATTCCGAATATCGCTGGCCGGAAACACGCTGCGGAGAGAGGAAAGATCTCTGAAGATGGTGAGGTTTTGTAGTCAAAGCCATGAACAATATACCTAAAAATGCAAAAACAAAAAAATCTTCTGCGTTCTCTCGCTTATTTGACTAAAAAGAAGAAAAGGAGGAAATGGAGTTTTTTTTATATATTTGAAAAACGTCCCTCTGAGGGTTGGTGCAGGCGATGAAAACTAAGACCATGATCAATGCAAAGATCTTAGGATAGTTTCTTAATTAAAAATAATAATAAAATAAGAAAAAGTAAGAGAAAAGAGTGAGAAGTGGTTCTTAAATTTTTTATTTAAAAACCAATTCTTAACTTTTAAAAAACTTATTTATTATGTGTATTGGTTTAGATTTTTTCATTATTTAAAAATTATTTTTTTTTCTTCCTAAATACTATCAAAGTATTTTTCATTGCACATGCTCTAACGACTCAAAAGGACGGACAAACATAAAAACCGGTTCAGTCTCAATTTAATTTCGGTTTAAGAGAAATCCTAACCATAACCAAACATCCAAAAGCACACATGGTTGGTTTCGGTTCCGAAAAATTCAAATAATACAAATAATTAAAATATTATTCTTTAGCAAATAGTAACCATACACAGTGCCGTCGCCGCCGCCGGCACACACACTATCATCTCTCTCTCCCTCTCTCTTAGATTTCCATTGCAATGGCGTCTTCGATTCTCAGGAGCCCTAATCTCACTTCACCATCTTTCGGTAAACCTTCCATTCCCGCCTTGTCCTCCTCAGCCTCACCTTTATCATCTCTTCTTCTCCGATCAAACCACCACCGTTCCGTCTCCCTTAGCGCCGTCGGAAAATTCCGTCTCTCTTGCTCTCTCTCCGATCCTTCTCCTCTATCCCCGTATTCTCCTCGCCGTCGTCCTGAGTACACTCCTAACCGCATTTCCGACCCTAACTACGTCCGAATCTTCGACACGACTCTCAGAGACGGCGAACAGTCTCCCGGAGCTACGCTCACATCCAAGGAAAAGCTCGACATCGCTCGTCAATTAGCCAAGCTCGGCGTCGACATCATCGAGGCCGGGTTTCCCGCTGCTTCGAAAGACGATTTCGAAGCAGTGAAGACCATAGCGGAGACTGTTGGCAATACCGTCGACGAGAACGGCTACGTACCTGTAATCTGTGGGCTCTCGAGGTGTAACAAGAAGGATATCGAGACGGCGTGGGAGGCTGTGAAGTACGCTACACGGCCTAGAATCCACACGTTTATCGCCACCAGCGACATTCACTTGAAGTATAAGCTGAAGAAGAGCAAAGATGAAGTTATCGAGATCGCCAGGAACATGGTTAGATTCGCCAGGAGCTTGGGTTGCGAAGATGTTGAGTTTAGTCCAGAAGATGCCGGAAGGTACATATTCTTTCTTCCTTTTTCTTTTTCTTTTTCTGAATAACTTGATTGAATCTTCTGATTCGTGGAAAAAAAAAAGGAGACTTTTAAATTTTGTTCTTGTGCTGCTGCTTTTTGTCTTCGTACCACAATGTTCAAAGTCTATTCGAGTAAGTGGCGTTGAAATTTTGTAGTATAGTGACGGAATAGTGTTAAAAGTCTCTTCTTTTTGACGTTTTGATCGATCCTTTCATAGTACCTAATAACAAGATTTTGTCTTTGTTTTTGGATTTTCTGTCTATGTAAAATTGTAAATGTCACTTGGTGTCCAGATCGGAGAGAGAGTACTTGTACGAGATTCTTGGTGAGGTGATCAAAGCTGGAGCAACAACCCTCAACATACCTGACACTGTTGGTATAACCTTGCCTAGTGAGTTTGGTCAGTTGATTGCTGATATTAAAGCCAATACTCCTGGGATCCAAAATGTTATAATCTCTACGCATTGTCAGAATGATCTTGGACTCTCCACCGCCAACACTTTAGCTGTATGTCAATTTTATTTATTTTTTGGGTTGGATCAGATTTGCTGTCACAAATGATTACTAACATGTCAATCTTTTTTCTTTTGAATTCAGGGTGCACATTCGGGTGCGAGGCAAATGGAAGTGACCATCAATGGAATTGGCGAAAGAGCTGGAAATGCTTCGCTAGAAGAGGTTAGATTTTACTTCTGTATGAAAAACGTAGCTTCCTTTCCTTAGCCACTTGGCAATTTTGCTGCATACCAAGGCATTATGAAATTTGTGACGGTGTGCTGCATTCCAATGCTTAATTAATACTTGGATATTTTCTTTGTAACTGTTTAGGTTGTGATGGCCGTAAAATGCCGTGGAGATCATGTATTAGGAGGCCTATATACTGGAATTGATACTCGGCACATTGTTATGACAAGCAAGATGGTACACATCTTGAACTTCATTCTTCACATTGTGGAAACGAAATTATATTAATTTTTCAAAAAGTCGAAACAATTTGTAAATGTTCCTCTTTAAGGTCTATTCTCATATGCTCAGGTTGAAGAGTACACTGGTATGCAAACGCAGCCCCATAAGGCTATCGTAGGAGCGAACGCCTTTGCGCATGAAAGTGGTATCCATCAGGTCAGTTAACGAAACCTACTTTATGCTATTTTTATTGTTTCTGTGACTGATTCTCTTCACGAATGTTTTCTTGTTACTATGCGTAACACTCTATTTAGGATGGAATGCTGAAACACAAGGGTACATATGAAATTATGTGCCCCGAAGAGATCGGACTTGAGCGATCGAATGAAGCTGGCATTGTGTTGGGGAAGCTTAGGTATGAAAGTTTTGTTGTTGAGACTGTTAATTCCAATTGGGCTTGTCATGTTCAAACCAATGCTTGTCTTTCTTTTTTTTTGCAGCGGGCGTCACGCACTGAGAGACCGTTTGAATGAGGTACATAACAGTCTGTACCCATAAACACGCTCACTGCTACCATCTTATATATTAAGATAATGTTTTCTTATTCCTTTTTACATTTCCAGCTCGGTTATGAATTGGATGATGAGCAGCTAAGGAACCTTTTCTGGCGTTTCAAATCTGTGGCTGAGCAAAAAAAGGTTACTAGTTTCCTGATTTTTAAAACATTTAGCCCCCATTTATATGATGATGCAGGAAAGATGGAATTGGCTTTTGCTTTTTTTAATAGTATTAGTGTTTAGTGTTTCGAATGATTCATATAACGTCTCCTAATTATCTTTGTTCCTTGGCGGCCCAGAGAGTTACCGATGCTGATTTAATAGCGTTAGTATCTGATGAAGTTTTTCAGCCAGAGGCCGTGTGGAAACTCCTGGACATGCAGGTGAAAGCTAAAGCTTGGGATTTTATTTCTATTTTCTTCGTCAGTCAATTCCTATTCTGATTATGGAAGTTGCGGATGTAGATAACCTGTGGAACACTCGGTCTCTCAACGTCAACCGTAAAACTTGCTGATTCGGACGGCAAAGAGCATGTAGCTTGTTCTGTTGGAACTGGACCTGTAGATGCAGCTTACAAGGCAGTCGATCTTATCGTTAAGGTACTTTTCGCCAGGGTTGCGGGTTTAATGAGTACTTATTCTAATGCTGATCATTGGCTCTACGTATTCAGGAACCTGCGACTCTGCTTGAGTACTCGATGAATGCAGTAACAGAAGGCATTGATGCTATTGCAACCACAAGGGTTCTAATCCGCGGAGACAACAACTACTCATCAACAAATGCAGTAACCGGTGAATCTGTCCAGAGAACTTTTAGGTAAATTCACTTTACCTTCTTCATCATCCTTGTTGAAACTAATCTAGGACTCCTACTAGCAAACTGAAACTAATGTAAAAGAATTGAACACACCATTATTCTTGTCTCGGTAACAATGTTGCTCTGAATTGTGTTCTTACAGTGGAGCTGGAGCCGGCATGGACATTGTGGTGTCGAGCGTTAAAGCTTATGTTGGAGCTTTGAACAAAATGTTGGGTTTCAAAGAACATTCCTCCACTCTAAATAAAACCCCTTTGGAGACCAACAAAGTCCCTGCCTGAGACAACCTGCAAGTCTCAGATCAATCACTATCTAGGTTTCTACTTTTCCAGTTGGGCATTAGAGGTGTTGAATGTATAAAAAGAATGTGGATTTTGGTTTTAGTCGCAAATTATTGTCGCCATTTGGATTCAAACTTGTGATTCGGTTAAAAATTGAAATAGAAACAACTTTTCTATAAATAGTTTTCTCGTTTGCCCCTACATACAAAAACCGTTTTAACCATTTTTAACTCCCAAAGTTGTAATAAACTAAACAAAGAACTCCAACAAACAAACCGAAACAAAAAATGGATTCTCTAAAACAGTAAAACCTTCACCATAAAACGTTTTTATCTTCTCACTTATTCATCTCCTTGTTTACATATATAAGAAAGAAAAAAAAAGTCAAAATCTGGTAACAAGTATCTTGAATCTCAGGGCTTTCATGCTCTCCAGATTCTGTCAAAAATACAAAAATGTCAGAAGTGCAATCTGGTTTGCTAACAATGACGACGATAATCTTGATCTGTATAGGCCTCACAATGTTAGGGACAGGTCTTTACCAATGATCAACAGTGTCCCCTTGCATCCAAGAAACCTCAAGCCAATTCGTGTTACTCGGTTGGATCCTTCTCTTGATTCCTCAGATCGGTCTGTACGGAATTTGTTGCCGCTCTAAACGCCTTTTCATCTATTTCTTCTACGGTATGGCTGTGGTCATAATGATTGTAACTTGTTACTCAATCAAATGCTTCGTTTACAATACCACTTTTGGCATCGCCAAGAATCCGGCCGAGGACCACCGCACCGTTAATCAGTTGCTTGGCCGTCTCGTCTCTCTGGAAAGGTTTCAGCACGTAACCTTGTGTATCATTCACATCCATGACTGTAATTTCAATGCCAGCAAAAACAGCAATGTTTGGGTAAGTTTTTGAATCTTTTACTATTTTTTTAAACGATCTAATCTTCTTACATCATCTACATATTTACATCGTAGTTGTTCATAGCTCGTTGTGATTTGCATATGTTAACGCATGTACATTGACTTTGCTTATCGTATATCTTCAGAGGTTTTGCTGTGCACAGCCGCTAGGATGTGGAGACAGGACGATGTTCGACAAGCCAGGCGAATGGAGTTGGAAACAGCAGTACCAACAGAACCAAGTTCCTGAAGAATGCTCTTATGATTGGTGTTTGAGTTGCAGTGGTTGCCAGCTCAGCATTCTGAAAGCAATTGTTCATCAATGGAAGTATCTCTCCATGTTTTCTTATCCTACATTACTACTCTCCTGCATCAGTCTTGCTATAGCTTGGTCTCTCAAGGAGACAATCAACCAAGTAGATGATTATCGAGGTTCTTATAGTTGATAATGTAAAATCCCTAGTTGTTATACACGAAGAGAAAATTGTGTTCAAAAGACCTTGTTCATGTGCATAACGCTAATCTCAAACAATACATCAAATGACAGTTACAGAAATTAAACTAAAAACCAAGGCTAATCCCCACAAGGCCACAATGTCACAAACCTCAAAATCAGATCAAGAGTCAAGACTATTAGTCAACGTTTCCTTCACCTCTAAGAGAGCAATATATATATATATATATATATTTATATTTTTTGTTATTGAGAAGCTTTTTCGATGAAGCTGATGAGGATTTCTCCCCTTTATTCACCTTTCCATGTCATTCTTCAACAAACATTGGTCGGCTAAAAGCTCTTTAAAAGACTAATGTTCATGTGCACATGCGTATATATAGATCATTCATTCGCAGATATACTACCATAACTAAAGATCCCATCGATCTATCAACAAAATATTGAATCTTCATCTCCCAGAACCAAAACATCATAAGGTCCAATGGCAATGACTGGTACTAGTAGCAGCACTTCGTTGTATCCCACCCAACAACAGCCGCAACAGCCACTAGGAAGCAATGAGATCGAACCTACGGCGACAAATGCTAATCTAACCGCAGCACGGAACGGTCCAAACCACTACTACTCTTCCGGCTCCATTGGACCATTCTTTGCAGTCATCTCTGTTCTTGTCGTTCTTGCAGTTCTCTCCTGCTTCTTGGGCCGGATATGCGCACGGCGCCGCCAGAGAACTGTTTTAGTTGCTGAAGTCAATCCGTTGGAGATGATAAAGAGTGGTGGGCTTTTCGGGTGGCTGAGACTGAAATGGAGACGGTGTTTGGCCGGAGACGTTGAGGCGGGAGCTAAAGTTGCAGATTGTCCTGGTAAAGAAACGCCTAAAGATGATGATCAGACTCGTCTAGAAGCTCCTTCCGCTTGATCTCTCTGATTAACTATGTCTGTTTGAGAGAAGCTAGTAATAAGAGTTCAGAAAGATTTGTAGTAGAAAGTAAGCAAATACCATCTTCGAAATGTTAATTTCAATTCTTCAAAACCCATTTCGTAAATCGTAATTTCATTCCTTCAATCCACACCATGTCCTATTATAAGAAGTCTTGTGAATTTTTTACCCCATTGCAAAAAATCTCACGTTCGAAAAGATAAATTATCCATATGTAAAACAGAAAATGTAGGAATGTCGAAGCCAAAACTTTGTTTTTGATCGGTGAACAAGAACAAGACCAACCGTTCAGATGGTAAAACTAAAGGAGGCGGACACTCTAGAAACCTCAGAAAAAGGTTATGAAATCTAGAAAACAAGCTCATGGGGCTTCATTCCTTGCTTCAGCGAGAACCTTGCGCCAAGGTAAGTCTTGAGCTCTGGAACTGCTTCAATGGCTTTGATCAAAGCTGCATCCACGGCCTTCTGGTCATCTTTCTTCCCTTGTGGAATATCCTTCTTCTCCTGCACAATCAAAAACCCATAAGGTCAGCAAGATAGTTATTGACTTGGTAATGTACAAAGGAGAGAGAACTTCTAACTTATACGACTCAACAAGAACCAAAGGCATCTGAGAGAGCAAGACGAGATTGGATTTGACATACCTCTTTCTCTGCCTCGAAGAACTCTCCCTCACCCTTCGTCTTCTTCTTCTCAGCAACCTTTCCGAAATACTTATCATCAAATTTGTCAAGGCTGACTCCAGAAATGTCAACCTTTGTGGATGTGCCGATCACATAGGACTGGTTAACACGTCTCAAAGGAACACCATTGATTTTGAATGGCCCTGAAGGCCAATAACAAAACAGGAATCGTCAGGTGACAAAACAATAGAGAAATGACCTTTGCTTCAAATCAATCATAGAAGGTAACAAAGATCATGAGAACAGATATAGAAAAACTCACCAGTCACAAGAAGTAAACCAGAGGGAAGTTGCTTCAGAAAGACAACTCTCTTGCCCTTGAACCTACCAGCAAGGATGATGAGCACTGTCCCTGGGGTGATGCTGGATCTGAAATACAGTTATAAGGAGATCGGATTATGTTTGAAACGCATACAGATGAGATTGACTACGAATAACTTGAATGTACGAGCAAGGCAGACAATCTTTCACAGGTTTTCAAGAACATTTGAGAACGCAAAATAAGTTCACAAACAAATTGGTCCGACCAAAGATATATAAAACATCGTAATCTTCTTAACAATGCATTTCTACTATTCGTATAAAAATCCTTGCAACGACACAGAAGCTAGTCAATTCTTCCGGCAGATTTAAGGACTCAAATTCATGCGAAGCACTACGTTAGCGCCAAACACATAGAAGACAGTTACATCGAGCTAAATATCAGTCCAAGAGTGCATCGAGTATAAAGTACCTGAGCTTCGTAGGCTTTGGCTTGCGCCTGTTGGCGAGAGGTTTCTTAACGTCTTCAGCCGGATAGAACTTCGGGGGCTTCTCGGCCGTAGAATCAACCTTCGATTTAGCGTCGTGGCGGGGGAAAACGCCGCCATTTTTGGCCTTGATAGCCCACAAACCCCTCTTATGGTACATCTGCGATCTAGAGTATTTACCGACTCCCCTGATCAGATCAGGGTTTCGGCTGACCTTCGGAGTCCTCTGTTTTGCCGGCATCGTTGCTTCTTTCACTCGGCGCTAATCGTAGAAGTGGATGAAAACTTTTCCGGCTGTGAATATAAGGGAGACGAAGGAGACACCAACGATTTAAGATAACTGAAGACAGAAACCCTAGATTTAGATGGGCCAATTTTGGGCTTTAGAGTTAGCTCGGGCTTCAGTTCTGGACCAGACATTATGAGCTTTCTTCGTTTTAATATATTAAGACCAAAAATTTTGGTTTTACATGTGATTTATAGTGTAAAATCTTTAAACTCTGTTGATATCATGGAACATTAAAAAAACTCCATATTAAATAACAGTGTTAAATATGATTAAGGGCTTGTAAACTATTGGTTTATCTTAAGTGTTACTTATGTGTCATGGTCCATGGATTCAAACTCGAAAAAATGCGTGTATGAGATATAGGCCCTGTTCGTTTGGTGAAGAGGATGAGATTTCTAGACGCAGCGTCTAAACACAGTAATTGGACGCAACAATCAGATGATGTTTGTTTGCGATTTTGGTTCATGTGTCCAGAAATTGTATCTAAATGCAGTTAAGTTCGTTTTGTATGTCTTTATTTGTATTTGAACTCGTTTTATGTCAAATGACCAAAAACTCCTTTTTTTCTTTTGATTATCCTCTATCTTTCCATTTTTTTTATAAAATCTGCAAAATCGCGTTTTTCCGCCAAAACTGCAAAATAACGTTTTTCCGCAAAATCACGTTTTTCCGTCAAAAACGCAAAATCATGTTTTCCCGCAAAAACCGCAAAATCACGTTTTCCCGCCAAAACCGCAAAATAATGTTTTTCCGCAAAATCACGTTTTCTCCGCCAAAACCGCAAAATCACGTTTTCCGTCAAAAACACAAAACCACGTTTTCCCGCCAAAACCGCAAAATCACGTTTTTTGTCGAAATCGCAAAATCACGATTTCCGTCAAAATCGCAAAATCATGTTTTTCCGCCAAAACCGCAAAATCACGTTTTTATCGCAAACCCACGTTTTCCCGCTAAAACCGGAAAATCAAGTTTTCCCGCCAAAACCGCAAAATCACGTTTTTTCGTTAAAACCGCAAAATCACGTTTTTCCGTCAAAACCGCAAAATCACATTTTTCCCGCCAAAACCGCAAAATCACGTTTTCCGTCAAAAACGCAAAACCACGTTTTCCCGCCAAAACCGCAAAATCACGTTTTTTGTCGAAATCGCAAAATCACATTTTTCCGCCAAAGCCGCAAAATCACGTTTTTATCGCAAACCCACGTTTTCCCGCTAAAACCGGAATATCAAGTTTTTCCGCCAAAACCGCAAAATCACATTTTTTCCGCCAAAACCGCAAAATCACGTTTTTCCGTCAAAACCGCAAAATCACGTTATTCCGTCAAAACCGCAAAATCATGTTTTCCTGCTAAAAACTTAAAATCACGTTTTTCCCGCAAAATCACGTTTTTTACGTAAAATCACGTTTGTCCCGCAAAATCACGTTTTCCGCAATAACCAAAAATCGAGTTTTCCCGCTAAATGCGCAAAATCGCGTTTTCTGTCAAAACCGTGAAATCAAGTTGTTTTTTATTAAAATAAGGGTATTTTTGATTTTGTAATTGTTTAATAAAAATAAGAGTATTTTCGACTTTAATATTTTTGAATGAGTTTAGTGTAGCTAGACGCACCAAATTAACTCTTCCAGAAATCCTGATTTTTTTGGTTGAGTTTTAGAAATGCATCTAGATACCGATTTCAGTTCATGCTCTTAATTAGCACTAAACGAACATCAACCTGCATTTGCATCCATATAACGCGTCCAACTCACCAAACGAACACGCCCATAGACAAAAAAATTTGCAATGTCAAGCTTATCCTGTGTATTTTCTTTCAGTCGATTGTGAAGTTAAACCATATAAAAAAGGGATCATCGGCGAAAGAAATACCAAATCGACATTTACAAACCATAAATATTTTTGGTGCATCTTAATCCCCAAAAGGGAGAACATTTCCACCATACCCACACACACACGCACAAAAAAAAAGGCTTTAGCAAATGCATGAACTCATTGAGACTGTTGCGAGTCTTGTGACTCAACGAGACCACAATTGGTGACTAGTACTTTTGAATAAGGCCGATTAAACCCTCTCTCCGCCACCACGGCTCTCTTATCTCCGATCACCTTAGCCACCCTGTTCGCGCCACCACCACAATCACAAACACAAACCGTTAATCTCAAAATAACGTAACAAAATCCAACGGTCGATATTCAACTCTTACCTGAAATAAGGAGATCCTGTGTTATCCCTCACAGTCTTCACTTGTCTCATCTTCTCCACAACTCCCATTCCTTCCAACACTTTCCCAATCACCAGCACCGATTCCTCCAGCTCCGGCGAATCACTCGCCGTTATAACAAACTCCGTTCCGTTCGGCCCCACCGCCATCTCCTCCTCCTCCACCTCCAGCTTCCCATTCCTCGCCACCAGCTTCGTCTTCGGCGGCGGTTTCGACGGATCCCTCACCACGATCCCCACGCTACCCGCCTTGATTTCGCTGCATCTCTCTCCTCTTTTCCCTCTCTCCCATTCTTCGATTAGGTTTTGGAGACTCCCAGCTGCGGCGGTGGCTCGCTCGGCGTCGGCGCCGTACGACCTGATCCCGCCGTGCTGGACGTAGCCTGGCATGATCTTCACGAACTCTTTTCTCCGGTAGCTGATTCCGGCTTTCCCGCTCACTATGCTGCTGAATCTGGCTGTTCCCGCCGGCACATCGTCTCCGTACAAACCGATTATAATCCGTCCGATTGGTTCTCCGCCGATCGATACGTCAATGAATGCTTTCTTAGTGGGAACCTAAATTATGGCCAATTTGGGGGAAATCACAAAGAAATCGAACTATGCATTGTCGAAGATTTGAGTCACCAAAATTGAAATCTTAGTCATCAGCATTCCTTACTCTGTCTCCGCAATTTGTGGGATTGTTGATTTCTGGAGAGATTGTATCTGCTTGGGCTTTAGAGAGGTCGAACAATGGCGTCAGAGTAGTCTGAGTACCGAGGAGTAGAAGCAACGAGGATTTACTTAGATTCCGGCGCGATAATTTACAGCTTTGTTCGAGCGACGGAGAGGCTCCTCCTCCGGCGGTTCTCCGGCTGGGCTGCGGTGGCTCTACAGGCGACGGTTGAAATCTTGCGGATGGGGTCAAAAGTTTTGCATTGGGTAGCATCATTGTCTTCATTTTTCTGTGCCTGATGGGTTTGTGTGTTAACAACGTCTTTGGCGTAGTTAGGAGATTTCGTGGATAAGGAATCGAAAATGAGCCATATATATATGTAACATCATCATCTCATGTCACAAATGCAACCAATCGGGATCCTTCTGTTACTTATCATAATTCTCAGTTAAATATTATTTTAAAGCCCAAGTATAAACTAAAGCCCAAGCCCAAATACAAAACCACGATTAACCGTGTAAGACCTGACCTGTGTTGTCGTCAAAGAGTGTGGTAGTTTTACATTTAGGACATTTTGAAGTCACAAATACATGCATCTATTCGGAAAATAAGCTCTAATATTTGCTTATTATACTACTCCAATCTCGCACGCAAAGATAATAATAATTTAATCTACTCAACTTGTTTTCGCTTGCTTTTTGCCCTCCAACAATACTTTATATGATAAAACTATGTCCAGAATACAAATTCATGCGATACAATAGTCAGACGAAAAAAAAAAAAAGAGTATGATAAATTCAGACTTAGTCACGTGAAACAATCTTATGGAATACGAATATTTCAGAGCTGCACCTCCAAAAGAGATTCCTTAAACATCTTCCTTAATGCAAAGTTTACTTTAGTCTAACTAGAAATGTGAGAAATTATTATAAAGTAGACAAGTTATCGATTCAATTATATTTATGATTTTCTTTTGTGTTAATCGCGTGCTTATTGATTTAGTAGTTATGTGATGTCCAGGTTCAGTGTTTTAGGGACCAAGTTGTAGGTTAGTAGTTTCTTCAAAATTGAAACGACATCGACTAATTAATAGTATAAGTAAATTACCACTTTCCTCGAATGTTCAAAATAAGCATAACCAGACCGCCAACTATTTTTCTAAAACCGTTTCGTATTTCTTATTCATAATTATTACTCATTTTGGTTGTCGTTTTTTAATTTGTTTTTGTCTTATTTCTTATTCACAATTTTTGGTCTGATCTTGGAAAAGTCTCGCACTCCATCTTTTACGGTTGATTTTACAATTTTTGGTCTTATCCTGACAATAATAACACGTCACAAGCTAGGTTACATGGAAACTCCGTCCGAGGTGCGTTTCCCGTTTTCGAAACATTTTGGAAACTAAAATTCTCGGAAATGCGATTTTTCGCGTTTCCTAAAAATTGCAGTTTGGAAACACTTTGTAAACGCGTTTCCATTTTAGAAACACGCGTTTCCATTTTGAAAATAAAAAAAAAAACTAATTTTTTGTTTTTTTAAAACAAATAAATAATTATAATAATAAGATAAAGTGATCAATTTAATTTTTTTATAGTAAGTTAAATAATTAATTTGCTAATAATTATTTTGATTTGGTAAATAAGAATAACTTTGGTATTATTGAATTTGAAAATCGTTCTCTCGATAAATTAGAATTGGAGATAGTTTAGGTTGATAGAATAATGAAATTGGTAATGAAAATTTTTTTCTAAATTTTTGAATTTACATATTTTAATTTTTATTACTAATAACTATGTAAAATTATATATTAAATTTTGTTGATTTAAATATTTTATCTATAATATAATTTAGATGTTTAATGCTTAATATATATATATTATATATACGTTTTCAAAACGTTTCCATTTCTATATTTTTTAAAAATAGTATTTCCACGTTTCGAAATATTCCGTTTCTACGTATCCGTATCCGTTTCCGTTTCCATGCAACATAGGTCACAAATACTCTCTTTTGGCTTATGATTTTCTTTTAATTCTTTCTAATTCTTTCTAATTCTGTTTTTGCTATGCATATCTCGAGGTAAGTTTTTTTCCACAACTCGTGAGACGTGAGGTCTCGTGACTCGTGAGCTATGATGACTTTTGGACAAATTTTAACCACAACTAAACAACTATATTCTGATGACCGATTTATTTGTCTGAAAATGACTAAAGACTGATGAGAAAAATCAACTAATTGAAAATATGACAGTAAAGTACGATACATTTAACGTTTCCGACTGTTTTCGACGACAAACAAAAAATGTTCCGACTGTTAAGTCTGTTATGCTGAATGAAATGATTTTATCCTTTATCAACCAAAGTTTTGTCTATCACGCGAGACCTCAATTATGATGTTAACGTGAGATATTTTTCAGAATCTTTTGTCATTAAAATCAGAACTATTTAAACTTATAGTATATATATATGGGCTGACGAGCTATTTCCTCCTCGGAAGTATCATATAGCATCATGTCCACACAAATTTTGGTCATCGTTTCAATTGCACGTCAATCTAAAGTTAAAAATCCAATTCTCCACCATTTAGAAGTTCGAAACCAATTTATCCACAACTCGATTATTCTTGTCGAACCAATTATAAACCAATTTCAACTGATACCAAACCGATTATAAACCTATCCAGTCTTAACCACATAAAACTAAACCAAAACCAAACCGATTACAACCCAATTACAACTTTTTTCCTTCTCTCTCTTCATTTTCTCCTCGTGCTTCTCCAATATCTTCGCTCAGAACCGTCTTCAGAGTCGATGTACAGACCTTGACCACATGTAATGGAGATTGTTGATTAGGAAAAGATATGAGAGAGCCCCGATCTTCTTTTCTCCTCTTCCTCACCAATCTTCTTCTTCTTCTTTATATCTTCTCTGTTGCTTGGGTAAAATAAAGAATCTCCACAGCTTGGGTAGGTGAAGCTCAAGCAACGCCGTGAAGGAACCATCGTTTTCGAGAAGAAGTGTCACCAATTACCAAAATTCGTTTCCGAGATGAAGCGATTCTATCCCTGTTGCCAAAACCAAATTCAGAAAAAAAAATTGTGACGCTATGGGATTTAACGATTGTGAGTTTGAAATCAAATCTCACAATCTCAATAAAATCCCCCAAAACGAATCTTGAAACAGAGAGAGAAAGAGAGTGAGAGAGACTTGAGAAGAAGAATCTCTTCGAAGCACTAAAGTTGTTGTTCAAGAGTATGTGGAATCAACTTAGAAATAGAATGGATTGACTTCTTTACAAAATGCTGTGATGCTAAATCTGGGAATTAAAAGAAGATATTTCAACTGCAGATTTTTGATGCCATTTGAAAAAATATATCTTTCAATACAATTCTAAAATTGTGTAGATAGAAACAATAATAATTAACCAAAAAAATTTCAACTGGCGCTTGAAGCAAATTATCATAATTCCTCTGCCATTGATCATTCATATGTAAAGACCTTTTGTATTCAAGTTTCAATCTTTCCAATTCAAGTCGTCAATTTATATCATAAATTTCATCGTCTTCCTCGCCGGCGGCGGAATCCACGAACTCACAAGATACATCATGAATTTCGTCGTCTTCCTCGCCGATTACAGCGACACACTCTGCAAAATCATCTCGAAATCGTCGTCCACTAGATAGACATCGGAGAAGCCATAAGGATAATCATCTTCTGATGAATCCATATTGTTAACCGTCGCATCATATGGGTAATCATGAGTCGAGTCATTAGGTCGTCTCACAACTTTGATCCTCAAAAATGACGTTTAAACATGTGTTTGTCAATCGATTCCAGGGTTCGTGAAGAGTGAAGAGTGAATTGGGGATTTTTTTTTTCGGGTTTGTTTTTTAAATTGGGTAATTTATGGTTTAACCACTTTGTCATCGGGTTTTATCGGTTTATTTTCGGATTTGGTTAGCCAAAATCTGGTTTAAAAATGATTGGTAAACAGTAAACTGGTATTATCTACATGGGTGTGTAATTATGTTTTCAAGATTTATTCTATGTGTAAATTGGTTTTGAATTTTCAAATGGTGGAAAATTGGATTTTTAACTTTAAATTGAGGTAAAATTGGAACGAGGACTAAAGTCTGTGTGGACACGGTGTTATATGATACTTCCGAAGGGGAAATAACTCGTCAGCCCTATATATATATATATAAATATACAGATTTTATTGAATTTTTATATTATTGTCAGGTCAAATAGTTTTCTCAAGAATTGTATTTGGAAATATTAAATTACAATTGGTAACGAAATTCTGAGTTCTATCTACGTTTTTCGACTATTAATATTTTTTTGAAAAACTATTTTTAAATGTACGTTGTAAACAGTTAATTAGACCAAGGGTTTTAAATTGAACTAGTAAAAGATAAAACACCACTTCTGATGTGGATTCAAACCTTATAAAAATGGTACGAGTTTGCAACAGCCACATGCGAAATAGTAGTATCCGTCACTAATTTCAGAAAAGATCTCCAATTCCCCAAAACCACGTATGTAAAAAACGATGTTAGCTAGGACTTGTCACTTGTGACATAATGATGTTCCGAGCTCGATCGGATCCAAGAATATTCCATAACATACAAAACCTATTCAAAGATCAATGGCCGGAAAAACATAAACTATTAGTTCGTATGGATATTGTGATTAATTCTAACCCCTCTCAAACTCTTACGCAGTAACTCATAAGAAAAAAAACTTATAACAAAAAAAGAAAATCATAAAAAAAAAAACAAAGACAATGAGGAGGATACGTACAAGAACCTCCACCTAAAACTTATTCCACTGACAAAGTCTACACATTTAATAAAAAGTAAATCTTTTATAACCAATAACAAGGTTAAAAACCACGTGGCAAACGCTAAAAACGACGTCGTCGGCTGCAAAGGAGCTACGCACCCATATATAAAAAGCTCTCCGCTCTTTCCTCAAATATCTCACTTGTCTTGCCAGGCCAAGTGAAAACAAACAAGCCTCTCTCTCTCTCTCTCTATCTTTCTTCTCTCTTCCCTATATTTTCCATCTCAAAACACGAGAAAAAGACCAGTTTTTGAGAAGGGAATATATATGATAAAGAGAAGTAGAGTGTCAAGTCTGAACAGGATGTCGATTAGACGTATCTATCGTTGCCTTAATGTTCTCATCAAAAGATCCAGTCCTTTCTTTGTATGATCCATGCCCACAATACAAAATCTCTCTCTTCTACCTTTTACTTTATTGCTTCTATTATTACAATCAAGAATCAAGAATGGTACGGACACCGTGTTGCAGAGCAGAAGGGTTGAAGAAAGGAGCATGGACTCAAGAAGAAGACCAAAAGCTCATTGCCTACGTTCAACGTCACGGTGAAGGAGGATGGCGAACCCTTCCCGATAAAGCTGGTAAGCCTTTTTTT